>CM030874.1:20921182-22121182 GCA_018132145.1 Boehmeria nivea var. tenacissima | reverse complement strand
GTTGCATGCAGAAAGTGCTATAACTTGTTTCACTTCATAATATTGTAACCTTGGATATTTTTTTATTCTTGATCTCTACTGGTCCTTTGTATTCTGTTTGTTGTTTTTCAGTGGTTTTCCAAAATTTTTACAACTTTTTTTTTCTCCTTTGTAGGGCATTTGCAGAAGAAGCCATTCAGAAAATGCAGGGAAAGATGATTGGTCAACAAATAGTCCGGATTTCTTGGGGTAGGAGCCCAACAGCTAAACAGGTAATCGCGTTTAGAAGCTTATCTGTGCATCAAATTCTCGATTTTGGTTGAACTACGCATATGTTTTCCTTCTTCCATGCATCCTCATGTAATATCCCATTTAAGTTTCTGAATTCAAACGTTGATTTGTAAAAATGTCATTACCACACTTTTCTGGTTTCTAACTAGCATGGCTAACGGAATAAATAACTCCAAAGAAAAAAAAAAATCTATTTCTAATGTACTATACCATGCATCTGATGCTTTTTTACAATGGCGCCCAGCAGGAAGTCAGTATACTATACCCACTGACAAATTACTAATGCTCACTTATAGGACACGGCTGGTAGCTGGGGTCAGCAAGTGGATCCAAATCAATGGAATACGTACTATGGTTATGGACAAGGCTATGATGCTTATGCTTATGGGGCTACTCAAGATCCATCCTTGTATGCTTATGGTGCATACGCTGGTTATGGCCAGTACACTCAACAGGCAAGTCTTCCGACACCAATTAATTCATAAAGTATAGAGCCATTATTCGTACCAAATTCATCTGTTTCCTTTTGTTGGAGTGTCGTGCGAGCTTGTAGCCTATAATCCCAATGATGTTCACTTTGTAAATTTTATATCCTCTCTTTTGTGCAAACTCAACTAACTCTATCTGGAGCTTCTATTTCAGGTTGAAGGTGTTCAAGATCTAGCAGCCACAGTCCCTGCTGTAGAACAGAGGGAAGAGTCGGATGATCCTTTAGCTACACCTGATGTCGATAAGTAAATATCTTGACATACTAATATATTCCAATTGACAGAGTAACTATAGTTGTTGCTTTCACATTTTCATTTTTGTTTTCCCTTTTGCCTAATTTTCCGCTCCCCTCCCCATTGGAACTTTTGCCTGCTCGAAGCATCTGCGCACACTAAATACCAATGTGTCATAACATTGAAGCTTGTATATTTGATTGATTGCTTTGTCTCCGATGTTCTTCTTTTTGTTTCCTAACTCTTATGTTTGATTTTGCTAGGCTGAATGCTGCTTACCTTGCTGTTCATGGGAGTGCCATTTTAGGCCGTCCCTCGTGGCTGAGAACGTCATCTTTTTCACAGCAAGCTTAGATGTCTGTTCGACCCCAGTTAGTTCGAGTGTCTTGAGACGATATGCTGTCTCTACAAACAAAACACTGTCAGGTAACTCTGATTAGAAGCCATTGGCTACAGTAAATAGAATTCAGACTCTTGAGGTAAACGGCCATTGGATTCGTTTTACAAGTTAACGAGGCCCGTGCTCGGGGATGTCAATACATGATCGATGAGGTTGTGTTCCGCTTTTCGCCATTCGGTTGAAGGCTTTGTTGCATGGGAGGAATATTATCTTTATCTCACTACATTGAGTACCTTTCTTTTGGCTAGAAATGTATTGTCTCAGTTTGAGAACTTTTGTACTACTATATTATTACAATTTTATTATCTTTGAGACGAGTACTATATTATTACAATTGACATGGTACCATCAAATATTAGCTTTTTAGTTGAAAGAGCACTATTATGGGTAGTACATGATTTATCAAGTTTATGAGACGTATTCAATGTTTATCATTTGTTTCATTAATCTCGTTATTCTGGTAGGCATAGCGGTTGAACATTTTCTTCCAATGAGAAAAAAGTGGGAAAAAATGCAATGAACAAATCCATGTTCTTGGCTTCTACTAAAAGAGTTGGTATCTTTAGCAATATTCTTAATGAGCATTATTCTTAATAAATTACAATGATGTGAAAGCACTTGAACAAGAAGGGTGGGGAAGCTTGAAAAACGACTTGTCGTTTCCTGGATATTTATCAAATGCTCATAAACCAAATCACACGCATGTTATTTGAATAATAAATGACATATCCTTCAACGGTTAAATTTGAAAGAAAAATGATATATGGTTATTGGTTAGAACATTTTGCCAAAAAAAAAAAAAAAAAAAGCCTTTCTCGGATGAGGATGTATTTGTAACTAATAGATTAGGGACCTTATTCTGATCATTTTTTTTCTAGTCAAATTTTTAGTTGTAGCATTGCTCTAGTTGATATAAAGATGCGTTGCTGATTCGATGGCTGGAATTTGATAGTTAAAACATGTCGTTTTTCCTGTAAACACAGTGTCGCATTTGAACGGCATACTGTTTACGGTTTACCATACGACATATCAATTAGTTCCCCAAAAGAAAATGAGACATCAATTTGATAAAGCCACAACCGACAAATTGAACGACACGCAGTTGCTAGACGACATATCATCTCTAGCAGACATACGACACAACAAGACGTCGTTTTTGGACTTAACGACAAATTGTCGATCAAACAAGTCATGCTTGGAATTTTAAATTGAAAAAACTTCAATAACGTTCATTAATACGAACCCAACCCCAGCGACATGTTGTCTTGTTATGATAAACGACAAATCAATTTATGGATTGTCGTTTTCTTTAAACGACCTAATGATAATCAGAAGATAAGAATACCTCAAGGCTCGAGGGGCATTTGGGGTGGGATAAGTGGGAATTGAATCGATAGAACTAAAATTAAAACAATCCTATGTTTGTCATATACTTAATTGAATTAATTTTAGTGAGACCCACCGTATCAGATTAAAAGGTAAGATATCATAATCCTTAAAAGTAATTTTTTTATGAGAAATTATACTGAATACTCAATTTTTAAAATTTAATGTAAGTTATTATCCAATTTTTTGAAAAATATAACTAATTATCCAAATGATTTAATTACTTACACGGCGATAAGTGGTGATAATTTATTTTGTTACTAAAAGCATGTACAAATAATTCACAAATTGACTAAAAACTCAATTACTTCAAAAATTTAGATATTTATTTTTATTGTTATATAAATTCTGAATATTTACCTACTTCACTCATTTTTATTTTAAAATTAAATTTAAATACATATAAATATACTTATTTAAATAATTTAACATCTTTATATGTTTTGTCGCTTCTTTAAATTTTAAGATGATAATAATAATCAAACCTTATACATAGTAGCAAATATTATCCAATTCAATTCCCCAACTCATATCCAATTCAACCTCACGTGCCTAGCCACCCAAGTATTCAGTAGTTTTCTGTGATTGTATCTTCAAGAAAAATCGTAGGGAAAATTACAAATCCAAAATCCAAGTATGGATGAATATATTAGTTTACAACAAAAGAATAATGTACGTAACAAAAAATTATATCGCCAAAATTGTTGCTCGTTAATTTTTATGAAGCAAAATTGTTTTTCTTTATTTTTTTTAACTATTTGTCAGTTTTAAATCTTTTTTTTTTTTTTTTTGCCTTTCCCTTTTTTGGGGTCTTTCTTTTGGGTTGGACCTCATCATCAAAGGTATTTGGCCAACCAAGGTATCTCCTTGCTGTCCTTCAGTGCAAATGCTACATCGTCACTGCAATGCAAATAGATTTAGATCAGAAAATGTTGTCCTTAGTTTTACGAGGCTTGACTTGGATTGGAAAGTGACATATTGCTGGTCATTTTAGGAGGTGATATACTAATAACTAGATTTTAAATTCTGGCAACGATAAGCATTATGCAGCTATTTATTTGAAACTCCTGATGACACCTAATACAGATTATTGCAGAACAAAGTGAGTCGTCAAGTGTTGGAGAAAGTAATAACAAACCTTGGAAAGTTGAGCTGCAATTTTTGCAACCTGTGCTTAGCCCCGGATTCGCATAGAATGATTCTACATTCACCGAGTTTGCACCTGCCAAATATGTCGTCAAGAATTGTAATTCAATTTCAAAGTGGGTGAGATTCAGTTTAAAACGCACGCACATGAAGCAAATGCACAAGTAAAAAGTGCTATTGCCTAATACAAG
This sequence comes from Boehmeria nivea var. tenacissima, assembly GCA_018132145.1. Lineage (NCBI taxonomy): Eukaryota > Viridiplantae > Streptophyta > Magnoliopsida > Rosales > Urticaceae > Boehmeria > Boehmeria nivea. Next base: position 22,117,067 of record CM030874.1, on the reverse strand, counting down.
TAAAATATGAAAAGGAAAAGAAAAATGCTCTTTTCAAATGTACGAAAAAAGTGGAATGGTCTTTCATCATTGAGATGCGAAGTAATTAGAATGTTTCTCTTATTAATAATTATGTAAACATGGATTGTCATGCTTACCCAAGTTTCAAGAGTGTGTCGTGCCCAGGAAATGCTTCTCCGTTGCTTGTACAGATACATGAGACAGCCATTGCCAACTGCAATAGGCAGAAGGAAAAATCAATTGTTGACTTAGAAATATAGAAATATATTGATATGAGACATCAAATGGGATAGCAGTTATAGGTACTAAGAGTCATAAGAACTTTTAGTCCATATTTGTTGCCTGCTATATACACCAGGCCAGAAATGGATGAAAAAAAGGTTTTAAGAATTGCACTAGTTAGGTAGACTAGAAATTTGGTAAAAGAAATTTCTAATGTTGAAAATAGCATATAACGTACAATTCTATTGTTTTAATGAGTATAGTAAATACAAAGTAAAGTTAGAGATACGACTGCGAAAATATTTAGAAGGTTTTGAAGTTGACCTTTTCAAAGGTGGTTTCACCCATTCCCGTTTTATAAAGCTCATAAACCATAGCAGTCAAAAAAATTTTACTCAGTTTAGAACAACTTTTCATCACCTGCAAAAACAAACAAAAGGATTTCATGTCAATTTAACTTCTAAAAAGATAGTATTACTACTTCACATCCATAACCACTCCATACAAGTGTCCCAATCAAGAAAAAGATGCTAGATGCCTCATTCAAGAACATTATTACCACTTCCAAGATATATATGTTTTCAATAAATTAAGTTGCAAGTGGTGATTTTAAACTGTGATGATTATCCAGTTACAACTCACTTGGATATGAGGTGCCTGGAACATCTCTTGAATGGCTGCTTCAACTTCTGCCATGCCAACAAGTGCTTTTCCTGGAAATTGGACAAATATTATCCTGTAAGTGAGAAGTTGCAACTTTCGAAAAGATGATAAATGGAGAAAAAAATGAAATCCTCAACTTGGATTGAGTGAAAACCAAACAGTTACTAACAAATAAAGGAAAGACCTACAAAAACTGCCAGACAGATCCAGCCTTCTAAAAAAATGTGGTTTTTTTTTTTTAAAGCCAAAACCAAGCATGATAAATACAATCAATTTACGGAGACCGTGCTTGTTCTATTTACCATCAAATTTGTGAAGATAAAAACTAGCAAATGGTTATTAAGTTGGGCACCTTCTGAAGAGTTGCTGGGATTGGAGCTTAGTTTCTTTAAACAATAGTCTCTTATTTCTGCTGCTCGCCTACAAATCTCTAGGGCACGGCGGGCATCTCCTGAAATAGCTGCAACCTGTATACATGGAAAAGCATGTTAAACAACATTTAAACAAGCAATCAACGGCTAATCCATGCATGAGAGAATTGAATTTCATGATGAAGATAAATAGCATACAGCTGACCTTTCTTGAAGCAAACTCTACGGCCTGTTTTTCAAATGCATCAATTCCTTTAAGGCGACTTGAAATGATTTCTTGAAGTTGTTGATAGTTATATGGGCCAAAGCAAAGTCGTTGGATTCCCATACGACTTGAAATACGAGGAAGCAACTTCTCTGGAAGGTCCATTGTATTCGCTATGCCTAAAGTCACAATTGTCATCAGTACAAAGGGATCCCCAAATTAGATCAATTAGATAAAATGAAATAACAAAAACAAAAAATTGCATACCAATCACAATCAATTTGGAGTGTGGCTTAGTGGGCCAGTCAAGAATGTTGTAAAGAACCTGTGAAAGAAAATTTTCAGAAATGTAATGTTCTTCATGTCTTATGTATGGTCATATGAGAAATATAAAAGCAAAAGACTCACATAAAATCCCCATTACCATCTTATCTAAGCAGAAAGAAAGAAAAGGAGAAAAGAATTACCGACTGATTTCTGGTGACAAGAAGGTCAAGTTCATCGATTAGAAGAATACAAGGTCGGTCATCCTCTTTGCCAAACTTCTTTCCTTCTGAAAATCGTTCAGTCAGCAATTGGAGAGCTTTTCTCCAACCAACCCTGTGCCCACTTAATGCTTCATATATAACCTGTTGGAATGTGCAAGGTTTAACATGAGAACAGAGTCTGAAGCCTAAGAAATATACAAGTACAATTATTTGCATCTTACCCTATAAATATTTTCTGGTGATGCCAACTTTAGACCATTGATCTCTACAAAGCAATATGGCCTTATGTTTCCTGCATCAACCTCAGACCTCAGATGCCTCATTACTGCCAAAACACTCATCGTCTGAAGTTTCAACAGAAAAGGTCATATTAAAATAGTGTACTATAAGAAATTTAAAGGGTTTACGACTTTAATTAGAGAAAATAAATATCACCTTGCCAGTTCCAGGAACACCATGGATGTACAGGCAACGACCCAGACACTGGTCATCACATATAGCACCTTTGATAAAGGAAGTTATCTCCTCCATTTCTCTACATTAGATGATGAGCCTTTTAGAATGTAGAACTAAGAGCATGTCAAAAAACCCTAAATGCTGAAATAACTAACAACATACTTGTTCCTGCAAGGAAGACACTTTGGCATTGATGCCAACAGAAGTGCTGCTTTTGCCCTTTCAAGTTCAGTTTGCTTGTGGCATCTTACATGCTCTGGGATCTTCTTCATCCCCACTTTTTCAAGCCCAAAGAACCGCCCCTTTCGTGAGTTCTGCAAAATATTGCACAAATTGAGTTTGGAAATTTTCAGGCTAAAGCCACAAATGCATGATATAAAGGCAGACATACAGCAGCCAACTCATGTGCTGAATAAGATTTAGCTCGTAGAGTTTGGATGCTCTCCTCTTCGTAGGACATGTCATCATCACTGTCAGAGTCTACATCCTTTCCAGCTTTCCAGTCTTCGTCGCTGTCGGCTTCTTCACCATGCTAGCATAATAGATCCTGATGATTAGTCTAACTTCACTTAATTTTGAATCCAGAAATCATGTTTCTAATTTCTGAATCTGATGCTTACCTCTTCGTCATCATCAATCTCAGCAAGCCGCTTGTAACTATGCCAGTGAATGTCATATTCATACTCACATAAAAAAACATCATCCCCTTCACAATTGGCCTTGGCATATTCTTTAGGGTTCATTACAAAACAATGTCGAAGAACACATTCCATCTGCAGCATTCAAATTACCAAGTTATAAACACCTGAGTAAGAAATCTTGCCTCTTCCTCAACCAGTTACCAGTTTGAATATCAATAGATCGCACAAGAAATCAAACATTGGTGAAAGAGCTAAACTCTGCTCCAAAAAACAAGGATGCGTCCGAAATGAAAGGGCAAAGGGGAAAAAAGTGTACTTTAATTGACTTACTAAAAATACAAAGTAAATTATAATGTCCAGAACTCCGGATATAAAAATGTGCTTCCACGCATTATATCAGTTGTAAAGATTAGTCATTGAGAACCATCACTCAAAACTAGAAGATTCACTTTTTTAAGATCAGACAACTAAATCATCAATATCAAAGAAAGAACAACAAGCTAAGATTTGATCTTTCACCTCAATGTCAGCAAAATCATTAGTTCGATAAAGCTCCCTCCTCAGGTTATGAGGTTGTCTTCCAGAAGCAGTCTCTTCGGGGATTATATACCAACGAACCCGACACCAGTAACTACCATCCACTTCTTTCCACAAACTGCGCAATGACACAGCCCCATAAACAAAGTACCCAACATTTTCAACATCGTAAAGGACCAAATCTTTAATTTCACGAAATCTACACGCAATCTATAGAGCGGATAAAAAGAGTACCTTTCAAGACGAGCAGCCCACAAATCACTCGAAAGAAGCTTCTCCCTCATCGTTCTTGCCAGCTTCTTCCCCTCCGGAGGCTTCGGAAACTCGACCTTTTTACCCGCCTTACGAGCCTGGCAGAACCCGCAGACCCAATCTCCCTCTGGAACCTCCTTCAACGGCGGTTTCAGACACTTCAAGTGGAATCCGCCTAAACAATCATCGCACTCGATCATCACCGCCTTACCAGACTTAAAGCAAACCCTACACTCCTCAACCTCAACGTTTTCATCGTCCGAGCTCACGTCCTCTCTCCTCCTGACGTAAACATCGTCTCCAACCTCGAATTCGCCCTCATCGTACACGACCTTCCGGTAAAAAACTCGTCTTTTCGACCCCGACTGCTTCTTAGTCTTCATTCTCAAATTCTTATCCTTCGAAGCCATGCCTCTAGTAACCACCATCGATCTCTCATCATTTCCCCTCTTTCTCTTCCTCGACTCCGGCGGCTCCGGGGACACAGGAGAGAACGAAACATCAACATCAATCAGACCTTCCCCGTCCTTCTTAACGGAATCTAGGGTTTTGGCTACCGGAGTTTTGGGGATTCCACCGGACTTTCTCTTCGAGGTCCTCGCTTCCTTCGACGAACACTCGACCGGCTTCTCCGCGAGATCGATCGCACGTTCGCGCGGAGTTTCGGAATCGAAGCTCAGAGACGTCCGGCGACTGGATCGGCGAGGGGTTAGGGTTTGCGGGGTCGAAGGAGTGAGCGAGCGGAGAGGCGAGGGCTTGGGGGCGAGGGAATGAGGTTGGTGCTTGGATCTTCTCGGGGACTGCCTCGTCGGAGTCTCCGCCATTGATGTACGGACGGCGCAGCGGAGGTGCAATGCCTGGCTAGGGTTTGAACTCAGAGAGAGGAGAGAGAAAGGTTGAGAGTTGAGAGAGAGCTTTTGTAGAGATAAGAGAGAGAAAATTGGCGGGAAAATTCCCTCCCAGTTTGATTCCCGCGAACGATGACATTGTACCGCTTCTAGTTGTCAACTTTGTAGTTTGTACATTCAAAAACAGTTGATATATAGTATAGTCTATTTTTAGATATATTTAAGATAACGTTTGACAAAATATCAATTATTTTTTATATAAACAAATTTTGAGACACAGCCATTTAGCTAAACTTTAAAAAAAATTGATATAATGTTAAATTTTATGCATTATCTGTAATACATAACCTATCATAATTTAAAGACACACATAAAATATAAATTATTTTTGACATTCATTTCTCATGTTTAAAACCAAAATAATATTCAATCAGAGATAAAAATGAGTAAAAAAAATGAAAGCAAACGAAAAAATAAATAAATAAACATTTTCATCTATAATTGAACACAATTTTGATTCAAAATTGATAAATGAATAAATGATATGAAAATATATAATATAATATGCTAATGTGCAAATAAATATATATATTTTATGTATTTGTTATTATAATTCGTGCACTCTTTATTGTGCACAAAATCATATATATATAATTAAGAAAAGTTATTGCTAATATTCAGTTTTTAACACTTAATTTTAATGAATTACTCAATCACTTCCACGGTGGTAAGGATGCAACCATCACAATGTGTAAGTAATTAATGAATTGATAATTTTCTTCAACTACTAAAAACCATTAGGTATATCAAGGGGATTTGGATGAATGTCTTTTTTGACACATTAATAATTTGGGTAATTGGCACTCGTAACCCCTGAACTTTTAGATTCTCTACAATTTGGTCCTTAATATATTTTAATAAGCAAAAACCTCCCTCAATTATTATTTTTTTTGGCAACATTGGTCCAATTATTGACAAACCTTTTATTTTTGACACGGAAAAAGTCATGATGTGATATTAAAGGGTATTTAAGGGAATTCAAAGAAAGTGTATAGTTTTTATTATAATAAAAATAAAAGAATAAAGGAAGATTCTTCAATAGTGCACGATATTTTGCACTATCGATAGTGCACGGCTTATAATAGCTTCAAAAATACATAAAAATAATTTTTTTTTTTTACACATAAGTACATTACATCGTCTATTTTCATGTTATCAATTCATTTACCACATTTAAAACTAAAATTATACTCAATCGGAGATGAAAACAGAAAAATAAGAAAAAAATGAAAAAGACAAACTTTTTATTTTCATCTTTTTCATAACCGATTAAACATATTTTTTGTGTTAAACTTGAAGAAATGAATCGATAATATGTAAATAAATGATGTAATGTGCTTATGTTTAAGAAAAAAAAATTATTTTTATATATTTTTTAAGTTATTATAAGCCGTACACTATCGATAGTGTAAAAAATCGTGCACTATTAAATAACCTTCCAAAATATAAATGAAAGGGCCACAGTACTTACCACTTAGGCATAAAATTATTAAGTCGCTCTTACAATGAATTTTTTTTAGAGAATTTTAAAATAAAGTTATTATTTACGCCATTTAATAATCTATGTCTCAAATAGTATATTTTTTTATTTGCACTTTATGTTTGCAATGTAAATTTTAGGGTATAATTAAAAAATGTAACACACATGGAGATATATTATTATTGTACCAATAATGGGGTACTCCTCGAAATCTCTCATTTGTTAATAAGAATTTTAAGAAAATAGCCATAATAATTTTAAAAAATAGCCACAGTTTCAAAAAATTAAAAACTAGCCATTTCAAAAATTTCTGACGGCAATTCTATGTGTAATTTTGTTATTGTCAAAAAATTTTTACATGTATTATGGCTAGTTTTTTAATTTTTGGAAACTGTGACTATTTTTCTAAAACACACAGTCCAAAATGACTATTTACCTAACTGACCATATTTTTATTGTAATGTCCAAATTATATATTTTCCTATTTGTGATAAAATATCTAAATAATTGAATTATTCACCTGGTAATAATAATCGAATCATGAATAAGTGAATATAACTAACGAATTGGTTATTTTAATTTTAAAATTGATTTTTTATTACATTATAAAATTTAAATAAAAAAAATATATATATATACACTTTTCTTTGGGTTAAACTACGTAGTACGAATATTTATACTAGATAGAGTCTAAGCACAGACGCGTCACGCGTCTGCCCACTGTGGGACCCACATCCACAGACGGCTGTGACCGCACAGACGCGGCACGCGTGTCTGTGCATAGCACAGCTCTTATACTACGTTGTGCAATAACTGAAACCTAACTTTGATTGGTTATGTTGGGCCAAAGTCCGAGGTCGATAGCACAAGTTCACGGTTTAATATTGATTGAAAATTCAATATTTTAAGCATATCGTTTTACGGAAGGAATAATATTATATATATCAACTCTTTTATTAATTTTTGAATATTAACTTATGTGGCAATTGATGTGTCATGTTTTGATTGTCTGTATGTCAAACATTTTATTAAGGTGATAAACACTCACCAATAATAATATGACACACGAGTTTGTATAAAAAAAAATTAGTAAAAAACTTGATATGTGTAGCATTGTTCTTGAGGAAAAGATATAAATGGGAAAAGTAAGGCTATCAAATTTACATATGAATAAAATATATTTAATGGTTTATAAATTAAGGTCAGTTAGGTAAATAGTTATTTTGGACTGTGTGTTTTTAAAAAATTTAAAAACTGGCTATAATACATATAAGAAATTTCTAACAATAACAAAATTACACATAAAATTGCTGTTATAAATTTCTGACACGTGTCAGAAGTTTATGAAGTGGCTAATTTTAAAATTTTTGTAACTACTATTTTTTAAAATCATTTTATAAACGGTGACTATTTTCTTAAAATTCCCTACAAAATTATTCATTAACACAAATGTTCTCCACCACAGATGTCTTTTTATAATTACTTTTTATCAATAATTATGTGTAACAATATTAGTAAAATATGGATTTTGATATTTTATAGTGTGATTTCTACAAGAATATAGAAAATGCATGACAAAGTTATATAATTCTGTAGTTAAAAATATGGTCAGTTAGGTAAATAGCTATTTTAAACTGTGTGTTTTCAAAAAATAGCCACAGTTTCAAAAAATTTAAAAACTAGCCATTACATACTGTAAGAAATTTCTGACAATAATAAAATTACACATAAAATGTGCTATAAGAAATTTCTGACACGTGTCAGAAATTTCTGAAATGGCTAGTTTTTAAATTTTTTGAAATTGTGGCTATTTTTTAAAATAATTTTGTAAACAGTGGCTATTTTCTTAAAATTCCCTTAAAAATATTATTGCATTTGGACCTTTTATCTACTATGATGCCTTAATTCTTAAAGCTCAGTGATATTTTCATGATAGGAAATCAAAAAGCTTAAAAATCAAACCATAGACACCATAAAAATAAAATAAAATAAAATAAATGCAAAGAGGGGAGTATAAACTTTCTTATTATAGTGTACAATCAAATTATCACTTTGCATTTAGTATTACAAATTATAAACTCAGCCTCCCATTTGAGGACTATATTTTTAAGGATGTATCACAAAAGCATTCACATATCCATGGTATTTTTCTTTCATTGTAGATTTTTGTTTTTAAGGAAAATCAAAAAAAAAATAAATAAATATATATATATATATATATATATATATATATATATTTCAGGCATTGTATGAAGCTTTTTTGGCCTTCTTTAAGCCAAGAATCACAAGAAGTATTCCAAGGTAATCAAACTTATAACAAACTCTGAAGAGCTCAAGCTTGTGCTCATTCCATGGAGGAAATCTGAACCAAAAATCAGTCAAGAAGCTTCTCCTAACTATTCCCTTTTCATGGCTAAATGCGTCGAATGAGAATTTCCCGTGGTACTTCCCGATCCCGCTCTCGCCAATTCCCCCGAAAGGGATTGTATCAGCAGCATACTGCAATTTCAAAAACAAAGGCCATTCACTCAATTAGACGTGAACCGAATATATATATATTTTTTAACATTTTTCAAACTAGTCCCTGAATTTTTGTTTATAGAGTAACTTGTTAAAGAAGAAAAAAGAAGTTACTTGAATTATGCAATCATTGAATATCACAGCCCCAGAAGATGTTTCTGATACAAGTCTTCTCTCAAGTCTCTTGCTTTTGGTGAAGGCATAGATAGCAAGTGGTTTAGGCCTTGACCTTATGAATTCTATGCTATCTTCAATCTTCTCCAACTGCCAATTAAAAAATAAAAAAATAAAAACATTTGTTCAATTGAATTTTGAAGCAGCACAAGGATGTTTTTCTATTATAAATTTTATATCTCACACTCACTGTGATAATTGGAAGAAATGGACCAAAAATCTCTTCTGTCATGATTTCGGCTTCAAGTGGCGGATCAACCAATAATGTTGGCTCGATGAACCTAACACGAAATTTGACAAAAGTCGTGATTTAGCTATGTTGGCTATTTGCTATTTATCAAAAGTAAATTACTCAAGAAATGGGCTCTCTTCGTCTTTTACTTACAAGTTCTCTTCATCCATTTTGCCACCGTGAACAATAGAGGCTTTGACCATAGGATTGTCAATAAGATTTTTCAGCCTAGCGAAATGTTTCGCGTTAACTATCCTCGCAACGCTGTTTGACTCTCTGGGATTCTCTCCGAACATTGTCCCAATTATAACCTTCATTAACTCCACCTAGCAATCAACAAGAACATACAATATACAAGCATATCATATATATATTTTTTTTAAAGGGACCAAAAAAATTAAAGCAATTCTCTAGTTTCTTACAGCTTTGGATAGGAATTTCTTTTCCACTAGAACATAATCAATGGTTATGCAAGCTTGACCAGCACAAGTCCCAAATTTCCCCACAAGAATTCTCTTCACAGCCACCTTGTGATCGAATTAAACAGAAGGGCAAACATTGATTAACTCGCAAATCATAATTTCTGTGTCACATAAAAATACAAGGTTATATTGCAAAACTCTTTTACCTCTCTGTCCCAAGACCAAGAAAGGGAATCAAGAACAGCAGGGCATTTGCCACCCAACTCAAGCACAACCGGGGTCAGATGCTTTGCGGCCGCAGACAGGACAAGCCGTCCCACTCGAGCATTTCCTGTCTCAACGCGAAATTCGACATTCAAACACCAGCAAAACAACTTTTTGAATCAACACATACGCATATACAGATACATACCAGTGAAGAAAATCTTGTCCCATCTCTCCTGCAGAAGTTGTTGGCCAACATCTGGACCGCCTTCAATAACCTTGACGGCCTTATTGTCGAGGTAAGTCATCATCGTGTTCGCGAGCAGTGAAGAGCAAGCCGGGGCTAGTTCTGAAGGCTTCAGCAAGGCAGTGTTTCCAGCGGAAAGCGCTCCAATGAGCGGTTCCAAGGACAATCCTAATCAATCACAAACAAGTTGATACAAATTTGTTTAGCATTTGAAGAGAGAGAGAGAGAGAAAAAAAAATGTAAGCTCATAAGAAGAAAAAAAAAAAAAAAGAGGTTTCTGGGATTTCAGTTTCACTCACCAAATGGAAAATTCCATGAAGAGAAAATCAGGACAAGACCAAGTGGCTCAGGAACCAATTCTGCTGTGCTTAGCAGTGCAATTGCTGGCAGGTTGGCCTAACAATACCAGCACAAAAGTGACAAATCAACATTAAAATTAACAGATAAGGAAAAATTACTATTGGGAAATTAGTCAACATAGGAGAGACTCTCTTAATTCTATCACATGGCCTTTCGGGTTAAGTATAACAAATACCTTTTTGGGTGACATCCATTTTTTCAAAGACTTTAGTGCATAATTGAGAGATTTTATCAAGGTTCCAATCTGCAAGGCAAAAAGAAACAAGTACTAACATCCTTTTTTTTTTTTTTTTTCATTTTAAAGAACTATATATAAATATTTTTACAAACATATTTGACCAAACCTCATCTCTAAAAGCCTCAACATGGTGTTTGCCCAAATCTTGTTTAAGAGCCTTCATAATATCTCCCTCATTTTCCTCAAGAAAACTAAGCAAACCGTTGAGCTGTGACTTCCTCCAAGAAGCTTCTTTAGTCACTCCACTTCTGTAGTAGACTCTCATGGACTCAATATCAGCTTCTAGATTTTTTGCAGATTCCATGGCTCAAATGGCAAGAGAAAAAAAAAGGACTTTTTTAGGACTATGGTGTCACTATTCAATATATAGAATCATGTGTATCTTTTATTCATTTATATCTCAACTAACTTCTTAGGCACGAAAGTTGGTTTGCTTTAAATTAAAGCATGCATGGGTATAGGCTATAGCGATACAATATTGTGGATTCAGTGGGGTTATTTAATTGAGTTCCAATTCATTTATGAGCCTTCTACTTCATTGATGTGTATAGCTCATTAAAAAAATGGGTTTTGTATTATTGTTTCGATTGTGTAGGTACAGTGATGCATGCCCTACGGATTTAAAGCGTTAATTAGTTGGGACTTGCTGAGCAAGTAAATAAATAAAAATATACGGTGGGGAATTGACTTGGTCTTTTCATGAAGCTAATTCTGAATCTGAAATGAGATGGAGACAAGGTTTATTAGCCACAGAGATACAACGGAAATGGAGGATGCGTGGTTGATGGTTCCCCATCTTTTTTTTTTTTTTTTTTTTGGACAGAAGAATGGTCGTTTTATTAAGCAGAGGCCAATTCGGCCCTAAGTAATGAGGAAATGCAAGAGGGAAAGTCCTCAAGCCAAAAACAATCATTAACAATTGAAAAAGCAAAACGAGCCAGCGTGTGGGCCACTTGATTTCCTTTACGTGAAATCGAATGACACGAACCACCGCCAGACAAAGGCAACAAAAACTTAATGTCTTCGATAATAGTCCCCACCACGTCTGATAACACATCACTCCCGTTGATGGTTCCCCATCTTGCCTCATACACTTATGAAATTATATATATATATATAATGCGGTGCCGATTAAAATGATATGTATTAATTTTTTTTTTTAATCAAAATATCTTGATTAAGTAGATATTTGGTGGAAAAGTCCTTGTAACTTTTGCCTGTCAATATATTAACCTAATTAGTTATATTTTCTATATATCTTCAACTGCTTTTAAATTAAAATGCGGCGAAAATGGAGAGTGATTTTTTAGATAGAGGCGGGGATAAAATGCATATACTAACAACCTCAATCCGCTGTATTGTCATCGCTAGATGAGACAAGCACGTTGTATTTGCTAAAAAAAAAAACATTTAGAAAAAGATTTTATTTAGTGTTTGGTCTTTTTTGTTTTTTAAAGAAATAATCAATGTTTTTTAAATTAAGAAATTAATCATTAGTCCAAAAAAATTAAAGGCATATAGATAGAATTACAACATCATGCAGATAACAAAATTACTGCTTTCTTAATTTATGAAAATGCTAATTATTTTTTCAAAACAACATTCAAAATATAACTAGTTGCTCAATAATCTTTTAGAAAAAATAATATTAAAACAGTATATCACACCATGAAATAAAACAGTTGACACTTATGGACTGCAAGCGTGTAGGTTAATCCATTTTTAATTGCTTTTAGATTTTGGTGTTTTATTGTGTGGTTGGGATTCTGGGAAAAGTTTGTAATACAATGATGTTGAGAAACTTATAAATATTTGTGCAAGCCAGTATAATAATCTGACCAATGCATCATATTATTTCCCTTATTGTTATTATTTTTTTTTTTTTGCTATACAACAAGCTACACCAGCACATTTAATTTTCCTCGCAAAAGTTCATTTTTCGTCAAGTGCGGGATATTCAACTAATCAGTCTATTTCTTTAAGGATTAATCAAATTTTGAGTAATTTTGTAGGGAGTAGCCCTAGTTTCAAAAATTAAAGAATTACCCCATATTTGTATTAGAGTATAATTAGGATTAGTTATTTAGAGTATATCTAGGGTTATTATTAGTTATTAGTTTCCTATATTATTAGGATTATCCTTGTATTAGTATTATAAATACCCACAACTTATTCAATAATAAACTCAACTAATAATAATCCTAGTTATACTCTAAATAACTAATCCTAATTATACTCTAATAGTTTGGCCCTCCAATTTTACTCATTCCATTCCATTTCATTTTTTTCAACTTTCCTAATCCTCTAAATCATTCCATTCCATTCTATTTTTTTCAACCATTTTTTTCAATTTCCAAATCTCTATGCAATATCTAAAATCTCAACCATTTATACTACTTCGAAATTCGCAAAGTCAAACCATTCTACATCATATTTTTAAATTATTTTCAAACCATTCCAAACCATTTTCAAGCCATTTTTTCCATTCAAAAAATGGGATGAATAGGCAAAATATTTTTTCCAAACAAAGGGTTAACTATTTTCATATTTGATAGCGTGTATGAAATATGAAAATGTCAATTTCTTTATTTCATAAATTATGGTTAAAATTTAGAAGAAAAAAACTGATTAGCAATATTGCTGACAGAAAATGGCAATTTAAATCTGGCAGAAAAACGCTTTATCTTAGAAACGACAACAGGACTACTTAGAGATGGTTTATTTTAATTTTTTGGATCGGGTCGGGTACTCAAAAATAGCTGTTGTACACAATTAAAGTCAAGCATTCAATATTCCAAAGTGCAGCAAGGCCAGCTACAGTTTACCACTTACCAGTCATGCAGTCACGTGTATATAACTATGTATAAGTATTGAGATATATATATATATATATATATCATACAGTGTATACGAGATTATAATATACGGTGAGTCTTTATTCAACATAGTCAGTACACTAGTCCGCCGTTTAAACAAAAGTAATTAAATTAAAGAAAAATCATGGAAAATAATCATTTTGCTTAGCTAATTTAAAAATACAGTTAATATTTTTATTTATTTAAAAAATAGTTATCAAATAGTTATGTATGATGATATTCATCTATACATCATGTATTTGAATCATGACTATTTTCTTAATTTTTTTAAATACTGATTAAAATTTAAAAAGCATTTTCTTGAATGACCTATTTAGCTCATTCATTGTGATTATTATAAATCCAAAACATACATAATATACCTTATTAAAATGACATACCTTTTGTTATTTTATTATTTCAAACCATTACTTTGGCTGATTAGTAAAATTTGAATACTAAATAAAAAAACCACATATGATATTATCAAAACATGATCGGTTGGGTAAATATTCATTTAAGAGGGTGCGCTTTAAAAATATAACCAAAGTTTCAAAAAAAAATTTAAAATAACCATTTATTACCAAAGTAAGAAATTTCTTATTGTAACAAAATTACACATAAAATTTATTGTAGTAAATTTCTTACCAAAGTAATAAAATTACTGAATTACAATTTTCTTAGAATTTTAAAACATTTGAGGTTTTTTTTTAAACCGCTCTCTAAATGATTATTTCCATTCATGTATAATTGCTCCACCTTGCTATTTTAACATATATTTTAAAACAGATATTATAAAATAAAAAAAAATCAAACCATAAATGAAAGCGATATCATAAAGAAATTAATTAAGAACTTAAACCATCATAAAGCAATGCTTGCCACAAAGAAAATTAGTTGGGTGTTCCATGAATCCACAGCAAAAGTTAGCTTAAATAGGAACATAATTTGTTGTCTCCTTGGCTTGGCTTGTGTCCGTAGCCGTCCTTCTAATAAAAATTTGATAACTCATCTATATTTATTTTAAATATTTTTAAAAAACTCAAATAATAATTAAAAATGTGAGAGCAGACAGTCAATGTGACAGCTATGGCATGAGATTTTTTCCCCCTTAAATAGTGGTTGCCATTAAATGTATATAGTTGCTGAAAGATGATGATATTAATAACCAGCTTGAAGTTAAGATGTCTCAACTTCCAAGTAAATATAAGCTCATAAATGACAAGTTTTATTTGAAGTAATTCAAACTGAAGAACTACAACAAATATAGTGGGGTTAGTAATAAATTATAGTAACATTGATGGTAACTGATGCGTAATTTCAAGTTGTCCAACCTTTCACTTTTTAGAACAAAACAATGAGTCAATGCTAATGCCTAATCTAGCTAACTTACCATCAACTCGGGCAAAGTAGCAATTGCTATTTATATATGTTTTTCTCTTTCAATAAAGAATAATAATTAAAAAAAAAAGAGATATTCTTTATGGAAAAAAAAAATGAGAAATTTTTTGGTGGGATATGAAAAGAAAACTTTACATAAAAGTACCATCTAACTCGGCAATTGCTGTTTATACACAAAATGAACTAATCGCAAAACTCCATTCCATTTTTTAGCTCCTAAAGGAGCCGTTAAGGAAAACACGACTATAGCACGTTAGGATATTACGATCCAAATGCTAATATCAATGTTAAATTTGACACAAAAAATAGTAAATATGTTATATTTAACCGTGAATGCTCCAACGTATTTGTGCTACTCTAAATGCTATTTTTTATTTTATTGATTTCATAGTATCAAAATTCATGAAAAATAAGTATTATATAACTAATAATAAAAAAAATACTACAAATAATAATAATTATATTTTGATTGAAGAAATTTTAAATGTAAAATTGTAGTCATAATTACTTTTTTTTTTTAAATTAAAAAATGAAAAACTAACCAATCAATTCAAAAAAAAAACAATGTCAAATGTCAAATTTTAATTTTAAGCATTATATTATATTTGGTACAAAAAGAATAACATTAGCCAAATTCAATATCAAATACAATATTGCATTGGAGAAAAACTTTTTATATGAAAATGTCAAATTGTGATATTTACACCTAAAATAATATTGCATCAGAGATGCTAGTACTTATTATTTTTTTTTTGCTAATTTATATAGGAATTTGACTATGAAAGTCCTTTTTTTTTTTCCGCGGATAATATTATACAATAAAATATTGCAAGTATTCAAACAATATAAACAGCTTGATAAGTGAGCCAATGAAGACATGCACGTGTCTTTGCCAGACTTTTCCAGTGATACTCTTTCAAGTTCAACTACCATAACAGGAAGGTTCACGAAAAGGTTACCAATTAGTAATAAAGAGGTTAATTATGAATGAGTTTTCACTTTTCACCTGTTATTTTCAGTACCTTCCAATGGCATTTGTTGGTTTCAACAATCTGCAGGTTTGCCTTGCTGTCTCCCCCAAAACAAAAACGAATGAATATTTTTGCCAATTTTTTGGGATCAAAAAAGAAATGTGACGTCTCAATCTCCTTCATGTAGTTGTGGCCAATTTTTTACTACGTGGGACCAGATTCGCTTGTGGTGTTGTTCTTGTGGGAGGTTTGCCTACGAACAAAATAATTTTTTTTCTGCTTATAGCTTCTCAGTTAAAAGAGAGAGACACGGAAAGCATGTTTGTATGAACTATTTCAAGCCCATAAAAAAGATGTCCCACATGTACAAGGCCAAGGAAAGAACTAAACTAACCTTCACTCTTTTCCAATTTTCTCCTGCTTCGCCATAGAAGCCGGATTGGCGTACCGGAGAATCCAGCATTTGTGCGTAGTTGCTTCTCCATGTAACGCCGGTATGTCTCAGGGAAGAGTTTTGCATCATTAACAAAGAAAACAAATGTCGGTGGCCTTATAGCAGCCTGTATTACAAAAGAACAAGAATTAAAAGTCATAGGTGTTGGGCCACAATTCGACCCTAGGCCCAAGGCCCAAAGATTAAAAGGACAATAAAGGGCCGATAACGCGGCCCACTACACAAACGGCCGACGGTGCTATCTCAGACAACCAGCGGCCACCCGCCAAGGCCGTGGGAGGCGGACAGCCGCCCGATCACGCGTTGGGCGGCGGGCTGCCGCCCGGTCGCGCTTTCGGTCACGCGTTGGGCTGCAGCTAGCCGCCCAATTCTGAGTTATTTACTCCCGAACATGTAACATACTTTCGGTCTGAATTTTGTCAAACTACCATAAAGAGATACGGAGTTGCCGGAAATAGATTAACTTATATTACGTATGCAATTGTACGTGGCTATAAACAGCCGACTATTACACAAAATAAAGAATAATGTCAATTTCTCTACTTATATTCTATCTTGAGTATCTTTATTTTGTTCTTTCATATTCCACGTTTTTGGATACGTGTTGGTTGGTACGAAATTCTGTATCAACAATAGGAATCCCAATTTTCATGATGTCAAATGTAAAGACTGTTAGGTAATGATGTAAAGAGACGAGTTTGTACACAGAAGTCATGACTAGAGGCACAATTGGGTTACTAATTTTAAGTATCTAAGAGTGATTTGACAGAAAAAAAAAAAAAAGAAAAAAAAGATGAAAATAAGTTTAGAGCTTAGATGATTATGCAGTCATAACAAAAGGTATGTGAGACAGGAAATAGGAGAAAATGTGTGGAATCATAGCATGATTACCTCTTGTGTTCTATAAACATTGCTTTACCTGAGTACAGTAATAAACACGTCCACGCTTCCCACCTCGGGTTCTTGGAGGAAGTTTGAAAGCAAAAGCTTCCCTTACAACTTGATTCAATATGGAAGTACCTAGCCGTCTTGATCTCTCCTTCTCAACCAGGCTCGCAGCAACAATAATCCTGAACCAAAAAAAAAAAAACCAACATTAGGACATTACTAAGGCGACCCTTGTCCAATTTGAAACAATAAGGAAAGACACGTTTCTATTCTTCCAAGATAGAAAGAGGTGCATAAGCACGAGAAGCAACACGGACAGATTAGCTTAAAAAAAAAAACACAATAAATGCAGGGTATTTACAATTTCAGAGAAATCTGCATTTCTAGTTTATGGGAGAACATACTTGTCGACACTTTGACCGGCTATTGCAGTTGAATACACGATAGGTGCCCAATCAAGTATGCGAATCTTTTCCCTAACATCTTGCTCGTAATAAGTTGCAGTCTGCTGGTTTTTATTTGGTATGGTGTCCCATTTGTTCACGACTATAAGGCAACCTTTTCCTTCTTTTTCTATCCTTTCAGCAATCTTGAAATCCTGCATTGGTATTCAGACAGACTCGTCAACCCAGTTTTCAGATATTACTAAAATTACACCACAGAAAGATGAGGATATAAAGTACCTGCTCTGTGATACAAGCCATGGCCTCTATAACAAGAGCTACAACATCAGAACGACGGATGGCACGAAATGCCCGATTTACTGATAAAGCCTCTGTCATACTACCTGATGAAGCTACAACTGCTCTTCGCCTAATTCCAGCAGTATCAATCAGTCGAAACTTCTGCATTACAATTGAAACATGTATACATCATCTGACGTGTTTAATAGCCAACAGGTTTCATTTCCATGCTGAAGAAATCAGGATGCAGAAATATACGGAAACTTGCAGAAAATATAGTTGGCATGAGGTAGAAAGAAGTGCATAAATCATAAAGAAGGAAAATAAACCTCGCCGTCTGGACCGGTATATTCGGTATCAATGGCATCACGTGTAGTGCCACTGACTGGGCTAACAATAGTCCTGTCTTCTCCAACCAATGCATTCAAAATGCTACTTTTACCAACATTTGGTCGGCCAACAATTGAAATTGAAGGAATATACTCTTCTTCCGTTTCCTGAAAATCCTCTTGGTTCTGGTCCCAGAAGAAAAAACACATAAGATACATTAAATTATCATAAAAATAGAGGTAAATGTAGCACGCAAGACATTCTTTGTTCATGCTCAAAATTAATAAGAAGAAGACAACTATGGTTGGACGATAAAGACTATTCAGTGTAAAGGTTACTGACAAGCTTACATAAAACTCTCTAAAGCAACTTATTCCGGCAGTAACTAATACCCAGGAAAAAAAAAAAAAAGATAAAAAGAAGTAACAAACCTCAATCTTTTTTAGTCCTGAACAAACAAGATCTAGAAGTTCTCCAGTGCCAGTTCCAGATATAGCAGATATAGGAAGCGGCGACAACCTGGTTATACAACCAAAATTGTTCATATACCATCAATAAAACTATGGAATGACAACTACTATGTCTACCAGATTCGAACTCAAAGAATATGTTCCCTTTACTTAGCTAATTCTATATCAAGATATTTATAGCACAATTTTGCTAAGAAAATGTAAGAGTTAGACGCACCCTAAGGTCCAAAAATCGGTTGCTTGCAAAGCTCCTTTACGTGGAGATTCACACTTGTTAACTGCCAGAATGATACACTTATCCGAGTAGTTCTTACGTAGCCAGTCAGCAATTTCCTCATCAGCTGCTGTTAGACCTGCCTGCAACCATTTCAGTATCACTATCTTTGTATTGTGGCTCTGGTCAACTTTCCATAAAGTAAAGATGAGTAGTATTAAACTGAAATGATAAGGAATTAATAGACGTTAAACATATGCACTTCAGAACCACAATTCATGATCAAGCCGCCGCTGACGATAAGGACCAGTGCAAAATGTTACAATAACTTTAAGATAAAAAAAGAGGTGTTGAATCATCTTTTTTACTGGAAGTAGCTGTACAAAACTCATAAATTTCATATTTTGCACCTGCCCATCAACGACAAATAGAATCACAGCTGATTCTTCCACAGCTGCAGTCGCCTGTCGTTCAATCATTGAAGGCATCCGGGCAATAGCTGCCTCCCTAGAGGCAAGTGGAATCCCATCCATGCCGATTGTTGTTGTAATAGCCAATTCTTCCATAACATTAGCCTGTGATTTTGAGACTGTGATAACACCTCCAGTGTCGATTACCATAAATTCATAGTCTCCCCAAAAAGATCTTCCGTATAAGCGATCCCTTGTAACCCCAGGTTCATCAACAACGATAGCCCTGTTCCCCTACATGAAAAAGAAATCAGCATTCAGAATGTAAAGCTTGTAGACAGCGAGACCAAGTCTCCCATTTTCAACATAGGCTGAACGCAGAAACACAGAGTGATGATAAAATACCCCGACAAGACGATTAAATAATGCTGATTTACCAACATTTGGCCTTCCAACAATTGCAACTTTAGGAAGAAGATGGTCTGGAATCTGCAAACGAGATTTTAAACAATCAGAAATCAGATACTGAGATCTGATATAAAAGATCTAGATTTTTTTTTTTTTTTTGGTAAGTTTCTTATTCTATAACAAGTTCAAAGAATTCCTTATTTTATTATTGTTATTATAGGTTGAGAAACACAATGCTTGAGTCTGAGTTGCTACATGAAATGTACAACGTCGAAAATTAAAGATCAACGAATAAAAGCTTTCTTACATTTTTCGTTGTACTTTTTTGCCTCTTCTGCTTTCGGCCAATTTCTTTTGTCTCGAATTTCTCATCTTCTGAAGTAAGCTCCATAATGAGTACGTAAATCATTATACATAACCAAACCACAAAACAATATCCATAATTAAAACATCACTTAAGAAAAACTGATAAAATCTTACAGAGATGGAAAATGTTTCACAAATTTCATAAGTAATGTGTCAATTATGAACTGAGCAATGCAAAGTTCCATAAAATTTCTATCTTAAACTCAAAATTCAGGATAGAAAATGAATTCGCCTCCAAAGAAGCAGTTAAATGCATTTTTATCAATGTAAAAGAGTATAATTGAACGAAAATCGCACCGATTAAGAGCTGATTGGACAAAGACGAAGAGAATTCTCGAGCAACGTCGCGAGCTTCAGCTTCGAGAGCGTCCACATCGACCATGGAGTAGTAGCTCTCGCCGCCTTCGTCCTCGTCCTCAAGCTCCTCGAATTCTTCTCCGAGATCTTTATCTTCGTCGTCGTTGAATTCATCGACGGAAGTCTTGGAAACGCAGCGAGGAGCAGAAGGAAAAGCCGAACGAAGCGAGAGAAGAGAGGGAGAGAGAGTGCGGAGAGAGAAGGAAGAAGAATAAAAAGAGTGTCTGAGGTGTGGTGAGAGGAGAGTGAGAGATTTGGAGAGAGGTCGAGACGAGGCTGTTTGGCTTAAGGAGAAGAGCTCTAAAGCCGCCATTTTTGGGTTGAGAGAGAGCTCTGTGAGCTCTGCGCTTAGTTGGTTTTGGTGTGTTTTTCAGAAGAGAAGAAACAGTGAGAGTGAGAGGTTTATCCACAATTGGCTTGGGGTTTTAGTTTTAGATAATAGATATTTTATTGGGAAATTTGAAAAATTTAGGTACAATGATTTAATACAAATTTATTTCTTCATTGAGAAATTTTTTATCAATAATATATTGTTGTTAAAAAGACAGATATATTGGAACCAGTAGTTTCATATGTTAGGGACTAATTTAAAAATATTTAGAAAATGATTAAAATGAAATTTGACATGAGACAGTATAATCAATCAATAAATAAGTAAATTTCTTGTCATACCACTGCAAAAGTGTTGTCGTTTTCCAGTTAAAGGTTCTTGTCGTTTTGAGAAAAAACGACATGTTTTTTCTCATGTAAGTATGGTGCTGTTTAATTATGACGGCGATCTCAATCGTGTTTTATTTTTTATTTTTGGCTATCTATAGATGTTTAGGCTTTAATTTTGCTGTAGTAATAATGGAATGTATTCTTTGTATATTTTATGTCGTTTTATAGAAAACGACATGTCATTTTAACGGTAACTTACAAACTCTAATCTATATGTCGTTTTCGTTAACATTGAAAGGTATATTTGATTTTCCTATAAAAAGAAAGCATATTTGATGTACTTCAAGGCGCAAGCTGACATGCAACTGTCTCTAAAAAGAGAAAAAATAATAAACAAACGACATGCCCATTCTAAACAATGTATGATGTCGTTTGTTAATAAACCGACATCTTGACTTTCAATTTGGACAATTTAAGACAAAATCTAGACGTTCGATCTTTCTAAATAAAAACAACAAATTGTTATGCCGAGAAATGATATATGTTTTTGGCTTCTTCACCGGTTCATGATGTACGACAATAAAACATAAACGACATGACATGGTTTTGTCGCTTAAATGATGTCGTTTGTTATCTAGGACGATTTTTTTATTTTTATTTTTTTGTGCTTGACTAGAACTTTGATGTTTATAATGTGAAAATGACATTTAGTTAGAAGCCAAAGCTATTTCATTTTGCCGCTCCTTCAAGATCAAAGATAGGAACTTTCAAATCTTCATGAGAATGAGAAAACTTTAAAATATCAAGCAAGTTTGATTTAAATTCGGTTCAAAGTCGGTGCCTATTTATTGATACAAAGGAAAACATTTGGCAACAAAATTGGTTCGATAGAACCCACCACACAATCAAAATGTGGGCATTATGAACTACGAACTTACTAATGACTCTATACATGAAAAGAAGACCACTTGGGAAATCTAGCTATCATCTATTAGATTTTTCCATGGTGGTTGTGTAAGTGAAGTTTTATGTACGAACTCTTCCAACGCAAGTTTAGAAAATCCGAGACCATTTCTCGCGAAACTGTAGAAGCAGTTTCGTGAAGAACAATCCTTGCCTACCTTGTTTAGCAGCGGCAATGTGGGAACTTTTCTGTCTCTTACTAGCCTCGGTACCACCTCCCTCGTCAAGCTCCGGCGTGGGATCTTCGGGCTTCACCTTTATCTTAACTGGTTTTCCGAGCAGGGATTTGTCTGCCATTCTTGCAATTTCTAGAGCCCTTTCACATACAGGAAAGCCTTGGTCATCCCAAGACTCCAATATTATGCCGGAGCCCAAGCAGGTATTTCCTAGGTAAAAGGCCGTAAACTGTCCAGCTGCCAGGCCTTGGTCGTCTTTGGGTAACTGAACAACCGCTACATCTTCACTGCCATCTTTGCCGAGTTCCATGGTAAATCTACAATCATAAAAACCCGGGCCATGTCTGACCTGAAATATTTAGAGTATGAACAAGAATCCTTATGTTACTTGCACATTGCTACATTATCTGATTGAGATTTGACTTTTCATCGGCATGGTCATATTGCTGTATGAAAACTCATGAGGCACCATAAATTGATTTTTGTACCTTGCACTGCAATTGACATGTTTGATCTGGGGGCGATCCACTTAGCCATTTCAAGGAGCCAACACGGAAAACTCGCCGCCTTTTGTCAAATGAAAAGTAATTTCTTGATGTGAAAACTACATTGTTTTCAACATCCTTCTCAACCACATACCTACATGAGAAAATCTAAATGGTCACATATGCAGAGCAGCAATATTTCACAAGAGTTTTGAAGGAGTTCTAAGTGAAAATACTTTCATTATATGATTATAATGCATGTTCGATGGGAAAGCAGATACAATTTATCACAGTGTGAAGATCTACTCCCCAATTTCAGTGAATTACAATTATCCTACTGAAATTACAATTATACTAGGAGCATACCAGGGTCCTCCAGGAAGACGTAGGCCTTGTCGCTGACCGATTGTATAGAACCAAAATCCCCGATGCTTTCCAAGGAAATCACCCGTCTCAGCTTCTAATATAATACCTTCCTTCTCCCCAATGTGTTTGGCAACAAATTCACTGAACTTTATCTAAAGAGAGAATGTTCATACACGATTGGAGTCAGTACTGAATACTGATGGTGGCTTAACTAGTGGCGTGTTTGAAGAGAATTGATAAATTCATTGTAAATACATTGGTAGTATAGAGATGCGTGATACAAACCTTCCCGAGAAAGCATATTCCTTGAGAGTCCTTTCTGTCCTTATTTGGAAGATCAAACTTTGTGGCAAGCTTGCGAACTTCTTCCTGAACATAAGTTTGACAAAGAAAGAAATAGGATTCAGATCTTATTCATGAGCCCCAGGATAACAAGTAAAGCAACAAAAGTCAAACATAGAGAATCGCTTTCTGTCTATTACGAGAAATACAAATCAATAAACAAATGCCTATTTATTGACTAGCTTCAATAAACTATCTAGCGAAAAACTGTAACAAAGTCAAAACTACCAACAAACCTTCGAGATACAGCCAAGTGGGAAAAGCAATCGCTTAAGTTGGGCCTGTGAGAGATGTGAAAGGAAGTATGTCTGATCCTTCACCTAAAATGTGAAAAATTGAATATATCAGGCATCAGCTAGCATTATACATAAGTGTAAAAGTATCAGAAATTACTAAGTAAAAGCAGAAACTGGACATGCTTCCTTTTCACTATTGACAATTACAGGTACCGGAGATAAATCTTGCAAATAGAAATGCTGAGCAATAACTTAAGAGAACAAAGAATAAAAGCCAGCATTTAGCATTTGTGTCCTATATATACATACCGCGTCTTGTGATAGCTCTAAAGCTGAAGCACCATCCATTTCATTTATAAATGAGTGGACGACTTTTGCGTAATGTCCAGAAGCAACATAATCGAAATCCATACTGCTAATGGCATCCATGAATGCACCTGATATTCAACGTACTCTTAAAACTATGCACTCACATAAGCATCCAAAACAAGTAACCACATCTGAAAATTCCATTGAACACTTACCGAACTTTATTCTCGTATTGCAAAGAACATCTGGATTAGGGGTACGGCCACTGCGATACTCGTCAATAATGTGCGACACCTGAATCATTTCATTACTCATTTTTGGGGTTTACAAACAAACAACATTTTTTAGATACCTCAGAAGAAAATTTCATACCACATTCTTCCAGTACTCATCCGTCAAATGCACAACTTCTAGTGGCACTTCAATCTGGAAAAAAAAAAAGGACGAAAAAAAAAAACATTCATTAATAATCTCACTTCCTTTTACCCTTTTATGCCATAAATATAAAAGTTGATATTTTGCATAGTCTACGCCATGGAAATGAACAAGAAGCTTTCAATGATATCAGGAATATAATAACAATAAGATTTAAAAAACTAAAAACTAAGACAAACTTGAAAAATGAAAGAAACAAACAGACCTGACTACAAACAGCTTTGGCGTACTTCAAATCCTCTTCCCATGGACATTCCGACCAAAAGTTCTCAAAATCTTCCTACACAAAGCCTCACATTAGAACAGCCAGCTATTGACTAGCCTTATAAAATCCAATCAAATCAATCAAAAGCCAGACAGTAACACCACCAAGCAATCAACTTTTTCTATAGATACATATATACACACAAAATATATGCAATTGTGGATCGCAAAAGCGACGTACTTGGAACCAAATCTTGAGGTAGAAGGCGGTGCAGCGGTGGCCGGCGGCGTGGAGGAGGCGGAGAGCGACGCTGCTGTCGACGCCGCCGCTGAGCAGCACGGCCACTCTCAGGCTCCGCCGCTCATGAGGCATCGTACACGACAACAAGCGAGGCTCGATGTCGCTGCCATTGGAGCTCTTCGCGAAGCTCGAGGTCGAGGTCGAAGACGAGGCAGCGGCGGAGACCGAGAACGACCTGGTCGCGAGGGCTTTGAGGACTGGTCTTGGAGCGACGAGAGCTTGGGGTTTGAGAGGGACAGAGACGAGGCTTGATTGAATCAGCAGAGACGAAGAAGAAGAGAACGAATTAGGGATCGGAAATACTCTGGTTAGTCTGAGTCTCTGCATTGTTACCAAGTCTAAGAGCAGTGAGGACTGAGAAAGTTGGAGACTTTGGATAAGAAGAGAGAGAGAGAGAGACTGTGACTAAATTGAAAATCTAAATCTACTTTGATGGCATTAAGTGCAAAATAACGAAACGTTTGGGGTTAAGTTGTATTTTCAGCGAAATTTGTGAGAGAAAATCAGAAAATTGTGAAATTCATAATGTTCTGATTTACGCATTTGGTCGCAATTTTGATCCCTAACGGAGAATTTTGATAATTACCACTTTTCAACTAATGTCTGATTTATGTCATGATAGAGAAAAAAATTTCTCGTTCATATTCTATCAATATAGAAATTTTGATTTATGTTAATTAGAAAATTAAGTCTGTTTATATTTGATTTTTTAAAATTTATATCTTAAAAAATTAATATTTTTAAAGATTAAAAAATTAATCATCAATTAAAAAAATAAGAGTATAAAAATAAAATCACAAAAAATATTATTTAAAAATAATTGTGTACTTAATAATCTCTCTATAAATTATATATTATTACAGAAAAGATTACTTGCATTTTTAAAAAACTTATTTTATTACTAAAAAATTAAAATCATATGAGCTTATAAATTACATAAGAATGAAGTTATAAATTAAAGGGTTTTTTGCACCTATGGCATTTGGACTTGGTCGAGTTTGACATTTTGGCATTTCATTTTTTTTTTTGGCATTAATCCCTATTGAATTTGAAAATCGTTGCATTTAACCCCAAATTGAAAATGCCCGTTCGAAATTGGACGGAATTTGACACGTGATTTGCACATGGACGGTTATTTAAGGGTAAATATGTCATTTGCTATCCCCATTCTTCTCCTTCCTCATTCGCTCGTCTTTTTCTTTTTTCTTTTTTCTTTTAAAAACTGATTTGAAGAAGAAAAAAAAACACCTCCTCTCATCTTTTTTTTTTTAATAACCAAAACCTGATTTAAAGAAAACAAAATTGTCAAAATCGTCAAAATTGTCATCCACGACCCCACCCTCCACTGCGACAACTTCATGGTGACCCACGCTGTGAATCGCAGCAGGGGAGATGAGCGGCCGACGAGCTCGCACGTCGAGAGGCAGAGCACCGGCCGGACGCGCTTCCCGCCGGCAAGTAGCGCATCGCCTCGTGGTTCGGCAGTTGCTCAGGCCCAATTCACCGACCACGCCTTCTCCACCATGTATGCCTTGAAGTCGAAGCTCGTCGGCGGCAGCGAGCCCTCCGATTCGGTTAGGATTTCTTGCTTGGTGAGGACCACGGAGACGGAGAAGAAAGAAGAGCTCGGACGGCGTCGTTTCTGGGGGTTGAAAGGGATTGGAAAGCTCGTTTTGGAGGCTCTAATCGAGCACGCGCTCGAAGCACCAAACTCTAACGATGTTCACCGATGTGTGACAGGAACTATTGGGGCGCAGTGATCAATGCCCAGAATTTATACGTATGTGATCGTGTGTGTTTTTGAAGAATTGTGCGTGTTTGAAGAATTGTGTTTGAAGAACTGTGTGTGTGTTTGAAGAGAATGATAAATTAATTATTTTTATTTTTTTGTTATTGAATGAAAAAAACACCCTTAAATAGAAGCCCACGTGAGAAAAGTGTGCGAAATTCCGTTTGAAAGTGGATGGCCGTTTTCAATTTGGGAGTGCAACGATTTTCAAATTTAAGGGGATTAATACCAAAAAAAAAGATGAGTTGCCAAAATGTCAAACTCGACAAAATTAAAACATGAAATTGAGAAGCGACATAGCATCGAATTATCTCAATTTTGTCATTGAGAAAATTACTGGTCAAGAAAGAAATACACGATTTGTAAAATACTTACAAAAATATGACGCTTAAACATGAAAAGCGCATATAAGAAAATAATTAAAAAGTTTGGGTTTTTATGAAAAACATAAAAAGAAGAGGGACACAGATATAAATTAGCCGAACATGAAGGATGGTTGAGAAAAACAAAAACCTAATAAATAGTGAGAAGAGGTTCCCCTAAACCCTTCGGTTCACCACCGCCACTGAGCCTCTCAAACCCTCAGAGGCACTTTCTTCCCAACAAACCCTGCGCCGCCAATCTCCGGTGGCCCAAAGGTCTCTCTCTCTCTCTCTCTCTCTCCACACACACACACACACACACACACACACACAATATATATATATGTAATATATATTTTTGTTTGTATTTTTTTAAATTTTATTGATACTCGATTTGTGTTTTATTTCTGAAGATATTGGACTTGATTGTGAAGAATAGAACTTGTTTTCATAGATTTTTCATTTTTGATAAATTTCTAAAAAAAAAAAAAATATTGTGCGGAGGTTTGTTTTTCTACATTCGGTTCTGAAATCTGTATTTTGTTGTTCGACGAAACGCTGCTTTTGTCGAAGTAAATGTTGATCAATTTTGTTTCGAATAACAGTAGAATTGAATTTCAATCCCCGAGCCACTTTTGCCTTATCTAGGTCAAGCTTATAGTTTTTTTTTTTTTCGTCCTATGGTATTCTCGATGTTTCGAGATTTCTGGTTCACTGGAAATATTTATTTTGATTCATTTGTTTATGACTTTTCTAGGCCTGGAATTGAATCTCCAGGCCCTAAATAGGTGAATACGTGTGAGGAAGTGAAGATTTTGATATGTATTTCTTGTTAAGCTTTAGATATATATTTTGGCGACCAAAAAATGGTTATTGTTTTTGTCTTTAATTTGTTCCTATATATTTTAATACTTGTTGTGTTGTTTGTTTTCCAGATTAATCAGTAACCATGGTGCAATACAACTTCAAAAAGATTACTGTTGTGCCAAATGGGAAAGACTTCGTCGACATCATCCTGTCCCGTACCCAACGCCAAACACCG
Organism: Boehmeria nivea var. tenacissima; assembly: GCA_018132145.1. Taxonomy (NCBI): domain Eukaryota; kingdom Viridiplantae; phylum Streptophyta; class Magnoliopsida; order Rosales; family Urticaceae; genus Boehmeria; species Boehmeria nivea. The sequence goes on along the minus strand of CM030874.1, from coordinate 22,088,970 downwards.
ACAGTCGTCCACAAGGGGTATGCCATTTCCCGTCTCCGTCAGTTTTACATGCGCAAAGTGAAGTATACCCAAACGAATTTTCACGAGAAGCTCTCCACGATTATTGATGAGTTCCCGAGGCTCGACGATATCCATCCGTTCTATGGCGACCTCCTTCATGTTCTCTACAACAAGGACCACTACAAGCTTGCTCTTGGCCAGATCAATACTGCAAGGAACCTTATCAGCAAGATTTCGAAGGATTACGTGAAGTTGTTGAAGTATGGTGACTCGCTCTACCGATGCAAGTGTCTGAAGGTTGCTGCTCTTGGTCGGATGTGTACCGTGATAAAAAGGATCGGTCCTAGTTTGGCTTACTTGGAGCAAATTAGACAGCACATGGCGAGGCTCCCTTCCATCGATCCTAATACCCGCACAATTCTGATCTGTGGGTATCCTAATGTTGGAAAGAGCTCGTTTATCAACAAGATCACTAGGGCTGATGTTGATGTCCAGCCCTATGCTTTTACCACAAAGTCGCTCTTCGTCGGGCACACTGACTATAAGTATCTAAGGTACCAGGTGATTGACACACCTGGAATTTTGGACCGCCCGTTCGAAGACCGCAACATTATTGAGATGTGCAGTATCACAGCTTTGGCGCATTTGAGAGCCGCTGTTTTGTTCTTCTTGGACATCTCTGGGTCTTGTGGCTATAGTATTGCCCAACAGGCTGCTCTCTTTCATAGCATTAAGTCTTTGTTTATGAACAAACCCCTGGTTATAGTCTGCAACAAGACTGATTTGCAGCCATTGGAGAGCATTTCGGAGGAAGACAAGAAATTGGTCATGGAGATGAAAGCCGAGGCCATGAAGACTGTTATCGGTCAAGGTGGCGAGCCTACGGATGAGGAAGGAGTGCTGTTGACCATGAGTACTTTGACTGAGGACGGGGTGATTGCCGTGAAGAACGCAGCTTGTGAGAGGTTACTGAATCAGAGGGTGGAATTGAAGATGAAATCTAAAAAGCTAAATGACTGCTTGAATAGGTTTCATGTTGCAATGCCAAAACCTCGTGACCAGAAGGAACGGCCCGTGTGCATACCTCAGGCGGTTCTGGAAGCTAAGTCTAAGCAAGCAGCAGCGGAGACAGAAAAGAGGAAAACCGAGAAGGATCTGGAGAATGAGAATGGTGGTGCTGGTGTATACTCTGCCAGCTTGAAGAAGAATTACATCTTGGCTGATGATGAGTGGAAGGAAGATGTGATGCCAGAAATTCTCGATGGGCACAATGTGTATGACTTCATTGATCCTGATATATTGCAGAGGCTTGAGGAGTTAGAGCAAGAAGAAGGACTTCGACAGGCAGAGGAGGCCAATGAGGATTTTGAGATGGACGGACAGGAATTGACTCCCGAAGAGCAGAAGGCACTGGCTGAGATCCGGAAAAAGAAGAGTCTGCTCATCCAACAGCATAGGATCAAGAAAAGCACAGCCGAAAGCAGGCCAACAGTACCCAGGAAATTTGACAAGAACAAAGAGTTCACATCAGAGAGAATGGGAAGGCAGCTTTCGGCTTTGGGGCTTGATCCAACTTTGGCAATTAACAGAGCCCGAAGCAAGTCCGTCTCTAGAGGCCGGAAGAGGGAGAGATCACCAGAGAGGGGAGACACTAATGGTAATGGCATGGATGTGGATATGGACACGCCCAACAAGAAGCTGCGTGCAAGGTCTCGATCCCTATCCATGTCAAGATCAAGGTCAAGGTCAAGGCCTCCATCTGAGGTTGTTCCTGGTGAGGGATTCAAGGACTCCTCTCAAAAGGTCAAGGCACTAAAACTTGGAAAGAAGTCTATCAAGAATAGGAACAAGGACGCTCGTCGCGGAGAGGCAGATAGGGTTATTCCTACTCTGAAACCAAAGCACTTGTACTCAGGAAAACGCTCGACTGGAAAAACCCAACGGCGTTGAGATGTCCAAGGTAGCAACTGAAATCAACCAAGGTAGCAACTGAATCGAATCTTCAATGTAGCTCGATTTTCTTTGTTCTTAAAAATTCAGGCAATGAACGTCTTAAGCTATTTCGAGTGCTAAGTTGCTAGAAGCTCTGATTAATTTCAAAGCTATTTTGTGTTTAATTACTTGCCTATGTTTTTATTAATTCGTCTTTGACTCAGGGTTCGCTAATTTCGGCTATAAACAACATTTTCTTCTTGCAGGGTGGTGGGTTTTTGTCATTAAGATGGTGGAGACAGTTCTTACAATCGTGGATTATGCTTTCAGATGTGAAGGAGAAGTCCTTCGCTACGGGTTTGGCTGGAGATTGCATTTTGTGCAACCATAGGACCACATTTTTCGTAGTATCTCGCTGAGGCAATTTTGGACGTGTGACGAGTCTTAAGTTATTTGAATGTTGTTTTTTGTTTTACATTTTTTCCTTGAGAACTATTCACAACACAACACTTGTTTTCTATCTTGTAATATTCGTTGTTTTTCTTGAGAAATTTTGATTTTTTTTTTTTTTGGAAAAATGTTATTTGATAAAGTAATATTGCTATTTGTCCCAACTTGTTCTTTCCTCTTTTTTCTTTTTCTCCCTCCTATTCCTCGTAAACTGATGCCCATTTAGCATTCGTGTTAAAGAGGAGACAAACTGAACGAAAGAATGCCAGATTGTATTCATTTTGCGTGCAATTCAATTTAAGTCAATGTTTAGAGTTCCTGGAAACAAATTTTTTTTCCTATGAATGATGTATGTAAAAGGTTTTTCCCTGATAATCCTTGTTCCTGAAAGAATGCCAAGAAGAAAAATAAAAAATAAAAAAACCATATACAAGAATTGCCCACATTTTACGGCTTGATCCGGCTACACCCGACTGTTTTCTTCACTCCCATACGCACCATCTCACAGCGAATCTTATTAGCATCGTCCCATCTATCACAACCAGCATAAGCGTTTGATAACAAAGCAATAGTTCCGATGCTCACTTCTCCGCCACAATCAACGATGCGGCGCCTAATTCTCTCAAACATCTCCGCGTTGCCATGATTTTGCAAGCATTGAGCAAAGCTCCCCAAACTGCGCTGTCCGCTTCAATCGGCATTTCTCTAACGACAGCCTCTGCAGCCTCCAACTGGCCTGCTCGGCCGTACATGTCAACCACACACGCGTAGTGCTGAACTCGGGGCTCAATCCCATAAACATCTTCCATCGCCTTGAAGAGCATCAACCCTTGGTCCACCAGCCCCGTGTGGCTGCACGCAGATAGTAAGCCGACAAACGTGACACCATCGGGAGGAACCCCGTGAACCAGCATGAGCGAGAACAGCTGCAGCACTTGTCTCCCACAGCCGCTCAAGGCCATGCCACTGATTACCGTACTCCACGAAATGACATCCTTGCTCTCCAGAGCATCGAAAGCCCGAAAGGCCATACCCAAATGACCACACTTGACATACATGTTGATCAAAGCATTGCCCACATTCCTATTCGCCGCAAGATCAGGCCTCCCACCAATGTAAGAATGCAACCACTCGCCCAAATTCAAAGCGCCAACCGAAGAACAAGCCGACAACAGGTTAACGATCGTTACCTCGTTCGGCTCAGCCTCTCCGAGACCAATCATCTGTTGAAAAAGTTCCACAGCCTCTTCACAAAGCCCTCTTTGTGCATAGCCACCAATGAGCGTGGTCCAAGAGAAAACATCTTTCTTAGGCATTTTTTCAAACAGTTGTTTTGCATTTAACAAAGACCCACATTTAGTGTAAAAATCCAAAATAGCATTGTCCAATATAACGTTGCTTTCACTGAAATTCCTTAAGCTATAACCATGAATCGCTTTACCCAAATCAAAGCTCTAAGACTAGAACAAGCAGAGATAACACCAACAAGGGTAAAAGAATTAGGCTCAACTTCCATTGATGAGAACTTAACAATAGCTTCCTCTTCAAACCCAAGTCTTGAAAGCCCAGAAACGATCAAACTCCACGAAACGACATTCGGTGAACACATCAAGTCAAAGACCTTGGAAGCAGAGACGATGTCGTTCTGGGTAACGTAAAGATGAAGCAACGAGTTTTGGATGAAGAGATCATGGAAATGACCGGTTTTGATCACATGGGCATGGATTTCTAGGCCCTTTTGGTGAGCACAGAGCGAAGCACAAACCTTGAGGGCATAGGTGAAACTGTAATGGTTGTGACAAGTTGGGTTGTGAAGGATCATTTGGTTGTACATGAGAAGGGCATTTTGGGAGTTTTGGGAGTTGGTCAGTGACTTGAGCAATGGGTTTAAGGTTTGAGGAATTGGGGTTTTGATGAGTTGGGCATGGATTTGGCTTAGTTTCTTGTGGGTTAGAGACTTCAAGGACATGTCTGTTTTCCAAATCTCATAAAAGGGTTTGGTTCACTTTGTTTATACTACGACTATATGATAGTCACTAAAACTGTAAAACAGAACTAGTCTTATTGCATAAATAAGTAAAAATAAAAAAAAAAATAACTTTTCAATGGTAAAGAAGGAGTTATTTGAATTGCGATCCGAATAATTTTTTTTTTTGGTTTAAATCATATTTTAATAATAATTATATTAAAAAAATTATATTTAAATTATATTATTACAGTAAATTGTAAAATGCGGTTTGCATTTATATTCAAAACTCGAAACTGTAAATGGAAGATTGGTTTTTGCTTGTAAACCCAAATCCTAAATCCTTGTCAAATCTTCCTTCCCAAACCGTGTTGAGGTAACAACAATAAATGACATGATTTTTTGATTGTGTGACATCAAAATTTGAAATTTGACACAATTTGGCATGATTTTGTCGGTTGGCTCAACTCCACCAGACTATAAAGTCTGCTACCAGTTTTTTTTTTTTTTTTTTTTGCCCATACCTTCTCTTTGTCTGAAACATTTTTTCAGAGCTTGGAAGGTCTTCATGCATATTATTATGATCATAGTACTCGTAATATTATGTCATAAATAAAATGCGTAAGCGTACAATGAATTATGAAAGGCAAAACCCAAAGAGTAGACTATAAGCCAATAAGGTTTCAGGATCTGGATGTATAAGAAGGAACTAATTAGAGATGCCCATTTTTTTCAAAACAACTATTGAAGGAGAAGAAAAAAGGCTCAAGAAAATCATCACTAGATTGATGGAAATGGTAAGTTGGCTTTTACATCTGATTAGATGTCCCTTTTATCCCTTAAATATGAAGGAAAGAGAAATTAAGGACACTTTTTTATGACCTGATAAACAATCCCACTCGATAACATGATTCTCTATTTCTTTTGTTTGGTAGGCATAGTTTGCCCAGAACCATTTATACTAGTCTTTTATATCTAATGGCTTTACATGCATATTAGTATTTAGCTGTTACTTTATATGATTTCATTTATAGGATTTGTAAACTTTATCCTCATTATTCAGTATGAACTCCTTCTGGGCTTTTTTTTTTTTTTTCCCTTTCTAAATTCTTCGAAGATATATGGATATATAATTGCAGATACTATAAAAGAACTTGGTGGTGGTTTAAGGTAGTTGTTTCAAGTAGAGTACTGTATCACAGAAATAGTTCAAGTGGAGTGGTCAGACTCAGATGTCATCAAACAATGAATAAGATGCTTTTGCAAGGACTTGTTGACTTTATGATTGATATATAGGTACATTGTTTCTGTATATATAAGTTCCAATTTGTATAGTGGAAAAAGTACAATCAATACATGCAACATTAAAACTCAGGACATATTGTCCATAAATAACTAGGTTCAATAGGGTCCCATATATACAGATAAGGTGTCTCTAAAAGAACCTGAATGATCATAGAAATCCATATATATATATAAGCCACATTGTCTTCAGGCTATACTTCTTTGACGATATTTCAAAAAGGATATAAATCCACTAGTTTTGAACACCCTTTCCTTTTCCCATCCGAAAGGACTAGAGAAAAATGCAAATTTCATTATTTGAATTACCCTACAAAGTATTAGCATTCCTGTTAATTTCTTCTTCTTCTTCTGTTTTTTTTTCCCATAGAGTTTTTCAATTTTTTTGGCTTATCTTCTAATACATGAAACTTTGTATTATCCTTCCAAGTGGGTGATATGAAGAACTAAACTTGCCAAAAATCATTACAATCGACAACTCTAAATTTTAATTATTTTTGGCTCCATATATTATTTAGGGTGAATTGTAAAAATATGACAAAATTAAAGGGTTAGTTAAGAAATTAATCATTTTAAAGGTAAAGTTTAAAGGATTTAGCCTTAGAATGTCAAAATTAAGGATTTAACCGTAACATACGTGTAACATAATATGTTACATGCAACATTATGTTATACATATGTTACATGTAACATATTTTGTTACATGTATGTTACGACTAAATCTTTAATTTCATGAAACTAGGGCTAATTTCTAAAAAAATTAGCCAAAAGTTTGGTTAAATCCTTAAAAATCTCCAAAATTAAATGAGTCTTTTAAAAAATAACACATATTTTAAAATATTTTTTTCATAAAAAAATAACACTTATTAGAAATTTTATGACAAAAAAAAAATCTCACATTTGTGAGAAATTATTTATCATTTTAAATTTTAAGAGTAAATTTGAAATGTTAAACAATTTATAACAAACGTGTTTCAATTTTTTAGTCATAAAATTCTTGATAGATGTTATTTTTTTAATATTTTGAAACATATACTATTTTCTAAAAATGCATATAAGAAAAAGGAGAAAAAAAAGTGCTATTTATTGTAATTTTCCATTTATTTATGGTTAATATGTACAGAAGCGGACCTTACTTGTAAGATTAACCTTTATCTTCATCCTCACGTGTTGGAATCAAATAAAGCTCATTTGCAAACAAAAAAAATAAAAATAAAAATGCTCGATTGAATAATGTTGTAAATTCATCTGCTATATAGATAATAATTTGTGAGTCCGATCAAAGGAAGCAAGTTTTATGAGTTGGGCCAGCCAGACTCATATGATCTTCAAATCAAACATAAAGCCATATTTGCTTACTGTAGTGGTAATCAAACATTGGCATGACCAAAAAAGTTTTGGCAAATAGTAAAGTGAAAGCATACAAAAAGTTGAAGTCTTTGGAGTACCTCAAATGTTTCCTCTTTACCTCTTCTATATATATATATTAATTCTTTATATATATTTAATTCTTTTAGTTTATATATAAAATATCCCTTCTGATCATATCTTCCCGGGGTTTTGAGCATTTGAGTTTGCATGAAGATATCACAAGAAGCAACTTTAAACTAGATATGTGTCCTCATCGTTAATTAATTAATTACTAGAGTAATTAAAAATGTCTGTGTTCTAATTACTGTTAAACTTTCTTTATAACTGCCGACAAGGGTTGTTCTTTAATGTAATTTTGAAGGTAATTAGGTTGTCCTTACCTTTCATTGGAGTCGCTGTGATTAATTATAAGGTTTGACTTTTAATTTAATATGACGTGTTAATAACGGCATAATTTGTATAATTATGAAAGCTGCATAGTGTGTATGATTTTGTTTTTGTTTTTGTTGTTTTGTTTATATGATAATATTTAATATATTCCCTCCAATGATCTGGCCCTACAACTAAACAAATTGTGTATTGCCACGAGTTCTAAAAAGTACTTAATTTGATCATTGAAATTTGATCCCTGCTTTTTTTTTTTCTTCTCCCACTTGAAGGCTGAAAGTTTACATTTTTTGTGTCCCAATGGGGGCTTCAAAATTTTCATCTAATTGATTGCTTTTTTTTACTTTCCAAGGCTGCCTTTGAAAACTTTTAGGCCATCTTTTGAACTTTATGGTGCCCAGAAAGAGCTGTGATGTAAAATCACAGTGGAAAAGAATAATGATATTACAAAGGATTTCGAGATGAAAAATGTGAAGAAGCATATAATAGTAATAAAGCATATGCCAAAGTACAAATATATCTTATGAGGGCCACCAAAATCTTGCTCAATTTCATTTCTATTTTCTTTTTTGGAGAAATTTCCGCTTCATTTACTCATTGTGTGTGTGTGTTTTTTTTCTTCCTACCATAAATTACATCATTTGTGTTTTACTAAAATTTCAACGTTTCTCTTTTGTTTTTTTATTTATTATTTACATTTTTAAACTGAACAAAATATATCCTTTATTTTGATTTTTGGTCAAAACACGTATAAAATTTTTCATATTGTGACTTCATTTCTTGTTTATATGTTCAAATATTCTACATAACATTAAAGTATTTAGACATTTTAAAAAATATATACTATCTAATCAACGGAAAGTTAGAAACAAAATTTATTTTTTGTTCATTTAAACAACCTAAGTGATAAATTTATATAGAAAATAAACATAGAATTTTAATAAAACACATAGTTCACTTGATATTGTTTGTCTTTAAAATACCAATAACAAAAATGATGTGTACTCTATTTCTGAGTTAATTAAGAAAGGCTCAAACTGCATTAGCATCTAATTATGCACCAATATTTCATTATGTGGCATTTCATATTTGCCGATGAATATTCATTGAAAAGCGTGTAATTTGTGTCCCCATCACTGCTTATTCCCGGAAGCTGTTTTGTTACATATAAATAGAAACGAATCGCATCTTTAGATCAAGTGCCGACTCAACACTTCTAGAAGATCTTTTACACTAATTTGTTCTTTTCTAGAATTTGGCATTCCACAAGTTTTCGTATAGAATGGAAACTAAAGTTGAGTCTTGCTGTCTTCTACTCTAACTTGGGCAAACAGTAGTCATTTTCTAAAAGATAGAGATATTTAGTGATGAATTAAGAGATATAGATTTAGTTGCTTTCGTTCTCTCTCATCAATTGTTGACATTATTAGTCATCAATTAGAAGCTGAAAAAAAAAAAGAAAAAAGATAAAAGATAAAAGAGGATATGAGATCTTTACCTTCTATTGGCTGCTGACTGAACAAAAGTTGAAATGTGAAAATTGTTTTTGCTTGTAAATATAGACTATATATTATTATTATTATTATTATTATTATTTATAATAAGTCAATGATCTTGTTGTACCATTTCTTTCTTCCTGATTCTCCACATGAATGATTCACATATATAGGAAAAAGCATTTGCATGCATTTGTTACAAAACATGAGAGAATGTAGGTAAAACAGAAAAGGAAAGGAAAGAAAGAAACCCCACTTTTAATTAATTTCTTAAATTGCAATTCATTTCATTTTTTTAAGTTGAAAATTTTTCACCAATTTGCAAAGCTTAGCTTCAAGGAGAACGTAAGAAATAAGTTATATATATATATCCTTTACTAGTCACAAGCTGAGTACTAATATTGGTTTCTTTTGCTTGAGCAACTTGATTCTGAAGTCAAAAATTGAACAGAAATATAATATATATTGCAACAATTTTTTGCTGGTTATTCAAGCTTACCTAAATCACTTGGAGCTAAATGGGGTAGTTTCAAATCAATGCCCTATTTAGTGCATGTTGCTCTTGAGAAGATTTTGAAATTGGATTTTATACATCTTTAACTTTATTTTAATTAATATTTTGTGTGACAATATAACCCAATATGCCCTTCTAATCATGGAGAAAAAAACTGAGTAATTACTTTGGGACCACCTTTCCAAGACAAGTAAATATAGATTGATATATGAATAAAATTCTAAGATTAATATGCATAATTAATGAGAACCATGATTAATAAGGTTACCCCTTTTGCCAATACATAGAGTAGATACGTTATATTAAAAAAGCTACAAATAAAATCTCTTGTTTGTCACCTTTCTCATATGAGAATATTTTATGGTTGTCTCTCTAGACATATGATATATACTCGAGTCTCTTATTCTCTTCAACTTTCCTTGTACTACTATGAGATGTACATGTAATTAAAAATTAAAGAAAGAAAAAGAAAAGAAAAAAGCCTTAAACATGTGGATCTTATGGCCAATCAGGAATGAAGCTGATGATCTGTGGTTGCTGATCGTATATAATTTTTGCGCCGCGTGCTATATAATCACATTATGCTTCATTATCTTATTCTATATCTTCAACTACACGTGTGACAGAGAGAGAGAGAGAGAGAGAGAGAGAGAGATCTAGGGAAGATTATGTGAAGTGGAAGCAATTAATATGTTGGCTTGGTTATAAAACAAACCCATATAAATATATATATATATATATATATGTATATATAACTAACACATATAAGTTCCTATATATGACTAGTGCTGCAGTACACTGTACACATAACATATGCCAATATAATATAAAAGAAGAATGTAGTTATATATAAAAAAGTGATATAATAAAACTCAAATTATAATAGTTACGTCACCTGTTTACATTTTTACTGCATCTCATATTAATAAGTGACATATATATCAAAACAAAATCATATATATATATATATATTAACCCGTTAATATTTGAGCCACTTAAGAAAATAAGGATTAGATTATGTGTCGTGAGAATGAAGAAAAAAAAAATGTTAATTGGTAAGTAGACATAGATAAAAAAGAGAAAGAGAAGAGGAGAGAAAAAGACAAAGGTCATGGAGTCAAAGACAAGACGACCACATATCTCTCTCACGCCTTTGAGGTCCCTCTCCAAACCGTTTTCTACTCAGACCCATCAACCAACCCTATTCTATTCTCTATTATTAATATATATATATATATATACACACACACACATACACACTACTCTCTCTTTCCTATATTCTAAGCAAACCCCACAACCATCACCATCATCATTATCATCATCATTCCCTCAACCTGAAGTTTCTCTATCTCTCTCTCTCTCTCTCTCTCTCTCTGGACTCTCTCTTCTTGTATTTTCTCTATAAAGTCCTCTCAGCCTCACATCAAACCAGTTGGGGAATAATACTAACCCTAATAAACCCTCTCTCTCTCGATTAAAAATGAGGAAGCCAGGTGATCAGCAGGGCTCTAATTCAGGGAAGAGCAACAGCAACAGCATGAGCAGCAGTGGCAGTAGTAAGCTGAGGAAGGGGCTGTGGTCGCCGGAAGAGGACGACAAGCTGATGAAGTACATGCTCAGCAACGGGCAAGGCTGTTGGAGTGATGTGGCGCGAAATGCCGGCTTGCAACGCTGCGGGAAAAGCTGTCGTTTGAGGTGGATCAACTACCTCAGGCCTGACCTCAAGCGCGGAGCTTTCACTCCCCAAGAGGAAGACCTCATCATCCATTTGCATTCCCTTCTTGGCAACAGGTACATATATATTTCTTAATTAATAATTCACCATATATATAACTCCTCTTTCTTTTTTTTTTATTAATTTTTATTCGTGATATAAAATATGTTGCCAATTTCATGTCAACTTTGCTCCATTAAGAGTTAGTGTTTTGATTTGCTGAATATTTTTTTTCCTCTCTCTCTCTCTCTCTCTCTCTCTATTTTGGACCTACTTTTTGTGTTATATATGAGCTCAAGATTTCTCTTTGACAGTTAATGCATTTACACGCTTGTGTATCATGTGTGAATGTATACATAGTATATATTGTTTGTGTAGGCTAATTGATTATAATAGAGTGACGTAACAATATAAAAGAATAAAAATTTGTTATATTATCTCTGTATATTATAACTATTCATCTCTTATTATTGTTACATCGGCGCACTAGTAAGTGACGTATTTTAATGACAAACTTATTTTGCTGTAATAGAAGCAAATAAAAATACAATAATTATAATTATTATTGAATGGTCGAGAGTCATACACATATCAGTCATATATACGTGTACCAATTATTATCTTTACCGACAATAGATTACTTGCTTGATTACTCTCATAGTTAGGTCATATTTTTGTTTTCCATTTTTTTGATAGAGTACATATACATGCACATACACATCCACTGATACACATACACATAGGTTTAGGACTCATAATTTGAGTACATAATGCAAATAAATGTGTACATAATTTGAGTAATTGGAATTTTTTAATGCCTGCCTTTCATTGGCTCAGATACACAGTACAATTATATTTTACTTGCATTAGTACATAATATATTTAATGGAGGACATAAAAAAGTGAAAAGGACATTTGTCGTATATCTTAATAGCATAAATATATATACACACGCACACGCAGAGAGAGACATACAGCCCTTGAGTTGAAGACACTCAAAATCTTTAGCTTTTTCATTAAGTATTAATTAGACTACTATACAACGGTCCATGCAATTCATGCGTTACACAACAACCTACATATAATACTGTAGTAATTCAATTCTCCAAGCCGACAAGTACGTGGTCAAATATACTCTCTCTTTTCTCTTATGTGTTTTTTCTTGGTCAAACTGATTGTTCTGCGGCCAAAAAGCTTAGCTAATAAAAGAGAATTTTTTTTTTAATATCATAGAATTACTATTAAGTGTCTACATCAACCCTTTGAGTTGAAGACACTCCACACATATGCCTTTTTGTGTATATTAAGTCAGCAATTCTTCATTTCAAAAAAATAAAAAAAATAATGTCAGCAACTCTTTTACCATGCAATTCATGCATATTCATGAACATTAAACTACATGATCAGTACAATATTTACACCAATAATTTTAAGGTTAATTACTGCTATTCAATTTCGAACTAGGTGGTCGCAAATCGCGGCACGCTTACCGGGGCGAACGGACAATGAGATTAAGAATTTTTGGAACTCAACGGTGAAGAAGAGGCTCAAGAACATGTCATCTTCATCCACCTCACCAAACACAAGCGACTCCTCGTTCGAGCTCAAGGAATCTGTTGAAGCCGCCGTGAGGCTCAACATTCCCTGCAGGCACGAAAACGGCGTGTTCTCAACCTACAACCTCCAAAACTCTTCGCCTACTTCGGTCCACAACCACGCAATCCTTCCGTTGCCCATGATCGAACACGCCGCCCTAAACAACAACAACAACAACAACAACATGTTTGGTTCCAATTTGTCGTACTTCAACCCTTCCTCTTCATGCATAAACATGGCACAAATTGGTCTCGGAAGCGATGGTTTCTTTGGCTCGGAAAATATTGGAGTCTTGAGCAGTGCAAATATTGGTTCGGAGTCAGATATCTTTGTCCCTCCTTTGGAGAGTATTAGCACTGATCAAGAGAGCTACAAGATCTATGATGATAATGATCATGATCAGATGATCAGGAACAGTAACAACAATTACATGATCATGAACAACATAAGCACCATTCTCAACTGCAATACCAAAACCAAATTAGCTCATCATGATCAGAACCAATTATCTCATGGCGTTGAGAACAGTTACAACTTCCAAGCTCATGATCAGCTAACAGTTGGGGACTGGGATTTAGAGGATTTGATGAAAGATGTGTCCTCTTTTCCTTTTCTTGACTTCCAAATTGAATAATTTCTTTTCATCAACTTATAATTTTCCATTTTCCTTTCCTTATATTTCCAAAAACGCCATTCAAGTTTTCCTTAAAAACCTTCCGAGTTTTTCATTATTCCCTTACCTTCTTTATTTTGTCCCAGAACTAAAAAGGCTTAAAAGTAGAATAATAAGGAGTAATTAGTAACACCATACCCTTTACCCTGATGATGATCATCATGATGATATTCTATTCTGATCATGACTTTCTTGTTTTGGTTTCTAAACCAATTGGGACACCTCTGGGTTAATAAAGGTCACAGTGGGGTATATATATCAAAGTGACTGTGACAGCCTTGTATGTAATTGTCTATCTTTGCTTTGTCATGTTAAAGTCATTTTGTTCAGTACATGTAATTGAGGAGACATATGAATACATATATATATGTGTGTGTGTGTGTGTATACAAGAAAGGTATGTGAATATAGCTTCATAAAGAGTACGTAGGGGAACATAAAGGAGTTTCATCAAAGGATTATAGTTGGTATTTAGAGAACTCTTGTAGTGTACTTCTGAAATATTGTACCAAAAAAGATTGTTAAAGTGCGAAAGTTGTTATTAGTGGGTGACACGTAGATTGTAATCAACAAATTTCATGAAAATATAGAAGATCTTTGTCTCTCTCTCTCTCTCTCTTTTCTGTTACATGTGATCTATATTATATATATATATATAACTATATACACACACACACATCTTCATAAGATCACACATATGGATACAAGTGAATACTAAAGACATAAGATAATTAAACACCAAAAAGACCAACTTTTAGATGCCAAAATAATATGCATTCTTATGATATGTGTATATATAAATACAGTAGGTTATATATATATATATATATATATAGTAGTTTATATACTATTGGCTCATTTATTTTACTAGTTAATAGCTTACATATATATACTAGTTACTTAGGGTGATTATATGTTAAATACCAACTGGAGAAAATTAAAAAAATAATAATAATAATTTCGTTATATTATTTATCAATGGGGTTAATCATTTAGCAGAGATATGATCACTTGGAAGAAAAGCTCAGCATTAATAAAGCTAAACTCGTAATTAAGTGGAGACACAAAGCTAGGTCTCTCATTGTAAACATATGGTTGCTTTAATCTATTGTGTGTGTGTGTATATATATTGAGTTAGTTAGCCTAAATGGTTAGATTCCGAAAAATGATTATAACTCCTTTTACTTCCATTCCTATTTGATATGGCCTAAGATAGCAAAACATAATTATTACTCTATTCAAAAGCAATCAATACAAAGAGAAATTTTTTTGGCCCAATTCATTCATGAAGTGAATAGAAAGCAACTTTGGAATGTGATGATATATATTATATTTATGCAAGAGGACAAGATGAGCATTTTCAGTTGAATGAGAGAGCAAGAGAGTGCTTTCAAGAATCATTTCCCTTTAGATTTCAAGCTTTGCCATAACTAACATTTTTGTGGGTATTATCAATTATTGTTCAATTTGACAAACGGGAAAAAGCAGTCTCTGCTTTCCTTTGAGAAGCACATATTATATAGTAGTAACCGATGATTACGCCTATGTTTCATATAAATGATATCATATTGTTTGACATTTGCATCAAAGTAAGTTCTAGTATTGGACACTTTTTTTTAAAAAAAAACTTTATAATTTATCTGCGCATAAATTACTTTTTTTGAGTACCAAAAACCAAAAAAAAAAAAAAAAGAGTTTAGTTGGATTGACGTTATGTAACATGATAATTGTTATGCACAGACGCAACTGACGCATCTGCGCGATCTCGACCGTCCGTGAGCATGGGCCCACGTGGGTCCCACGTCTACAGCCGGTCGAGATCGCTCAGACGCATCTGAGCTTAGCATATTTCTATGTAACATTTCAAAGAGTTTGTATAAGACAATGTTTTTCAATGCAAAAGTTAAATTTGACGCAAATTAAAAAAGGAAACATATTATATTTCACATAAAACATTCCAATGCACCAATAACATTTTAAATATTATTTTTATTATTTTATTATAATTTAGTTGCAAAACTCATAAAAAATAATAAATGTAAGCCAATAGTATAAGAAACACACTATATGTAGTAATAATGATTTTTTTTTATATAAGAGATTTTTTTTAATATAAAATTATAATCATAATTATTTTCACATTTAATGATGAAAAATCAATCAATGACTACCCATTTTCAAATGTCAAAATTTGGTATTATATTATTCTTGGAGCCAAATTTAAACCAACTTTAACATTTGTTAAATTTGATATTGATTTTAGCATAAGATTGGAGAACATTTTTTTCACTCATATGTCAAATGTGCATTGGAGATACTCTAAATAGAATGTTAGCTATAAAAGCAATTAATTACTTACTAGTAGTCATTTAAAATAATCATAGAAAATTATGGACAATAAAGAGATGATGATTCTTGTCCTTATTTTGAGTTGTTTTAGAAAATATCAAAGCAACCATTTTTTTTTTCCTTAGTTACCTACATATCAGCTATCAAGTCCTACGAACCTAGACCTTCTAACTTTTTTTTTCTATTTTTTTTAATTTATCAATTTGTTTTTAAATAAAGTATAGAAATGTTAAATTGAAAGCAAATTGATAAGTTCTAAATGAAATGATTATAAAAGAACATTGAAAAAAAAAAATCTCAGTTTGAGGCATATTGATTCCAATATTCGAGGACGTCATGTGAATTTGTCGTTATGTCTAACTAATGATCTCTCTCGGACCCTTTGAGTCCTAGAATTTTATCACATCCAAATTGGATTATTTGTCCCAATATATAATTATATATAATTATTTCGTAGCAGTAGCATCTTAACGGATTGTTTGATCGTCCATAAACCATTTATTTTGACCATAAGTTTGGCAGACTGGGCACATTTTCCTTTTGATCAAATTGTTTAGGTTGATGATGTAGGAGCGAATGATCTCGTTAAGTCTAGTCGTTTTTATAGCTTTATGGTCGTCTATTAGGTTTTATCATTTTATTCGGTATAAAGTCTGTTATAACGTAACTCTGTAATTAGCTTTGACATGACTAATATTTTTTAGCTCTCACCTATATCCTAACCCAAGATGATTGATGAATTTTTTTTTTTTTTTTTTTCAGATTAGGACTGTGAATTTTGTGAGAATCAATATCGTTCGAAACTGGACTATGTGCTTAAGATCATCAATTTAGTGATTAACTTTGGCATTTTCAATGAACACGAAATTATTATTTGCCCAAAAATTTATGTAACAAGTTAAGAAATATTGGCATGGCATGTAGTTGTGACACCAAATTATATATTGTTTATACAACTCTGAAGGCTGCTCAAATAGACCTTTTCATGGCTGATCGATTGAGCCTTCGAGTAGCCAGGTAATTACAATTTACAATACAACAACATGTTGTGCAAATGAATGAAAGAGTTTAATATACACTAACACCAATTATTTTATTTTATAGATTAGACTTTTAAAAGTCATTCCAAATAAACATTCATGTTCTTCACCTGATGTTTCTTAATTAGCGCAATTAAACATTTAACTTGTGTTTTATCAAAATAATAATAATAATAATAAAAGCTTATTGCTACTGAATAGTGATATCTTATGTAGAAAAAATAAAATTTCGTCGCCTGAGAGATTCGAACTCTCGCGGGGAAACCCCATGTACTTAGCAGGCACACGCCTTAACCACTCGGCCAAAGCGACTTGTGATGATGGGTCTGATATTTTTATTATTTGATGAATACAGCACACAAAGTTCAGACTTTTTGGGAAACATATCTGCATAAAACAAAAGTAACCCACACTTCACTAATTAGAATTGTCATCAGAAATACTGTCAAAAAAAAAAAAAAATTGTCATAAGAAATAACCATAAATAATTCTCATATCCTGCAAAAATGTCAATTTCATCCCTATGTTTGGGGAGATTTAGAAACTAACCCTCATTTTATTAAGAACTGATCTCAAATATATACCTTGTGATTTTTTTTTTCAGTACAAAAATTTGTATGAAAATATTTAAAATCCCATAAATTTATTTCAAAACTGCAAAACGGGTCATATATATGCTTAAAAGTCACTAAAATTATTCACATATTAACTTAGTTATAAGCAAATTCATGACTAATTTTTGTAGATTTTTAAGCATATATATGACTACTTTTATTTAATTTTTATAATTTATAAGTGAATTTATGATATTTTTAATGTGGTATGGTATATATTTAAGAGTTTTTAACTAACTGATGAATAACATTAGAATTTTCAAAAAATTAAGAGACAAAATATTGGAATTTTTACCAAACACATGGATTATTTTGATTTTTTTTTTCCTTTCAATGTCGTGATAAAAAAAAAAAAAAAAAACAGATCAACGCGATTTATTGTGTTCTGTAGGATTTTTAATGAGAGCATTCATCCACTAATTAAGCTATTTTCTTTTCGTATTAAAAGACGAACCAAAAAGATCCATCTACTCACAAAGTCACAAAGTCACAATAGATTGAAATCGTTTTCTTGAGGAGGAAACAGAACATTAAAATCTCCAATCCAATTCCAACTCTTGACATTAGCCAAAAAAAAAGTCTGCCTTTTGGCTCTCTCAAAAGTTTTCCAAGTAAACAGACAAACCTAATACACTACAAAGAAGAAAAAAAAAAAATCCCAATGAGAATGGTTGATCGTCATTAGATGATTGGTTTTTGGGATAAAATCAGTGTGAATTTTGGACCACAGATCGTCAAACTCATCTGAACTAGAAAGAGAGCAGTTTCTTGAGTGTAAAGTCATAAAGGACAAAATGGTCACATAAATGTAATCACAATTCATTCCCACAATCCAATCCAATCCAGCCAATCACATCGCGCCGTGCCACTGCCCACGTGCACCTTTGTGGTTCCTATCGATTTCCTCTCCCGATCACAAGGGCATTTCCGTCATCTCACTTGACAAACCTCATCACAATTCACATGCCCTTTGGCGTCTCTCAACTGTTCACCAGCCAAGTCCAGGACATAAAACCCCCACCCAATAGGAGCCATCCACGTGGACAACCAAAATCTCAAATCTCCACGTCAGCAACCAAAAAGTTACCGAGCCATCCAGCAATCACCGACACGTGTCCTCTCGGCCGCTGAACGAACTCCCCCACAGTCCAACCTGGCAGTGCTCTTGGTGGCGGAGATTTCAATTTCAAGCCACACGACGGAATTTACGAAGGAAGAAGCCATAAACCCAAACCAAAGCCAAACGAATAAGTAAAATGAAAATGAGAAAAATAAAATAAAACCTTGAATCTGATTGAAAACGAAGACCGTATATTCCAAAACCTATCACCACCGTCCGATCAAAACATCGGACGGTTGACATTCTTTCTCTCTTTCGTCTTCATATTTTGCTTCGAACTATTAGTAATTATTATTATTATTACAGTCTCTCTCTCTCTCTCTCTCTCACTCTGTGTCTGTTCTCTGAGATCTCTCAAAGTCTCTCCCATGGCGTCTCTCGCCCTAACCACTGTACCTTCTTCTCTAACCCTAACCAATCTTAGATCGCGAGCTTCAATTCCGAAATCTGCGCTTCTGAGGAGCGAGAATCGGCTCTCCTCGCGGCCGAGTCCGCTCAGAGCCTCCGGGCTCGGAGCCCTTAGGCGGTTGTTTCGACCGATGGATTGTCCAGGATCGCCAAATCGGGACGCGGCTTTCAGGTCAGGGCGTCGGCGGCGGCCGGATCCGCAACGGCTCCGGCGCCGGCGAAGCAGCCGTGGCAGGGGGCGGCGCTGAAGCCTCTGCTGGCGTCGATTGCCACGGGAGTCATCCTCTGGTTCGTGCCGGTGCCGGCGGGGGTCTCGAGGAACGCGTGGCAGCTGCTGGCGATCTTCCTCGCCACCATCGTGGGGATCATCACGCAGCCGCTGCCGCTTGGCGCCGTGGCGCTGTTGGGGCTCGGCGCCTCCGTGCTCACCAAAACCCTAACGTTCTCCGCCGCGTTCTCGGCCTTCGGCGATCCGATCCCGTGGCTGATTGCGCTCGCCTTCTTCTTCGCCAGAGGATTCATCAAGACCGGCTTGGGCAACAGAATCGCTTACCAGTTCGTCTCCCTCTTCGGCAGCTCGTCGCTGGGGTTGGGGTACAGTCTGGTGTTTAGCGAGGCGCTTCTGGCGCCGGCGATTCCGTCAGTCTCGGCCAGAGCCGGAGGGATTTTCTTACCGCTGGTTAAGTCTCTGTGCGTGGCTTGCGGAAGCAATGCCGGGGATGGGACCGAGCACAAGCTCGGCTCTTGGTTGATGCTGACTTGCTTTCAGACCTCGGTGATCTCGTCGGCGATGTTCTTGACGGCAATGGCAGCGAATCCACTTAGTGCGACTTTGACCCTCAACACGATCCAGCAGACAATTGGGTGGACGGATTGGGCCAAGGCGGCGATCGTGCCCGGCTTGGTGTCCCTACTGGTTGTGCCATTGCTGCTGTACGTGATTTACCCGCCGTCGGTGAAGAGCAGCCCCGACGCACCGAAGCTCGCCAGGGAGAAGCTGGAGAAGATGGGGCCAATGTCAACCAACGAGATTGTTATGGCTGGAACTCTGATAATAACGGTATTAAACCCCTTTATGCTTTTGATAATTGCTCTGCTTCTATGTATGTGTTGGGATTTTTTGTTGGTTTGTTGTCTTTGTTCATAGATTGACATCTGCAAGGGTTGTGTATTAGGTGACTGATTGTTTTATTTGTCAGTTTTTGCTTTTCTCATTCATGGGAAACAGTGCGAGAATTATTCCTATTAGCTATTTCATGGTTACACTGGATAAAGATATATGCTTTTGGTAATAGGTTGATTTCAAATGGATTAGGGGTAGATGAGTTTTAAATAATAGGATATTTGCAGACAAGTGTCTGAGCATCTGGGTAACAAAGAATAGATTTTTTTAATATTGATTCAGTTACTCGATGTATTATGAATCGGGAAAAACAGGGCAGACTTTTTCATTTGTTGTTAACTCTTTCAGAAAGTGAATTATATGCTTGTAAAGTTATGGTGACTCAATCAGTTGTGTTAGAAATGGTCTCATTTCTTAGGAAGTATATTACATCATCATGATGCCACTTTCTAGTGACTCAAGGAAAATGTTTTGACGCATACACACACATTACCTGAATACGTGTAGCAGAACACTGCTGCGTGGCAAATTACTGAGCTCGTATTGTGCCCTTTTTGTCGCTATATTCAGGTGGGGCTTTGGGTTTTTGGAGGGATGTTGAACGTGGATGCTGTTACTGCTGCAATTCTTGGACTTTCTATCCTTCTCGTGACTGGGGTTGTGACATGGAAAGAGTGCTTAGCTGAGTCTGTTGCCTGGGACACTCTCACTTGGTTCGCCGCACTTATTGCCATGGCTGGTTATCTCAACAAATATGGTCTTATCTCCTGGTTTAGCCAATCTGTTGTCAAGGTTCGTCTTCTTTTCCTCAGCTATTTGCTTAGGGCACGTTTGGTTTACTGTATGAGCCCATCGTATTGTACCAGAGAATACAATACGGTTCAAACTATCGTATTGTACAATATGAAAAACACACTTATTATAAACAAATTGTGTTAGTTAGTACAAAAGAAATCCTCAGTATCAGACCGTATTATCTACTCTACTCTAATGTCTAAGATTTTTTTTTTCCATTGTTTTATATAGTATTTTTGGACAAAGCACAAATTATATAAGCCTATATGCATATAAGATAATACAGTACAATATGGTAAATCAAATGTGTATAGAGTAATAGTATATAACCCTAGAAATTACAGGATTAGGATTATGAATCCGCCGAATTTATAGTCTCCTGATTATAATGTTTTTCTGTCCTTATTACTGCTTGAATCTCTTTAGATTTGTACTACGCATTACGAGCATATTTGGTCCTACTAAAGCTAGGTAATAGGTGCACAATGGAAGGTGTACTATGAACTATCCTCACATTTGAGGATTTGGCTTTTACGCATGCTATTGCCCCGCTATATTTTCCTGTCACATTGAGGTGGCCTTGCGCTTTCATTCAATACGGGAAAAACTGTACCTATATTATTCAATATAGGAATTAATATTTATAACTTGATTTGCATGGTATGAAAATGTATTATCTTTTTTTGAAGTTCTGAACCATTTTGTGATAAACAATATCACCCCCTTGTGCAGTTTGTTGGCGGATTGGGTCTCTCATGGCAATATTCTTTTGGCATCCTGGTTCTTCTGTACTTCTACTCGCACTACTTCTTTGCGAGCGGGGCTGCTCACATTGGGGCAATGTTCACGGCGTTCTTGTCCGTCGCTAGCGCGCTTGGGACTCCACCATACTTCGGAGCAATGGTGCTGTCATTCCTCTCCAACCTCATGGGCGGCCTCACCCACTACGGGATCGGGTCAGCCCCTGTGTTCTATGGCGCAAACTACGTCCCTCTGGCCCAATGGTGGGG
The DNA here is from genome assembly GCA_018132145.1 of Boehmeria nivea var. tenacissima. Classification (NCBI taxonomy): domain Eukaryota; kingdom Viridiplantae; phylum Streptophyta; class Magnoliopsida; order Rosales; family Urticaceae; genus Boehmeria; species Boehmeria nivea. The sequence goes on along the minus strand of CM030874.1, from coordinate 22,067,111 downwards.
CTACGGATTCCTAATATCTATTGTCAATATCATTATTTGGCTTGGCATTGGAGGAGTTTGGTGGAAGTTCATCGGCTTATGGTAAGACTTCAAAAGGGACTTATATTGCCGAGTGCCGACCCTGAAAAAGTTTAGCAGTGTCTCTGATTTTTTTTTTTTTTTTCTCAAGGTTTTGAGGCTGGTTGTTTAGTTTCCTTTACATTTCTTTTTCTTAGAAGTAAATTTTTTTCCTTCATTATTATTATATCATTTTTTTTTGTTATGGCTTTGGTAGAAACTTGAGGTGGAAAAAATGGTATATACATACATACCATGTTATTTATTTAGAGCAGATGGTATAAAATCTTACCTGCAATTTTGACATGGCAAAACAGTGCCTTCAATTAGTTGGCGGTAACCAGTTTGAATGCTTTTATATATGTTTGTGAGAAGAGGATTGAATTTAATCCTACAATTTTTATGCTCAATTACATATGATATGCTTTTAGTGGTGATAAAAAGATGTTTAGGATTTTTTAATTTGATCGATATGGCGTCAGTAAAAAAATTATGGTTCGTCAAGTAGATACAAGTTTGTATGTGTTTAAACTTGATAATGGTAATTTCATTTTAATTCAGGTTATAATTTCGTCATATTTATGTCCTTCTGAATGAAATCTTTACTATTGTATTCATTTAGAAAGAACATAATAATAATAATAATAAGAGATTTTTAAGGATTTAGTCAAATTTGTGGATAATTTTTTAGGGATTAGTCTTAATTTCATGAAATTAAAGAATAAGTCATTTTTATATTTGAGATATGTATCATTTATGATACAAGTGTATAAAAAATAATTACATGTGTATCAAATATGAAAATGATAAATTATGAAGAAAAAAATTATTAATTATCAAATATCAAATAAACTTTAATAATAATAATAATAATAAAACTATTTCATTTCCTGACGCAACTTTTCTTTAACGAAGCAGTGTTCAAATGTTGGACAAACACGGTCCGTCCGGAAACATATAAAAAGGTGGATGATTATCCAACTCATATAAGACTATGAGACAAAAGTATATAACATGGTTATGGACCAAACTTTGTTTCTTGTTTTCCTATAAAGAAATAATAGTTTAGACCCTTAAGATTTATGAATACTACTTTGTAGTGTTATAGATGTCACAACATTGTGATTTAAGTGTGTGGGTATGAATACTACTTTGTAGTGTTATAGATGTCACAATATTGTGATTTTATTAGTAAATGGTTTGGGGTCCCACAACCAATTTTGAGGTAGAAAACAAAAAATCAAGAGACATTAACCATTGCTGTTAGAAAGAGACATGGCTTGGAAGCCTACTTGGACCATTAATCACCATTGCATAAAAAGCCATCCTTTATTTGTAGCCAAGCATATATGAAAGTGGGCAATATGGGGGAAAAAGAACTTCATGCTAACTTTTATTCAAGATTAAGATGTTTTTAGAGAGTGGCAGTGTGTTTTAAAAAATAATATTATTAATAATATATATCTAATTGGTTTGCAATGAAGTGATTGATGATATACAAGTAGAAGTGGATGAGGGCACAGAATCATTTGGTGCACGCTTCTCTTTGAATACAAGTTGAACTTGAATTAAGAAAATTGTGATTACCATATACAATCGCGCATAGCTATTTTTCTTTTTTCAGTACATCCAAAAATTACTCTTTTTAATGAATTAAAAATAGTATTTTTCAAATTTATAACGGTGATAACTAATGTAGAATGCATTAGTAATTATTATTAACTGAAGCGAAATTATAAATGCTTATAAATGTCTCAAAACTGTCAAAGTGGGTAATAAAAAGAAGAGAAATTGTAGTCTATATCAATCTCTAACACTTAATTCAAATAAAGATTAAATTTTTTAGTAAATATAATAAAACACTCAAATTACTTATATAGTGATAATTTTTAGTAATTGATTGAATGATCAAAATCTTTTTAAAAAGGCCAATTAAGCAATTAGCCATTTTAAAGGTAAAGTTTGAAGTATTTAGTCATAGTTTCACGAAATTAGGGATTTAGCCATAGCATGTAACATTTTTTGTAACATGTAACATATATACGTGTAAAAAATGTAACATTTTTTGTAACATGTAACATAAAATGTTACACTTTTACACGTATATATGTTTCATGTAACAAAAAATGTTACATTTTATGGCTAAATTCCTAATTTCGTGAAATTATGGCTAAATCCTAAAAAATTACCCAAAAGTTTGGTTAAATGCCTAAAAAGCTCTTTAAAAAATATAATAAAATACTCAAATGATTCAATTATATATATAATGGTAATTTGTGATAAGACTGAGTGTTCAAAATCGTGTGCAAATAATTAATTAATTGATTAGTTACTCAATTACTTTAATTTTTATTTTTATTGTTGCTAAAAAAATAGCAATGCTTACAAGCATCAAAGTTTAAAAGGCTATACATGTAACCTGTGTGTGTGTTTTGTTTATAACCAAAGAACGCGCCACGTATTATCAACTTTTTGGATTCAGGGCATTGATGCTCCAGTGTTTGATTTATAATTTATTCCATTGTTTGTACTGTATAAGTGCTCAAAATGGTTAGGAAAAAAAAAATTATTCGGTGTCGTATTTTATTCTTAGTATTTCTTATCAAGTAATTTTCAATATTTAGTCCACCAACATTTGACGTACAAGCCAATTTAGCTGATATAAGACTATAAGTATTTCCAACTACAGCACCGAATAGAGTATTGTTTTTGTTTTTTTTTAGCAAAGCACCGAATAGAGTTTGCTAAATTGAATGGGTTACAATCGAAAAAAAAAATTATTAGAATGATGATCGATGTAATCGTAAATATGGATGCACACATTTTATGTCCTCTAATTTTGCTTCATTTGTCTCTCTCTTATGATAATTCTTTGGCATGAGAAGATATTGGTTCAGTAAATACGAATTAAAAAAAAAAATCAAGTATAAATATCAAAGTCTCTGCGTGATTGCAGCGAAAGAAATACTACTACTAGTAATAGCACATAAATGATCTGAATTATTGTCAATTCATTTCAACGCAGATCTTTCCTTTTAGTGGTTTCTTTTCAATTCAAAAGACTTGTATATATCATTTGCTTGGAAATTAGTTCGTCAAAGGGTTTGGTGGATTACATGAATATTAATTAATTATAATAAATTACATGAAGAGGAAGGACAAAATTCTTATTAGGAAGGAAATGAAGATTTGATAATAGACATTGTTCTTGCGTTAAGTTTGGACAAAAAAAAAAAGTAAGTATAGACAAATTAAAAGAATTCATTAGCAATATGTTTTCTTAATGAACGAATTAATGTCATAGAAATATATAAAATTATCAGTTTTATAATTATTCCAGTATAATGAGAATATAGGAATATGCCTGAAAATCAAATAAATGTCTTTGAAAGAGGAACGATAAAAATGCTTATATTCCGTGAATGAACGCTACACTATAATGAATCATTGCACAACTAGGATATGTTTGAGCCATGAGATTGGAATCTATCACATTCATGGTACTGTTTTGATAAAATATGATGTACTCTGATTTTTTCTATATTATAAAGTGATTAATGAAAAAGTACTTTAATGGAGTAGATCAACAAAGAATAGAAAATGAACAGTCAATAATCAGTAGTCATTCTTTAGTTGGTGAATTCTGAGAATCCAATGGACTTGAAGAGTGCTATATTTTGCTTACCATAAATGGTTAATGGAATAGTATTCTCTTATTAATCAAATAAGAATATATTAGTAGGGGTTGGGAATTTCAAAAGCCAGACTCGAATGCTCTTTTTTCAAATGGGTTTTATTTATTTGCTAATTATGCGTTTTTTTTTTCCTCCTCTTTTTTAATTGTCGTTTTATTTTCTTTTTTTGCATGAACTCAGCGAGCGACACGTTGCAACCGTTCATAAGCATGCAGTGCCACTTTTTTGTTTGAAATCTTTCAATGCAAATCAAGGCGTTTCTCTTGACTATTGTTGAGCCACATTATGTTTGGTGACAGAGTAAAGGAAAAGGAAAATGCTACGAAACCATGGCTTTTATGGGACATGCCATAGAAAGACCTCAATCAATGTTCTTCGCCACGTGGACTACCATATATCAAGCTGCTTTTTTTTTTTTTTGGCTTATATATTGCTCTAATCTCTTTCTCTGTCTGACTATCTCTCTCTTGAAGACCTGACCAAATTAAAGAGTAATGACACTTGTGATGGTTCCAATGTTGCAGTTTTAGGTGTTGTTAGAACTTTGAAACTGAGTCTGTTTCAATTATTATTATTATTTTTTTCAACTGGGTTTTGAATTCCTAGCTCTTTAGATTTATGGGGTATTCAAGGTTTCAGCTTGTCAGGGCAAAAATGTCAATGGGGTTGAAAAATTCTTTTTTTTTTTTTTTGTGCTTTAATTTCATGCTGAGATGTGAAGAGGAGGGTTTAAGTGTAGTGATTAAAAGAGCCTAATGATGGTATGAAGTCTGGTTGATGACTTTTGAGTTTTCAAAGCTGATCAGCATCAACAGGATTGATCTTCAACATCAAATTCTCTCAGGTACTTTTAATTTCTCTGATCCCCATTAACTTGGGATTTGAAGACTTGTTCATAGGTTTTATTGCAAAACTTTGGTAGGTTTCAAATCATAATATATAAGTGCATGAGTTGGGAAACAAACTAAGTTCACTGTGGAAAATAGTGAAAATAGTCCACTCTGGAAACTTCTTTGCACTTTCTTTCTTCAGGTATCAATTTTCTCTAGATTTTCAATCCCAAAAAACTTGGTTTGTATAGTTGCTCATTTATAATATAAGTAATCTTTTCTTACTATATGGGTGCTAAATGATGCTCTTAGTGGTTCATGATCATGTTTTGGTGTATATATATATATTGGCACTAATATTGGGTTTTGATGATTCAGCTTCACAAGCTATATAATAACCATCTTTGTAAAAAGAAGACATTTTTTTCCGGAAGTGACTTTGTGCAAAATGGTGACTGAAAAGGACGAGTCATGTTCATGTGAGAAAAACTTGAGACTTCCAATCTGTATTTTCTTTAAGGATGCCAGGTACAACAATGAATAATATCGTCTCTTTGTGTTTGTACTTGTATATTTTAGAGCTTATAGCATAGTTATTGTCTTTTGTTTGAGCAGATCGGCCCTTAAATTGGACAAGCTCGGCGTGGAAATAGCATCAATCGCTTTCCCTGCCGCGCTGGCCTTAACGGCTGATCCGATCGCTTCTTTAGTCGACACTGCGTTTATAGGCCGTATTGGTAAGTCCTTTTTATTGAATCTAATATTTAGCATTTTCGGAGGGCATTTATACAAGTGTTTTGGCTGATATACATGAGTTTGGTTCAGCGATTTTCATTTCTTTGTTTTGATCAAATACAGGTTCAGTTGAACTTGCCGCCGTAGGGGTTTCTATTGCCTTGTTCAATCAAGTATCAAGGATTGCGATATTCCCTCTCGTTAGTGTCACGACCTCTTTCGTCGCTGAAGAAGATACCATCGGGAGAGCGAGCCCTGAAGTGCAGGAGGAGAATCTGGAAGAAGGCTTGTCGATAAACGCCGAAGATCAACAGCTAATAACAGGGAACGGTCTGTCTTTCTTATTTATCTCTATGTAGTTCTTTCATCTATATTTGCATCTTGAATTTCCTTATAAGTCTATTATCTGTTTCTGGGCATCAGATACCGGTTACAACGAATCCAACGAAAAACCTGTTAGTGAAAGTTTTGATTTAGAGGCAACCGAACCTAGAAAAAGGCATATTCCATCAGCCTCGTCGGCTATGGTCATTGGTGGCATACTTGGCCTGATCCAAGCCATATTCCTCATATCTGGAGCAAAGCCTTTGCTGAACTTTATGGGAGTCAGATCTGTAAGTTCATTTTGTAATATGGTTTCAAATTTTCTTTTGGTCAATATTTTCGTTTTGATATCCATTTAGTCTTGGTCATTCTAATGGCATGGGAACGAAAAACGATGCGTTGTTTTCGTGAAGGATTCTGCTATGCTAAAACCGGCACAACAGTACTTGACTCTAAGGTCCCTCGGTGCGCCTGCGGTTCTCCTATCGCTTGCTATGCAAGGCGTGTTCCGTGGATTTAAAGACACAAAAACACCTTTATATGCGACTGGTATAGTCTAATAATGTTTAAATATTTATGTTTTGATCTTTTCAACACTAATATTTATATTTGTTTTGATTCTCTCTTTTTTTTTTTTTTTTGTTATAAGTGGCGGGAGATTTGACAAACATAATTCTGGACCCAATATTTATATTTGTTCTTGGTCTGGGCGTTAGTGGCGCAGCTATTGCCCATGTCATTTCTCAGTAAGTTTTGTTCTAATCATGTCCCGTACTTGACCATCCACATTTTTTAGCTTGTAATAATCTTTCAGTTCTCTATAAAATTGCCTCACTTTTTAGGGATTGTGATAGGTACTTAATTGCTGTTATACTCTTGTGGCGATTGATGGACAAAGTTGACCTTTTACCACCAAGTATCAAACACCTCCAATTCGGCCGATTTCTCAGAAATGGTAAGACTCCATCTTCAACGAGTTCTCCTTTGAGACATGTTTTACTTCCAAAGTTTGTATTTTGACCGTCTACTATTGCTCACCACGCATAATTGGGTAAAAAGTGTCGTTCCTTCACCAAACAATGTAATATTTACATGAAATAAATTTGTCATTAATCTCATTGAAACACCGTGGCACATTTTACACCCTTGGTTAATTTCTTATTTTGTACAGGCTTCCTATTGTTAATGAGAGTGGTGGCTGTGACGTTCTGCGTGACTCTGGCTGCGTCACTTGCCGCACGCCAGGGCTCAACGTCCATGGCAGCATTTCAGGTCTGTTTGCAAATTTGGCTGGCGACGTCTCTTCTAGCCGATGGACTCGCTGTTGCCGGTCAGGTTGGAACGTATTCCTCGCCTAATGAACATATTATTAGCATCATTCTGTCCCTTTTACAAATTTCAAATCCCTTATCAGGTATTTATTATGCTTTATGAATCTCTGAAAACCTGACTTCCTAACAATATATTCCGTAATACTCTTAGGCAATACTTGCTAGCGCTTTCGCGAAAAAAGACTTCGACAAGGCAACAACCACGGCGTCGAGAGTATTGCAGGTAAAAGATGACTTTTTGTGGTATTGAGAACTCTTTCCCTATGCAATGTGATTATCTCTGAAACGAATTTGTATATTGAAATTGCAGTTGGGATTGGTTCTGGGGTTGATGCTCGCAGTATTCCTCGGAGTGGGAATGCCATTTGGGGCTAAGTTATTCACAAGTGACGTCAACGTCCTCAACCTGATCAACATAGGCATCCCGGTATCTGCTTTGCCTAAGAACAAGAGAACAACAATATGATTATTCAAAATTCTTTTATATATATAGTCTCAAATGATTTAAAGCTGACAAAATGTTGTTCGTTTGAGACCAGTTTGTCGCAGCTACTCAACCCATCAATGCATTGGCGTTTGTTTTCGACGGTGTCAACTTCGGAGCGTCTGATTTTGCATACTCGGCATACTCCATGGTAAGTCCACTCTCTCATCTCATAACATCTTACAAAATATTCTTTACGAGCAAGAACTCTGGTTTTACATTTTATGTTCCTCCGGAGCGAAGTTAGCGTAACAATTACGTTCGTTTATCTCACTTGACACTTGAAGAAATCTTGTTCTCCAGGTGCTGGTGGCTATTCTCAGCATCCTATGTCTCTTTGTTCTCTCGTCCACTAATGGCTTCATAGGAATCTGGGTCGCTTTGACAATCTACATGAGCCTTAGAACGTTTGCCGGATTTTGGAGGTAAATTTTACCCGATGGAAGCAAATGCAGATACGAGTAGATTTTTTTTTTCCCTTAATATTTTTAATAATGAGGATTGACATAATACTTACTTGCCTTACAAGGCAAGAAGAATTTAATATATACATATATTTATTTTATTTATATATATATAAAGAGTTATTAAATTACTTTTTGGTTGCAGGATAGGGACAGGTACAGGACCATGGGAATTTCTACATTCTAGAAGCTAATATTGTGTGGCTTTTAGCTATTGTATTGAAACTCAGCTTTGAGCTTAATTTTTCATAATTTTGGAGTTTCACCTTTATCATCTCATATGGCCTATGGCTAATAATCATCAATTTTTGCTGATTCTTTTTGTGGTATTCTTTGGTGGTTTTTTTTTTTTTTTTTTGGTTGGAAATGCCTACATTCATATGTTCATTATTTATTTGTATATATTAAACCTTAAAACTTCTTTATGAAAGACATTAATTTAGGCAAGTGAGACTGAGTAGGTCTGTATTATTGTAAACAACAATGCAGAGTGTATGGAACATCATTATGTTATATATCTAAGAAAAAGAAAGAAAAATAAATATATACTTTTTGAGAGGATTTTTTGAAATATTATCTCCACTTTGATGCAAATAATTGACACTGCAAAAGCGTATTTCAATTTCACAAGAACAAATTTATTTTATTTCATTGTTTTCGACTTCCATATACGTGCGCATATATTGAGCCAAATGGATATGTTGTCGTTTCACAAAAGAGACATGTCGTTTTTCTCCTGGACTACAAAACAAACATCTAAACAAAAACAAAACGGCATGACGTTTTTTTTCAAGAAACAGCAAACTTAACGAAATCGAAATCTGTAATATAAAATAAAGGATATGTCGCTTAAAATTGTGCTTAATGTGACCAACCCGTACAGGTAATCTAAAAACGTCATGACTTTCGAAATGTAAGCCAAAACTAAAATTTGAATGTTAAACGAGGTACTGTTTTCACATGGATTTTGACTGATCATACAAAACAAAAGAGCGAGAAGGAGCGCTGGCGTGCTCAGCATAGACTTTCCAAGTCAAGTAGTTCGTATCTAAACTTCTCGGAAAGAGACACATTTATAGATATATTTGAGAAAATGTATCTGGATGCAAATTACCACATTTAATGACAAGACAAATCATGGTAAATCACTCGTGGTGATTTATTGAGTGGTTCCTTTGACTTCACATAATTTGTCCATTAATCTCATTAATTATGGTAATCACACGTAATCTGCGGGTGCAATTGGACAAATGCTTGGAAACGCGTGAAACGACTCCTAGTCGTTCAAGGAGGCGGGTAGCAACTACTAGCCGCTCGGGTGGGGCCTTTATCTGAAAATGGATCCCACCGTAGCAAATGAAAATCTATCACACATCTCTCAAAATTGAAATCCGTCTAAACATCAATTTGAACTTTTATAATTTTAACTTTCAAAAATAATTCAAATTGCAATTCAAACGCCATATTCAAGATTTTCAATTGAAATGAAAAAAAAAAACAAAAAAAAAAAAAAACAACAACAACAGAATGTGAGTCTTGTTGCTTAATGAGGGTAATTTTTTTGGCCGACAAAATTAAAATTGTTTTTTTTTTCCCTCAATAATAAAATGGTATAAGCTTAAGGACGTGAAGGATAGGATAAATTACATTAATCAACATTAGTGGTGTTAACAAAATTATCAATCCACCATAATAAGAATAGTCCTATCCATACCCATTATAATGGCAGCACAATAGCAAATAACACCACTATAAATTTAACGCACTTTGAAAAATTGATATATCACAAGTAGACACACATATATACAGTGGTGTTATTTCTTACTGTGTACATAATATATATATATATATATATATTTACATTCCGTACTATCCTTAGATTGCAAGTTCATATTGACGTTATAAAAGTAAAATAATTAGTAGCCTTTTACTGAATTAAAGAGTCTAAAAAAACGTCTCTTGGATGTTGCTTAAGGTTATGAGTGAATTACATAAATAATAAATTATTATTTTGTAAAGTGGAGTATTTCTAGTAAACTTATATTATGGATTTTATGTCAAGCACCAAAATGTTAATTATTAACAATGAAAGTGAAGTTTAAGAAAGGTGGAGGACAAGAAAAAGCAACACAAACGACCAACTCATCTAGAGATAATATTTCATCCTATAATATTTATTATTATTATTATTTTGCTTGAAGAAAATGCTACAGAATAGTTCATCAGCAAATATTGTATTTGCTATAAAATTATGTTATGGTATTGGTAATGACTAACGACACTTTTGGTCTACCGTATTATATTGCACATTAAATACCATTTTATAAGATTTATGGTATAGACTATAGAAGACCTTTTGCTTATGAGATTAAATTTCCAATTCCATGTAGTTTATTCATGTTTATCAGATCATGTTACAAACCAAGGTAGAACCAACATATTCTCATGTAACAACTGTTGGTATAGTAGCTGAAGATATCAAGACGAGGATATTTGAGTATCTTTGATTTGAAGTCTAAACTAATATATATAAAACTCAACTTGGTAACATATGGAGTTTGATTTCAGGGTTTTGTGCTATAAAAAAGGAGTTTCATTGAGATTAAACGATAATACAAAATAAAATAAAAAAATGAAAAACACTCAACTTGGTAGATAAGGTTAAACCCACCAGAAAATCAACTCTGAAATAGTTAGCAAAATTCCCTCAAAAAGTGACATTGTATTGTACATATAAAATTTCTTTGGTCACTCCATTAAGATCCATAGACAAGAGCTATATGTCAACTTTAATCCCTATCCATACAAGAAAAGTAGGTTTCCCATCAACGTCACTCCTTGTAAATGCCTCAACAATATATCACCCCCAAAAAAAAAAAAAAACTATAATAATATATCCAAATGAGAAAGAGAGAGAGGCTTTATCCACATAAATACAAATCAAAACCCACTTCACTTCCCACACCGTCCATTATCATCTTCGTTTGGATCCACCTCATCACATATTGCCATGTTTTCATATTAAAAGAATAAAGAAACAACAAACCTAGGGATATATGAGAAAAGTAGTGCATGTACAAGCAAGAATAAAGAGAAGAATGAAAACCCAGAAAAAGTTTTTTTTTTTTTTTTTAAATTTTATTTTAAATATAGTTCAATGTCTTATGAATAAAAGGAACAATTACAAATACCCCAACTTGTTGTCACAGTCTCTGGACTCTAGAGTTGATTGTGGGACCCAAAACACATCGCCAAGACACCCGCACCATTTTTTTTCCTCGTGATTAAATATGTCCATATCAGTTGGTAGAGAACTAAAGGCATTTTAAAAAGAAAGCCAATGCCTTTATTTGAGAACTCCACTACAAAAGTCTGAAATGGGGGGAACAAAATGAAAGTTTATATCTTTTCTTTCTTTTGGTAGACCTCGATCACGCACGTCATTCAAATGCTGAGAACAAATTAAAAAAAAAAAAAAGGAAAACTGAATAAATATATCAATCTTTTACAAACATGGTAATAAGAAAAACTGCCTAAGCTTGGCCGAGAGTTTCCTTGCAAATGAGAAGGCTTTCCCTTTCCTTTTGAAACTATAATCTTAGTAAATGAAATGTCTTCTAAATGTTGAATGCTTTTAACAACCGACTAAATCAAACTTCCTGAAACGGATTTTAATATCAAGCAACTATCTTATTATTCGGTTTAGGATCAGAATACCCGGCGAAGAACGTTGCGCCTGGGATCGAAGTACTTGCCATTGTAATGTTATTGGATGGCCATTCCTCGGCTAGAGATTGAATGCTTGAAAGTTCAGGCTATTATGCCCTGTTGAAAATGATTTGCAGAGCCTACCAAGTTCCTCGGCCTTAACAGACCAATCTACTTTCGCGGTAGGCAATTCCCATTGCGACCAGCAATTTATAGGGGAACCAAGAAAGTCATTTGTTCCAAGATCACAAGAGTGATCATGTGAAACATCATGAGAAAGGTTTGATGCGAGGTCCCGAGAGCTGAAGCCTTGTAAATGTTGGTGCTGATTCTCGCAGTTGGCCAAGGCAGACACCCTAGAAGGCAATGGGGATAGAGGCTCAATGCCTTGAAATGAAGGCGCGTTTTTGGGAGAGAATGCGTTTGTTTTGACAGGAGATAATGTAGAATCTCGATGATTGAATTGATTAAAAATCGACGACTTCTGCAATGGAGAGAACGCCGATGAGGCCAACAGTTGGTCAGTGTATCGAGGAGACAAGACCGCAGAGGAGAGAAGCTCACTAAGATTTGGAGGAGCAAGGTCTTTTGAACGGATAGAACCATTTGGAGAGAAATAGGACAAGTGATTGAGGCTCATTTGGACATCTTTTTCATTGAGAGAAGATCTCAGACAGCTCATTTGGAGATGATTGGCTGGAAGAAGCAAAGTGGGGACGTTTCGTTGATGCCAAGCCATAGATGCTGGGGAAATGCCATTTCTAGGAGACATTGGTGGAGTGAATGTTGACGGTGACATGGCATTCCCTACAGCTATTTCAGCAGCAGCGACAGCAGAGGCGGCTGAATGAGGAGACTGCAAAGCAGATCCCGTGGAAAGATAAAGAGGCCTCAGCTCCTCAGAACTATGAGCAAAGAAGCAAACACGGCGTGCACAACTTGTCCCATCTTTACAAATCCGAGTTCTGTACTGTGCTGGGTGTAGCAAGGACTCAAACACCCCATGAGAGTATTCACACAAATCTCCGCGTCTGCAGGGAGCTTTACGATGGTCCGGGCAGGGCACACAACTGTAATGGAACTTTTTCGGGTCTCTTCTCCTTGCATTCTCTCCAGGGTGAGCAAACGGGCACTCGGTCCAATCATGTGTATATGACCGTGAACATGGCCGGATCTTGAATGAAAACATCCGGAACTCATCAGTGGCATAAATGCTGTTTCTGATGTCAGGAATCGACGGATCAATAAGGTAATCTTTTTTGGTACTCAGTGACAATGATGGACCTGTAAGGGAAGATAATAAGCCATTCTCTAAAGATGACAAAGGGCACGCTGAACTGGGCATTGAAATAACATCCGAAACATAGAGATCATCCATTTGACAAACCGACCTCCTGATCTTCAATAGCTCTTTAAGTGCACCCTTCGAATTTGAAAGACTAGGCGGTGAAACAACAACATCAAACGGGCAGTATCCCCAACAATCAGTAGCACTTGGAACAGCACCCGCAAGTAAAAGCAACTTCACAACGCCAATAGCTTCATCAGACCCGCCAGAAGCAGCGCAGTGAAGGGCAGTGCTCTCATCTGAGTCGCTGGGACGGTTTACATCCGCCTTAGACAGAGAAAGAATAAGCTTCACAATCTCTACACTACCATACATAGAAGCTACCATTAACGGGGTTCTCTGCAACAGAACCGTCCTTTTTGAGGCCCTCTGACGGGCATACCACAGCCCAGCCTCATCAACCAGGCGCTGATCGCTAATTACAGATTGCTTAAAACCCTCAACATCGTTATTAGCCGCAAGCTCGAGCAAAGCTGAGAAAGAATGTTCACTTACAACTGTTTCAATAAGATTGCTCGTAGCTTTCGCGATAGACTCGGTCTCTCGCTCAAGCGATGAGGCTTGAGTACTCGAATTCAACTGCTCCGGCCCGCCACACATGATTCAGTTAACGGAAAAATTGAATTATCTGGAAAATACAATCCAAAATATTTATATATCAGAGACTGAAATATAAGAATATTCAAGAAAAGAAAAAAGAGACACATATGGATAAGCATAGAGCATAGAGGACTGATATATGAACTCAAATAGTAATCCATACCCTTCTAAATTTCAACCACTCGCCCAGAAGGTTATGAACACGAATAGAGTATGTAAAAATGATCAAGTTAAACACAGAAGCGACTTGACCCAAAAAAAAGAAAAAAAAGAAGAAAGAAATAGAAACTTGACCCAAAGAACAAGGGTCAATGCAGAAACTTTTTCTGTTTAGTCAACGAGGATTTATACGAGAAAAATGAAGACAAGGATAAGAAAAAAAGTAATTTATGCCTATTTGAACGAAGATAATCAATAAATGCACAATCAAACTCGTAAAGACCAAATCTTTTACTTAGGAAGCGCGAAAAGTCAAAGGCAAAATGTGCAGAAACCACGGAATTGAATTCTTTTTTGTTTTGTTTTGTTTTTTTGTTTTGTTTTTGTTTTCCCACGCTTTCTGAGCAATCAAACAGACAAAAATCGGAGACACAAAACCGTTATAAAAAAATGGAGAACATCACACACAGACGATTAATGAGAAGAAAAAAAAAACTGACGAAAACAAAAATTGAAAAACTTTGTAGGGAAATACCTCTCTGAGAATGTGAAAATCCGTGAAGAGCTCGAATCTCAGCGTTGAACCAAAGGAATATGTGATTAAGACGTAGAAATGTCGACGAAGAAGAAGAAGAAGAAAAGCTCGATCGCCGAACTGAATTTGGAAGCTATGTGAAATAAAAGTAAAAATAAAGGGCAAAAGTAAGATTTCGTTAAATGAACTGAGCTAAACGAAGCGAAATTGGAGGGCTTAAAAAGGACCAAAATAGTAATAAAAATACCTTTTGGGGGTGAAAGAGCGAAAGTGGGTGTGTTAAATTCGTTCGTAGCGGGTTGCGACTTGTGGTGGGTTTTTAAAATTTGGGGGGTGGGAAAGGGCGACCGGCTTAGCAGGTTTTTGGTGAAGGACGAGTTGGTGAGTGTGACTGTGGGTTTGGTGACCGGATTAAGCGGTGGACCCCCTCTATGTCTCTCTCTCTCTCTCGCGGCCGTGAATTGACAATTTGATTTCATTATTTACCCGAAATTATAAACCAAATCTTATTTGTTTTTCTGGGATTTTGAAGAATGCCCGCACAATAATAATTTATGTTTTATACATGTTATATTTTTAATTTATATCTTAAAATTTATATTATAAATATAAAATAAAAATAAAAAAGCATATTATTTGGATATAGACTATTAAGCGACATAAAAAATGATTTTATTTTGAAACTCTCTCTTGTTTTTGTTTTGTTTTATTCAAGAAGTTTGTAACCATAGGAAAAAAACCTTTTGTTTGGTTAGGTCATTTTGGCCATCTTTGACTATTTTTTAGTATGGAAAAAAGAGTTTGAAAATGGTTTGGAATAGTTTGAAAATGGTTTGTAAAAATGATGTAAGAATTGTTTGACTTTGCTGATTTTGAGGTAGTATGAATGGTTGAGATTTAAAGATATTGTATAGGGATTTGGAAAGTTGAAAAAAATGGTTGAAAAAAAATGGAATGGAATGGAATAGTTTGAAGGATTTGAAAAGTTGAAAAAAATAAAAAAAATAGGAATGTAATAGAATGGGAGAAATGGGTTTCCCAAACAAAGGGTTACTCTTTTGTGTTTCATTGTTGTGCTACATTTTTAAGTTACACTCTATTTTTTCAATAGTTATATTTTTACCTCTTAATATATTAAAAGTGTCTTAATTTTTAACTTTTTTATGATACGTTATAGTTTAACTAGCATATTTGGACGAAAGGGATAACTTAGACACATTTTAATATATTAGGGGATAAAAATATAGCACTTCAAAAAATATGGTGCAATTTAAAAAAAAAACACAAAAAAAGGTGCAAAAGAGTAATTTTTTCTAACACAAAGTTGTCCAATTTTATTATAACCAAGAATGGATGATTTACTTAAATAAATATAAATAACTATTTTTTTAACCAAAATTTTGAAGTGGACTATTTTCTTAATTATTCTAACCAAGAATGGATGATTTACTTAAATAAATATAAATAACTATTTTTTTAACCAAAATTTTGAAGTGTACTATTTTCTTAATAAAAAAAATTAAGGATGTTTACTTAAATATGATGTAGAAAATAGAACTTTTAATTAGTTAGCCAAAAATAAATAAATGAAAGGGGCTTCTATTGCCACCCCCGTTTCTACTCTCCACACCCCCTAAATAAAAATTAATTTTTTTAATATTTTTAATCATTTATTTGTATTTGTGTTGTTTCAAAAATACCTTTAAAAGTATAAAAATTTGGTTTATGTTAACCATTCTTTATTATGATCTTATTTTTTTAGGATACAGTTTTCTTTTTCTATTATCATTTGGGTATGAACCTCGTTGTAGTCTACACATTTTTTTCCTAAAACCAAATTTGAAGAGCCGCACACACCAACGAAAATTGAAAATTATTTTTGAAAAAATAGTGTGTGCGGCTCTGCAAGTTTGGTTTTGGAAAAAGAGGGTGTGCACTACAACGAGGTTTATACTCAAATGATAATAAAAAAAGAAAACTGCATCTTAAAAAAATATGATCATAATAAAGAATGGTTAACATAAACTAAATTTTTATACTTTTAATGATATTTTTGAAACAATACAAATACAAATAAATGATTAAAAATAAAAAAAAATTAATTTTTATTGGGTGAAGTAGCCAAATACCCAGAATTTATATAACAATAAAAATAAATACCCAAACTTTTGAAGTAATTGAGTTTCTAGTCAATTTGTCAATTACTTGCACATACTTTTGGTAACAAAGTGAATTACCACCACTTACCACAGTGCAAGTAATTCCATCTTTTGGGTAGTTGGTTACATTTTTCAAAAAATTGGGTAATAACTTACATTAAGTTTTAAAAATTGGGTATTCACTATAATTTCTCATTTTTATTTAGGGGGTGTGGAGAGCAAAAATGGGGGTGGCAATAGCCCAATGAAATTGGAACCCCAAAAATAAAAATAAAAAAATAAAAAATGGAACAAAGCATTCGTCCCCAATTATAAAGGATAGCCAAAAAAGCTCTCTATCTCTCTTCTCTCTCCCTCTCTGCCGCGAAGCTCGCTCTGCTCTTCACATGACAATCCAGCGGCTTCGGCGAGACGATGCCAACCCCAGCCACAACCACAGCCACGCCCTCGCCCTCTCCCTCACCCTCGGCCTCGGCCTCGGAGGCGGCGGTGTCGGCCACGCGCCGCCACTCCGACCTCCTGCCGCGGCTGGCCTCGCCGGAGCACGAAGTCCAGGTCAAGGCTCTCCGGGAGCTCAAGAACCGCATCATCGGTAACCGCACCAAGAAGCTCTCCTACATCAAGCTCGGCCTCGTCCCCGCCGTCGCCGCCATCCTCTCCGCCCCCCGCGCCGACGATCGCGACTCCGACCTCCTCATCCAGTCCGCCGCCGTCGTCGGGAGCTTCGCCTGCGGATTCGACGCCGGCGTCCGCGCCGTCCTCGACGCCGGAGTCTTCCCTAGCCTCGTCAGGCTCCTTTCTCATCGCGATGAGAAGGTAATTGGTTCCGATTCGATTCCGTGATTGGTTGCCGAGAATTTGACGGAAAATGTGTAGAAAATGCGATTCTTGAATCAGATAGAGTGGTTTATCTGTTTGAATTGAATTTGATTGAACTTGTGGATGAATTTTATAGAAAAATTGAAGCAATTCTAGTTCGATTGCGTTTACGAATCTATCGAGAGTAATTGTCTTGTTCGTTTTCTTGGTTCGATTTGTTAAAACATATGATAGGTTTCTGATAGTCACAGGTATTAATGAGCACTTGAGAGGTTCTATTAAGTATGATTCGGATTAGGAAAACCTAATTAAGTGACAGATTATTGTTTATTTTATTATATTAATTAATTAGCGTCAAGGCTTAAGTCAAGTGAAACTTGTGTTGCAGGTTGTGGATGCTGGTGCGCGATCTTTAAAAATGATCTACCAATCAAAACTTGCTCCGAAATACGATTTTATTCAGCAGAAAAACATGGAATTTCTTCATTCGTTACTGAATAGTGAGAACGAAAATGTTACGGGGCTCGGTGCAAGCATCATAATGCATTCTTGCGAGACGGTTGTGGAGCAGAAAGCATTGTGTCAGGCTGGGATTTTAAGGAAGCTAATTGGCCTTCTTGATGGTTCTCTAAATCAGAGAGATGCATGTTTAGAGTCTTTATCCACAGTTATAAAAAATAACTCGGAAGCTGTTTCTGAGTTTGTAGGATTTGAAAATGGAAGAGCTCTAAGCTCTGTTGTTGCATTGACAAAGGATAGGTATCCTCGGACGAGATTGCTGTCCGCTATGTGCTTGATTGTGATAAGCAACACCTGTCCTAGCTATCTGCAAGATTTAGGAATGAAAAAGAAGTTGGTGTATCTTTTACTTGAGCTTCAAGATGATCCTGGTCAAGTTGGAGATGAAGCCCCATTTGCCTTTTGTAATTTAATTGCCGAGAAAGAGGATCTCCAGAAACTAGCATTTGAGACTAGTGCCATCGATAAAATGTACAATCACTTGCAGAAAGGTGCAATTCATCCCAGACGTGTTGAAGGAATTTTTCTTGCAATGGCTGATTTATGCTCCAAGTTGGAGAGCTGTAGGTCTAAGTTCCTTTCACTAAAGGTGTGTCATCTCGTAGGAGAGATTTAAGTTTTTATTTTTTTTATTTTTGCTAATTTACTTCTGATGATCATTCTTCTCAATCATATGGTCTATCAATAATTTTTTCAGCAGTATTATTGCTAGGGGCTCTTCTTTGTTTCTCTTCTTGTTTGTTTTTTGTTTTTTGTTTTTTTTGACTTACTTTTGTATTTTTGTCCATGTGTATGCTTATGATCATCCCAACCGATTTTTTAACTTTGATGTACTTTCATAAATAGGCGTTGAACTTGGTAATAGATGCTCTAACTCATGAGAGTTCCGGTGTACGTGCTGCAGCTTGCATTTGCTTAAGAAGCGTCTCTCGGTCAATCAAGGTTTGGAATATGTATAGTTATTTTTGTCTTATTTTAATATCCTGATACATCATACATGTTTAGACTTCTCTACTGAAAAATTATCCTTCAGAGTTTGTGTGCAGGAGATTTTATGGACGAAAGAATCATCATTCCCTTGGTTCAGCTTTTACATGACACTTGTACTTCTGTTCAGGTATAGGCTTACTTATTATCGATTATCGTGTTTTTGTTATACTTGTACTCTTTTCTCCTTTGGTTAAATTGTGTGACAGGGTAATAGTTAACTTGAAGTTGTTTGTGAACCCTTGTTAAGTTGGAAATGAAGTATGAAGATGAAAATAACAGTCATTTTATATCTGCCAAACACTCTGGTGGTATCTGGTGTCCTTGGCACTTGTGTCAATGTTTTGGTGATCTGATCTCGAACTTTGAAGCCTCTGATATTTTGTAGTTACAAATGAAAGTAGATGCATGGGATTTAAGATGTTCTTGATTGAAGTGATTGGACTCAACTATAATCATCTTTAAAAGGTTTAGGGCGCACAAATAATTGCAATTTGTAGTGTCGGGTTTCAGTGTGAAAAATAGAACCCTTGAGAACTTACTTATTGTCGTTCAAATTTTAGTTTCAAATAAATGCCCCTTTCTTTCCAGGTTGCTGCTCTAAGTGCTCTTGGCAACATAGTTGTTGATTTTACCAGACGAAGGTCCATGCTTACTCAAAGTGGAGGTGTAAAACAGCTTGTTCAGTTGTCAAAATCAATGGATCCAGCTTTGAGGTTAAATGCTTTATGGGCTTTGAGGAACTTGATGTTCCTTGCAGACAAAGCATTTAAGGAAAGTATTTTCAGGGAACTCACACCTTCCTTAATAGCAAGCCTTGTCTGTGGTAATGATAACAACTTATTTATCATTGTTAAATATCTTTCTTGTAGATTTTATACAACAAAATAAAAATAAAAATTCTTTCTTGTACATTTTTTTTTTAAAATATGTGACGATATAAATTTGAACCTCAAGCATGACTTGATCGTGTTCACCTGCAGATTCTGAGTCTTCTGTCCAGGAGCAAGCACTCGCCTTTCTCCGCAATCTTGTCGATGGATGTGTAGACTGCATCGAGTTTATGTTTGCTGAAGATGCTATTATATTACATGCCGTTGGAAGGCTATTGCGAAACGCTTCCAAATCTGAAAATGGGATACAGGTCAGGATGCTTTTCTACCGTGGTCATTTGGAGCTGCTAATTTTCACCCTTGTGTGCTAGAATTTATGTTCACTTTAATGCGGAGATTGGGTGGACATGTAGAGTTTTTCTAGTTGCTATGTAAAGTTTTTGAAACCTCTTTATTCAGGGAATGTATGTTCTCTGCAATGTTGCAAGCGGAAGTGAATTTCACAAGGAAGCCGTAATTCACCAACTTGTACAGCAAGCAGACAACGGGACCCAATCTTTTGTGATCAAGTTCTTGCAGAGTAGTGACAGCCAGTTGCGCACAGCTACTGTCTGGACCATAATCAATCTCACTTTCCCATCAATTCCTGGTGCATTTGATCGGCTGGCAAAATTACGTAACGCTGGCATAGTCTCTCAGTTGAAAAACATGGTCCACGATCCCTGCCTAGAAGTAAAGGTTGGTTGACTTTTCATCTGCACGTTTTAGCGTTTTCTTGTTCAAATATTTTCCTAAACCAAATTTCGATTTTGTGCACCGCAGCTTCGTGTGAGAGCAGCAGTAGGGCAATTTATGAGTTTCGGTGATGGTTTGACGTGATGCCTTTTCCGTACCCCATGAACCCTGACAACGCGGAGCAAATGTTGCAGTTTGATTGCCTACTCATGACTTTGAATGGATATTCAGCGGTTTTGGCTATGGCTTGCAAGCACATGGTATGCGTCAACCAGAGTTTTAGATGACATCTTTATGGTCACGAAGGCTTTGGCCAATATTATCTCTTTTGTTTCCAAACTGAAAATTTTTTGTATATTCCCAAAGAACTTAAGAACTCATATTGTCATTCAGTCAAGTTATAGCAGTTAGATGTTTTCTTAGCGCAAGTGAGAAATTTAGTAACAGCTAGGCTAAGTTTTGCCTTCAACTCAAGGGTCATTGAAGAGTGTACATATAAGCGTTTTCCATAAGGCCGACTGACGGTTTTAGCAATAATGCGATTGTTTGGAAATTGGAAGTTCTGTTTCAAACCTGATTAAGGAAGTGATTTTGCAGTTGGATTTACATTAACGTTTTCTGTTTGGTCTAATGTGCCAATTGTTTCATACTTTTAGGAAATTTTCTTTTTGTAGCTGCTAAGCCATTGCTTTTGTTTTCCTTCAGTAAGCCAGTCTATGTAAATCTTGAAAGAATCCTATTTTTCCACTATTACTTTTCCTAACTTGTTACATTTGCTGATATTAAAAAATAAATAAAATTTTGGGTCCACTCGTGCATATTGATTTCACTTTGCATCATTTTTATGATGCTCTAGGTTTTTGTGGACATTCTATAAAATCAGGTTTTTGAATTTCGTTTGTGTGAATATCTTTCGAAGAGAACGAAATTGTCTGGCGGCTCTACATTGTCTGTACCAAGTCATTATTGCTCAATTGTTGGTACATGAATTCTTGACGGGTTATCATATCGTCATTATTGACTCTGACGTTAGCTTATGCTTTCAAGTGCATAATCAAATCACGCTTCCCTGTTAAATCTTGTGAAAATTTGAGAGCATAATTAATCACGTTCCACTATTTTTAACACTTGAAACACTTATCCATTCATAAGATATATACTGAGATAAAAACAAGGGTTTAGCTTCGATGATATCTATATAAACTTCTATGCACAATTGGATGATTCAAATCCCTTTTCTATTTGTGCCAATAGGGAAATAGAAGAGAACCGTGAAACCGAAAAGAGCTTGTATTTCACCAACACAGTTGACATTCGAGTGAAATAAAACTTGACGGTAACTTCCTTTTTTGCATATATACAGAAGTTACTGAATACAGTGTTGGGAACTTTTTTTTTTTTTTTTTAATTGGCGAAGGGGAAAATAATATAAATAATAAGAGGACACTAGAGAAGCCAAACTCAAAGATAGTTAAGCAAAAATTACCTAAGACTAGAGAGCCAACAGCAGAAAAAAAAAAGAAGATAAACTATATGTTGAAATTGATATTGGAGCCAATCATCCAATCTTTTCTGTGTTTGTGTCATCCGAGGGCCAAATCACAGTCTCCATGAGCCGTTCGCGCATCAACTCCAAGTTTTCATCAGAAATCTCTTTGTATATTTCCGCGTGATCGCATTTCTGCACCAAAACAACAAAAGAAGTTTTTTAGCATCTATATTTTTCCAAGACCTTTTAGGTTTTAAATGATCAATGGAACATCAAGCTTTACAAGAGTTCTCAACTCTCTTACCTTCACCCATTTACCATAGAGATGAAGCCTTGTAACCATCACTCGCTCGGCGAGCTCATGTTTCTCCTGTAAATTACAGAGACAATGAATGGCAGTTCAACACCAGTCGTTTTAGAACACAAGTTTACATACTAATTCAACAATGAGTTTCCATGTAATACTCATAATCGTGATCAAATACTGTTAAAATGTGAATTTCTAAGCTGATAGAGGACTTCCAAATCTACCTTCCCAAGGGTGCGAATGAATCGCTTCCCATCCCCTGGCTTGTTTTTCAAGACGAAACTGTCGAACATGAAAAAATAATGAATCAATTATACCTGAATTAAAAAACTACTTCTATCTTCAGCACTTTAGTTGATCCACAAGCTGCTTGCCCAATTATATTGTTTCGTTGTACGACCAATTTTCTCTAAAAACATCACATTAAGAATGAAATTTCAAGCCATTTCTAGGTCTCAAACTTACTCATAAAACCACCTATATTGTGTTGGGTTCATCTCATAAAGCTGGTTCATAACCGTCCTCACAGCCTTGTACGTGAAATAATTCAGTAGTTGCTGCAATCAGATTCCCTTTGGTCAGCACGAATCACTTTTGCCAAAAATAAAAATTAAAAATAAAAATTACATTTCATAATTATAATCCAAAAAGGGCAAGCAAAACAAAGACATTAATCACTAACGCTTATGCACTTGCAATCTAAAACACAGCTTTTTCATTCTATCAACAGATTTTGGTGGCTTGAAAAAATGCAAACTTTTCATCATGAGAAGCAAAACTCGTCTCAAACAAAGATTGGAAACCAAACAAAGAAAACAGTTTCTAAATAATGAAATGAATACCATATTTTGTCATACATATATATTATTATAATAATAACAATGATATCAATAAAGTCTCTAACCGTCTTAACGTCCGAAAAATTGTCCTCGTACTGACCACCCAATTCACTGACGACGACGAACCTCCGATTGTTCTTCCTCGATTTCCTCAAACTCCGACTCAGAACACCGCTTCCACAAGGAATTGGTTTCACCGAGAACGAGCTGCTCAGCTCCGACGACGAGCTCAGCTTCACGGCGGGCTTTTTTCTTCCGACCAAAGTCCTCTGCGACACCAAATCTCCGACCAAGCTCTTGTTGCCCAGACTCAGGCTCAGGGTCGTCGTCGGAATCGCGTCCACGCACAGACAAGGACACGTGTGCGAGTCCACCGCCGCCGATAAAGCCCCAACCATTCTTCAAACGCTCACAAAAAACACAAATGATGATAATGATAAAGAATCCTCTTTTTTATTTCCTTTCTTTTAAGAAATTACGACTGGTAAACGATATTTGAATGCGTGATTTTTGGGGAAACTGAAACGTACCCACTTGAGAAGGTGAAGAATTGGCAAGCGGGTATCCGAGAAAACTGGAGATTTCGCAGTGTTTGCGGGTCAAATATTCAAAGAAACGGTCGTTGAACCTGGATGGGAATTGAAGAAGGGTTTGTCTTCGTTTTTTTTTTTTTTTTTTTTAGATTTTGGAGGAGAACGAAGCTTAACCAGACAAAATATTTGAGGTCCAAAATTCTCCACAACAAAAGGGTTTTACGGACTCGGATTCAGACTTGGCTTCGTAGTTGTTACTTTGAGGCTTTTGGTTTGGAAGAGACATAAGTTACATAGAGTCACCCACCTGTACGGTTGGTTACTTGGTTTGTTTCTACTCCAAATCAGTATGCCTTTTTTCCTTCCCATAAAAAATAAAAAATAAAAAATAAAAAATAAAAAATAAAAATAAAAATAGTAAGGGTTTTTCGTGCCACGTGACAGAATCTTCCTTCGCTTTGCTTTGTGTCCAAAACGAGCCAAATGTTTTTGCACAGTTTTTCTCTCTTAAACAACACTTCCTGTTTCTGGGTAATTGCTTTGCCCACTCGCACCATCTTTCGTGAATATGCACGGATTAGAGCTTGATCATACAATATATACTATGAAAAACAATAACATCTAGAAGATTACTTTTTACATTTTCTAGTACTTTAAATGACAAAAGCAACAAACTTTATTCATTTATTATAATTTTTTATTATTTAATGGCAATTTATTTCTACAGTTTTCTCGTACTTTAAATGAGTGCTTAAGTTGGTCCCACTAATTGAACCTAAATCAAGGAGACAAGGACGCGTAGCGTAACTTTGATCAAGTTTAAGCCTTGGCCTTGATAATATTTTTTTAATTTTCTTGCATTAAGAAAAATTAAGAGATTTTTTTTTTAAATTTTCTTGCATTAAAAAAAAAAGAAGAGGTTTGAGATGCACGCTTTAAGTGGACGCGTGAGTGAGGGGCTCAGGGACCCAGAATCCGTGTAGGTAAAGGTTGATAAGATTCTATATGATTGACCTTATATAACTTGCAAGTTACAAAATTAAAATCAAATTTAAACACAAACTCTTCAATTAAAAATAAATAAATGAAAATAAAGACAGGAATTTATTTGGATAACCAAACTTATTTGACCCCCACGAGACGACCACCGACATCCGCTCTCTTTCTCAATCTTGACCCGCATTCTGCGGGCGTCCACACTACTATTGGCCCTCAATTCTCAACATTAGATATTGGGCCCAAAGTCCAACTTCTATGTGAACCGAGCCCAATAGCCCAAGCCCATCTGTAAACAGTAAGCCTACCTAAATCGCTTGAGAAAAATTGGGGAATTTTTTTGAAATATGCCTCTTTCGGACGACTTTGTTTTAAAAATTACCACTTTAGGAGAAAAGTTTCAATTCATACGCTTTTCAATAGTGAATTTGACCAAATTATTTTTTTTTTCTTATAAATAAGGAAGATAAGAGAGGAGAAAATGAGGCAAAATAGTAATTTATTTATGAAAAAGTAACATAAAATATAATGGCATATATTGCAAATTCAAATGTCAAAAATTACATTAGATCAAATTTTCTCGAGAAAATTTAATCTAATGTCACCTTTGACAATTAAGATTAGAACTAATACCACTATTGCAAATCATGTCACTCTTTTCATCACACAAATTACTATTTTGCCTCTTGCAACAAGACTATCTAAATCTAAAGGTGGCAATGTGGGCAGACGGGTAATACATTGCCTACCCATTTTCTGAGTAGAGTAATATCATTATCTGTTTTTTACCCGTAAAAAAATGGGTAATACCCACTTATACACTTTATCCGCTCAAGTGTTTTTTTTTTTTTACCCTAGCAAATTACGGGTTATGTGGGTAAAATTACTCGCATCTCCATAAATATGCGAGTAACCTTATATACCCTTGCCCGTTTTGATTTTTATTTTTTTATTGGCAAGTAATTGTAACGCCGGTATCGATTATACTCACAAGTATTACTGGCCTGCCTAACGGAAGGAAGGAAAGCACTACGTGCACTAATTGTACTCGTATTACCACCTTTATTAAAATGTAAATTTAAGTTAAATCTAAGAAGTGATTGTCAAAACAATGATTTTGACTCGAATTAAAATTAGATGGAAAACATCCCAATTTAAACCGAAATAAGTTTTTAAAAAATAAGGGAGTAAAATGAAATTTGATCTTATAATTTGGGGTCAAAATATAATTAACTTTTTTTTTTCTCAAACAATAAACTACGTCGTTTCAGTCTCCGAAAGGCCGTCGACCTGATTCAGAGCAATCCCCAAACTCGGCCTAATTTCTCACTTCACAAACACACATTCGAAAAAGCTCTCAACTTCGGACCACTTTCACTACAAAGAAACATCTTTTTTTCTCTTTTTTTTTTTTTTTTTGGGAATTGGAAATTATTTGGAGAAGTGAAGTTTAAGAAACGAAAGCGATTTGGCAAAGCAAGAATGTTCTACAGAGGGTAAGTGACTTTTCTGGGCTTTAATTCATTTAATTAATCGCTCGCCTTTTGCTATTGGGTGTGAATATGTATGTTTGATTCATATTCAGCTTCTTTTTCTTTTTTAATTTAAATTTAGCTATTATTATGATTTATTCAAGCTGGCTTATTTCTTTTGTATGATTTTGTTAGGTTTTGTAATTTAAGCCCTTTGCCTTTTTAAAATTTTCGAATTATTAGTATTGATGCTTTATTCGTAAAAGTTGTGTTTAGATAAATAAGCTGGGATTAAGTTCATATTTCGTGTTTAGGATATGGGTTTATTATGTATGACTGGTTTGGTTTCCAATAAGTTATTCAATTATCGGAAATTGGATATTATGTTGTAGTTAGATTTCAATATTTTTGATAATTTGTTGTTCTTTTCAATTTGATGTTTTTTGGGTTGCTCTGTTTTGGCTTGATAATGTGTATATGAAGAAATAAAGAGTAGGAATTTGTATTGAATCCAAAACCCTTATTTGGTTACTAAGTTATGTCTGTTTTGTTCTGATAATTTTTATTTTCTTTTCAAACTAAAGGTTGTTGGACTTGTTTGACGTCTTGGTGATGAAAATAAGCTCTATTGGGTCTAATCAGTGTGTCCATAAATATGTTCTAGGTAGTTTTGTTTTGTGATTACATGGTTTCTGTTTGTTTTGAGTTGTCTAATAATGATAGTTTGGATTTCGGAACTAGCTGGGTTGTATAAAGCCATCTGAAGAGCTTTTTAATTTTTTTTCTTTTGTGGTTGTAATTTATGGAAAATTTAGATGCCAAATATGCTATCGATTTTCAGCATTTGAAAGAAGTTATATTTGTGTTTTAAATTTTTACTTGCGCCTCTAGTTCCCTTGATTTCTTCTCTGCTATTTTAATTGGAACTACGAGTTGAATAGAAAATTAAGTAACCCCACGTATCAAGAGTTTTTCATATTTGCCTCCTTTTAATTTTTTAAAATCTTTAAATTTATCGCAAATCTGAAAATATTTTAATATTTACTCCTTTAAACTTCAAAAATCTTCAAATTTACTCTATATGTTTTTAACATAAATACTTTTTTAAAGATAAAATCTCCATTATTTTGCCCCCACTGAATACTTCTGGATCGTCACTGGTCACAAGCAATGCTATTTTTCACGTAATCACTGCATCCATGTGAAATGAACTGATTCTTCAATGTCTGCTAATATGATCTCACCTGCTTTTAATGTACTCTTTGAGATTATTTAGATCTCCAAAAGAACTGCTAGAATGACTTAGGAAAGTACCCTCTCACTTACTTTCTGAACTGTAGATGTTCCTTGAAGAAGGAAAGATTGACCTTGCTCTGAAATTGTTTGAACATAATTATTGAGCTCTTTTAAGGCTATGCATATGTTGATATATTTTCTTGTTTCTGTTGCTGCTTTTGTGGTTACCATGACTTATAGTAAATATCCTGATGGTGGGGATGGGCGTGAAATGGGTGCAAAGCGACAGCGGGTTGTTGAATCGGGTTCTTCGTTCTATGGGGCTTCTCCTGGTCCAAGCTTTATGTATAATCCCGCTCCTTTTGCATACGTAGGACAACCTCCTCCATTCCCAGTTGTCAAACTCCGGGGTCTTCCCTTTGACTGTTCAGAAACTGACGTGGCTGAGTTCTTTCATGGCCTGGACATAGTTGATGTTCTTTTCCTCCACAAGAGTGGGAAGTTAACAGGTGAAGCTTTCTGTGTTTTTGGATATCCTCTTCAGGTCGATTTCGCTCTTCAACGGAATAGGCAGAACATGGGCAGGAGATACGTTGAGGTGTTCAGAAGTAAGAGGCAGGAATACTATAAGGCAATAGCGAGCGAAGTTCTAGAGTCTCGCAGTGGTGGCTCCCCACGTCGAAGTATGCGAAGGTCCAGATCTTACGATGAGGGGAAGGACTCAGCGGAGCATACTGGAGTATTAAAGTTGAGGGGATTGCCGTTTTCTGCTGGAAAAGATGATATAGTCGATTTTTTCAAGGATTATGTGTTGTCAGAAGACGGCGTCCATTTTGTTATGAATTCAGAAGGGAGGCCAACTGGGGAAGCCTTTGTGGAGTTTGCTAGTGCAGAAGATTCTAGAGCTGCAATGTCCAAGGATAGAATGACGCTGGGGAGTCGATATATTGAATTGTTTCCATCGTCCCACGAGGATTTGGACGAAGCTCTTTCAAGAGGACGCTGATTCCTTCTTGGGGTTTGTCTTCCATTTGCCGTTTGTACTTTTTATCCCTCTACTTCCATCTTATTTTATTTGGCAATAGTATTATTTTTCCGTAGTATCTCTCTCTTTTGGCAGGAATATTTTTATTTATTTATTCAGCGTCTGTATGATTGATATGTAGAATTAGACGAAAGAAGCTCTTTTAGTTAGATTGATTGTATGCAAATTTTAGTTCTCTGCCTTTTGCCTTTATATGTGGATTGACAAAATTATTTAAACTGAGTATTTGAATGAGAGTGCGATATTGGATATACATGTTACCTAGAGTCGCCTGAATTTTGTGTACTAGGAATCGAACTGGATTTATATTTTGATATGGATGCTCTTTTAGGTGCAGAAGTAGAATTTCTTGCTTGGGTTTGGTCAAACTTTGGTGTATGTATTAGTGTTTGTGATTCTAAATATTTGTCTCATAAAGTTTACAAAACATAATATTATAATACTATTATTATATTATGATGAGTTTCATTCCCAGCTTAGAGAAAGATGAGCAATTATGTACCAACAAGAGGAAGTTTTTATTATTATTATTATTTTTCCTCATCGCCGGATCACTAATCTTATTGCATGTAAACTGATCGTGTTATGGTTGTGATTATAACTAATGACCATTAGTGTTAAAACCCCAAGGCTTTTGCCTTTACTTGTTTATGATGGGTGGGTTTTTGGAATTCGAAGACGTTAAATGATTTGGTTTATAGTTTCATAACTACCTTTGAGAATCTCAAGACTCTAGGTAACCTTTCACTTGCATTATTATTACTGTCTGGTTTAATGGCTTTCATGTGAGACCAGCCAGTAATCCTAGGCAAGTGTTGGGTTACGCAGCTTTTTCGAGTAAATTCTCGTGAAAGTCAACCATATCTTAAAAACCAATGCCATGAAAAAGTTTGTTCACTGTCAAGCTAAAACAGTCTCAAGTTTTTTTGTATATTGTGCAACAAATATTACATGAAGCTTGTGACATGTACGAAGCCTAGAATCTTGTGAGAATGAGGCCAATTTTCTCATTTCAGAAGTTAAAACTCTGATCTTAATTTGATTGAAGATGATGCTTTTGGACACTAGTGCAAGTGTAAAACCACTTTAGGTCTTCATTTTGTACTATTTTGGATGGTTCAAATTTCCATATGAGTGGTGCAAGAGAGGGTTTTTTTTTTTTTTTAATATGGTCATGGATATTTTTAACTGTGGGTAAGTGATCCGGGTTTTTAGCTAGTGTATTTGAACCCACTTTTAGGATACTCTGAGGAATACAGATATTGTTTGAAGAAAATGTCAAGAAAGAGAAAAAGGAAAAACAAGAGACGGGAAAATCAGAACATGCATGAAAATGATTCTTACAAATGTCTAACAAGAGGAATCAAGACAAAATAATATTTGACCCTTTCTCATAAACGCATTTGCCCTCTCTCTCATCGTTCAACTTATTTTGAAGAGTGTTATTATTTTAATATCAGTATAATATATAGAATAGAGTTTGAATTAAATCGATAACTATGAATGAGAATCTTAACTATTAACTGTTCCTCGGGCATCTAGCCATCCTTTACTCCAAAATATTCTATGTTATGTAATTCCTATAAGGCACTGAAATTTGAAATATCTTTTGTTCCCTCTAATTTAGTTTCTGCCTTTTTCTTTTATTTTTGCTTTGTTTTTTTTTTCTTGGTTTTTTAGTGGGTAGACCAGGTATTGCAAAATATTTTTAATTAATAATTTTTAATCAAATAACAACTCTAACGAACAAGTGGGGTTTGAGGCTTTGAGCTTTATGTCTAATTTAAATAAGTAATCAAATACACAACGGTAATGTAATGACAAAACAAAAGAAAATCAAATACTTGTGATGTTCCTTGGTTGAATTCCTTTTTTTTTTAATACACAATTGATGTGAAAGCAATGAATTACTGTAGCACCAAGGAAATAGAAAAAGAAAAATTAGAATGGGAACAAAAAATCTTAGAGCATCTCCAACCTATTTTCTCATTCTCAACACTAAAATGCAGTAAATATCACATCAAACAGTAATTCATCTCCAACCTATTACACAATTTTTAACACCAAATAGAATATTCTAAGTATATTCTTTCTCATTCACTTATTATATTAATTTTCAATAATAGCCTTATATTTATCAACTTTACAAATTAAACCCACTTATATTTTACTTTCACAATAACTTAATAAAAATTATTTATTATTAGACTATTTTAGCTAAAATAAAATATTTTAATTCCAAATAAAATTATGTCATTGCTTAAAATAAACGTTCATTCAATTTAATACTCTATGTATGCGTTGCTTTCAACTTATTCCATGTCTTTTAATTTATTATTCGATGTAATTTTAATCTATATATCAGTGTTATATTTTAATTAGGTACGTAATTGTGTTTTAAATTATTAAAAATGAAGAGTTTTTTTTAATAAATTAAACACAAAAAATTAAATTTATTAAAACCAAAATATCAATATAAATCTTACTTAAAAATTATGATTTAGATCAAAAATAAAAACATATTAAAATCAAGGGATCATTTTATAAATAACAAAAGTTAAACAAAAAATGAGTTTGATGAATAGTGCAACACCATATTTGGTGTTACACTATTCATAAAACTCATTTTGGGTATGAGAATGGTGTGTGGTTGGAGTTAATATTTTGAGGTCTTCAATGCCAAATTGCGTTTGCGTTTGCAAATGGTGTGCACGCTGGAGATGGTCTTAATGGCATTTTCACCTACCCAAAATTAACAAGAAAAAGAAAAAGTCTTTTATTTTTGGCCAAAGAAAGTCTCAATCACTTTTTATAAAACTACAATGAGCATTGGCTAAAGTTGCATTTTTTACTCCTAATCAATGTAATGCAATGTCCTCTATTAAAATGCACACAAAAATTTGAACTCTCTCTCTCTCTCTCTCTCTCTCTCTCTTCCTTGTGTCTAGGCACGGGCAACGGTCAGACCTGCCCGTATTATACTTTAAATCCATTATAAAGTCCTAACAATGACATAATTGAAAAATCTCTCTCTCTCTCTCTCTCCTTCTTTGTAGGGTTTTATTTAGGGCTTTTCAAGGATTGATTCAGAGAAGTGGGCTTCTTTTCTCAGGTGCTAATTACTCATGTCTCCTTCTATGTATATATAAACTCAGAAACTCTTCCTTACTTTGTTTCTTCACAATATACAGAGTCATGATTTTGTCAAGGTTTATGTTTTAGTTGCAGTGTTTGACCATCAAGAGTAGTACCAGTTAAAGCAGTTGGTTTTTTTCTTTATTGGGTTCTTAGCTTTTATAGAATTATTTTAGCAGAATAGCCATGATCACCAGCATTATCTCTTGTATGGGCTTCTTTTAAAGTTGTGTTCAGAGAATTTTGCTCTCTCTGTGTAGTAGTGGAGTTCATTTGGCCAAAAAAAAAAAAAGGGCAAAGATAAAAAAAAAAAAAAAAAAGTTTGCTTCTAAAGTAGTATTTGGATGATCAAATCAGCTTTTTTCTTCTTCCACTTTTTCAGTCAAATAATTTTCAAGCCCTAGAAAAATACATATATAAACAGCTGATCAATTGGTAAAGTAGTTCACTTCACTTCTCATATCTTAGTACTCCAAACCAAACCACCAAAATCAATCAATCTTCAGTTCTTCTCAGTAATCCTTCCTCTCAAATGGGTCCAAATTCTATAAGAACAAGATCAAGAACAAGAAAAGGCACAACTACAAGATCATCAAGCAAAGGCTTCAAGATCAAGACAAAACAAACCCTACTTAGTAGTACTAGTAGTAGAGTAATTAGCCACCAAGAAGCAGTCCAAAACTCGCCGTCGAAATCATCATCGTCGGCTGCGAATAACAACAACAACAACAACAACAACGACGACGACGACGAGTTCCCCAAGACCGAAGGAATAGTCTTCGAAGCCATCGACGACGACGCTATCGAAAACAGTAGTGTCTCATCTTCACCAAAACTATCAGTGACTACTATTTCAAGTAGTAACAGTAGTAGTAATGGATGTTCGACTCCGAAAGGCGACAAGTTTCGGATACCGGAGGTTGTGAATTGCCCGCCAGCGCCCAAGAAGCGGCGAGTCGAGGCACCAAACTGCTCGGTGCGGCGATCGCCGATCGCCTTCTTCGCTCCGCCGGACTTAGAGCTCTTCTTCCACTTTGCTCTTCGCGGTATTTCAGTTTGAAATGTTGTTACAAAGGAAAGATAAAAGAATAAAGTTCATGTGTGTTGTGCTTTTCTTTTTATTTTTTTTTTTTTAAGGACAAATTACCTAGTTTCTTTTTTTTTTTTTTTAGGGTTTAGTATATCATGTTGAGCTTGATATTATGAATAGAGTGCTGTTTGTTTAATTTTGTTTGAGTGGAGTGGGTCTTCATGAGAGACCAAAGCAAGAAAAAAGCAGTTATTAGCTTTGCTTTTCTTGGGGTTTTGAATTTGTAGGGTATACTAATCAGTACGTTTTTAGCTTAGCGCAGATAATTAATTAGTGAATTGTCTGCTGCTTTTTTTTTTTACCCTAATTATGTATTGCTGATCAGTACTACTGGGTTTGGTGGCTGGAGTGTATTAAGTTTGATTTTTCTTTTCTTTTCTTTTCTTTTGTAACAATTTCCATTTTTGTTTGAGTGTGGTTTTTAATTTATTGCTTGTAATCATCTGCTTTGGTTTGTGTACTAATCAAGTCAACATGAGAAAAGAAAGCATAGACTTCTTTTGTGTGTAAAACCCTCCTCTTCTTCCTTTGCTAATATATGAAACAAGTTTATATTTATAAGAATATTTGATTTATTGTTTAATAGCATATATATACGTGTTGTGGGGTTTTATTAACCAGTACAACCACCACTATTATAGTACCCACACCAATCATAATGTGTTACATATATCACCATTTTGTTGTGTCACAATATATATTGTTCTCTATTTCTTTTTGCTAGATAATTGTCATATATAGTTGAATTTGTGCAATGACTAATAAATGTCATGATAAATATGTACATAACTGAGGGTTATACCACCAAATGGAAACATATACCGCCAAAGTGACGTGAAATTGTGTCATTCTCTTTTTAGTTCACATGAAAATATTTCTAAGTCTTGGGAAAAAAAAAAAGACTTACAGTCTTACACACACAAAAAGGTGTTACCTATATATCGCCATATATATATTATGCTTTTGCTCTGCAATAGAAGAAGATAAGGTCATAGAAAAGACTTGTTGCAGCAATATATATTTTTTAATGTTGATTAACAATCTGGCCAAGAAGACATACTTTTGAGTGGAAACAGCTGAGCAATATTAGCTTAATTAAGTTGCTTGATTTTATTTTTTATTTTTATTTTTTTCACAAGATGTCGATGGGAACAGTGAAAGTGACTATTTTAGTGGGATTGTATTGTATGTAATTTGGACTTTTTCTCTCTTTTTTTATAAAATAATAATAATTATGGTTGAATATTCAAGGGAGAGTGATGAGATCGTGTTGTCAGATATGTGGGTATCAGTGTGTCTGAGCTTAGCCAAACACAAATAAGGGAATCCAATGAAATGACTCGTGCGGGTTAGTGTTCATTATTGTCACCTTAGAGAATCTCAAGAAATTTCTCACATTTTTTTTCCCTTCACTTTGTACCTTTTTTAAGGGAGAAAAAAATTAATAGGTTCTTGAGTGGATTGATTTGGGCACTCATTCAGTCATTCTATTCTTATATGTTATTCTTTTCAAACAATATCATTGGTCATATATATACAATTATAATTTGTACATATATGTATCATGATTTCTTCAATATATCTTATTTAAGCCCTCCTCTTTATGATTGAGCATATCAAATGATTCATTTATCTGGTTCGATTTTTTTTTTCCCTTTTTTCTTTTACCATTGGTAATAATCATTATATATCATGTATTTGCCAAAATATATGAGATGTATTTACCTATTACCATATCATACTCCATCATTATCCTTATTCTAACCGAAAAAATACCATATATATCTTTTAAATTTCATTAAAATTTCACTTTTATAATATGAGTTTGTGATGACATAAATTTTATTCTTCGTTTTTTTTAAATTGAACAAAAATTATGTCTTATTTAACTTTTAATCAAAAAAAATACATATAAAATTTTCATACTGACATTGTATCCTTTTAGAGAAATTATAGCGAATACCCAATTTTTAAAACTTAATGTAAGTTATTACCCAATCTTTTGAAAAATGTAACCAACTACCCAAAAGATGCAATTACTTACACAGTGGTAAGTGGTGGTAATTCACTTTGTTACTAAAAGCATGTGCAAGTAATTCACAAATTGACTAGAAACTCAATTACTTCAAAAGTTTGGGTATTTATTTTTATTGTTATATAAATTCTGGGTATTTGCCTACTTCACCCATCTTTTTATTCTTTTGTTTAAATAATTTACAAGGCAATAAAGTATTGTAATAGTTTATAGACGAAATTATAATTTTTGATGAATGAAAAGTCATAATAGCGTATATATTTTGCTCGTTTGACAATTTTAGAATGTAAATTTATTATTATAAAAACCTTGTAAGACAAACGTAAAATCTGGATCAAATGCGGAAATATTTATTGCATTTATGCGTGCGATATTTTTCTAGTTTTGTTGTTCTAGTAGTACATACGTGATCTCATATAGTTTAGTTCCCAATATTCTAGATCTATAGAGTAAAGCCCAAAATAAACGTCTTTATTATGCCAAAATATATGCTCATTAACACTAACCCCTATCTCAAATTAAGTCTTAATTGGAAGTACTAATATTGTCAATATATATTTCCACTTGTACTTTAGATGTATGTATAGAGAAAAGAAGAGTACTAAAAAAAGTAACGCATACGCTAGTGGCTGAAGCATTATTCAAAAGCTTTGAATATGTGTTTGGATTTGTGGAAGCTTTTTTGGGAATAAAATAAATAAATAAATGATAGAAGGAATATGTAAAGGACAGTTTGCATTCATTATAAGTCTCTTATATATCTCTTATATATATATATATCCCTTAAATGATGTGATTCCTTTCCCTTACCATAAGCCTTTTTTCCACACTATATTGTGGTCCCTTATTTGTTGGGTATATGATCATATCGGCATGTTGATCGTTAAATTATTATTTTTATTTTGTGTTTTATTTTATTTTTTTTCCTTTGATCATGATCATAAAGAACATCTTGTCCATGCACGTCCATATATTTTCGAATACATATTTATATATATACATGAATACCCATAGAAACGCATATACACATTTGAAGTACTATAGCTACTCATCAAGAAAATTATGTGCACACTTATATCCTAGTGTAGGCATATATTACTCTTCATATTTCCAAAGAATTAACAATATGAGAAAAAAAAAATGTACTGTTCGAGGAATAAATTGTCATTTGGATGGGTTTATGCAAACTCTGGCCTTTATTGGTAATGCCATGTATATGTAGTATTTTATTGTTTATTTGTCTGTACTATTAATCTCTATCAATCCGACACTAAAACATGGCTTGTTAGGCATTTGTTTGTATGTATGTGTACACTGGTCTGAGAGGAGAGAGTATCCAAGAGGGATGTGGAATTATGGATAAGGATATGCACATTGACTCTTTTTTTTTCCACAATATTGTTATTTTTTTTATTAAATTGTCACACTTAGAGACTTATCATTGAGTTAAGAGACATGGGTTTCAAATAATACTTTCCCAATGGATAAACCATATAGATGATAAAATTAGAGTGCTTTGGTTATTTATCTTTGTTTAGCTACTTCTTTTCTTCCCTTGTATATTTCAACGAATGATTTTGCACAATTCTCCTTCATTATTATTACTACAAGTTTTTTATTTTTATTTTTAAATAAGGATTGGGCCGAAGTTCAAATTATTTTTTAATCTTAATTTTCTTAAGGGAGAATTTCAAAATAAAGCCATTTTTTATACCACTTAATAATCTATACCCCATGTGGTGTGCTCTTTTCATTTTCACTCTATATTTATAGTGTAAATTTTGGGGTATAAATTAAAAATGCATCACACATGGGGTATAGATTATCATTGTGTCAAGAATGTGGTATTCCTCAAAATCCCCCTTTTCTTAACATTCAAACAGAATAGCATACAATCATAAACATTAAATACTCTAGATATATTCTCATGAAAAATAAAAATAAAACCTACTCTAGATATATATAGCAACTTTGATAAACCATTTTTGATTTTGTTCATCTAGATATTAACATACAACTACAGATGTTAGCTACTATAAGTAGCTATTTGTTCTTTGTTGAATTTCTTAGTATTTTATTATATTTTAAGATAACTATTTTTAATGGCGTGTCAAAATGTGATGGAATATGGCTAAATGCCTAGTCTTATATTTTACTAAACATTAATTTATTGATAGCCTCATAGATAAGAAGTGATCTACTAAGAATTTTCATACAAATAGGACACTAATTAAATTGATCGTCAAATTTCGATTGGCGCAATAGAATTTCTTATAAATATATTCACCAATTGAAAACTAACGCCTCACTTAGCATAATTATCTAATTTATATATAAAACCTTATCATCTTTCTTCATTTATCAATAATTTCGAGGGCGCCGCATTGATCAGCTAGGTTAAAGTTTAGTAATCCGTGTGGAGGTATTTTCAATATCTTACTCTGTTTTTTTTTTTTTTAATAATAATTAAGTTAGAGGTGAATATGTGTGAAGAGGAAGATTCGAGGTATGAACACGAGTGAAAACTTTTTATATTAAATTTACTTCTCCAAAGCTAAACTTGGCATAATGACATAACGCGTAATTGTCGATTTGTCTCTAAGAGAGAGAGAGAGAGAGAGAGAGAGAAGTACAAAGGAAGACCTTGGAATGAGGAATGCCAAAATAGGGATCTAATTATGCACCCTTAATTAATCCAATTAGTGATAGACAAATATTAAATGTACCTGTGCTCTCATGAAAATTGATAGTTAATCTCTCCTTAAAGGTGAGAGCTGGTTTCTTATTCAATTCACCAATGATGGAATATATATATATATATATATAATATATATCATGAAGTACAAAACAAATTAGAGCTCTCTTTTGATAATTAGAAAAAGTAATTTTTTTTTCTCTCTTTCAAAAAATTCCAACAACATGCATGGCTACAACTTTTCTAGAATCCGAGGTTGCCCACTTCTTTCACAAAAGAAAGGTAAAGAAATTGGCAAAGCCACTTCTTTAACTTTAAGGTCAAACTAGTTACAAATACAGTAAATTTAACCACACTTCTTGCACTACGTCCCAATTTACATATATCACTTTTCCATAATTAGTTTCTTTTGTTTTGTTTGTTTTTATCAGCATTGCTTTGCAAAATGGTTTGTTTTATTCTTCGGAAGAACCTCAAAGGCCGACATGATAGAAACCCCCTTCATTTTTATTACGCATGGCCCTATATATATTACAAAACACATTGCTTTCTTGACCACATATATGGTACTTGTAAATGCCTTTAATTTTTTTAATGTTTTTTTCTTTTTTTGGATGATTGATAGGAGGGAAAGAAATGGATATGGATAAATTAAAATAGAGGGAAGAAGAGTATGTGGAAGAAATAAATTTAAATAAGATTAACTACAATGTCAAGCATTTATTTTTAATTCTTTAAGAAGATAATTCTGTAGTTTTATGCAATATATAATAGGTCTTAAGGATTATTATCCACTTTTTTTTTTTTTTTTCCATTCCACCACTCTTTCTTTTCTACCAAAGTAACAATAGCTTAATCTACCATTCTTTATTTTTGTCCTACCTAACACACTCAAAATTAAACAAACTCATCATGAGTGTGTATGTCTGTATTTTCACTCAATAAAAATACCCTGAACTCGGCTACACTTTTTAATTACAAAAATATTCGGACTATTTCTAAATATATGATAGATATGTCCTAAGTTTAGCTATTTTGTTCGTTATCTATATCCCATCTTATTATTAGCTAGGTGAAGTAGGAAAATACTCAAAATAATTAAATAATTAGCTAATTTATTAATTACTTGCATATGTTTTCAGTAACTCCATCAATTACCACTAATCATCACTATGTAAGTAATTGAATCACTTAAGTGTTTAGTTATATTTTTCAAAAGATTTGGTATTTATTTAAATTAAGTGTCAAAAATTGGGTGTTCACTATAATTTTTCTTATTATCATGATCGTGTGAATTTTTATAAATAAGTAATTGGGATTAATAATTTAAGGGTGTGATGAGTAGAAAAAGTCATGTTTTGTAGACATGTATGGGGGAATAAATTATGATTAATTTCTTTTTCAAAAGCCTTTTTAATTGATTGAGGGAGAGGCGGGTATTAAAAGAATCTAATTAAAGGAGAATCCTAGGCTTTTGTTAAAAGGAATACATATACATATTTAAAGGCACAAAACCACCTTATGTTGATTTGAGGCCTACAAAATCTGATTGGCCGGTGGACAGTGGACTCATGCGTAGGAAAATTAATGTATTTGTTTTTTGTACTCGTTCACCTGTATATACATATATATAATTACCAATTTTTGTAAAAAAAAAAAAATCAAAAGTTTTTAATTTGCTCAATCCTTAGCCTGTCACCATCTTGTTATGATAATTAGGACAAATTAAAGAATCAATTTCGATATTAAGTTTAATAAAATATAATATTAGGATTGAATGATATAATTATAATTATAACTTATATATCAACTAGCTTGACCAAACATGAACCTCAACTTCATGATGCAAATACGTGCTTCACGAGAAAGAAAAGAAAAGAAAAAATCTCAAGTCTTGATTATGAATCTTCAACATTAGTATTAATTACAACATATCGTGATTAAAGTAAGTTCTCGTCTAGTATTTCTGGGAAATTTTAGAATCCAAAAGCAAATGGACAAAATTGTTGATCAAGAAGTAAAATAAATATGTATGTTTGATAATCAATTTAAAATTATTGAGATGTCTTCCTGGCACTTGACCTAGTTTTTATGGGAATAATTAATTATTTTCTGTTCTTTCTGATGATAATGAATTTATATACATCTTACTTTGATCCAATATTTTCATCGATATATATTTTCACCACGATCAAATTCAATAATTAGCTTTAAGATATTAAATGCTAATTGGACAAAATGCTTTTTTATCTTGTTATAAATTACATTTCATGCATAGTATTACATACTAATGAAATTATTTATATATATGTACACACATACATATATGCACTTGAGACTATTATTATGGACTTACATACGAAGGAGATTAATGATATCTCATTTCTCTCTTGGGCTCCATTTTATGAGTGCTGTTATTCTAATTTATTATACTGCCAAATTAATTGAATTCTGAGTTTCACAACAATTGGTTTTTGCATAATATAACTTGTAATCTCGCAGGAGAAGAGAACTGAACGAAAACCAAGAGATCAATACACAAATATTTTGTTTAATATATCTGTAGTTCTAGGAATATTAAAATTATATGAAAAACAGTTACAATGATTTATCAATAATTTGACAAGACGTTCATGAATTTCGATGAGAATCTAACTAAAGGTTTTCTTTTGTTATTCTCAAAATCTTTCGTTCATTTTGCGTACAAAAGCTTCAACTTAGGACAACGTGAACTTTTTCAA
Organism: Boehmeria nivea var. tenacissima; assembly: GCA_018132145.1. Classification (NCBI taxonomy): domain Eukaryota; kingdom Viridiplantae; phylum Streptophyta; class Magnoliopsida; order Rosales; family Urticaceae; genus Boehmeria; species Boehmeria nivea. The sequence goes on along the minus strand of CM030874.1, from coordinate 22,027,176 downwards.
AAATAAGATTCGCTTCATGAAAATGAAACCATGCATGTTTGTAATTTCTAAATTATACATGGGGTCATCTGATCATTTGAATATAAAAATTGTATTAATGAATATACAGATATATGCATATATATATATATATATAGTCGATTCCCAAAGTTGATCATTTAGTAAAATCTGTGCCAATCTTTTGCTAACTTTTGATATTCATATATATAAGCCTTTGCACAAAGCCAAAGCCAAAGCTTGCAGAGTTGTGTCACAACTTGTTTGGAAAATTAAAGAGATTGCTTTGAAAACTTTAGACCAGAGCAACATAAAGTTTCGGCCTCAATCTTTATTACGTAGCTGGTTCTCATCAAACTCCAAATGATCGAGTAATTAATTGGTTCATTAAAGAAAATAAGGAAAGAAACTATATTTTATTGTTACTATACTATATAATATTGAAGAGTGTGTTTCAACTTTCAATATATAAATACACAAGAGACCATCGAAACATGGGATTTGGGAATGAGAGAATCAATAATATATGATTCAGTGATGTTTTGATTTGCATTTGCTTTTAATTGTTAGATTTATCAACAAGATAGCCTTGATATCGCAGATCGTTAATTTTTGCCTAGAGTCTCAATTTTTCTTTTTTTTTTTTTTTTTTCCCTTTTAGGATCCGCCTGTAGTAATAAATATCTCCTCAAGTCCAAACTCCATCATAACTAGAGGTGTGAACGAGCCAAGCCGCTCGTGAGCTACTCGGGACTCGGCTCGATAAAAGTTCGTTCGTGTTCGGCTCATCAATAGAGAGGGTATGAGATTTTCCGAAGGTTATGGTGTGGGTGAGCAAGCACTAGATTAGAAAATAAAATAAAATAAAAAAGAGATATTTTGCCTACACCACCAATACTAGACCTGTACATTGGGGAGGTTTTTCAAATTTTTGGGAAGTTTCGGTTTACCACTTAAACATCAACATGAGATAGTTTATACTCAACGCTACAAAGTACAAATTAAAATATAATCAAACTCCAATTTCACTATCAAATTCAATATACGATTGAATTTCGGCTTCTAAATCTTCTATTGTATCCTCTAATCACAATCCATAAAAAGAAAAATACAACACAATTCAAACACAAAACAGTAAACACAATACACAGCACACAAACACACACAAAACAATAAATGCAATACACACACACAACAATAAACACATGCACAATGTGCGCAATACACACACAAAACAGTAAACACTAAACAGTGTTCACGTTGATTAAAGTAGCTTCAAGACCTAATGGGCACAAACATTTGATTCAGAAACTCAGTACAATCAACTAAGTCAAAGAGCCCTCTAGAGTTAAAAGAAAAGGCAAAAAAAAAAAAAAAAAGAGTCTAATTTCACACAAGTGACACAACAACCGAGCATGAAGTCGTGACAGCAGATTTCTATTCCTCCAAACCAAATCCTGGCAAATGGCTATTCCATATTCTACTCCTCATAATAATTGCATTTTACAAGACATTAAAAGAAATTGTAAAAGACCCAAAAGCAAATTAAAGTGTGCAAAATAGTCCATTCTTTGTTGCAATGACGCATTCATGGTCCGCTTTTATTTTCAATCTTTCATTGGTCGTTGATGTTTTCTCTGTGCATATAACCTTCAAACAAGTTTGTCAATTTAACTTGTCGTTTGGGAACTTTTTTTTTTTTTTTTTTAGTACAACACGAGTCTTAACAATTAAGTTCTCCAAAAATTATCATACCAAAAACTCATAACTAATGATGAGCACACTCAAACTCACACTAACACAAGCATGAATAATCAATAGTCCTCTGCCAATCTAGCGGAGACTGCTCTTAGTTTTGAGTAGACCTTCCCAGCAGGGGAACCCAAAATCAGGCTGCAAAGCGAGTCCCTTGCGACCTTGATGTGCTTGAAAGATCCCAATATGTGAATCTTAGTGTCGGCAATGACGATCCTCGTCTTCGTTGCGTTCTCAATCGCAAACTTCGTTTTCCCACCTTTACCAGACAGTCTTCCGATGGCACGAGACAAGTGCTCTCCTCGAAGTGTCTTGACATCCTTGATCTCGAATGACTCCACATAGAGCTCGTCCAATCGCAGGAGTGCAATGGCGTCTACTGTATCAAAACCGAGCATGAAGGCGTGAACGAAATCCGCACACTTCTGCAGATTACTGACGTCTGGTGTGTCCGATCTGGTTTTCAATTCCACCTTGCGAGCCTTGAGGTTCATACGGATGTCAATCTTCATCTGCTCGTAAACTGGAGTGTAGATGTCCAGCCATGCCTTCTTGAGAGGCGAGTAACGATGAGGCGGAACTGAGACCTTCCGGAACTGAACTCGGCCATCAGACATCTCATGCGCCTTTAAAGGCTCAAATATCGGTTTTGGTGGCAAAGTTGCAGAGGGCTTCGCCTCAATTTCCATAGCAGCAGAAGCTTCGTTAGACTGCATTCTTTTCACTCGTGTTCGCGTTGATGAAAGTAGCTTCAAGACCTAGTGGGCACAAACATTTGATTCAGAAACTCAGTAAAATCAACTAAATCAAAAAGCCCTCTTGTGTTAAAAGAAAAAGGCCATAAAACAGAATATAAAGCAATCGTTCCTTTGATTACAGGAGCAACAAAGCCATAAATTATTCGTAGTTAGATGGCAGAGCTAAGTCTTATTAGAAAATGACCTGACTTTATAGATTAGGTTCTCACCAACTGATCAAATCGTCAATACAGATGATTTTCAATATTCTGCAATGCAAAGGAAAGTTTAGAAGGAAAGGAAAAGAAAAGAAAAAAAGGTTTGTCTAGTCTATAAAGGAAAAAAGACCCATCTAACTGAATAATCATAATAACTAAAATAAAACGCTCCTCCTAAAAGGAAAATAAGATATGTAACATCTAGGCCATTTTAATTGACAATGAATGATCATGATATGAAAGTAAAATATCAGGCAGTGTCAAGTGAAAAAGATCACAAAAGTGTTAGCCAAATGTAGAAATTAATCTGGCATAGAGAAACAAGCTTATTAGAATGATATTCATGGCTTCCAAGATAACAATGCCCAACACCGTACCACCGTACCCCATTAAAAAGACGAGAAAAATAATATGGGTCTCTATTCCTCTCAATTTTCTTCCAATATTCTATATACAGAGAATACATAAGCTTAACAATAAAATAATTGAAATTTAAAAGGTTAAGCATTATAGCGATGGAAGTTTGAAATTCCTTACGAAGCAAGCAAGCTGGAGAGGGGAGAGAGTGGTAAAAGGGCAACGAAAAGAGGCAGTGTCGGAGTGGCAGCTTGGTAGGCGCGGCGGCGAGGAGGTATGGGCTTGGCTTGGAGGTGCACTGCTGGGTGTGAGGAGAGACGGAGAGGCTGAGTGAGCGAGTGAGTGAGGGACAGAGAGAGAGAGACACCAGAGGGAAGTCAGGGAAGACACGAGGAAAGATTTAGGGTTTGGTCGCAATTTCATATTAATAAAAACAATATGTTTAAGAAACATAAAAATAAATAAACTCTTCCACACACACACACACACAAAAAACAATAATTTGATGAACAATTTCTTTGACCAAAAAAAAAAAGGTTTGATTATTGTTATTATTTTGGGGAATTCTCCACTCTTTAGTGGGTTTTTATTTTTTTAATAAGGAAAAATAATTCTAGATCGTCATATTTACTTTTTAAGATGCAATACCTACCAAAAAGAAGAATTTGACATCTATAATTATTTTTCACCACAAAAAAAAAACATATAGAGTCAGAGACATAAGTATCCATTATTTTAACGGTGTTTCTCTATTGGTTTGTTTGTCTGTTTATTTATTTATTTTTTATGACAGAGAATAATTTTGGATCGTCAGATTTACTTTTTGGGTCAATTGAAAATGTAAATCTGACAATCTAAAATTATTTTCCACAAAAAAAGACTTACAAATTTTCTCATAAATGCGTAGGATAAAAACCCAGCGTGACTTTGGGACGAAACGCTTAGGATAGCGTGACTTTGGGACGAAACGCTTAGGATAAAAACCCATATTTAGAAGATAGTTATAGATAAAAGAGTTCTTTTAATTGGTTTTAGACACCGCGCTTCATGCATATGTGCCATGTAAGAATTTTTAAATAAAATGTTCGTTTATAATTTAAATTATGCACATTAAAATATTAATAAAACTTCTAATGGTAATGCATTAAATAATAATATAGATAAATTACAGTGAATACTCAATTTTAAACACTTAATCTAAATTAATATCTAATCTTTTGAAAAATATAACGTAATAATTCAATTACTTATATAGTGGTAGCATGTGGTAATTAACTTAGTTACAAAAAACGTGTGCAAGTAATTAACGAATTGACTAGTTGCTCAATTACTTCAAAAGTTTGGGTATTTATTTTTATTATTGTGTAAATTTGGGTAATTCCTTACTTAACCCTTAAATATACTGCTTAAAAGTAAAAAAATTTGTTTGTTGGCATTCTAAAAAAAAATATTTACACTTTAGCAATACCCATTTTTATACATTTATGCGACACTTTTGTACACCTCTTCATATATGGCCTAATATCCCAAGTTGCTTAATTGTTTGCATATTGGCCCTTGTAGTTATAGACTTCTTTTTGGCCCAATTATAGTATGAGCTCTTTAGGCTCAATTATAACTGTATCAAAGATCATGCATGAAAGCCTTATAACTTACTCCAAAGTTGCACAACTCAAAACAAAACCACTTGCGGGGAGTGATTGATCCATTGTTTTCCTAAAATAATTACCGAAAATTTTGAAATATGTCCCTAATAACTAAATAAACAACTTGTTTTGAAATATGCCACTTAAAAAAAAAAATTAGAGTCCATGCCATCTTTTTATAGTAAATTTAACAGAATTACTTTTTTTTTCTTACAAGTGAGGAAGACAATAGAGGAGAATTAGGGATAACATAGTAATTTACATGCGAAAAAAGTGGCATGACATGCAATTGTAACATAAGTTATAAACATTAATCTCAAATATGGTATGAGATCAAATTTTCTCAACAATTACGAGCAATTACATATTTAGTTGCATCGTAGACCTTAATCTCCATTTAATATTACTTCAGTAACCTAAGTAATAGTCACTATCATAGATTTAATCACACTATAATATACACATTACGAAATGCACACTAAGATTTGGAGATCAGACTTAACTTCCCTTCTCAATAAATCTAACATGCGGTTGTCCAGATTTATAGTAATAAGTTATCATAGCATATCATCAATTTTTATAATTACTGTGATTATTTGCAGTAATGAAAATAGTAGATTTGGATTCGATCGATATTCATTATTATTTAACTTTCTTGGGTTTGAAATTCATAGTTTTCTCATTACCATTACGTCTATGATTTGAATTCGTGGAATATATATGTATATTATATATATATATATATAAAATATTTTGTTAACGTCATAGAAGAACTAAACAGCTGGCTCTAGTGCATGCATGGCATTACAACGTGCTCTCCTCTTAGTTCCAAGCTTTCACACATAAATAACAATAAAATAAGAACAACAACAACAAAATTCAAAACGTGGCTTCCTCTAAGAATTGAAGAGCCATGACGAAGGTGACTCAAATTTTTAAAAGAAAAACAAAAACCTTTGAAAATAAAATATTATTAAAAAAAACCATGCATGTGCTATATTTATAATTTCCTTGGTGACATTGAGCACATATCGTCTATCTCATTCCTTGTTTTTTTACCTATCCTACCTATCCATCTCAATCCTACCTATCCATCTCAATGATATCATAACAATTCATCAAAATATTTTTAAAAAATATAAAAACATTAATCACACATGTAATTTTTAAAAGCTATTTATTAAAATGATAGAGAATGAGATAGAAAAAGGGGGGATTTTGAGGAATTATTGCCCCATTCTTAACACTATAATAATCTATGCCACACATGTGTAGTGCATTGTTAATTTATACTCCAAAATTTACACTATAAACATAAGGTGGAGATAAAAAAAAAAAAGCACATTATTTTGAATATAGTAACATAAAAAATGATTTAGGAATTAGAGGATCAATCTGGTTTCGTGGCATTAATTTACATAAAGGCAAAAGCTATTGCCAAACAAGTTTTAACAATAACGTACAAAACATTCTCCTGCTCATTTTTTCAAGGAAAATTATGTCAGTTTGCACAAATTTCAATCGAAAGGATATTTTTAGTTCCTTTTTTAAAATAGAGGAATTGTTTGGGTATTACAAATGTGTATATATATATATATATATATATATATAAAGACAGACATAATATTTTGTAAAATGCCGAGTTAATTGGTTTTTAAGATCTTTTTTTTTCTTTCTAAAAATCTAGAGATTCTCGTTTCTTCTAAGACCGAGTCCCCTGCGTCCAGCTAATCCCACCAAAGACAAACAAACTCAAAAAAAAAAAACAAAAACAAAACAAACAAAACAAAAACAAAAACAAAACAAAACAAAAAAAAGGCACACACATGAAGAAATTAGAAAAGAAAAAAATGAAAAGGAAAAATAAAATAAAATTATGAGGAGATAAATAAAAAAAATATAAAAAAAAGAAGAAGAAAAACTATGGCTGTGGCTGCTATTATTGATGATGAAGTTTCCTACAAAACAACAAATCTCTAATATTATTCGTTTTCTTCTCTTCCCATTCGTTACTCCAACATCCCCTTAATTATTCATGTTAATGTCATCTGATTTCTCTCTACGTCTTTTTCATTAAGACGCGACACAAAGAACAAATATACATATATATATATATATACATATATATATATTAGTTGATACATTGCATTGCCTTTAACTCGGCTAAATTCAAGGAGATCTATAATTCATTCATATAATTTCCTTGGGTTTAGGCAGGCTTTTCAATCCTTTTTTTTTTTTTTTTAAGGTTTCCTTATCATTCAACATTTCTGAAACGCTTATGCAATAGCTAAGCATTATGCATGGCTGATTTCAATGAGAAATATGTCACATAGTATAAAGTTTTTAGAACACACGTAAAAAAGTCAACATAATATATACATATATCTAGACATATCTATATATATTATGGGAGACAAGTCGCCGGAGGAGAGGAAATCCGGGTGCGGCATTCTCAACGCCGTGTTCGGGCGGCGCAGTTTCTGCCCGCCGCGGCGAACGACGTCGTCCGCGTCGCCCGATAACGCCATCGCCGCCGCCGAGTTCTCCAAACCCTCGGCCGCGGCGGATCACACCAAACGACGCCGTCCGTGCTCCAATGCGGCTCCTCCGCCGACGCCGGCGCCGCAGCCGCATCCCGACCGGCAACAAAAGCAGGCCCCGGTGGGAGGGCAGGGCAGGGCTAATTCCTCGTACCAAGTCTACGTCAGCCAAGGCCGGCGGGTCCCGAAGGAGGCGGTGGGGATCTCCGGCGAGCTCGAGAGCATGATCGTCGACCACCAGAAGGCGAAAGGCAGCGGGAACCTGGTGCGGGCCTCGTCGAGCAACGTGATGCTCCTCGGCAACCTCGGCAACCTGAGGCAGCCCGGCGGCGGCGCGGTGGCGGCGGAGGGCTCGGTCCCGGCTGGGAGGTACGGGAGCAAGCCGAGCGGGGAGCGGGGCTCGGCGGCGGGGTCGCTGTGCCGGGCGCTTTCGACGAGGATGGACCCCGAGACGCTGAAGATGATGGGCAACGAGGACTACAAGAGCGGGAGGTTCGCGGAGGCTCTGGCGCTCTACGAGGCGGCCATCGCCATCGACGGCAACAAGGCGTCGTATCGGAGCAACAAGAGCGCCGCGTTGACGGCGCTTGGGCAGCTTCTTGAGGCGGTTTTGGAGTGCAGAGAGGCCATAAGGATTGACCCTCATTACCATCGAGCTCATCATCGCCTGGCTACTTTGTATCTTAGGTAATGTGGTTTTTATTTTTTATTTTTTATTAGAGATAGTTTTTGGGAATTTTATGGTAGAATGATTATTAATACATTTCAATGAGATTTTGATGCGTGGTACTATTTGGTTAGGATTTTATTAGGTTGTTTATATGATCATATCAATGCAAGTTGAATGACGTAATTGCAATATGAGAAAAAAAAATTGCACGCAAAAAGAAAGAATTGCACTTTGAAAATTTAACAAAATATATTGGTAAAGCATTGACATTGATTAACTGGTAAAAAAATCCCAGAATGTTCATATTTGTACATATTAATGGGTGGGTGATGACTCATAATGATGATTGGTGTATTGAAATAGATTAGGGGAGGCAGAGAAGGCAACGTACCACTACAGACACGCAGGGCAAGAGGCAGACCGTGATGACCTGGCAAAGGTGAAATCAGTTCAGTCACATCTCAACAAGTGCACTGAGGCTCGCAAGTTGAGAGATTGGAACACTTTGATCAACCAAACTCACCTCGCTATTTCAGCCGGCGCTGATTCTGCCCCACAGGTCCAATCCAATCCAACTCACACTAGTATTTTATTGTCAATTGTTGTATTGTTTACACAACATCCTATTCGCATATATATATATATATATATTTACACATGATAAAGTACTAATTAAAGTAGCACCATTTCTTTTCTTTTTTTACATTTTGCGAAGATTTATGCTTTGCAAGCGGAGGCTTTGTTGAAGCTCCACAGACATCAAGAGGCAGATAAAGCATTGTCAAGAGGTCCAAAATTTGATGTTGACGCTTGCACTAAATTCCTTGGCCCTATCGGCAACGCTACTTTGTTAGTCACAAGGGCTCAAGTAGACATGGCCATGGGAAGGTAAACGGGCTTATCGTTATCGTTATCTTATGTGATAATATATTAGAGTTGTCAGGACATTACGTAATTCTAACTTTATGATTTTTATCTCGCTTAAAAAATAAAAGTTTTTTTTTTTTTTTAGCTCAACTACTAATTGTAGACGGCTTTGGCAGATTTGATGATGCTTATGAAGCCGCTCAACGAGCGGCTAGGCTCGATTCGAACAATAGAGAAGCAAATGTGGTGGTGAGAAAGGCCCGAGCTGTTGGGGCAGCTCGGTCGAAAGGGAACGAGTTGTTTAAGGCGGGGAAGTTTTCGGAGGCATGCGTTGCGTACGGGGAGGGGCTCGAGCACGATCCCTACAACTCGGTGTTGTTGTGCAACCGCGCTGCGTGTCGCTCGAAACTCGGGCACTTGGAGAAGGCTGCTGAGGACTGCACGCTTGCGCTCAACGTTCGGCCTTCTTATAGCAAGGCAAGGCTAAGAAGAGCTGATTGCTATGCCAAGGTACAATTTCACTTTTGCTATTAATGTACATTTGCTTTTTATTTAGATAGTATTCTAATTGATTACTAATTTTTATACATGCACGATTAATTGTTAGTAATCATTAGTAAATTGTCATGTAATAATATATAAGTGATGTATATGTATATGACAACTCTGTTATAACTTTAAAATGCCGTGATTGGACAAGATTTTGGAATAAATCATTCCTTTTCGGTTGATCCATCTATACTAATAGTGGTGTTACTATTTTACTAAGATTCTCGATTCTCATACTTGTTGTCCCTTCCTTTGTGTTATATTATATAGCGCCTCTTTTTTTTTTTTTTCCCCTAAACATTTGTATTTATATAGTTTTTAAGCTATTCATAGTATTTATCTTAATACGACATGAAGCACGTGTTTTGTGCTACAAAAAGCTAAAGAACACAAGATTTTGAGGCAGACGAAACTCTTACACAATGATACACTAATTGGGCTTGTTTGTATATATATATATATATAGTTGGAAAGATGGGAAGCTTCGGTACAAGATTATGAGATCTTACTGCAAGAGACACCTGAAGATGGAGCCGTACAAAAAGCCTTGTCAGAGGCTCGGGAACTTGTAAAACGACACATAGATGCATATGATGTAGCAAATGATCGAGTCGTTGCCGTTGATTCGTCGTAACAAATTGGCCGCAGCTCCACGGCTAGACATGAACAAGGCAACTTAGCTTAAGCAAAAAGTGTTTTTAATTAAGTCTGCATTAGCATTGTTGGCTTTCTCAAGATTTTTGGTTGGAGCAGCAAAGGAAAATGAAATGGACTAGTTCTTAGAGGAAATTGAAAAAAAGTGACCAATTGATGTATGTCTAGAACTAGAAGTACATAATCCAACACAATTACTCTCTTCCTCTCTCTCTTTTTTGGCTTGTACGTATGTATCTATGTATAGTTGTATCTTGAAGTCTTTTTATACATGTGAATTTATACGTCCACGAAATTTTTGAATATTGCAAAGTTCTTTTATTCATTTTTTCAATATGCGATGAAATGTGTCATATCACGAAAGTTTATTAATTTTTTTTCTGTCTCACTCTCTTTTCCATTGCGTGATTCACTTTGTTGGGATGAAGTTGTACTTCATCAAGTATCTAATCCATGAAAGTGGTATTAAAAATTTGAGTGGAGTAATGTGATAATTTCAAATTAATTGTAAAATTTTCATTAATTTGCAAATTTTCACTTTATCATATAAAATATTGACATCTTTTTTTAAATAAGGACTTTTTAGATTGTAATTCGAATTAAATTTTTTTTAGTTTAAATCACATTTTTATATTAATTTCAATCATAAAAAATTAAACTTAAATCATATTATTACAAATATGTAATTCAAACAAATTTTAAAATTTGTCATATATATCATATTTTTACTTAAAACTTTGTTTAATAGTATTGGAAAAAGTTTTGCTGACCGCACGTATTTTGTCAATAACGATTAACAATTCAATTTAAAAAAACAAAAAAAAAACATAAAAATATACGTCATGAAACGATCATCAATCATCATCTGTCAAAACCCTTTATCCTATGTGAATCACAATTAACAACGTCTCATCATAATTGATATATTAACTAATCCCGATCTTTTTCCTACCAAAAAAACAAAAAAAAAAAACCAAAAGTAATACAAATCTTCAAAAGGTACAAAATAAGGAATGAAGAGAATTTAGGTTCGTACGATTTACATAAAACAGAAAAATCGAAGAGTCATGATTAGGAAAACAGAACTTTCCCCACTTTTAGTTGTTCATCTTCCAAACCAAGTGTTCATAAGATTCTTTTTTTTAAAGTAAAAGAAAAAAAAAAAGACGAGAAAAATGAAATTGTCAAAAAAACAAGTGACACGTGTCCTAGATGCTGTCATCGACCTACTGGAGTGGTCCCCACCTAGGAGCCACGCGTTTGCCGGGCTTTGCCCGTCAAGTGCGTGTCACGTGGGCCTTTATTATTTTCACCTATAATTCAAAAAAAATAAAAAAATAAAAACAAAACAAATGGGCAATGATAATCTCACCCGCGAGAACCTTCCCTCCACTCCCGACATCAACCGGGAACCCGCTGTAACCGGTTCCCATTCCCGCTACATTCCAACGGCCCATCGAGCGACCGGGAAACCGGACAAGAGAGTTGCCGATCCCGAAGCGTCGACGTGTCGGGTCGCATTACGTCTGTGGGACCCAAGGTGGGTGACGCAATCATGGCCTGGAATGTGGAATTTATAGACTCAGAGCTCGTTCGTGTCTCTAACTAGACTTTATTTATTTATATTTTTAATTTTAATATATAATAATATGATATGCTTTTAGTTATATGCACACACACACACACACACAACAGTGAGAGAGAGAGAGAGAGAGAGAAGAGAGAGGAGCATAGAAATTGCAGAGAAATTTGATTGACTCGTTTTTTTCAATTCTCTCAGAAGCAGAGAGCGAAAGCTTAGGGCTTTTTTTTTTTTTTTTTTGGTTTCTTACTGGTTTCAGGTTTGTTTTCTCTGAGCCAACGAGTAAGTCCTCTTCGATTTTTCCTGTTTGAATTTTCGAAATCATTTCTTCGTATTTTTTTGTTTTATTTGATTGACTTGCGGATTGAGGAATTTCGACTATCCGTTTGGTTTCTAGGGTTTTCAGGGATCAGTGTTCTTTTTTTCTTTTTGGACTTTGGTTGTGGAGTTTAGAGGTTATGGATTCACTTTGGTTTTGTTGTTTTTGCATGTAATTAGTATGAGAAGTGACAACAAGCTTTTTTGTATGTGTTATGAGAATTGAACAGTCTGTGGAGACAAATTGATGCTCGGATCGTGTTTTTTGTTGAAGAATTTTGCTTGATGGTGCGTTTGGCGTCCGAGAAAAAGCGAGAAGGAACAATAATGAGGACTAAAGTTCTGAACTTTTTTTTTTTAAATTTAATTTTGGTTTGAGTCTTGAGTTTGATTATTGTTACTTTTCTATGATGAATTTCGTGGCTGACTTGGTAAATTGGTTTGATTATTTTGTTTTTTTCGTTTTTGGGATGTAAAGGGTATAACTATAAAGCGTGATGTTTGCGTATTTTAGTGGGGGTTTCAACTTTAAAAGGATTTTGATCAGTTTGATTGCGTAAAATCTAGATTGAATATGCTTTTGACATGTGGGCTTTCCATGGTTGCCAAGACAACGTGGAGGCATATATATAATGGAAATAAATTTCAGTTGGTTTCCAATAGAAAGTTCAATTCTGTATATTGACCTTTTTTATTTAATAATAATAACTCATAGTGGTCACTTGTACAATGCAGCTCAAGCTGTGGGAACCTATGCAAATCTAGTTACAAAAGTAGTTGTTGTATTATGCTTTTTCCATAGACAGAATAATTCATATGCACTTACTTAATTGGAGGTAAAGGACGACCTGAACTGCAGTGTTTTATTGTTTGTAATTCCCAAATGGGAAAGAAAAAATCCGGATCAGTTGAGCTATGTAGGTGCTTTTATCTGGATTTTTCCTGAGATAAATTATTTTGGTTGTCGCTCGATGGTTCTAGTGATTGATAGTCTTAATAGGTAATTCATAGCCTGAGTTGACCCTGTGAGGAAAGAAATGAAATGAATTTGTTTGTAATAAAATCAATTCTTTTATCTAGGTCACCATGTTGTAATGTTTTTGCTCTTTATCGATTTAAATGATTTCCCAAGCTTGCTTAGTTGCATACTGATGCAAATGTCATTTGTGGATTTGCATCTGAAGGATTTGGCATCATGCGGTCTAAGTCTCAAAATACAGATCAACTAGGACTTGATTCTCACGCCATTCCACCCAACAGTGTGTATTCTGAGCCTTGGTGGCGTAATGCGGGGTATAATCCTACCTCTCCAACCTTGCCAGCGGGGAATGCGTCCAATTCATCTTCTCTAGAATGCCCAAATGATGCTTCAGAATCCAATGAGGACCAGTCTATGTCTGATGATGGGCTAAATGAAGAAGATGATGATGTGACTAAAGATTCACATGTTGGTGCATCTCCACAATCAGGTACTGTATGATATTGGTTGTTTTTTTGTAATTGTTTGATTTTAAGTTGATAGAAAATGTTGCTTATGCAAGTGTATGCATTTTATTTGACTACGAACAAAAGGTTCAAAGTGATGACCTGGTTTATCATTTCAATCTCTGTAGGAAATTATGGGCGAGAACACCAAATTGCGCAGCATGTTTCATCTAATATTCCTGCAGTTCATGATGAATGCCTTACGCAGCCTCCACAGCTTGAACTAGTCGGTCACTCTATTGTAAGTGGCTTGTTTTCTCCTTTTAAGGTTATCATGCTTAATTCAAAGTTGGTGCGGTAATAGTTGAATGGAAAGTAAAGATCATTGTTAAGTGATTTTTTTTTTTTTTTTCTCTTAGATCATCTTAAATGATTTGGTAAAGGGTAAAATAACACTTTTTTCCTGCAGGCATGTGCATCAAATCCATATCAGGATCCATACTATGGAGGGGTGATGGCAGCTTATGGACATCAGCCTTTGGTTAGTAAATTTATTTCCTTCGTAAATTTTTTGGTTAGGGAAGTTATTCTTCTATGTTAGTATTGGTTTGAATACAGTTTCTAGTTTTCTAATTAACTCCGGAGTGGTGGATTCTACTTGGCCAGCTTGATTTTTATTATTTTTGGACGGATTGCAATTCTAGCATCAACTATTCCAATCTTTATCTTGTTTAGAACTTCTTTTTTTTTTTTTTTTTCCCTTCCGTACTTCCATATTGTTTCAATCTTTTTTTTTTCCCCTGGTTCATAATAACGATAAAATGTCATTATTTGTGCAGTATTTTAGTTGCATCCTGTTAGATGTAAACATGAAGATTGTGAAACCATCAATGCATAACTTGTATGGATTTCTTTCTTATTACATTTACTGTCAGGGTTATTCTCCTTATTTTGGAATGCCGCAAACTAGAATGCCTTTGCCTCTTGAGATGGCACAAGAGCCTGTGTATGTGAATGCCAAACAATACCAAGGGATCCTTAGGCGAAGACAGGCCCGTGCCAAAGCAGAGCTGGAAAAGAAGCTCATTAAAGTTAGAAAGGTAAGAAGGACTACTTGATTTCTGTCTTATTTCCTGGGATATGCTGTCTTGCATCTCTTAAGTTTTTGAACTGGTAACACAGGATTCTTTTTACAAGGAAAATGATGCTTATTAAGCGTATCAATTATCAACATATGCATGTGTTTATGTCCTAGGAATCTGCATACACGTGCACACATTACAACATGTATATTGGGTCTCACACACTCACGAACATCTGCATATGGTTGTTGTGACTCCATTGCATGAAGGCAGGGTTGTGTTGTTCCATAGTGTCGGCAGGAATTGTGTTGATGGAAGATGATGGACAACGCACGGGTTTCGTGCAAGGCGCATAAGATGATGTAAGAAGGTCCTTGGTTAATGATACTGGCCAACAAATTGTAGCATTTAGTTTTAGTTAAACCTTTCTTTCCTTGTGGTAACCAATATTCTTTTTATTATGTTGTCTGGTTATACCGGTTGTATTAGTAGAAAAGGAGGCGATCAGTTTAAGATTTGGTTTTCGAGATGATAACTTGTTGGAATTCTAATTGGATGAGATACGTAATTTCCCCTTAACCAATGTTTTTTTTTTTTCTTTTATGGAATGTGCTGCTTTATTTTTATTTTTATTTTTTTATTGTTTGAGCTTGTCTGTAATCCGTCAATTTGCAATTATATGCAGCCATATCTTCATGAATCTCGACACCAGCATGCAATGAGAAGGGTCAGGGGTACAGGAGGACGTTTTGCGAAGAAAACTGACAACGATGATCCAAACTGCAATGAAATAGAGAAGTGTTCAGGTTCTGGTCAAGCCCACTCATCACTGTCTGCATGTTCGTCAGGATCTGAACCATTGGCTTCAGACTCAAATGACGCCTGGAATTCCTCTAATGGTCAGCAAGCAAGAGGGTCCCGAGTGCACGATTCATATGCTTCACAAGCTTACGTAAATGGCAACAGGTTGCTACCCGAAACATTTGTGCCCGAGTGAGAGAACCGAGGAAGACTGTTCAGGCCAGCCACGTGGGAGCCTATCGACCAATCGGGCTTCACACAGGCGTCTTGCAATACAATGAACTCTTGGCATGGAAGGTGGGTGCTTCAAATGGAGGATTCTACCCCTTTCCAAGCAGTGGGGTGAATCCCTCGTTTATCTGGTCAACACTCTTGGCAATGTACGTTGCCAAGCGGCAAATCATTCTTGGCTGTTGTTGTTTTAGCTTGTGGCATGGATGGAAGAGAAGAAGAGATGATGAACGGGCTGGGACGCCTTTTTTAGGTCGTTGGTGTTTTCACTAGCGCACTCGTTTTCGTCTTCTGTATAGAGATAATTTCCAGTAAATTCAAAAGTAAAAAAAAAAGAACACTCGGTTGTGGGATTTCTACACCAGCATAACTGTTTGCTTTTATTGTACAAAACCTGCCTGATCTTTTCGCTTGCTTTTTGTATTTTGCTCTGTCAATTAGGACTTTCATTTCAAACGGTTGAAGATGTTGACGTCAAAAGTTGAATCGTCTGTTTGATATGCTTGCTATCCTCAGGCAAGACTTGGCATGTACTCCCCAACTAAAGTTTCCTCTTCAGAGGTCTATAATTACTCGCTGGGGAAAAAAGAATGAAAAAAGAAAAAAGAAAAACCCCTTAAACATATACTTACGGGAGATATTAAAAAGGTCACTTTTCGACAAGTTGTTTTGATTTATGTTATGTACTTGATATTATATAAAAGAGGCATAATCTTATGTGGGTTGAACTTTAAAGAAGGGTATTGGATCAAATTTTCTCAAAATTTCACAGTTTTCCACAAGTTTGGCTCGTTGGATCAAGAGCCATTGCCGATGCACCTCTAAATCCGAGGCATCACTCTATAACGACGATAAATGCAAAGTAGTCAATAATGCTCGATAGATCAAATCATTTTAAATATCATCAGCTATATAAAACCTCACTAATAACCCTGAAATCGTCCACACATAAAGCCTTTCTGAGGAGGGAAAAAATCCACAGATTTGTATTGCAAATAAATAAAGGAAACACTGATTTGCCACCAACTAGTTTACCATAATCGTCAACTACATATGGTTTACACTCGCATTGAAGACCGAGAAATATGGTTTATAGTCCAGTAAGGTTGGACCAACTGTAATCATATATTATCATGACGTTTATGTTGATCCGTGTCCTGTGTGTTTTCAGGAACTTCGGCTTCGTGATTCTCTGCGACCGAGCCCGCACCCGTTTCATCAGCCGGAGCCTCCCCCTCGGGGTTATTTTTGCTCTGACCCGCAAAATTACTATCAGGCTCAGTAGCATTAACTACAGTTTGCTGCTTTTCCATCATCCCGGACAGGGCCAATGTTGGAGACCACTCAAGAACATCATCAATTATGTTCGACACTCGTTTGTGATACCTGCAGTAATTCGAGAATTGACACTTATGTAAACTAGAACTAGAATTGACTCGGGTAAACACAGAAAATTTCAATAAGAAGCGACCATGATTGAGATTTTCCACATATGGAGTTTTCTACAACTGAGCTTGACATCCATAGCAGGAAATCAAATTAACATTGGTAGGTTTGAAACTAACCTGGCTCTAGCAGCTTCATCAGGAGCATGGTGCCTCAACACCAATATGACAACCACCGCCACTAGAGCATAGAAAAGCCTTGTTGTCCACTTCGGGCCGTTCCTCCTCATCCTTCTTGGGGCAGAAGCGGAACAATTCCCGTAATGTTGCTTCCTCAGCAAGAATGTTGGGGAAGAACCAGACACGCTTTCCAAGAACGATATACAAAAGACCAAACATGGAAGCCCTCACTGCAAACATAATAAGATGGTATCTCAAGTAGTGGAAAACAATAGATAGCATTAAACAAAAGATACTACATAGTCAATAATTCAAGGGAAATCTTGAAATTACAGACACACTTCTGTCCATAAACAGTCAGGGAAAAAGAACCCGATCAACAGCCACCAGATCTTGAGAGGTTAGCTACCGCTTTCTTCTTAATCTATCTATCTATCTATCTATTTTTTTTAATTTTTTTTTTAGAATCACTTTGTTCAAATGAAAATCAATAAACGCACACTAGGATCAATTTTCCATCACTAAAGTAGGTCTACGATGGCCGGCTGACTAACTAGGATCTCATATTTTTTTGCATTATGAAGAATTGAACTACAAGATGACCAGCCGTAGAAAACTTACATAAGAGTAGCGACAAGAAAAGCAGGAGAAGCCCCGCACATGAGTAGAGTATTATCAGCTTGCACCAGTGAGGATATACAGGAAACAAGCAAATCGCCAGAGTCAGCACAGGCCAGCAAAATGAGAGGAGCGTCTGCCACAGAGGCCTCCGTTTAACAAAAGTCCAAGCAAAGAAGGCATCATTTTCAGAAAATATTTGGTCCTGTAAAAAATTATCGTAAAAATTATAACTTCAGGCAGTGTATCAAACAACATTCTCATATTTAATTTTCTAAGTTGAACAAAAAAACACGCAGAAAAGAAAGGATTAGACCCAATAATAATACAATCAACTGGTGTTATTGTCTGGTGGTTTTTCAGTACATTCTATATGTCCAGGAGCAAGTTGGTGCATATATACGAAGTATTCCATTTTCAAGCCTCAAATGCACACAAACTCTACATGTTATATTAGAAAACCAACACCACTAAACAGAAAGAATACAACAGCGAATATGGCCAGTCAAGGGAATCTATCAGAACCAAAAACAGCACGATCTATAAACAACTTTTCCGCGTCAAAACTACTCTCGAGTATCATTGTAATCAGATATTCAAGACGCTCAGGCAATTCGACAGTCAAAAGAGAAGGGCAAAAGAATTAACATACAGAGAAGATCTCCAAGTTGGCGGGCCAAGTAGACAACTTTTTCTTGCCGGGGCGAACAGTTTTCACAACGCGATCGCATCGCACGAGAAGATTCTTTCTCAACAATGCGTTGGCAATGTCATCGGCTTCCAAATTCTTATCCGACCCGAGAACATCTTTCAGCTCCGGATGATTCCTCAAAAACCCAACAAAGTCCTTTCCCCTAAAATACTCGACTCTTGTCTCCTGTAACACAGCCCATCTCGATTCCAAACCCTTGTGGTCTCTCACCTTCTCCGCAAAAACCTGAAACACGTCTTTCTTCGCAGCTTGCTTCTGAAACCATAACCAAACCAAACCAATCTCCAAAATTAATACCAACAAAGAAGACAACTTTTGCTTTTATTACACAAAAAAAAAAAAACACGAAAATTCACTCTCACTCTCAATAATGCCAACACGTCTAATTTTCTGATCAATTTTTCCCGCAAATTTCGAGTCTGTATTCATACACATATACCTATACGTACATTAATTTCGTATAAATCGAAATCACACATGCACACAGAAATTGTATCTAAAACCCTAGATCAGGAAAGAAAAAAAAATAGACAGAGAGAGACAAGACAAGAGCGAAGAAACCAAACCCTAGGAGGAGTGTCGGAGCTCGGATCTCTGCCGCCATTTTGTACGGCTCCGGTGGATCTTCGAACTCTCTTCTTCTCTGCCACTCCAGATTTCTTCATCTCTCTCTCTACCGATTCTCTGTTTCACAATTTTTTTTCCTTTTAATTCAAAAAAAAAAAAAAAGAAAAGAAAAAACTGATCAAGTTTCACTTTCTAATTCGCTCCTCGATAATTTTTTTTTTTTTGGGAGATATTTTCCGTACTTCAGTGGGTTAAAAAGCAAAGATAAAAAAATAATGACGTGGCTTGGCTCGTCAAATCCGCCAGTACTAACGCGCCACGTGTAACATAGCCAAACAGTGGACCAACAAGACTTGTCCTAATACAAGAATAGCACTGTTCTCATTACCAAACAGCCTCTCCCATTAAGCCTTTATCGTTAAATTGGTGGGTCTGTATGAAAAACACACTCTCTCTCTCCCTCGCAGAAGGCTTTTATCGTAAGACATAAAATGGTTTCTCTGAATTGCTTATCGTTGAAGCGACTCTGTTTTCATTTCGACGATAACAATGTTCGTTTGTTTAAGAATAAAGTTCAACCATGTACTTTGTCATCTGGGTTTGTTTGTTGGGTAGAGAAAGAGTCGCGAGAGTTCGAGGTAGAGCCAGATAAGGCCAGAGAAGCCCTTAAACAGCTTGACCAAGAGCTTCAAGCTATCTCCCAGAAACAAGTTCGCTCTCCTAAGATTAAGGGTAATTTCTTTTTTTGCTCAAGCTCTTGTCTTTGGTGTGTTTTTCAATCCATTTTCGGTTCTGTGTTTTGTCTTTCCTTGTTCTACTGATAAACTAAGCTCAATTTGTTACTGTTATGGTTCTTCAATGAATTTCGTGTTATAATATGTGAAAAAAACTTGATACAGTATAAGCTTCACTTAGTACAATTTTTATTTGAGTTGGTATAGATTATTTTCTCTCGCTTGATACAATCGAAACCAAGTATGATATAATACCATACAGTACACCAACCACGGCCTTCAAGTGTTTAAGTACGTTGGTTACTTCATAATCATCACTATTTGGAAAACAAAATTCTTGAAATACGATTCATTCATGGATTTTACTTCAGCTCTACCAAAACGCGTCCAAGTCAACAATGAAACAAAAGACTGGAACTTAGTCATCAAGCAATATGCGAAGTCGAACAATGACAATGCAATTATCTCCACGTATACCCACATGGAATCTCTCGGTTTATTGCCCGATAAAGCCACTTTGCCTCTGGTTCTTAAGGCTTGCGCGAGGCTGAGCGATGTAGAGAGAGGAAGGATGATACATTGGCGTATTTGGGACACCGGTTTGGTCAGCGATGTTCGAGTTGGGACTGCGCTTGTCGATTTCTATGGAAAATGCGGGCTTGTCGACGATGCCCGTCGTGTGTTCAATGAAATGCGTGTGAGAGATGTGATTTTGTGGAATGCTATGATTTATGGGTATGTTGGGTGTGGTTGTTTCGAGAAGGCAATTTCGTTGTTTATGCAGATGCAGAGGGAAGGTTTGAAGGCCAATTCGCGTACAGTTGTGGGGTTGCTCTCAGCGAGCGGGGAGGTTTATGAGTTGAGGTTGGGAAAGGAGATTCATGGGTATTGCTTGAGAAATAGCCTGTTTGATTTGGACCCTCATGTGGGTACTGCTTTGGTCGGGTTTTATTCGAAATTTGATGTGAAAGTTTCGCGTATTGTTTTTGATTCAATGTCCGTGAGGAACATTGTGAGTTGGAATGCAGTAATTACCGGATGCGTTGACATGGGAGAAAACTTGGAGGCTTGTCGTCTTTTTCTAACTTTGCTTCGAGATGGGGTTAAGTTTGATTCGGTTACGATAGTGGGTGCAATTCAAGCTTGCGCAGAACTTGGATTTCTCAATCTGGGTATGCAAATCCATCAAATGGCTGTAAAGTCTGGTCACAAAAATGATTTGTTCATAGTAAATGCCTTGATTAACATGTACAGTGAGTGTGGAAGTTTAGATTTAGCATTTAGGTTGTTTGAAAATGTCCCCAACCGTGATCTTGCTTTGTGGAATTCGATGATAGACGCGTATATCGAATATAGCATTTATGATGAAGCTGTGAGCTTGTTTACAAGTTTGAGAGCAGAGGGCATTAGAGAAGATGAAAGAACTATTGCTATAATGTTGCCTTTGTGTCCAAATTTAGCCGATGGTCTGAGAATCGGTGAAAGTTTACATGCTCATGTGATCAAAAGTGGGATGGAACTAGATGTTTCTCTTGGAAATGCATTCTTAGGTATGTATACCGAAATCAACTGTATCGATGCTGCACGAAAGGTTTTCTATGAGATGACAGGTTCAGATGTTGTCTCATGGAACATGATGATCATGGCATTGGCTGCCAACAGATTGAGGGATGAAGCTAGGAACCTATTTGAGGCAATGCGAGCATCCAAAGTCAAACCCAATTCGCATACGATGATATCTATCCTCTCTGCTTGTAATGAAGAAACCTGTCTGAGTATTGGGAAAGCACTTCATGGTTTTGTGATCAAACACAGGATTGAAGTCGACCTATCTTTGAACACTTCATTGACCGATATGTACATGAGTTGTGGTGATGAAGCCACAGCCATGAGTCTATTCAAGAGTTTTCCTGATAGGGATGTGATCTCATGGAACGCTCTAATTGCTAGCTATGTCAAAAACAACCAAGGTGAAAAAGCTCAATTACTTTTCCAACGAATGATTTCGGAAGTTGAACCAAACAGTGTCACAATCTTAAACATGCTCTCCTCGTGTACCAGTCTTGCTGCACTGCTTGAAGGCCGATCCTTACATGCGTATGTAACTAGGAGGCAGTCCTCTTTCACTAACAATTTTGCTCTCGGAAATGCTTTTGTGACAATGTATGCGAGATGTGGTAGTATGCAAAATGCTGAAAAAGTCTTCAAGCTTTTACTGAGGAGAAATATCATCTCATGGAACGCCTTGATAACTGGCTACGCTACGCACGGTCGTGGAGACGATGCTATTCTTGCACTAACACAAATGTTAGAAGACGGTCTGCGACCAAATGCTGCAACTTTTATAGCTATTTTATCCGCCTGCAGACATTGTGGGTTTATAGAGAAGGGATTGCAGCTTTTTCACATGATGGTCTATCATTTCCAAATAAAACCTGAGCTTGTTCACTATGGTTGCATGGTGGACCTTCTTTGCCGTGGAGGCCATTTGAACGAAGCAAGAGATTTTATTGAATCAATGCCCATCGAACCAGATGCATCGTTGTGGAGAGCTCTGCTTAGTGCTTGTAGAGATAACTCCGACACAGAGTTAGCTACAACTGTGTTTGAGAAACTTGTTGAATTAGACCCCATGAACCCAGGAAACTACATATTGCTATCAAATATCTATGCCTCAGCGGGGCTTTGGCACGAGGTGAGGAAGATCAGGGTGAGGCTTCGAGAAAAGGGATTGAGAAAGCATCCGGGAGTAAGTTGGATTGTCGTCCGAAGTCAGTTGCACTGTTTTGCTGCTGGTGATACATCCCACACTCAGTCAGAGACAATCTATGAAATTTTGCATTCTTTGATGGCCTCAATTAAAGGAAGTGGATATGTTCCTGATCTTCGATTAGTTTCACATGAGGAAGAGGATTAGTTCGGAGTATGAAGTTCGTGCTGAAACTGAAGATTGGAGAATTGTGAGTCGGGATGGAGGAGATTACAGCTTATGTCATTGTTCAAGACGCTTGCTCATCATAAGGTTAAAAATAAGGCTGAAGGAACAATAGCAGTAATTTCTGATTAAGGTATTTTATATCTGTTGATCAGATAATGTTACAGAAGAAATGAATTCCGAGGTAATTCATTAAAGTAAGAAATGACTAAAAGAAGCTAGCAAGTATCAAAATTTAATTTCTGGATTTCCACTTTTTTTTTTTTTGTTAAAACACAAGATAAAATTTTCTTTTCCTTCTTTGTGAAGTGGTGAATTGTGTATATATTTAGTTAATAGGCATTTATAAGTATTGGTACTCAAAGCGCACAATCAGGCATTTCTAATTAGTAGCTTTGTTACATGGATAGCTAGAACAAGATTTAGCATTTATGTTATTTCTTTTCAGTTAGGAAGTCATGTGAAAGTTCATTGAACTTTGAGTCTTATGAAAGATTATGTAATTGATTTAAATTATTTTAACTCATATTGCAGCATCGGATGTGAATCTCACAACAACAGACCAAACAACAATAGAAGAAGTGCCCGAGTTTTCAGTGTCGTTTCTGGCCTACTCAGCCGGTGCTCTCTTTCTCTTCACAATCTTCTACAATGCCTTGTTTTACGGTGTTATAAAACCCGCCATAGATGGGCCCGACGAGCCTCCGATTGCTGCTGTAGAAAGACAAATTGCAAAGTAGGAGTAGCGTTCTTAAATTAGTCGTTACCGCCAATTACGTATTGAGCGATGAATCTGTAATTACTTTGCGAAATTGTGACAAAAATAAGGTGAGAAATAAGCAAGTTTTGGTGGTTGTGCTTTGTTTCAGTTGTCAAACACAATAAATGAAAATGTGTGTTGGGACACTTTGAAAGGGAAGAACCAACAACTTGTGTTCTAATTTATAATAAGCAACAATTTGAGTTACTATGTAGTTCTTTAAAGGTAAGTAGGAAAATACCTATAATTTATATAACAATAAAAATAAATATTCAAATTTTTGAAATAATTGAATTCTTAATCAATTAGTTAATTACTTGCACATGCTTTTAGTAATTAAGTTAATTACTACCACTAACCACTATGTAAGTAATTGATTAATTACTACTACTAACTACTATGTAAGTAATTGAATCACTTGGGTTGTTGGTTATATTTTTCAAAAGATTGATTAATAAATTAAATTAGGTGTTAAAAATTAGATATTTATTGTAATTTCTCTTTGAATATTTTATTGAGTCGTTCAAAAAAAATGTTAGTGACTTTTTGTAATAGTGTGTTTTTCTAAGCATTAGTACCATCTCAAGAGCTCTTCACAAATAAATTTGCAATACCAAGAGGAAAGAGCTATTTTGCAAACCAATTCATTTAGATTTTTATTGATAAATAGAAGAGTTGTTTGATTGAGTAATAATGATTTTGTTATTTCTGACCAAATTACGCCCTCAATTTGTCTCAATGAGTGAGCCCTTTATTTTTCTTTTGGCAATAAAAGTTATTTTTTAATTATGTGCTCATCAAACCATTTGGGTTGTCAGTTTTGTGCTCTGTGCTTCATAATTTTTGTCATTTAAGTTAATGAGCTCTTTGATCAATTAATCCTCATAAAGTCGTCTCGGGCCATATTACACGTAAACTACCTGTCTATATATAGAAAAAAGGCATTTATCCAAAGAGTCAAAAAAGCTCCCTTCAAAAAAAGGGAAAAAAAAAAAGAAAAGAAAACGCATATCAATAATATATGGAAGACATACGCAAAATAAGGTTTGATTTTTTTTTTTGAAGAACAAAAGCAATCTTACAATAAGTTCATCTAGACTTCATAAATGTTTGCGCATAATGAATCCAAAAATGGTTATAGTATTGATTTTTTTTATTGAAACATATAACATATACATGTATGCATATAAATAAAATAAATAAATAAAAACAAATTTAGTCTGCATGATGTATGTAGCATTTCTTCCCTTTTTTAAATGACCATAGACTATAGAGTGCTTAGATCAACATATACATTAACCATATGTTTGTTAATACTATCTCATCGTTCACACTTAAATAATTTTTGACTTTTTTAATCTCAAAATTAAATACTTTAACCATTCAAATTATTTGAGAATAAAAAAATAACAAATTTAAATGGAAAAATGGTTAGAACAAACAATTGACAAGTGAACCAATTTTTTTTTCTTTTGTTTTCTTTTTGTTTTCTTTTTTTTTTAATGAATTAATGAAATTTTTTTGTTTAAGGTTATGGTAAGACAGATAATATGGTAAAAACTAAAAAACCAAAATAAGTAGAAATAAAATAAAAGGAAAGAGAAAAAGAAAATGTAAGGCTTGGAGTTTGGAATAAAAATACAGAGAGAGGAGAGAGAGAGAGAGAGAGTGAAACCAGAAGATGGTTGTTGTGTGTCTTCTTCATCATTGAAACACAGAGAAAGAAAATTTGGGATTTAGAGAGAGAAACAAAAACAAAGTGGTTAAGAGAGAGAAAGAAAGAAAGAAAACAAGTCTCTGCAAAAGATCTTTGACTCTTCTTTCTCTCTCTCTCTCTCTCTATCTATCTATCTCTCTCTTTCTAATCAATCCATTTCTCATTCACACCTTGCTTGGTTTCTTCTTTTTCTTTTTCCAAATTCCTCATAATTCATCGCATTTAAGTCCTCACAGAGAAAAAACAAAACCTCATCTTCTTCTAGCTCAGCACAACTCTCTCAGGTTCTTTTTCTTCTTATCCAACATTTTGCCTTTTGTCCTCAAATCTTCTTTTTCTTTTTTTCTTTTTCGTTGTAAAATTAATTTTTTTTTGCTTTATTGAAAACAACAAATTTGCTCTTTCTTTTCTTGATTCTCTCGCTTTTGGTATATTTGTTTTTTTTTTTTTTTTTGGGAATGTTTGTGGCTTTCTATTTCTAATTTCGCTGTCTTTGTGACCTTTATTTTAAATTCATTTATGTAGCTTTATCTGAAAATAGAATTGAAGGGGAAAAAATGGAAAATTTAGAATCTTGAAATCTAGAAGTTTCGCATCTGAAATTTGTTGATTCCATTGTTGTAATAATTTTTTTCCTGATTATAATTATTATTATTTTTTGTTCATTTCCTTGTTTATCAGATTCGGATTTGAGTCAATTATTATTTAGAGGCGAATTGGGGTAATAAATTTGTGAAGGAAAAAAAAAAATCCGTGATTGAATTTGATGGGGAATTGCTGTGCAACGCCAAGCAGTCCTTCACAGAACGAGCGGAAAAACAAGAAGAAACCAAACCCTTTCTCTGGTGATTATGGTGTTGGCAATGGCAATGGCAATGGCGATGGGAGTGGGAGCAAGCTGTGGGTATTGAAGGACCCGACGGGGCGGGACATCTCGGCGCAGTACGATCTCGGCCAGGAGCTCGGCAGAGGCGAATTCGGGATCACGTATCTCTGCACAGACGCGTCGTCCGGCGAGAAATACGCGTGCAAGTCGATATCGAAGAAGAAGCTCAGGACTCAGGTGGACATTGACGATGTGAGGAGGGAGGTTGAGATCATGCGGCACTTGAGGAACCACCAGAACATTGTGTCGTTGAAGGACACGTTCGAGGACGAAAATGCTGTCCACATTGTCATGGAGCTGTGCGAAGGGGGCGAGTTGTTCGACCGCATCGTCGCAAGAGGGCACTACACGGAGAGAGCCGCCGCAGGCTGTGATGCGGACCATTGTCGAAGTTGTTCTGGTGGGGTTTCAATGTCTTTTGAGTTCGTTGAGAAATTCGTTAGGATAGTGGTTAAGTTGTTCTGGTTACTGAGTTTGGTTTGTTTGAATGCGTATTTTTGTTTTGTAGAATTGTCATAAACAAGGAGTGATGCATCGTGATCTCAAACCTGAGAACTTTCTGTTTGCGAATAAGAAGGAAACGTCTCCGTTAAAGGCAATTGATTTCGGGTTGTCCATGTTCTTTAAGCCTGGTATGTCTGGCTATTGATTCATATGTCCAGATTTATTCCCGTTTTCACGCTTGAAATTTGCAGTTGAGCTATGTTTCATAACTTCAAGGCTTGGTATTTTTTCATGGTTTGTGAAAATTTAGCCAAAGTTTATATCTTTTGCAGGCGAACGGTTTAATGAGATAGTGGGAAGCCCTTACTACATGGCTCCGGAGGTTCTGAAACGGAATTATGGACCCGAGGTGGACGTCTGGAGTGCTGGAGTCATCCTGTACATTCTGCTTTGTGGTGTTCCTCCTTTTTGGGCAGGTCTGTTTCTAGTTTGAGGGTGCAAGATGTTCCTTTTACAGAAAGTGTGATAGTTAAAGAGTCGAAAAGAGGGTTTGTCAGACAGTGTGCTTGTGAGACTCGTTAGTGGAATCTTTACTTTTCTTTGGTTGGATCATCATACAAACGTACATTAATTCAGCCATACTTTGATTGCTTCTCTCATCTATTTGAAAATGTTTATTGTAGAAACTGAACAAGGGGTAGCACAGGCAATTATTCGCTCGGTGATCGATTTTAAGAGAGACCCGTGGCCTAGAGTCTCTGACAATGCAAAGGACCTTGTTAAGAAAATGCTTGATCCTGACCCAAAGCGGCGGCTTACAGCTCAGCAAGTGCTTGGTAATGTTCTTCGATTCTAGTTAATCACTTAATTTATATGTTATACATGTATTTAAGGTTAATCTCTTAATAAAACAATTCTTCAAACTCTATGCAGAGCACCCATGGTTACTAAACGCCAAGAAAGCCCCAAATGTTCCACTGGGTGAGACAGTGAAAGCAAGGCTCAAACAATTTTCTGTTATGAACAAGCTCAAAAAGAGAGCGCTTGGGGTAGTGATTCGATTTATTAATCAATAGAGATTGTAGTGTTTCTGACCTTTTCATCAATATTAATGTTGTAATGGGTAACTTATTGTATGCGAGCGATCTTGGCTGAATATTAGCCTTATAAACCCGACAATTTCTCAAAATGATGAGTGATCTACCTGTTATCATACAGGTCATAGCTGAGCACTTGTCAGTTGAAGAAGTGGCTGGCATAAAGGAGGCGTTTGAAATGATGGATAGTGAAAACAGAGGCAAGGTGAATCTTGATGAGCTTCGAATTGGCTTGCAAAAGCTTGGCCAGCAGATTCCTGACCCAGATCTTCAGATTCTAATGGAAGCTGTAAGTCTTTAAGTATTTCCCATAAATCTTCAATCAGAATCATTATGGGATACTGAATTTGAATTACGTTTATATTTGAAGTTGTAGAAAACTTTGAAAGCTGTGTTCTTTCTTTCCTATAAAGCAATCCAAGAACTAGTTATTTATCTCCTTTGGTTTAGGTGAATTCTTTTGGTTCGTATCTGCATGAGTTTTCTAGTTGATTCAGTGGTCAAAACTTGTTTATTGCCATAAACATAGAAGAAAGTATAATAAGAGATGGATTTCTTTTTCAAGATGGACTATCATTGTTGCTTAAAAGCTTTTTGTTTGTGCTATGTGTTTTCCTTTTGTTGGTAAACTTTAAATATCTCATACTGTTGGATTTGCACAGGCTGATGTTGATGGTGACGGAGCTCTGAATTATGGAGAGTTTGTTGCGGTTTCAGTTCATTTGAGAAGAATGGCTAATGATGAGCATCTACATAAAGCTTTTTCATTTTTCGATCAAAACGGGAGTGGTTATATCGAAATTGAAGAGCTTCGGCTTGCTTTAAATGATGAAGTTGACACCAGCAGTGAGGAAGTCATCGCTGCCATAATGCATGATGTGGACACAGATAAGGTCTGTTATGGTGTTCACGCAGACATTAGACACATGTCCATAACTCATGTTAAGTTTAAAGTAGCTTTCTATACATCTGAACAACCATCAGGCCATTTATTTTGTCTCTGTCACCAAATCACTCCGGATTGCTGTATTTCATTTGTCATTATGATCTATGACTGAGTTTTGCTCGGGCCATAATGAACTCAATGGCTTGTTTATGCTTGAGCTTGTTTGGCTTTCTATAGATTTGAGTTTCTGAGGTTATTTATATGTATTTTCAATACTCACTTCCTCATCGAAAGACCAACATTGTTTTGTCCCACTTTTTGCAGGATGGGCGTATAAGTTATGATGAATTTGCTGCGATGATGAAAGCCGGTACAGATTGGAGAAAGGCATCGAGGCAGTATTCACGGGAGAGATTCAACAGCCTGAGCTTGAAGTTGATGAGGGACGGCTCATTACAATTGACCAATGAGGGTAGATAAACCATAACATTTATCAGAAATCAAACCGACGGTTTAAGAATCCGAAGAATTCCTCTATTTTTGTTGGGCTTATGGGATTACTGTATTTTTTCATTTCCTTTAATAGACCTTTGCAATAGGTACTAGGATCAGAGTTTAAGCATCTTTAGTATCTTTCTGAAATAGCCTTGTGTTTAGGATTTGTTTGTTTTGGGGTTTAGTTGCAGAAGAAAGAAAACCCAAAAAAAAAAAATGTTGTTGTTAGAGGAAAGTTATTGAGATTGCTATTTTCGACCTCAATTGTTTTGTGGGTTGTAAATATATTACTTCTTTTGTCGAATTTGTACTTAGCAACTTCCATGTGCCCTGTTGAGAAATATCCTGTTTGATTTGGAACCAATTCCAAATGGGACACAACCAAAAAGGCAAGCATTTGTTGTTTTGTTTATATTTATATTTCTCAGTGGCTAAAGTGGTCCAACACCAACATAAAAAAAAATAAAATAAAATAAAAATAAAAATTTGTTGACCACAATGCTAGTGAGCTCAAACTAGCCCATGAGAACAGATCTCATGAAGCCTGCTAAGAAGTGAGGGTTGGCCTCTCTGGCCTTTGTTTAACTTAACCTTTCAGTGTCAGCAATGGGCACTTATATATTCTCCTTACAGCAATATTATATATTATAAATATTTTTTTTCTGAAATAGAAAAAAATATAGAATGTTTAATAAATTGGAATCATATTTTTTTAGTTAGTCTTTGGATGTTGACAATCATGAATTGTATGGTTGAAGGTGTACAAATACAAGGAAAAAGTTGCCAAAGCATTTTTCTTTTCCTCTTCAGAAATCTAGAAAGAAATTGTTTTGGTGAAGCAAATTTTACCCAACTTTGAATTGTCCTCTGTGTACTGTCAAACTTTCAAATTATTTGATTATAGGACATTCTTATATGATAAAAGGCTTATATAACTCTGAAATGTAAGGTTATCTACCCTTACCACATAAATTCAAGTATTACGTTGAAAAATAATTTTCTTTTCTGATATTGGGGAACAAAACAACCAAACAAAAAAAGTTTTGACCAAAAGACTCAACATCATCATCTATTATGTCACAAAGATTGAAATAATATATAATATAAGGAAGCAAGAAAAATTTAGGACTCTAAGATACACTTTGCCAAGGCATTGCGGCGCCATAATATATAGTGTCACTCCTTCCGTAGCCTTCACACTTTCCTTTTCTTTATTAAACTTTAATATACAAATATTAATTTAGGATTATTAAACAAATAAATATATTGAAAGCCACAGCATGGTCCATAATTCCGTCCAAGTTCAAACTCACAAACAACTTCGCTTTGGCTTTTAATTGCCTGTCCGTCCGTCAGTTTTGACTCCACGCGCTTTATCACCACTTGCCTATCTCCTCACATTGATTTTTTTTTACATTTTCAAGTTTTTTCACACATATTTTACGGTTTTACCAAAACTTCTCAAATCCCAAGCCTTATTCTTATTGTATTAGGATTTAGGAAATAAAAATAGAAGAATTGTGAAATTATAATTGAAATAGACATTAGATTTTTATACTGTCCAAAGAAGCGCGTGGCTTTGCGCGTGGTAGACGTTTTAAACATTCCCAACGGACCAAAACGTGCTCGTGGAGGGCACGTGAGCGAGATCAAATATTCCAGATATTTATGAAACAAAAGCATATAATATATCACAAAAGCCTAACTTTTTATTTTTTTAGTGACGATTTTTTTTTTATTATTAATTGTGCTTCTTTTTTTTTCTTTTTTTTTTTCATTTTCACGAACGACTATCATTCAATATTCAATATTCATCATCATCACTATATCTTCCATTCCCTACGCCACACTTCTCTCTCTCTGCTTCACTCACTCTGCTCGGAAATTCGCAGTTAGGGTTTCGAATCTCAGTTCAGAGATCTTCGAAGCAATTTTCGGCGATGACCACGGCGGCCACGACGACGTCGTTCGGAGCGGCGTTGAAGGACCCGAACGTCGGGCGATTTCAGGGCCTCAAGTCGGCGAACTCGCTCGCTCTCACGACGACCAGGCCTGTGCATGTCGTTTTGGCTCCTTCTTCGAGGCGCTCGCTTATCAGAGCCGTTTCTACGGTGCGTTTTTCGGAATCTCCAGCCTTGTTTGGTCTCTGGTTCTGTGGATTTGCATTTCGGTTTGTTTGTTTGTTCTGTTTTGATGCTATGATTAAGAGAAAATGCAAAAAGGAAAGGAATTTCTTTTTGTTCGGTTCTTTTTATTCAGTTTTAGGAGGGTTTCTTTATTTATTTATTTTTTTTTCGGCTTCAGAAAAAATAAAGAATAAAAAATAAATAGAAATGAGTTCAAGTTTCATCAAAATCCGAGCATTTTTTTTGTTTGCTCTCGTTTAACGAATTTCAGTTTGGATGCTAAGAAAATGAAGATTTAGCAAAATGGTTTCTTTAGCTGAATCTGATTTACAATCTATAAGACTCTGAATAAAGATGGTTTCTTTTTCCAGATTTTAAAATGCCAAACAGAGTAAAAATATAAAAGTCGCGAAATTTTCGATCTTTTACCCACTTTTCAACATAAGTTCATTTCTACTTATTGAAAATTTGATAAATTATCGTGTTATAAGTCTATCGTTATGCCTGATTTCTTTGGTTTTTTCTCTCTTTATAGCCGGCAAAGCCAGAAACTGTTGTCGAGCCTAAGCGAAGCAAGGTCGAAATATTCAAAGAGCAAAGTAATTTCATAAGATATCCTCTTAACGAGGAGATTCTAACCGATGCCCCAAATATCAATGAGGCTGCTACACAGTTGATCAAGTTCCATGGTAGCTACCAACAGTACAATAGAGATGATCGCGGCCCGAAGAACTACTCATTTATGCTTCGCACGAAGAACCCTTGTGGGAAAGTGTCGAACCAACTGTACTTGACAATGGATGATCTTGCCGATCAGTTTGGCATTGGGACGCTCAGGTTAACAACCAGGCAAACGTTTCAGCTGCACGGTGTTTTGAAGAAGGACCTTAAGACGGTAATGAGCAGCATCATTAAATGTATGGGCTCGACTCTCGGTGCCTGCGGTGATCTCAACCGAAACGTTCTTGCTCCTGCTGCTCCTGTTGTAAGGAAAGATTATCTCTTTGCACAACAAACTGCAGAGAATATTGCAGCATTGTTGACTCCTCAGTCTGGTTTCTACTATGACGTGTGGGTGGACGGGGAGCAAGTCATGACGGCCGAACCTCCTGAAGTGACGAAGGCCCGCAATGATAATTCCCATGGAACAAACTTCCCTGATTCACCTGAGCCCATATACGGGACACAGTTCTTGCCCAGGAAATTCAAAATTGCAGTCACTGTGCCAACAGACAACTCGGTGGATATCCTCACCAATGACATTGGTGTTGCTGTTGTCACTGATGATGGAGGAGAGCCTGTTGGATACAATATCTATGTAAGAAGTATTTTTCTAATGATTGCTTTTTTGAGTTCAAAAGTACAATATCAATCTCATAATTTATCTTGCAGGTTGGTGGTGGTATGGGAAGGACACATAGGTTGGAAACTACTTTTCCACGTCTAGCAGAGCCTTTGGGCTATGTTCCCAAAGAGGATATTCTATATGCAATTAAAGCTATTGTTGTTACTCAAAGAGAAAATGGGAGAAGAGATGATCGTAAATACAGCAGAATGAAGTATTTAATCAGCTCCTGGGGGATCGAAAAGTTCAGAAGTGTTGTTGAGCAATATTATGGAAAGAAATTTGAGCCTATTCATGAGTTACCGAAGTGGGAATTTAAAAGCTACCTAGGATGGCATGAACAGGTTTTTCTTTGTTAATCTGTTGAGTTATCTTTCTACTCACTAGTTTCTCTTCAGTTGGTTCTGTTTTCTTACTGATTGATGATGTGGTTTTAGGGCGATGGCAATTTATTTTGTGGACTCCATGTTGACAATGGTCGTATTGGTGGGAAGATGAAGAAAGCATTGAGGGAGGTCATTGAAAAATATGATTTGAGCGTGCGGCTAACACCAAATCAGAACATTATCTTGTGTGATATTCGTAATTCATGGAAGCGCCCTATCACCACAACGCTTGCACAGGCTGGTCTGCTGGTAAGTTCTGGTTTCCTCTGCAAAGACAATAAAAAATTTCTAGGTGATAGTTTTGAATAAACTGTGGGTGCAACAGTAATGACTTTTGGTTAAATACAGACTCCTAGGTACGTGGATCCCCTCAACATAACTGCAATGGCATGCCCATCGATGCCACTTTGCCCATTGGCGATTACTGAAGCAGAGCGAGGAATACCTGACATCCTTAAGAGGGTTCGAGCAGTATTTGAAAAGGTATTGCTATACAATTATAAAAAATTAAAAAATAATTAAAAAATAAAAAACTACGCATACAAAATTAGTATATTTAATTTCGTTTGGACTCCGGAATATGTGTAACATAAAGTTCTACTTATTTCAGGTTGGTCTGAAGTACAGAGAATCTGTAGTTATAAGGATAACTGGCTGCCCAAATGGTTGTGCGAGACCGTACATGGCTGAACTTGGACTTGTTGGCGATGGTCCCAACAGCTATCAGGTATTACTTGCTCAATTATGTTTTTGCATTTTTGTCTTTTGTTTAAATATAAATTATTGTGTAATCGGAGCTCACTTATTGTATTTATTTTGCTAATAATAGATTTGGCTTGGAGGAACACCCAATCAAACCACACTAGCAAGAACCTTTATGAACAAGGTTAAGCTTCAGGACCTCGAGAAAGTTTTCGAACCATTGTTCTACTACTGGAAACGCAAACGACATGCTAAAGAATCATTCGGCGAGTTCGCAAACCGCCTTGTAAGTGGTGAAATAATCGAGCTGTTAGTTCTTTCTTGTGTTTCCTTCCCAAATTTGGCGTTATCTGTAAGGAGTATCGGTAATTGTGGTCTGTTCTAAGCTTAGTCAGTCATATGGGCTTGTGTTCTGTTCAGGGATTTGAAACGCTTCAAGAATTGGTCGACAAATGGGATGGTCCAGTGCTAGGTGAATCTCGCCATAACTTGAAGCTTTTTGCTGACAAGGAGACATACGAAGCCATGAATAAGCTAGCAAGGCAGCAGAACAAGAGTGCACACCAACTAGCAATCGAAGTCATTCGCAATTTTGTAGCATCCCAACCAAATGGGAAAGGCGAATGAGTAATTTTGCAGTCAGGTTGCTGCCGCCTAGCAGAACCAGCTAAGGCGAGCGAGGAATAATGGCCCCATTCTCTCACTCGAAGCTGTTATTGTTCGGTAACAGCAGGAAGGGATTATATATTGCCTTAGGTATTATTTTGTATTGAAGGCTTTGTGTTTCGTATTTAGCTTTGCTGTACTGGATTTGTAAAATGGTTTATGGGTCTTGGATTTTGTAATCCTTTTTCAAGTATTATTTAATGCTTATCTATCATTTTTGAAATGAGATATTAGTTTTTGCCATACTTGTTTCTGAGATCAGCCGATTGTTAACCTCAAATTGTTAGCTATAATTTTTAATTGGTCCTCTTCATCTTCATATTCTTAAGTGGACCAGAGATTTTGGCTAAAGTGCTTGCAAAGAAAATACAGAATTGAATTTTTTAGTACACATTTGACAGAGAACCTGATGAAGCAAAATCATTCACTTCAGAAAATCTTCTGAAACCTTGGACAAGACCTGAGTGACTGCCAATATACAATAGACAATAACCCATAACTTTGTGACGTTATGACTTTTGCCAATCTCGTGACCTTGTATATTATAATGCAGAAAATCAGAACATTCTATTGTCATAGAGAAATTATTACTTATAAGTTCCAGATTGAACATACACAAGAATTTGCAGTGTAAACCTTTTGAGTGATGTTAATGTGAGCTAAGAACAAAGACTAAAACCTCATGAAAGTTAAAAGAGAAGGCATTGGATTTAAAGGAGAAACAAGCAGCCAGAAAAACTGGATTGTCCAAATAAAGGGATATAAATAGCACAATACAAGTTTTACAAATTATACAACAACATCACTAGAAACTGCCACTGCCCTCAGTTGTGGCAGATGCGAGCCGTCGGCATTGTGGCGCAAACGGGGGCGTACTTCTTCTTGGCCTCTTCGGTCCCTTTCTTCGGCTCGTCGGCCAATGCGATCTTCGCCACCGAGCAGGCAGCTGCGGCCGCAACCGCGAGCATCAAGTCTCTCCTCCCGCTGTTGCTCTCTTCCTTGCTCTTCCTCATTTGCAAGTTCACCTTCTCGGCTTCCGACCCTGCCGAGGCCTTGGCCACAATGAGGCCGCGGCGGCTCGACGAGGTGGGCTTGGCGACCGCGGTGATGGACGCGCCGCTGGCAAATGCGGAGGATGTCATGACCATGGAAGCCATATCTTCAGCTGTGTTTTGTGGCGTTGTTTGGTGTTGACTTGCTAGCTCTCTTGTGTGCTTTTTTTGTCTCTACACAACTCTTTGTGCTAAGCAAAGTATAAAAGTGTAGTATGACATGAAAAATGAGCTTCTCAAAAGAACATAATCCATTTCCTTATCGCCTTAGACCCTCCGGCTAATGGGTCGCTGCCACGTGTCCCTTTATCTGAATCAGATAGTCTTTGGCTCCTCATACCTCTTTAAATGGATGGTCTTTTGGATGATGGATTTTGTGAATTCCTTTGGACTTTCAATCTCAGCCTCACAAGTGTTGCACAATGTACGAATATGCAAAAGCTCTAACATCTCACCAGTCTAATTAGTCCCTTTTGTACTCGACTTTGTTATGGTGTAGTCTAATAACTTTTTGGATTTCTACTAGTACCTTCGAAGTCGAGCACATAA
Source organism: Boehmeria nivea var. tenacissima (assembly GCA_018132145.1). Classification (NCBI taxonomy): domain Eukaryota; kingdom Viridiplantae; phylum Streptophyta; class Magnoliopsida; order Rosales; family Urticaceae; genus Boehmeria; species Boehmeria nivea. Next base: position 21,991,502 of record CM030874.1, on the reverse strand, counting down.
GCTTATTACTTCAAGTTTTTACCTTTGCTTTCCACCCAAAAAAAGAAAAGAAAAGTAGTTTCATTAACTCTAAGATATGCATGTACATTGGTTGATGGTGAATTTAGGAATTAAAAGAAAATTTACTAAATTAACTGGTCATCGCCATCAGAAACAAAAAGTTTATTGGTTCAATTAAGATTTCATATTATTTAAAAAATCTCTGAACAATCAAAGTTAGTCTTTACATTCACTTTTTCCGAAGAAATTTCATTTACTTTTTACAAATTCCACTTCTTGGTGCTTTACTGAAATGTTAAACCTCGATTGACTGAAAAGAAAAAAAAAAAGTTAACCTCAATCCTACGAAAATCAATTTCCACAAACATGCCCTAACTCAAAAACTAAAAATCACAAAACTCGCCAAAGCTGCGAGCCACAACAATTTTTTTCATCATTAAAAAAGGTCGGAAAGAACATATCTATTGTCTTATAAACCTCACAATCAAAGGTCATATTAGAAATCTGATCATCGCTTCATCTAATGTTGAACCAAGAAAACATATCCCCGAAAAAAAAATTGAACAGAATTAATATATTTAGACCCAACTCACCTTAGGGTGGGGTATTTTCTTGGGTGAATTGGCTATATAGGCCAATTTGGAAAAGACTTTTTAAATTTTAGCACATGTTTTAAAAAATTAATAAAATTATCATGGTAAAAGTACAAGATACATTGATGAATTTCATCTTTCATAGATGCTATATTCTTAATAAATATAAATATTGACCATATTTTAAAATCTCCTAAGCAAAATGGCTATTTTTTTTTATAATTTTTCCAAAATTTTTTCTTTTGTTTATTATTATTATTATTATTATTATTACTTTTTATGGGCAGAAGCAAAAGGACGTTATAAATTTTCCGGTTCCTATTTTCTCCATATAGTGTAGCGTTAAGTTTAACTTCGTGCTATCATAGAATTAGAAAGTGACAAAAACATAAAACCACATGAGAAGAAAACGACGACAAAAATAAAAAACGATATTGACATTATAACACAAACACTAATGGCACAAATACAATAAACGGCAATAAAATGTAGGAATGTAGTAACGACTTTTGAAGGCGGTAAACGAACATTGAAAACGACGACTATTAAAAAAACGACATCAGTAATGCAAACTACAAACAACGGAAAACGACAAGAAAAGTCAAAAGTCAACTCTTCTAGACAACAGTAAAAGTCATAACACTGTAAACGACAGTAGAAGTCGCAACAATCACTGTAACGACATTATTTTTAAGAAACGACAATAAGATGTATAGAAAACAATTTTAGGGTCGGTTCAACAACACAAGAAACGACAAATATCAGCAAGCGAAATCAATTGTACAAACGACAGAGACTGAAACGATAAATAAAAGCCACAACACTGTAAACGACAACCTTTTCAGAAAACGACAATAGTACGTAGGATGTTTTGAAGTCGGGATTACATGAGAAGCGACAACTTTATGAAAACAACATTATTAATATACAAACGACAAAAGTCGTAAACGGCAATAAACTTCACAACACTGATAAACGACAGTTGAAGTGGCAACAAAAACCACAGAAACGACAACCTTTCGAAAAACGACAATATAACTATAAAGTTAAACTTAAGTCATTAACTTGTAAAATTGCGACAAAAATGTCAGATAAACATGAGAAATTATAGTAAATAACTATTTTTAAATGATATTTAAAAAAATAACTAACTTTTAATATTAATTAAATAGTCATTTTGTTAAAAAAATTTGAAACTATGAAAAATCCATCAGTGAAATGGCTTATTTACCATATTCAGACCATATTCAGAGTTATATTTTAACTTTTTTCAAGTAAAGAATGAAAACTACTCGAGTTCCTGTGCAGATAATTTATTCCTACATTTTTTTATCCTTTTCTAGTGCACTATGCACCATCTTTTTTTCGAGAAAATGGCATAAAATTGTATCTAATTCAATACATTGTCGTTTGTCGCAATATCACGTTGTTTGTTGTTTTAATCCAAAAACGACATTTAGTTTGGTCTTTTAATCAACGAAATATTTCTAGCGACAGACAAAATATCAATAACTTTAAAGTTCATACTTGAATCCAAAATTTGTTCAACACGAACCCAAAAATAAAAAAATTGTACCAGACACTCAAAAATTGAGAATCATAAAAAAAGCCAAATTCATTTGACCAAAACAAACAGAGAAAAACCAAAGGCACCTAAACAGAACTAAAGGGATAACAGTGCATAAAGACTACACCTGAAACTTATTTGGCAGTTGGCATAGAGGCCTACCCATGTGTAATTACTAATTGAATTGTATTTAAAAAAACAAAATAAAAAACGGCTTTTCACCTACGAGAGAGTGGTTCCTAGTTCTGAGACTTATTGTTCCTCGATGTGTCCTTAAACACGAATTTCCTCTGACGCTACATTTCCTGAGAAGGATAGTTCTCGAGGGCTTCACGTGCTTCCCAAAGTGCCTTCTTCACAGCTGTAGTCGGACAAGTTTCATCGCTTAGACCCTCAAAAACGGAGAGGTTGAATTCGCTGCAGAATTGTATTGTTGGTGAGCTCCTTGCCTTGCTCTCTTGTTCGCTTGACGACCCCTCCTTCCTCCTCTCTTCGCCTGAGGCATTTTCTCTCTATCATGCTCCTTCGCCGAAGAGATCAACAACTTCGCTTCACTCTTGTTGGAATTACTATTCTCTTTGGTTTTCTTTTCCATGGCCGATGCCAACTCCAATCGAGTTACGGCTTCGTTGCTCAAGTTTAGGCTTGCCATTTGGGGCCCCAAGTAACAACTCATGGGACCTCCAAAGCTGCCATAGCCGCCCAACTCTCTTCCACCACCGTTGCCTGCGTATTTCAAAGCACCATTATCTCCAGATACATATGATGAGTTAAGGCCAAGCAGGAATGAATCAATGCTGAAAGCCTGTCCATTTTTCTCGGAGCCAAGGAAATAGGAGAATGGAGCGCGAGTCTGAGTCACTCGTTCGCTGTTCGTTGAAATGGATATATTCGCCGGGATTCCTGTTGGAAAAAGACAGTTGTTGAGGTACTCCAGACTATCATACACGTGTGCGATCGCGGTAAACGCAGTTGTGTTGGCGGTGATAGGAACACGAGCCACTTCGTTGCTGCCATTGCAAGATTCATTTGAGATAAAGCATGGTGAATCAAAAGAGTTGCAAGACGAAATTAAATTGTACACTTGGGCTTGATAGAAGCCAAGAACCTGGAGTTGGAGAAGTAGGCATGATCGCCGATGATGAAACCATTGGAACCCGACCAAGTGGCATATGGCGCAACAAGAATGTCTTGTGATTGGCACTGAACAGGTTGCAAAATGCCAGAGCTAAATACAAAATCGTCATCGTCGATATGACCACTGGTTGTATTGGTTTCTGGATACAGAGAAGCTATTGAACTTTAAGGATAATGGTGGGTTATTCAAAGGGCCACCAAGTTCTTGGCTTTTGAGAAATGCATCAATTTCAAATTTAACCGAAGAAAGTCCGTAAGAGACAGGAACATTAACTTCTTTGTTTCCCTCAGTAATGACTCAATCAAATCCAGTGCTATTATTATATCAATTAGATGATCAAACCAAATGCATGTGATAGTTATCAAACAGAGAAAGTACACTCAACAGAAGAGCTTTACAGAGTAAAGAACGCACACCTTTTTGTTCATCATCCATGGAGATAGTGTGGCAGCGCGAAGTGGCCATTCCCGAGACTGGTAAAGAATCCACTATATTTCCAACACTAGACGAATCGATCATCTCGTCTAGAAAAGTGTCGTGTATTACAGTAGGAGGATCAAGTAGCTGGAATGGTGAGGCCAAGTTGTCAGAATTTTCACTTGCTTTGGAACTTAATGGATTGTGTACACTAGGAAGTTCAAATTCCTTTCCACATGGACTAGCCAGCTCAGACCACACTACATCAGGAATCTGTTCTTTTTTATCGTCCACGGATGATGAAAAGGCTGGTTGGTCATCCATTGATGAAGAGAGAGTAATCTAGTTACTTGGATTCTAAAAGAACGAAGATGAAGAGTTTGAGAGGACTGTGGGTCAAGAATAGTTCTTTTATAGGCAAAAGTTGTCCATAACAGAAAAGCTTTCCATTTAAACTTTCTTCGAATGAGGAGAAATACTACATCTGTGTTGATACGGCAATAAAGTTTGTCCAATACCCCAATTCAGAAGGGATGCATTGTAAAACAAGTCTGGGCCCAAGTAAAATCGAGGGTGGATAATTCGAAACATCCGATATTTGACGCGTGTGCAATGTCACTGTAATTGAGCCCACTCGATCACCTTTAGAGATTGATTAAACTGCCAAAATTGAAAAAAATGGAGGAGAATCTGGTATTGTCAAAAGTCCCTTGTATTGGATATAGGGAAATCCAAACTCATTAGATACGTGCCTCCACTTTGGCTTGCATATAAAGCCAGAAATCTTACACACCTTAATCAATTAGGAAAGGCTACTGAAGCCAAGAAATTTATAAAGAATATGAGAAATTCTAAAGCATGAAATCTTTGAAAATTTCAAATTTGCTAATAAACATATGAATGACAATGAATGTAGTCACTAACAATCCTTATCGCATTAATAACAAAAAGGCAATTGTAAGAAAATCCAACTTATGAATGAGCATTTAGTGCATTTCTTATCTACCACATTTTCAATGTCCTTATTCATATGTCAAAAAAGGAAGATAACTTCTGGATTTTAGTTGCGCAAAATACAGACTCTATATAGGCCTAATGTTCAACATTTTGAAAGAAGTGAATGCTTTATATTACACCCAAGAACATGAACTCATCAGACTCTGAATTTTAACATGGCATAAGCGGCCGATGCTGAAACGTAATAGTGAATGAATTGTTGAAACCTATTGATCTACTTGGTAACTCTGCTTGGAGCATACCAATCAATGACTTCATTAGATCAACCTTTCGTCATTACAAGAGGGTTTATAAGGATTTGAGAACACTGCCTTATTATGATAAATTTATTCTAGCTATACCAAAGAATATTAGGCCAAGTATTTTTATTGTTTAATACAATCCTCAAAAAAGCATGGATATGCCATTCAATAACAATCTCAAATAGCGAACAATGTGCTAAGTATTTCTTCAAGGTTCTGTTCTGAAAAGGGTCTTGAAACCTACTCATATTCTTCGATCAACATATTGTGGAATACAGAGCAGTCAAAAGGAAAACATATGTACAAAAATACCACATAAAACTAAAAGAGAAATCCTCAAATTCAACAAAATGTCAAAGGTTTTAATCAATCTAAGGAAGTAACTAAATAACATTCCAATAACGAGAAGAAAGAATGAATCTCTTAATCAATGCAAATTTTCTATATAATATAAATCTGTAAAAGGAAGTAGTTAATTAAATTCTAACAATTAGACATAATTCTAAACCTAGACATGTCTCGTACATTGGTATAATGTGATAACACGAATTCCTAATTAGCGTTGATTAGTATTATTAGATTAGACCATAAACCACAAAAGCATTACCGACCCAAGATAGAAAGAAGTACTTGTTTAGCAAAAAAATTGTGCAAAAATTTTCAAAATCAACAGAGGAAAAAAAAAAAGGTTGGCTTCTAGATATACTAAACTTTCTAAATAATTAATTTCCTTCAAAGGTCCTATCAGATAATCAAGATTATGAACTAACTAAGCATTAATCCAAAAGTTTAAATGAAACCAATTAGGTAAGCCAATTAGAATCACTTTCTCAAAATTATTATTAAAAAAAGAAAAGTTGAATCATTTTCACATTTGGTAAGCCAATTAGGTCTAAAAATGTGCCAATTCGTAAACTGTATGAAAGGGTATGAATTTGCGCAAACTATCCCAAGACTCAAATTTGTTGAAATATCTTTGACATTAAACTAAAACAGCCCAAAGTTTAATATATATATATATATATATATATATATATAAGGTTTGAGAGAGACTGGTTATTTGTGTTCCCGGCTTTTCTTTGCAACTTAGCCAGTTCCACGAGAGAAACCACTGAACAAAAAAAAAAGGAGTGAAATTAAAAAGTTGGGCCAAAATGGGCCACATACTACGGAAGCCTTCCATATATGGGCCGTTCATACTATATATGGGCTTTTAGATGAAGAGGAGACGGGAGGGGAGAGAGGGAGGAGGGGGAATTGAAAATTTCATTTTAAGTTTGAATTAATAATTTATATCCGAAGTAACGTGCTTTCTTAATATATACTCCATGTTTATAGTGTAAAATAAAGGTGAAAAGTACAACATAAAGGAACATTAAAAAAAGGTATATTCATCAAAATCTCCCTTAGAGAAATATCACTTTATAATTTATATTTGTGTCGAGAGATTTTGAAAAAATGTCCCTTTTTTTACGCGCCTATTTGGTTAACGCAGATGTTAGCTATTTTCTTAAAATATCATTCAAAAAGCGACTATTTGTTCAATAATCTTTTTTTTTACACACGGTTAATCTCTATTTTTGTGTGTCGCACTTTAAATATCTATTCTACATTATACCATAATAATAATAATAGAATTATAAATTAAAAGAGCATACTATAAAACTGTTAATGGTACATCAAACCGATGGCATTTTTCAAATGATTTCTTGCATTTGTATTTATATTATTATTATCTATGTCTTTTTTTATTTAAAGAGGTCGTTTTAAGACATATTCAAATGGATGTATAATTAATTTTTATTATTTAATGTGTTGCTTTAAATTTCTACTCGGTATTTATAGTATAAATAAAATAGAAATAAAAAATGCAATATAAATTAAAAATATGTTATAAATCAACAATGGCTCAAAAAAAAACATAGCATTTTAAAGTCTCCCCTTTAAACTTGTCGTTCTATATTTTACTTTTTCTAGAATGAAAAGTGTTATGAGCAATAAATATAGATTTAAGTAAAATAAATCTAAATAAGAGCTCAAAAGGTTGATTACCGCCTAGTATGTATGTGCAATTACCCGCTTAATTAAGTGAGATTTATGAAATAATTTCCAGTGGAATATGTCTTTATGTGTGGGGAATGATTATGAATCACAAATTTTACTCTTTTTAAATATTAAGATTTGTGATCCAAAACCGTTCTCAACTATGGAATATACTCCACTAGAGCCATTTTCAAGATTTATAAGGGATTTGGCGTGAGCGATTAAAGATTCTATAGTACCTCGTGTCACACACATATAATTTCATTATTTTTATTAGACTTCAAAACGTAAACTACGCCGGAGATAAAAAAAAAAATTGACGTAGTTCAAATGTGAGTTTACAGGCACAGTGAAATTCTTTAGCGGTGTCCATATTAAGATAGTTTCTTAATTTTCACACATTGTGATGTGAGGGATGAGCTTACTCGAACAATTTGAGCCCACCAACCCATTTAGTTTTTTACCCAAAATACAATTTTGGAGAATCTTTTAAAAATGCCATTTTTTGAAGGTATGCTTTGATTTATGTCTTTTTTTTTTTCTTTTTCTTTTTTTAGCTTATCTTTAAATCCTATACCACTTTTAAAAAAGAAAATATTGACATTATATGCAAACATAAATTAAAGTCATTTTAGATGTAAATGACAATTGATAAAAGGGTCAGTTAAGTAATTAGTCATTTTAAAGGTAAATTTGAAGGATTATGTTACATACAAAGTTACATTAATTTAATGTTACACTTTTTACACGTATATATGTTACATGTAACGTAAAATATTACATGTTATGATTAAATAATAAATTTTAATTTTTACATTTTAGGGCTAAATCCTAAAAAATTACCTAAAAATTTGATTAAATGCCTAAAAATCTCTTTAATTAAAATGGTATTTCATCAAATTTTCTCCGCAAAATAAATTTTTTGAGTTAAGATCGACTAAAACTAAAATGAACCAACTCGCGTTTGTTTTCCGAGTTAAGAGCATATCCATTTGCGTAACAGAGAGCTTGTGAAAAAACCCTTAAGTTTGAGGCTTACTCATACTCTAACTTTTAAGTCAATTAGCACTTAGAATATTATTATTCCGAGTCGATCTAATTAGATACACACCCAATATTTTTGTTCCTTAGAGAATATCTACTAGAACAAAAGGTATTAAAAAGGAAAGTTAAAATTTATAGTAGAAATATGGGAGAATTAAATAGTCACAAAATATTGAATTAGGCTCGTCAAATTAAAAGTTAACTGACTCTGTCTTTGTGTCTAATGCTGTCAAGACTGTATAATGAGTTTAAATTAAAAGTGTTTCAACTTCATTCAAAATTTACGATAAGATGATAAGATTTGAAGCTCTCACATCTCAATTATAATATATATGTCTAATTAGTTCATGTTTTGAAATCCAATTGGCAGTGTTTGGATGGATATATATGTATATATATTCTTTGCTATGCTTGAGGGTGAATAATGGACTTGTATAAAATGACAAACCAAATAACATTATCTGCGCAATGTCATACCCAACATTAATTTATATAAGCTGTCCAAATCCTTACATATTGTATTACCATCAGTGTTCTGTCCATAGCAGCAAGAGCAAGCGGATCTTTGTAGATACTTATTTGGGCTCCAATTCATTGATGAGAGTTTGAAAATTTTGTATCACAAATATTATAGATTTTGTTGTCTTTATTTCTTTGTTTTTTTTTTTTCTCTAATTTTTTGCCAGAGAAGTACATAAAATAAGACCACCTTTCTTTTGTTTTCTGATGTACCCAAATTTGCTGTCTTTAGTACTAGTTGGGTAAAACTATATATATACATATATATATATATATATAGATAGATAGATAGATATACAGGTAGGACGAATAATTGAGTTCAAAGTTCAAGCATTCAAAATTACTTCCAAGTACGGGTAAACACTAAAGAATGGTAATCATGAATCATGATCGTATTTTTGAGAGAAAAAAATATTATTTATTTGTTTTCTGAACTCATAATTTAAGCACATACATTAATACATATATAACAACCGTGTCGTTCGTAAAGATAATTTACTTTCTCTACAAGATTTAATGATAGTATGTTGTTTAACAAATTTAAATGAATTCAAATCTAGGGCTTTTTCTAGCTCATTCCATATTATTATTATTGATGACAAAGCATAACCACATCTCATCCAATTAGAGTAAAAAATGATTGGAAATCGAACCCCATCCATACTATGAATTAAGAAACACTGTCAAGCCAAATTAAAATATCATTTTTTGGGCAGGTATTATACATAGAATTTTATGCAAAGTTCTACGTTAGATAGCCAATATGTGCCAATGTGCCAATGTAAAATCACTTATTACAAAAGTAATAATAATAAAATTAAATAAAACAAAAGAGTAAAAACCTTATGTGTGTATATATAGGGTCCAAACTGTATATGATATGGAAATTGAGCACATAAAGAGGACAAACACATCAAATCTCCCATATACGACAAAGCTGTCCTTTCTTTTCTAACTAATACTGTTTATTTTTGTGTCATTGACTTGACTTGGATTCTTCTATGTCCAAAATATACCATTTCTTTACTACACAAGCCGAATATATATTATATAAACTATATGATCTGTATTATGCTCTCAAATAATAGGTTGGTATCATAAACATTAAAGAAATTTTGTACGAAAGTATTGGAACTTGGGGCGGTTGGTTTGCTTAATTTCGTTTATTTTTTGAATTCATAGTAGTAAATTTGTCACCCTTCAACGGTAAAATCACATTGGTTAATTTGATTAATTTTGTTTATGCATGATTATTTATACATTAAATTTTGTTGTAGTGATTTAATAATAGCAAACTATTGTACTTACCCGACATCGGTAAAAAGTATGGAACTCCTAAGGCTCAAATTGCAAGAGCATTTAATGTTTTTCAACACTCAATTGCAATTTATCAAACCGCAATTAGCAAGGTAAGGGAACAATTTATGCGTTTATTAGCTGGCTAATTTTCCTAAGTGTTCACAAGCTTAATTACTAGAGCACAGAATTTCTGACCAGGTTTTTTAAGGAATTGAGTTGTACAATCAACTGCAAGTTGGCAGATAGGTTTCAATAGCTTTTCCTTTTTCTTTTTCTTTTTTTCTAAGTTCAAAAATTTACATGAGCGTGTAATAATTAAGCTATCAAAGAGACGGTCCATTATTATTTATACCTTAAATAACCATAGCCATTTACTATGGTGATCAATGAACCCCAACTGCAAACTAGCTAGCTTTTTTTTTTACAATTCAAATATGATACACGTACATGTATGATGTATGTTTGCTTTTTAAATTTTTTTAAATAGTACTGAATTTTAATAACACCAATACGTAAGTAAAACAATAGTGTTGTTGCATTTTTTTTTCTTTCTGACTTTAAGCTTAAATTTGTTAGTACAATTGTACCTTCTGTTTTGTCCTACAAAGTTTCAAAAGACAAATTGTATTATATTAATAGACGGTGAAACTAACAACACTGTGGTGTTTTTCCAAATTTTCAATTCAGTTTCCGAATCTAGAGGCTTTGTTTATTTCCCTTCAGCCAAACATCTACAATTGTGTACTATCTTTATCTCTTTTTTCACTTGCCAACATATACATTTTCAGAAGAACAAATAGATGGTAAAACAGCAGTGTAATGTGTGTGTGTACAAATAGTCCAAACAAATTTCTAAAATTGGAGGTATTAATTATTTATTTTCCTCCAACAAAATTATTCACACACTTATATATACATATACATACATATATGTATCACTTTGCAAAATATATATATATATATATGTCTGTGTGTGTGTATTAAGATATAGTATTTAAATTGTGGCATGCAAATTGCAAGGCAATGACTTGAAAATATTGATGGTAAGTGTGTGGTGTCCCCACACGAGAGAAATTCAAAAACTGTCTCACTCCACAAGGCCATTGTCGTCTCTCTCTCTCTCTCTCTCTCTCTCTCTCTCTCTCTCTCTCTCTCTCTCTCTCATGAAGCCCAAAAAAGAGCAATATTAATATTTCCAACATAAAGCTTCTCTGGGTACGTAGTTTCATTCATAATATAATATATATATATATATATGTTTTTTTCTTTTAATTTGGTACGTGAAGACCGAGAGAATCCCAGTGACTGTCTGTGAGAACTGAGAACTGAGAGAAGAAAGAAGAAGAAAGGCAAAGGAATGAGGTTGTCAGCGCGCGCGAGAAAAATATTAAAACATAAATTGTTATTTTCCAATATTTAATTTATATTCTTAATGAATTAGTTAGAGACAGCTTCAACGGCACGGACTAGTGACCACTTCATTGATTAATCATTTGCTTTTTATGTGATAGAGAACTATAAATGTGAGACAATGACACTCTCTCTCTCTCTCTCTCTCTCTCTTGGTTTGTGTGATTCTCTTCAAGCATTTACTCACAACTTGCTGAAAATTAAATGAAATCATTAATACAAAAATATTTTTATTAAAAATCACTTATTATAGGATATTGCTTGTTCGAGGTCCAAGCCGTTGCATGGTTTTGTTATTGGGTTTTGTTTATAGTTCTAATAAATCACCCATGTGTTTGGGAAAACTATTTTGGTCATTTTTGACCATTCTAAATGATTTGAAAATGGTTTGGAAAATGGTTTGACTTTGCAAATTTCGAAGTGGTATAAATGGTTGAGATTTAAAGATATTGTATAGGGATTTGGAAAGTTGAAAAAAATGGTTGAAAAAAGTGGAATGGAATGGAATGGAATGGAATGGTTTGGAGGATTGAAAAAGGTGAAAAAATGGAATGGAATGGAATGAGGAGTATGGTTTCCCCAAACATATGGCACGTTCTTGAACAGCTTTTTTTTTTTTTTTTTTTAAGTCTTGCTTAGTTTAATGATAGAAAAATAATTAAGCATATTTGGTAACTAAAGGAGTGGTGCAACAAGGTGCGGTTTTTTAGGGTATTGTTTATATTAGTGGCTAGTTATAGTTTATAATTGCATATAACTCGAGAATTTTAGTAAACGCAAAACATTAGTATTAGCAAGATGTAACCAAAAACATAATTGTATACCGATTAAAATAAAGCGTTTAATATTCACCAATTACAAATACAATATATTCCAATACTCCACAAGCACAAAGTGATATTATTACGAAGTTATAAATAAGTGTTATAATATAATGTAGCACTATTTTTGTAAACAACTAAACATGCAGAACATTTCATTTCACATACATAGGTTTAATTTCAAAATTGTAGAGTATACATTCATTACTATACTTATCAATGATCACTCTTCTATAGACTTCTCCTTTATTATTTGAAATGAAGAAGACTCTTTAATCATTATAACGGGCATATTGTAATTTTATACTGCGTCCACTAATTATGGGTGCATGGTATTTAATATTTTGTCTAATCTCATTGCTTTTTTTTTTTTTTTGGAAGACAATAGCTCCTAATCTCATTGCTTATATCTGTTTCAAATTGATTCATAATCCCTTTTAGTGTGTTTGAGGGAAGGGATTAGGGAGGGGATATGATTGGATTAGACTAAATTTAGTCTAATCCTATGTTTGTTGTATTTTTTGGTTTATCCAATGCTCATAGGATAAGTAATCTCATATAAAATGATAGGATAACTTATCACTATACCAATTAATATAGTGGGACTCACATAAAAAATAATTTTTTTATATTTATTTTAAAATTAAATTTAAATGAAAAATAATAAATATTAATTGTTTAATATTTTTAAATGTATTTACCATTTATTTAAATTTTTTTGAAATATAATTATAATCCAATCTAATATTTTACCAAATATATTATAGCACTAAGTATAATTCAATCCAATCTTATCATGTCTAATCCTACAGAACAAGTTTTATCTAATCAAATCATATTCGATGCACTAAACGGACATTTTTTTCTAGCCTAGCATAGGATAAAAATCTCATAATTAAAAATAAAAAAATTATAAATTATAATCCAATCTTTATTTTCTCATAATGAATAAAGATGAGTGTTCTGACCAATCGTGATCGTTCATCACCGAAAAGCCCACGATGATAGACGACTAATCACGCGTCTGAGTGTCGCAATTCTCATGAATAAATGGTGAAGAACTGAAAATCCACGGCAACATTTATTTCTATTTGTCTTTTTGGGTCCCCCAACTGGGATTCGGTAGTGACCCAACTCAATCAATAAAAAGGAAGAAAATAATTTTTTTTTTAACTAATCAAAAAATCCCTTTCAAATTCCTATGACATAAAATAAAATAAAAATTATAAATACACAAAACCAACAGCAGCTTTCATTTGAAATCCCTGTTCTTGCTGTTAACGAGGTTGCACGCTCTCTCTCTCTCTCTCTCTCTCTCTCCCCTTCACTTTCTCTCTCCTCTTTTCAGTTTTTTTCCTACAAAAGACCCAAACAAAACAGAGCTTTCATAATTTTTGCCTATAAGGAAGTAAGGAACAACAAAACCACTAGTGCTTCATTATTGTTTTTCTCTTTTTTTTTTTCCTACTTTTCACCTTCTACTATATTTTCTTTTCAAAAACACCCCAATTACAGAGGAAAGTTCGATCAATGTCGGCGACGATTGGAGCGATAGCGGCGGCGAGGAGGCCGAAGTGGCAGTACCCGCCGGCGCCGCCGACCCCGAGAATCCTCCACCTGCCTCGCCGGCCTCGCCGGAGAGCTCACCCGAAGGTCAAGAAACCCCCGCCGGTGACTCAGCCTCCTCCTCGGAGCGACCGGACTCTGGTGAAGCTCGAGACTTTGTTCGGCCAGGAGCGAGCCTTCGCAAAGGAGAGCGTGCCGATCGTGGTGCTGGAGGAGAGAAGGAGAGAGAGAGTCGAGGAGAGAGAGAGCTCCGAGGTCGCCGTCAATGGCGGGGAAAGGTCGGCGCTGGAAGAGGAGAAATGGAGGTTCCAGGCGGAGATGCTGAGAGCGGAGTGTAATTTGCTGAGGATGGAGAAGGAAATCGCCTCGAAGAAGCTCGAGAGAGCTAGGGTTAACACTCAGAGAGCTCTGCGATCGGTTATTCACTCTCTTGTTTCTGTTAGTAATCTCTGTTTTCTCGCTTCTCCGCTGTTTGTTTCCCGAGAAAATGCATCGAAGTTTTCAACTTGTACTTAACACCTTGAGAAAGTATTTACATTTCAAGTATTCAAAATTTTGACTTAATTTTTTAAGGATTTGAAATGTGATCGTTTTGGTGTGTATTTTTTTGACTGATCATCGAATTTCTCGGTGTCGATTTTTTCAGGAGAGGACGAAGATTTGCGAAGGTAAAAGCTCGGCGACGGAGTTGGAGGAAGAGATTCAACAATTGGCAGAGAAGCTAGAGAGGTTGAGAAGAAACTTGGAGAGCAAGAATTCGGGGGCTCGGAGAAAATGCCACAACTTCGATAAACAAGCGGCGCTTCTTCGGGGAGAGCTGAAGATGTTTAGAGGAAATTCCGACGAGGTCTGCGTGAAGAAGATCCGGGAGATGGCAGAAGTGAGCTTGTCTATCAGAACAATGTGTAGAGTCAGCGAGACTTTGATTTCAAGTGATGACTCTAATGTGAGTACGAATGAGTCTTAGTTTTATTGGATAATTAAGGTGTTTTGTTCTTGGTCTATTTTAACAAGTGACTGATTATTTTGAAATATTACAGGTTGAGATTTTGAGACGGAAAATGGAGGGACTGTCAAATGGAATGCTCTTAGAGAGGATGAAGGAAGAGTGTGGCTCCATGCTTTCGACTGCCAATAGCTCGGTTGCCAGTTCCGCTTCGACTTCCAAGAGGATCGAATTCGTCGATACATCATCTTCGTCGAGTCAACAGTCGCATAAGGCAGGAAAAGATAGCTCAAATTTCAGATGAATTTGATAAGCTTTCAAGGGTTATGTTATTGATTCTTAAAATGTGGTCAATCTTTTCCTTCCTCAGGAGACTGCATCGAATGAAGAGAATGCGTGCTCGGGGCGTTGTAAGGCTATAATTAGAAGAATTCTAGAGCAAGTTAGAGCCGAGACAGAGCAATGGTCTCAAATGCAAGAGATGTTGGGACAAGTGAGAGAAGAAATGGAAGAATTACAGGCTTCTCGGGACTTTTGGGAAGATCGCGCCCTTGATTACGATTACCAAATGCAATCACTGCACTCTGATGTAAGACTTCACACCCGAAATTCTTAGTTATGCTCTTGATTTTGAAATTTGTCATTAAAAAATGTTTTTGTCAACTAAGTTTTCGTGATCTTTTTCGGTTTAAGGTTCAAGAGTGGAGGCAGAAGGCAATCTCGTCCGAAAACAAGGCGAATCAGCTAGAAGCGCAAATGTACTTCCTCAGGAAGGAGCTCGAAAGGGCAAGGAAGGAAGAGAGAGCGGACGAAACAAGGGCAAAATCTTCACCACCTCGTATGGCCGTGGACGGACAACACGAGATGGAGAAGCGGGTTTTGATTTGTCGCTTGAAAGAGAACCGAAACAACAACATTAACCACTACAATCATCGTCAAGCTCAAGCCAGTGCTCAAAGTCAACGTAACAACAAGCAAAAGGAGGTTTGTTCAAGCGACGGAAGAAGAAGAAAAGCACAGACACATAGTAATATTGGAGTTGAAGTTGCTTCTGAGAGGTCACCTTTGAGAGATATTGGCAATTCATGTGTTTCATTCAAGCAACACAGCAAGGCAATCTTCCCTTTAATGCCTTCCAGGACAAGCCAAAACTTTTAGGCAATCAAAAAGGCCTTTTTTGGTTGTACTAATTACTTTCATGCCTTAGGAGAACTGAGGTAGACAAATGGGTTTTGATCTTTAAGAGTCAAGAGCGAAAGAAACCCCAAAAAAATAAAAATAAAAATAAAGAGCAGATTGCAATGAAGGTGATTAATTGCAATAGTGATTTTGGAGTGCTTTTTGGTTGTAGGTAATGGTTAGGCAAAGCTAGGCAGACCAACATGCTAATGTTTCTGTAATAAAATTTTTGGTCTACTTTGAGAAGTACTTTATTAATATATATATATATATATATATATTTTATCCCCTCCATGATTCTACAACTAAAAAGGAAAAAAAAAAAAAAAAAGACATGCTAAGCAAAAACCACAGCAATATTAACAATACATACAGCAAAATATGCATTTTGAAACACAGGCTATCATTTAAAATAAATATTTAATTTTGGTCTATTTTTGCAACTCACCATTTCTTGTATATTTGTATATATTATGTCCTTTTATATTCTAAACATATGCAAATAAACTTCTCAAATCCAAACGACATAAAGTCTTATACTAGTATGCGACATGTTGTCACAGGAAAAACAATGTTTTGTTTATTGCACGCACAATGGACATATTTTATCATTTCTGTGATTTCAAACATGTCGCTTATTAAAAATGCTACGTATAGTTTGTTCAACCTAATGAACTTTAAACAAAAAACGACAAGTATTTTCCACTCAAACGGCAAGACATGGGAAAGACAAACAGAGCTAAGGATTTAAACGACAAAAGTCTTGAGGACAAATAAATGTCGTTTGTATGATAAACGACAACTAACCTAAACGGTAAAATTAGCAAACTAAGACATGTCGTTTCATACTGTGAAATGTGAATAAACAATTTTCTCAAAGAAAAAAAAAACCTGATTGGCTGGGCAAGCAATATATATAGCCATCGCATGGTAGTTCTATATACGCTCATAAAGCTTCTCAGTTTTTTCGAAGACGACCAACTAAGCTCTCTCCTATTTCTATTTGCCATTCGCTGTAAGTTCTCAGATTCTATGTTTTACGATTTCTCTTTCCATTGCTTCTCCGAGTCGTCCTTTATTTATTTATTTAATGAATCTGATCTTTTCGCTCTCTATTCGTTTGCGTGTGGATCTAGGCTTCGCTTTCTGGCGTCTAAAATTTTCCCTTTTTTTTTTTTTTTGGGTTCATATGATTTTTAAATCGATTTTGGTTCACCTTAGGGTTCAATAAGAGAATTAATATGAATTTTATAAAAAGCACTTTTGAGGAGTCTCATGTCGATCACACACCCAAAAAAAACCTAGTATTTCAAATGGATTTTGGTTTCATTTGATTTATTTTGTTTGCTTAAGAGTTTGATTGTGGAGTTTGGAATTTTTTTATTTTTTATTTATTTTCCTTTCTTTATAACCCCGGAATTCCATGTACTGTTTTTATTTGGATTTTCATTGTGATATATTTGATCCATAGGTAGAGGAAGTTTTTATTTTGAGAAATTTAGGACACTATTTGAAGTCTTTGTTGAGAAATTACCCTTAATTAAGAATGAATGTTTGAGATTACTATTTACACTAGAAACGTCATTAAAGAAGAAGAAAGGTTTGATGTGCCTGATGGTGCTCTACTTGGACTAGACTATGAAGATTGGTAGAGAGAAAAAGGAATAAACCCATTTAAATTGTAATCCATGTTGGAGAACGTTATACTTCATAAGGGAAAAGAAAAAAAATGTTTCTTTAGGGTTTTCTGCACCTTAAAGCATTAGTACTTCCGTGTTGTCTGTGTGTCTGTGTGCGTGATCGGAAGATATGGCTGTCTGTGGCTGTGTATGAAAGCCCGGGAGGTCTCTTTCGATTGGCGAATAATTTTGGACCTATCAAATGTCAAACAGTGCACAACACGATGGTTTTGTGATAGCTTAGTGAATTCAAATAGCTGGTTATTTACTCATTTTAGCAGCTGCTAATCGCGCCTGCAAAATTTTTTTATAACTCCGCAAAATGTATTATTCACTCTGATAAGCTTTAGTCCCGTGGCCATGTAGATGCTAAAGTTGTTTACTTATCCACCGTCTAATACAAAAGTTTTGTATGCTACACCAAATTTGTGGTTAACCTATTATTTGAGCCTTGCTTGTATGTTTTCTGTGGTTCTATTTGTTTTATAGCTTTCTCTTTTTGATAAATGTCTTAAACTTTTTAAAAGGTTAATACTTCTGTCTGCATTTTGAGCAAACTCTCTGTTGACCTTATGATTTTAATTTGCTTCAGTTGAGACATGGCGACCAAGTACATCGTGGGGTCTCTGGTGGGATCTTTTGCGATTGCGTATGTGTGTGATTATTGGATGTCTGACAAAAAGATTTTTGGAGGTAAGTTATAAGCTTGTGTCTAAAACCTTTTCTTATACAAGTGATCGTAATGGCAAAATTTATAAGATATCAATTTTGATAGCATGGTTTTGGTTTCATAATCAGGTACCATACCCCACACTGTTTCGAACACGGAATGGTGGGAAGAGACTGACAAGAAATTCCAAGCTTGGCCACGCGCTGCAGGGCCGCCGGTCGTGATGAACCCTATCAGTCGTCAGAATTTCATCGTCAAATCTCAGTCTGAATAAGGAGTGTTTGCTTTTCTTTGGCTGAAGCTGATTGTTTCCTTTAACCCAATTGCCAAACTAGGCCATTAATAAGTTCTGTTTTCTCAAACTTTTTGAAATTCATGCTGTTGCACAAGTCATTGATGTGCTTGTACATCTTTTTTGCTGGAGTTTGATTATCAATACCAGTCACATTCTTTTTGGGCTTAAAGAAATTTAACAGCTTTTATTGTTTTGGAAGCAATGCACTGTTTGAAGTGAAGGTCATTCTCTGTTTAGTGAATGACATATCATAAAAGTATATTTTCCTATCACTACTCACTAGTTGGTGCGGTCCATTTTACATGGACAAAATGGTTGATATAGCTAAACTCACTATCATTTTACAAAAATATCAGAATAAACGATATACGAAGGCAAACCATCATTGCCATCCACAAAACAGTTCTCCATTGCATAGCAAAGCTACAGTAAATCAGTCAAATAACAAGCATGGCTAATCTTTACCTTCAAGTACTTAAAGTTCAAGGAACCACAAGGATACCGCAAAGCCCACGAAAAAACAATTCAAACCCAGTAGAGAATGGCTTGCAGAAACCAAATTTATTACAAATAGAACTTTGATATGTTATTACTGCGACTCAGAAACTGACGAACTGCTTTTCCTTCAAGCTTTCCACAGTTTCCTTGAGGCTGATTTCTATTGGAGTGTATTCGATACCCAAACTCTTTGCCTTTTCCTTGGACATCTGATAAATTGGCGCGAAGTTGTCATCGACACACCTGCAAAATTCATTTTGAAGCTCAAAACACATGAAAGAAAGAGTAACGAAGATGGTTTTATTCTTCTCTGTTTACAGCCGATGCCCGTGTCTTATGTCATGTAACTCAAACGAGAAGGATATAGAAACTTCAAACTTACTTCTCCGGAAGGCGTAAGGTAGGATAGAGCTCGTGAAGGATTCTGACGACTTCGGAGTAGTGGCTAACTCGCTCAACCAAACAATATCTTCCACTGGCTGAAGGAACCTCGTATGCTAGAATATGAGCATTGGCAACATCCTTGACGTTAACCCACCCGAAGCTAAAATTAGGGAATGTTTCTGCCCCTGCATTATACAAATAAATGATAATCAACGACACAATATGAATTCGAATGAGCCGATGACAGTACAAGTCGGGATTGAAGGTTGATGTAATTAGTAAAAAAAAAAAAATACCACTTATTAACTTCAAGATTACAGCAGCACTTGTGTTTAGCGTCGGCTGTAAGAGAGGGCCAATCACCATCGCGGGGTTGATCGTAACCATGTCTATACCTTTCTCTTGCACAAACTTCCAAGCAGCTTCCTCAGCCAAAGTCTTGGAAAGCACGTACCATTGCTAGTAGAAGCAAATAGGGGAAGCGATTACCAAAGAAAGAAAATATTGTTGTTTCAGCCAACCCTTGTGGTTTGTAAACAAAAGTTGCTTATTTTTCCATATTCCCATATATTCAAGTTAACCACAAGACTGCAACACCATTTTGAAATTTGCAAAACCATAAAGTTCAACACTTTGACCATACCTTTCCTTCCCTGCAAAAGTTTGGATCCGAAAACCAGGTCTCATCAACGATAACATCAGGAGTTCGAGGCTTCCCATTGTACGCAACTGCAGCGACAGAGGATGTTAAAACCACCCGCTTAACCGATGGGGCCTTCGCAACCGCATTCAGAACATTCAGCGTTCCCTTCACCGCAGGATCAAGTAGTTCCGCCTGAACGGAGAAACAGCTTCAAGAACAGGATTGAAAAACAAGGCCACACATAATTGACTACTTAATGCGACAGAAGAAACGGAACCACTCTCATTTCTCTACACAAATATGCCGTTAACCTATCTTGATTCGGAAGTGGCAATGCAATGGACAACATGATTTTACCAACAAAGAAAAAATTATTCAACATAATGCAATGGAAAAACAAGTAAATAGTTAGCAGTAAAAAAAGAGAGACTAACCTCAGGGTCCTTGACATCATGGTAAAACGGGGACGCGGTGTGAAATACGCCGTCGCATCCCTGAATAGCAGAGTCAAAGGAGCCTTCATCAAGCAAGTCTGCTTTGAAGAGATGAAGCCTCTCCTTAGCCCCATCAAGCGACGTTAAGTGCTCCACCTTTTTGGGATTATCTACCCAACCCACCCAATAATACAACTCAATTAATACGAACATCAAGTAAGAAAATACACAAAATCTATATAGTAATAAAAGTAAATACTTACATTTTTAAAACAATTAAGTAACTAATCAATTTATTAATTACTTTACATATATTTTTAATTACTAAGTCAATTACATCAGCGATTATTACGTAAATAATTGAACCACCGACATATTTTGTTATATTTTTTTTAAAAGATTAGGTATTAATTTAAATTAAATATTAAAAATTAAATATTCACTATAATTTATCTTAATAATTTTATTATAAAAATTAGATTGTTTATCTAATTAAATGATAATTCTTGTAGATGTTGTTATCTACAATACATTGCATGCCCTAACTATTAGATTGAATCTGGGTGTTTGCCAGCTAAAACTTAGAAGCATAAGACCCATTTTTTAAATCCCAAACCAGAATAGGGGGATTTGGAAATGATCGTAGAGGTGAGGTGAGAGAGAGAGAGAGAGAGACTGACTTGGATCGCGAACAGAGGCTCTAACGGTGTACCCTCGCTGCAGCAGAAACTTCACTATCCACGACGCTATGTAACCGGACGCTCCGGTCACGCACACCAGCTTTCCGGTTGCTTCGACGCCCACGATGCTCATTCTTTCTTCTTTCGGAAATCGGATCCTCTCTTCTCTGCCCAATTTCAGTTTCAGTTTCTTGTGTGTTTCTGAGTACACTGCCTTAGGTGGCTTTTATAAAATCTCTGCCTAGTTTGGTGGGCCCACGTGACAATGGAGTGGGTGGGTCCCTCGTAATGGAGAGTCTGCCACGTGGACGTCCAACCAGAGAGTGTGTGGCCGAAACAAAATGGCATTTGGCCTCCGCAGACAGTACCGTCACGGCCTACGACATCAATGTGGACGGTTGGATTTCAAGGAAACTCAAGTAGTCTTTTTTTTTTTTTTTGCAATCATCTAATTTATGAGATTATATAGTTTAACTTTTGTGCGTTATTAGTGTTTTTTTTTTTTTGGTTGAGGAAGCGTTATGACTCTTTTGGATCTGTATTAAAGCATGAATCTGATATCGAAATGTGTTTTGATTAAATTACTAAATTAGTCAGTTATTTTGGTGATTTTCGTTTTGAAATTGCGAAGTTTTATCACTTCATAACGTTGGCAAGCAAGAAAAACAACAATTAAATACGAAAACCATAGAAAATTGATAAACGACAGAATTTTTAATACGACATTCTAGGGAAACGACAAAGAACGAAAATGATATCATTAGAGTTTGAAAACGACAGAAAAGCTCAAACGACATTGAAGTTTATAACAATTAACTTGAAATGAGAGAATTTGAAAACGAATTGGCAAGCGAGAGAAACAACAATGGAATATGAAAACCATAGAATATCCATAAACGACATAATTTAAAAAACGACGTTTTAAGGAAACGACAAATAATGAAAACGATGTCATCAGAGTTTGAAAAAGATCGAAAAGCTCAAACGACATTGAAGTTTAAAACAATTAACTTGAAATGAAAGAATTTGAAAACGACTTGGCTAGCGAGAGAAACGACAATCAAATATGAACCATAGAATATCCATAAACGACAGAATTTAAAAAACGACATTTTAGGGAAACGACAAATAAGGAAAACGATATCATCAGAGTTTGAAAACAATCGAAAAGTTCAAACGACATTGAAGTTTACAACAATTAACGCTTACAACAATTAACTTGAAATGAGAGAAAATTTGAAAACGACTTGGCAAGCGAGAGAAGCAACAATCAAGCATGAAAACCATAGACTATCCATAAACGACAGAATTTAAAAATTACATTTTAGGGAAACGACAAATAACTAAAGCGATATCATCAGAGTTGAAAACGACAGAAAAGTTCAAACGACATTGAATTTTACAACAATTAACTTGAAATGAGAGAAAAATTGAAAACGACAACAGGCATAAAAACGACATTAGAGTGGACAACGACAACAAGAAGGATAAAAATGCCAGTATCGGGAAAAAAAAAAAAAGAAAAAAAGGAAAGATAATAGTTGAAAAACGGCTGCAAAATTAAAAAAGAGAATAATGTTTAAACGGATATCTAAATTGAAACACAATGATAAGCATCAAAACGACATTACAGAGAAAAACGACATTATATTTGAAAAACGACAGCAAGCATAAAACTGCTTTATAAAAAAAGTTGAAGACGACAGCAAGCATCAAAATTGAAAACGACAACAAGCATAAAAACGACATTAGAGTGGACAACGACAACAATAAAAAGAGAATAATGTTTAAACGGGTATCTAAATTGAAACATAATGATAAGCATCAAAACGACATTACAGAAAAAAACGACATTATAATTGAAAAACGACAGGAAGCATAAAACTGTTACATAAAAAAACAACATAAAATTTGAAAACGACAGTAGAGTTGAAAACGAAATAAATTTTAGAAAAAGGACAAAAATTTTAAAATGTGATCTATGTTGAAAAGACAAAAGCATAATAAAAAACTTAGTTACGGAAACGACAGTAAAATTCTTAAGTGACAGCAAGCCTATAACAACATACTAGGGAAAGCAACCGAACATTTTCAAAACAACATAAAAATTTATAAACGATAGCAAAGTTTAAAGCAACGACAAAGTTGAAAGTTGACAAAAGAAAACGATAGCAACGTTGAAAACGACAGTAAGCAATGAAAACGACATCTTAGATTATAAACGACAGAAAAAATATAAATAGAGTCCATCGTTGAAAAATGACACGAACGTATGAAAACAGTGTGGAATTGACAAAATGAATACCTACATATAGTTGGTAAAGGAAAAAAATAAAATCTTTACAAAAAGGAAAAGAAAAGGAAATCAATAAAAGAGACCGTATACTACTTCAAGAAAAAGAGAGAGAGACCAATAAAAATGAACTTTGCTTAGAATATTATGAGGAAAAATTATAAAAAAAATTAAACGATTTAAAATATGATTAGTATTTTTATTAATTAAGAAAATAATCATCAATTAGTTATAGAGAATGATGTTCATGTATACACCTTGTACTTGGACCATGATTATTTTCTTAATTTTGTGAAACATTGGCTAAAATTTAAATTTTTTTCAAAAAGGCTTATTTTGCTAATTAACCCAAATACCAACTATAAAAAATAAAATTTCAAAGACGAATATTGTTCAATTTATGAGAAAATTACAAAACAAGGTTATCCTTAGTGCAACTTAATAATCTATATTCCAAATGATGTACTCTATTTGTTTTCACTATATGTTTGTAGTATAAATTTTTGCATAAATGAAAAGTGCAACACACACAAAGCATAGATTATTATTGAGCCAAAAGAAGGGCATTCCTCAAAATTAGCCCAATTTTTTTCTTTTTTCTTTTTGTTTAGAAAGGTAAGAGGGTGGACCGAGGCCCAAATTAATTTCCTCATAAGGAATTGAACATAGAAATGTAGAGATGTAAATAGCGCAATTGTGCAAATTATTCAAAGAGAAATTTGAAAAGCTACCTGATGAACCTGAGATAACAATTAACAAATAATAATAATAATAATATGAAACCTTCATTACGCGAGTCAACTTGCTGTCTTTCGGCCAATTGCTGGTCGAATCTAAGAAGTCAAGAGATGAGAAAAGCATATGTTGTTGATTCTAAAGTGGAAAATATAATCAATTCACATGAACTTTAAACTCTGTTCGCAAAACAGATAATACAGACGATAGAATAAATATATAATATATAAAAACGCGAACAAATTTCCAAATCTCTTTCACAATATCGTCACAGACACGAACCTGCAAAGTAAGCACTTTCGGTGTTTCCCGTTTATGATATGCATGATTATGATAAAGGGTTTCGAATAAGGTAAGTAGAAAGAGAAAGTATATATATTAAAAAAGACTACATGTATAGAAATAACATTAATTCTCGACTTTTGACGTTCATAAAGTGACAAGTAATTCGCTTTAAGCATTCCGTGACCAAAGATAAAAGAAAATATATTCCCATTAGACATGCCTGCCATTATCATGAAATTGCAACATATTTTCGCTCTCTGGTCTTCATTTGGATTGCCTTCATTAGCTTAATGATTTTAATTTGCTTTTTGTCTTGAGAGCTTATTGGTAGTGAAGAGCTGCTTCTAGATTCTCCTCGGTCTTCTCTCTGTGGAGAAATCTGATTTCTTCTTAATTTTTTAGAGCTTAAAATTAAAATTGTAGGGCCTTTAAAGAGAAAGAAAGAATAGTATCTACTTTTGATAAACAAATTATTTTCTTGGGTGACAAACCTGTTTTGTTTATAATAGTATGGCTCTTTTTTCTCTGTCAAAAACAAAAAGCAACATTAGCTGTAATATATAGATAATTTTTCGTGGTAAAAACGTACTCAAAATGTGGCATAAATCTTACATTTCCCAATTGTTTTATTATTCATGAAGTGCCTTTTTCTCAGGATTGCAAGTGCCTTTTTCTCAGGATTGAAAAATATTACTATATAAGAGCGAACTGGCAAAAAAAAAAAAACAAAACAAAACAAAAAAAACAAAAAACAGCAAGGTCCATTTAGAGTTTTAGACGCATCATATATGTCCTCCAAAAAAACCTATCATGTCTCAGCTAGCTTTTCTCTTTTCTCTTTTTTTTTTTTTGTTTTTACACCGAAGAAGTGGTGTAGTGGCAAGAGATGTCCACCTTAGGCATCCCCCTGCAACCCAGGGATCGAACCCCACCCGTCCCCAATCATTGTGGTTAGATCATAGTGATGGTTGTTGAGCCCTGTGCTTCAGATTCCAGGGGCCCTTTGGCCTCGTATGGGGAAGTCTAAGATAAACCCCTCGTCACCCTTTGGGGACGTCACCCTTCGGTGGTCCCCGAGATTGCTATTAGAAGAGCCGAAGAGGCGTGGGGACGTGAGCAGCATCTCCTGGTCCCTTTTTTTTCATAGCAAAAAAAAATTTTCTCTTTTTTATTTTCTATTTTTTTTAAGTCGCATTATTGTGCACCTTTTATATAGTTGATGTACACCACAGGTTAATTATAATTGACGCAAGCCAGAACCGAATAATTTTAAGCCTTTAAGTCAAAGAGAAAATCACCCTACACCATATGATCAATTATATGCACAATTATATATATTGTAAAGTAACGTAAATGAGAGGAAATTCTTCTGCTTGATTATTCTAAATTTCTAACCCTGCTTTCATAATTATTTAATTAAATTTATTTATTGAGCAATAAATAAAGTGGTTACTACTGACTTGATACATTGTCCTTGTGCTACATATTAAGTTGCCTTCAGTACAATCACCGGCCAAGAATAATGGTAATGATAATCACAATTTTCCTTATAATTAGTAGACAAAAGCTCATTTCAGTTCGTGCTTTATTGTTTAGTGGAAACCTAAAGTTACAAAAGGGACAGTCATGACAAATTTCAGAAAAACACCGCAGACACTTAGAGAGACTATATACAGTGGTTGCGGTGACTACATAAAAATAAGATTATCACACATTTTTTCCCTTGTCAATTCTTGTCACTGACATCCAATACTGAGTGCATTTCCACATCAATACATGTGCATAATGAAAATGTTTTATTTTGTAGTTAATTTATTCTTCTTGGTAGAAATAAAAATGGAAAATGTATTTGAAAAACAAAACACATGTAACGTTGAGCTCTATGTTTATAAGAGTTGAAATTGCAAAAATGATGACCTAATAAAGCTTCTAGCTTCTATGCTTGTCAATTTCTTACGTATATCTTTCATGTTGTGATCTCACTAATTACACAAAATCACAATCGTCATTATATTGTACGCCTTAGAAACCATATGTAGATATATAGGAGTACCAAAGAATCAAAATATATAGTAGTGCACGTCACACATGTAAACCAACTCATCATCTCTATTGCTTTTTATAGCACTTCCACTTTTGTGAATCATATATAGTGCTCTCTAGTATCTATTATATATATGCAACATCAAATTAACCCATTAATTCCCTCTCCCTCTCTCTCTCTCTCTCTCCATTTCTCCGCCACTTATGTGATCTCTTATACTTTTCAATATTCCCACACGCACACACACGCACATATATATATATATATATATATATATATATCCCTTCTGACTTATAAACAAAGAAATAAGAAAAAGTAGATCATCAAGAGAAATCCTCTAAATCCATGGCTTCTCTAACGCTACTCTCTCTTTACAAAAACCCTAATATTCCAATCACCCTCTTGCCAAGATCCAATATTTTTCCTCCTAAACCTATGATGATCATCACATGCTCATCATCATCATCATCATCATCACTTTCAAGCACAAAACCCAAACCCGAAAACACGATCATCAACACCAATAATCTCCACCACAAATCCCTAATCTCCAAAGGCGAAAAAGCTCGCGAGACCGGCGAAAGCGGCGGCGAAGCGGAGGAGGAGGAGAAGAGAGAGCTATGGGAGATGTGGAGAGAGATCCAAGGAGCGAACAACTGGGAAGGGCTATTGGACCCACTGAACCCTCACCTGAGGAGGGAGATAATCCGCTACGGCGAGCTCGCTCAGGCCTGCTACGACTCGTTCGACTTCGACCCTCACTCCAAGTACTGCGGGACCTGCAAGTACCCCGGCGCGCACTTCTTCGACAAGCTCGGTATGTCCGACCACGGCCACCAGATCACTCGGTACCTCTACGCCACGTCCAACATCAACCTCCCCAACTTCTTCCAGAGGTCCAAGATGAGCAGCGTCTGGAGCGCCCACGCCAACTGGATGGGCTACGTCGCTGTCTCCGACGACGCCGCCTCGGCCCGCCTCGGCCGCCGCGACATCGTCGTGGCTTGGCGCGGCACCGTCACCTACTTGGAGTGGATATGCGACCTCAAGGACATCCTCCGCCCCGCCGGCTTCGGCCCTGACCCGACCGTCAAGATCGAGTCCGGCTTCTACGACCTCTACACCAAGAAAGAGCAAAGCTGCAAGTTCTGCTCGTTCTCCGCGCGCGAGCAAGTGCTCGCCGAGATCAAGCGCCTCGTCGATTACTACGACGGCGAGGAGATCAGCATCACCGTCACCGGCCACAGCCTGGGCTCTGCTTTGGCCATACTCAGCGCCTACGACATCGCCGAGGTCGGCCTCAACGCCGGTGGTGGCAATGATGCAACCACCTCGGCGGGGGTCAAAATCCCGGTGACGGTGTACTCTTTCGCGGGGCCGAGGGTGGGGAACTTGAAGTTCAAAGAGCGGTGCGACGAGCTGGGCGTGAAGGTGCTGAGGGTGGTGAACGTGCACGACGTGGTTCCGACGGTGCCGGGGATCATCGCGAACGAGAAGCTCCAGTTCCAGAAGTACATCGAAGACGTGGTGTCGTTCCCGTGGAGCTACGCTCACGTGGGCGTCGAGCTCGGGCTGGACCAGGCGCTGAGCCCGTTCCTGAAGCCGAGCAAGGACCCGGGCTGCGCCCACAACCTGGAGGTTCACCTCCACCTTGTGGACGGCTACCATGGGAAGGGCAAGAGGTTTTGCTTGGCCACCAAGAGGGACATAGCGTTGGTCAACAAGAGTTGTGATTTGCTAAGGCCCGATTATGGGGTCCCACCGCACTGGCGGCAGGACGAGAATAAAGGGATGGTTAGGAACAGGGAGGGAAGGTGGGTGGTCCCCGAGCGGGCCAGGCTCGAGGGCCACCCACCCGACACAGCTCAGCACCTCCAGAAAATAGTCATGCTTCTCAACAACAACAATACTACTGGTGTTGTCAATGGAACTACTACTAGTAGTGCCGCTACTTCCCCGGCTTAATTCGTTATTATAAGCTTGATAATGACGGGTTTATAATGTTGTTGGTCTCGCTAGTGAAAAAGTGACACGTTTATTAGTTGTGTTTATAAATAATATGTGTTCACTTTTTATTTGTTGTTTCTAAGAATCATTATGTGAAGTACTAACAAATGAGAGCGATGAGTTACTTTAATTAGTTGTGTTTTAAATAATGTGTGGGTCTTTTCAATATAAATGATATCTTATCTTGGTAATTTGTCCCCTCCTGATCTTTTCGATGTCTTGTAATACATGGAGTTTGTTAATTATAAATCTAGAAAATACATGGTCTTTTGGTTTTTATACTAGAAAATACATGGTATTTTTAAATCCAGAAATTACATGGTCTTTTTTAATCTAGAAAATCTAGAAAATTCATGGTCTTTTTAAATCCAGAAATACAGGGTCTTTTTTAATCTAGAAAATACATGGTCTTTTTGCCATGTAGAAATACATCAGATGTATAAATCTAGAAAATACGTGGGTCTTTATAGAGCATACAGTTGGTGCTCCAACTGGCGCTAAAGGCCTGCACTGCGCCATTTCCATATATATATATATATATATATATATATATATATATATAACTTTGTCTTTAAATATTTTTTAGAAGGTATAAATATTATTTATAATTGGTAATTTTGTTAGATATATTGAATATAAAAAGAGATAGAGTAAAACTTAGTGTAATGGGTTGAAGAGATAATATATATATATATATATATATATATATAATTTAGTGTAAAGTAAATAATGATCACATGTCCACTTTTGCATGGTTTCTACCTCTGTTCTGTGTATTTACTCTTAGATCGGGACATTGATCAAGACCAATAAAATATCAAATCAAACATTATAAGTTCTTGTTCATAGTTGAAAATGGCCTTAATAATTAAACTCCGATGTGGATCGCTAACAAACCACAGAGTAATTACTTAATCATGAGCGCAAAGCCAGTCTAATATATAATTAACCTAAGTTTCTTGATCAAATTAAGTCTTCATTAATTATTTATCTATTTGTTGTTTTGCCTTTGATTTGATCCCATGATACAATGGTTTGTCAGACCCACAGTACGTAGTACGTAGCACTATACATTAATCAAATATTTTGCGAGTTTATGGGAAAGGATAAAAAAATTAAAACGAACTACATATTTCGCGAGTAGTACGCACGTAATGCAAGTTTTTAGAAAGAATACTAGACTAAATGCAAATGGCATATATATAATTGAGTGCTTCTCTATCATCACAAAATTTTGGGGGCCCATTGAGTGTCGTGATCATCATCAAATCAATCTGCTGTAGTGTTCCAATATAGAAAATTGTGGGACATTAGCTTATTTCATAGGGTGAGTTGCAAAAATAAGTCAAAATTAAATGTTTGTTTTAAATGATAGCTTGTGTTTCAAAAAATTAAAGAAATAGTCATGTTACGAATTGTATAACAGAAAAGTGTCACACAAAATATAACACAAAATATAACAGATTTATAAATATTTGTAAGATATTATTTAACACTTCAAAAAATAATGAGTAAAACTTAAAGTGTTACAAAATATCTTACAAATATTTATAAATGTGTTATATTTTGTGTGACACTTTTCTGTTATACAATTCGTAACATGGCTATTTTTTTTTCATTTTTTAAAACATAGGCTGGACTTTAAAAACAAAATTTTTTTGGCTATTTTTTATAATTTCCCTCTTTCATATTATGTAGTACCGTACAGACAAAAACAAAACATATTGGTCAAGAAAAACTAGTCTTATGACTCATCATGGTAAAGTAGTACTAAACCTAAGGATAGCTCATAAATTCAAAACACATGATAAACAAAATATTATAGTATCAATATTGCATGTATCATTTTATGATATCATTAACTCGAAGTTAGGTAAACAGGGTGTACTAAAGTAGTACTCATTTGAATCAATATTTGTTAATCTTTATGAACAAACTTTCGGAGTTTGCATGCACATTGCACATATTATGCTTAATTTCTACTTTTAGGTTATTCGCGGAATCGGTATACATAAAAAATATATATTTTACTATAAGAAGAGTGGTAATATTATTATTAGCAACAAAAAAAATGATATCTCTCTTTCATTTTGCAGCTGTCAAACTTACTACTTAATTTACTTTTGCATAAAAAATATATATATATATATATATATATAGGTTTTAATATACGTTTCTGATAGGGAAAACATATCAAATCTCGGCTGTCACACTCTTGATCAGTAAAACTTAGAAAAAAGAAAGTAGAAAAAAAAAATCTTAGCAAGATGTTGTGATCAAGAGAGAAAATACACAGAAAATTTCAAAGTACTCATAATTTTAGTCAGTTGTGAAGTGCTTTTGTGAAAATATCATTCTTTGATATATATCATTAATTATTCCTTTTGAAATGTGGCCAGTATTGTTGGCTTCTTATCTGCCATATTATGTTCACACTACCTAAAGGACTAATGGTTGCTTTCTTTTTCTCATTTCATTTCTTTCCATGTAATTGCCAAATAAATGACAAATGAATTATAAATATACATAAAATGACAAATTAAGCATGAGTACTCTTTTGAAAATTTCTAACTCTTATAACCAAAAACTCTAAAAAAGTAACACTTAAAAATTTGCTTTCCTGCAATATTACATATCATTTTGTCCCCTATAGGTGCTTAGGGTTGATTAAAATTGTTGCAGAATTTATCTTATAAATTAGAATAATATGAACTTGGGTGCATATATATATAATGTTGGGCACTAATTCATAAAGGTAAGTAATATAATGGTGTGATCATCATTAGTTATGGACCTTCAAAATTATCCCATTATAACTTTTTAACCTTAAGACAAGGCAAGTGATAGATTAGCTCAACCATATGCCACTTATGTTTGTATAAGACGTGTAATTAATGGTTTTGGAAGGATAATGTGTGTAATTATTTGCCTTTTCTAGTGACCCAAATATGAGTGTGCCTCAAATTTATATTTTTCCTAGTAATTAATATGCTATATATTACATTCAATTATAGATAAGTTTGTGAATATTATTAGTAGCATATATAACTAGTGCGAGTTTCTTTTGTGCTCCACCATATTTTGCCAAAACATACACCATGTAACGTCTGTGACCCAACTTTTTTTAATTTAATAAAAGTTCAGTAATTAGGAGTAAATAAAATAATTCTAGTGGAATTTCAAACTCTTGAGATTTTTCTTTGTAAGTAGAAAACGTTTAATTAGAGAGAACGTGCCTAAAGTTGTATTAAAATGACCAAACCTTATTTTGAGTCTTTGTCATGGTAAACGCTAGTGATCCCACTTATATATACATATAGAGTGGTCAGGTCAACTTGAGCTATATATAATATCAAGAGACTTAGGTAATCTATGAAACATACCATATTAATTTCTATAATTTTGTTTTGATTTTCAAATAGTTGAACCTCTCCACTTGATAAAAAGGAGGCTACCTTTTAATCTTGAGTGAAGAACAATGATAGAAAGTACTAAAAATATATATATATATATATATATATATTTTTTCTCTTGTACTCTTATGAACGTATTTTCCTTAGTTGTATGAGCACCATTTCCACTATATGGACTATGGAACCTCTCCACTTCTGAGGGAATTATCACCATATATATATAGTGGGATATGCAATAGTGATTTAGGATAATAATAGTTAATTTGTAATACTGACAATAACAATATCCGAGGATGAATGGGATTATAAAGTTTTAACCCTTTGTTTGGGATACTCATTCCATTTTATTTTTTGGAATAGAAAAAAAATGAGTTGAAGAATAATTTGAAAAATAATTTGAAATGATTATAAAATTATTTGACTTTGTTAATTTCGAGGTGGTATAAATGGTTGAGATTTAAGGATATTATATATGGATTTAGAAAGTTGAAAAAATTAGAATTGAATGGAATAGTTTGGAAGATTAAAAAAGTTGACAAAAATAGAATGAAATAGAATGGGTAAAATGATTAGACCAACAATAACAATAAATATAAAAGATAATTGCGTTGACCAATTAACTCGTATGATTGGAAGACCACAGTACTTTACATTAACAAGTACCATATTTAGTTGCCAAAACGTGGACTGAACTATTTCCTTGCCAACCTATGAATATTGACCCAAAATGTACTGATAATGATCATGGCCATAGGCACCTTGTTAACAAGCATCTAATTATTGATTAGTACAATAAGCCCACTCGTTACGACTATCACATTCATAATTACTAATTTGTGGTCATTTTACATAGCATAAACTATATTTTATTTCCTTAAATAAATTACGTGGATGAAGATTTTTTTTTCACTCCATAAAAAACGGATCAGATTGGTGTTATCAAGGATAAGTGGATAACACCTCCTATTCGTAGCAATATATATATATATATATATATATATATAACACGTCCTATTTCTATAACTTTATAAAGAATCCTGAGGCAGTGAAACCGAAAGAGCTTCCGAATGATAAATGTAATTTTACTATCATTTATATTAGTCTAAATACGGTCAATTGATTGAATAGGGTCTCCAAAATAGGATTGAATATGAATATAGATTTTTAGCATGATAAAATCTTATATAACCGTTTTACATTATAAATGTGTTGCTCAAAGTGATGAAATTCGCTCACTAATCCATGATTTTCTTGCGTATAATTTTTTTCTTAGGGTGATAAGCTAATTAATCATATGTAATAGTGCCTATAATATTATACTCGCTGCAAGTTTATAATGCACGAGAGCAAATTATAAGAAAAATAAATTATATATAAAAAATGAATGAAAAAAGACTTTTTTTTTCATGACCCTTTTTCATCTCAATTCGGCTAGCAAAGTAGTGTTACGCATTTCATTTGTTTGCCATCATCACAAAGGCAAGAATCAAGTTTTTTTTTTTTTTTTTCCGAAATCAATGTGTCCTTCTCTTGGATTTTTTTCGAAATCAATGTGTCCTTCTCTTGGACACAAGTCTCACTTACCAAAAAAACATGCAAAAACTTCGAAGCTTTTACTCACGAGAACAATTACTAATTATTGCATTCCGCCAAAGAAAGAGCATAAAGAATCATATAAATTCCTAAATATGATTTAACTCTTATAAAAATGTTTTGCACCAAAAAAAAAAAAAAACTCTTATAAAAATGATATTATCTTTATTTTTTTCTTTACACATAACTCATTTTTAGCCAAACTAATATCTTCTCATTTTCAGCAACCAAAAAAAAAAACACAAAAACAAAAACAAAACAAAACAAACAAATACA
The DNA here is from genome assembly GCA_018132145.1 of Boehmeria nivea var. tenacissima. Taxonomy (NCBI): domain Eukaryota; kingdom Viridiplantae; phylum Streptophyta; class Magnoliopsida; order Rosales; family Urticaceae; genus Boehmeria; species Boehmeria nivea. Next base: position 21,957,772 of record CM030874.1, on the reverse strand, counting down.
AAAAAAAAAAACTTCTTAGGATTCTTATGCAGTAAAAGACGAGCATATCCATTAATCTAGAAGTTTATCAAATACAGTATACCCTAGTCCTAGAGGCCAGTTTGGCATTACTTTTGGAGGCTGCTTTTAGATTATAAAACAATCTAAAGCAGCTATATGCGTTTGGTAAACCTGCTTCTTAAAGAAGGAAGTAACCTTTTATGCTTTTACGTAGTGTAATTTGAGAAGCAGGTTAAAGGCTGCTTTTCTGTAACCGAAAATGCTTCTCCAGTTTAAATTACTAAAATATCATTAATTAACTACCCATATTCCACTAAATAATTTCTTAAAATTATTAATTGGTAATTTTACATACCCACACTATTTTAATAGCAGTTTTAAAAATAAAATAACCAAACACCCTATATGCTTATAACTTTAGCAATTTCTTTCATCAGCACAGTTTGAAGCACTTTTTTTATAAGCACAGCAATGTCAAACTGGCACTAGGTTTAATTTCACATTACTACTAGACTTTTACGTGTAGACTAATTAACCTTTAATAAATTAATACTCTATAAAATTATTGAGTAAATAACCATTTTTTAAATGATATTTTAAGAAGTTAGTCAATTTTATAACTACATCATAATATATTTTTACCTTTATATCCTTAATTCATTTATATACTAGTGGCTAATAATTTAATTTTTCAAAAGGTTAACCATATATTTTAAAAAATGGATAAAAAAATGGCTAAATACCAAATATACTCATAAGTTAATAGCCTCAATTATTTAATATTTTTAGCCGAACCCAACATGCTAAATTAATAATTCACTAAATTTATAAGAAAATAATACATCACATACTTAATGTATACATTAATAATTTTTTAATTTATAAATATTTCTAATATTATTTAGACTATTTTATATAATATATATCTAATATTGCCTGTTCTTTTTAAAGATAATATTGATACGGATTTACTTAAGGGTGAAGTAGGTAAATACCCATAATTTATATAACAATAAAAATAAATACAAAAACTTTTGAAGTAATTGAGTTTCTAGTCAATTTGTGAATTACTTGCACATACTTTTGGTAACTAAGTGAATTATATCCACTTACTACTGTGTAAGTAATTGAATCATTTGGGTAGTTGGTTACATTTTTCAAAAGATTAGGTAATAACTTACATTAAGTTTTAAAAATTGAGTATTCATTACATTTCTCTTTGCTTAATAACTACATAAAATCATAATAATTGGTTGTAAAATGATATCAAATTTATATTGCATCATATGTTTGGATAAATAAATGAAATATCTTGATGACTTAATAATTAGTTTGAGCCATAGACATTCGGTTTGTTAAAGGTCGTGAGATGACTCGTTTAAGATCTCGCCAACTGTTTTATCAAAGAGTTTATTTAATATGTATATATATGTAATTTTAAATTGGGGGATTTTGACAAATGTCGATTCTTGATAAAATGATAATTTATATTTTGTATATATTGTATTTTTAATTTAAATTTATATTATAAATATAAAATAAAAATAAAAAAATATATTATTTAAGATATAAATTATTAAATGACACGAAGAAAGATTTTATTTTGAAATTCTTCAAGTGGGAATGGCTTTATTTGGACACACTCTCCTTTTTTTTTTTTTTTTAATTTATCATTGTGATTTCTTGAGAGCCCAAGCCCAAAAGCCCATAGTCCACAAATTCTAGGGTTTTGTTTCTTCCACCTGAAAAGAAAAGAAAAAAGGTACGCTCTCATTGTCGTCGTCGTTGTCCAAGGTCGCGAAGCAGAGGTCGGTCGGTGGGTCTGAATCCGACGCAGGCGGCGAGGTCAGACTTGCTGTGAGAGAGAGAGCGAGCGAAGATGAGGCCGATTCTGATGAAAGGGCACGAGAGGCCACTGACTTTCCTAAGTTACAACCGCGAAGGCGACCTCCTCTTCTCCTGCGCAAAGGACCACCACCCCAACGTCTGGTTCGCCGACAACGGCGAGCGCCTCGGAACCTACATCGGCCACAACGGCGCCGTCTGGTCCTGCGACGTCTCCCGCGACTCCAGCCTCCTCCTCACCGGCAGCGCCGACCAGTCCGCCAAGCTCTGGAGCGTCCAGTCCGGCCACCCCCTCTTCACCTTCTCCTTCGACTCCCCCGCCAGGTCCGTCGACTTCTCCGTCGGCGACAAGCTCGCCATCGTCACCACCGACCCCTTCATGGATGTCCCCTCCGCCATCCACGTCAAGCGCATCGCCTCCGACCCCGCCGATCGTAAGTCCCTAACCCTAACCCTAACCCTGTCGTTCCGGTCTTTTTCTCACTGTTGTTTGGGGCAGAGACGGGCGAGTCGGCCCTGGTGATGAAGGGCCCTCAGGGGAGGATCGACAGGGCCGTGTGGGGTCCTCTCAACAGCACCATCATCAGCGCCGGAGAAGACACCGTCATTCGCGTCTGGGACTCCGAGGTTGGTTTTGCTTTCGTTGTTGGAGTCGAACGCTATCTGAGTTGCGGTGTTTGTGCCTCTGATTCATTCATTCATTTGCAGACTGGAAAGCTACTGAACCAGTCGGAGAAGGAAACTGGGCACCAGAAGCGCATCACTTCCCTTTCCAAATCCGCCGATGGCTCCCATTTCATCACTGGTTCCCTTGATAAATCCGCCAAGGTGACTGTCATGGCATTTTCTGATTCGATCTCTCTGTTTTTTTTTTTTTTTAATTACCAAATGTTGATTTTACTGTGGGCTTTTAGCTTTGGGATTCGAGAACCTTGAAGCTTCTGAAGACCTATTCCACAGAGCGCCCCGTCAACGCAGTTGCTATGTCTCCGCTGCTTGATCATGTAAGTATTTCGTGATGTTTAAGAGGGAATAAGAGGGATGGAAAGAGGGTCGTAAACCGATATATGTATATTTCTCAGGTTGTTCTTGGTGGTGGTCAAGATGCATCGGCTGTTACCACAACTGATCATCGGGCTGGAAAATTTGAGGCTAAATTTTTTGACAAGGTGACTTATTCCATAGCATTAATATTTATTTTTTGTTCAGTGTTAATTGAATAATTAAGGTCTCCCTGTTGTTTAGTTTCTTCGGTTCTTGAGGTTCTTCCTATTTCATATGTTTAGATTCTTGGAGAAGAGATCGGAGGTGTGAAAGGGCATTTTGGACCAATAAACGCTTTGGCTTTCAACCCCGATGGCAGAAGGTATATTTCTAAGTCATTACATGTCTAGTATCTCACTATCTTGCTTCATTTATAAACTTGTAAGGTTGACATCTTTATAATATGGTTTTCTAGATAACCGATGACTTGTGTTGCGTAACTGTTGATTGGATGAATTAGATATTTTAAGAAATGATTAGTAGTTTATATTTCTTTGCAATGAGTTCACAAATGCCAGTTCAATTAGGTGAGGCCTAAGAGCTGTTTTATAGTCTATAAATTGAGGATGGTGAAGGTTAATGTGAAGTGAAGTGGTAGAGAATTTGAAAATATGATTTTGTGCTCCTGTGTTCTGGAAATTTTGGGAGAATTAGAGAATTTGAGATGAGTGTAGGTTTTGCTTATCCTTCAAATGCTTTCAATCTGCCGAAAGATCTTCATTATTGAAGCAGACTTTTTTTTCCACTAGTTTATTTTGCTTAACCTAAACAGTAGAGGACACGCTGACAATAGGCTTATAATCTGCTGGACTCCTTTCTATTGTAACTTAAGTTTTGTTGGAGTTGGGACCCTCTTTTATTTGATGTGATCATGGTCATCCTATAGTTCCCCAAACATTTCCCACCTTAATTGCCCCTCATTGTAGAATTTCCGATATAGAATGCTTAGTTATTTTCAGATTTACTCACAAGTTTATCTTATAATTTGCTTCCGCCATGGTCAAAGGTGTTTGTGGTCTTGATGCTAGAATTGTGTAGTGGGAGAAAATTGGTTTGTTAACCATGTCTTCTTATGTATAGAAGCATTGGATCAATCACATTCTTAGGCTTAACAATTTCGGGTGAATGTCAAATGCATTGGCTTCGGGATCTTAAGTTTGAAGTGTTCAAGAAGATAAAAATTTTAAAATATAATAAACAAGAGAGTTTTTTCCTCGCTAGAATTATATATGTACCATAGACAGCCCAGAAGATACTTCTCCCTTCCACCTTTATTGCGGTCGCTTCACCTGTTTATCCAGATAGTAAACGATTCGCTGAAAAGGCAATTGCAATGGTCTGTTTCCAATAACTTTTCATCTTTGAGATAACTCTGCTAAAAAGCTACAATTACTTGTGTGCATTGTTATTTGAGGTTCTACAGTTATTTTAGGTTCACAGTAACTCGGTATCTTCTGATCTTACCTTGTCATGTTGTGATTTGAAGGTTTCAATTTGCATTTAGAGCCTGATTGCCTAACCTTTTTTGCATTTACATATCTGGATGTTTTTATTATTAGTCTATATGAACAAATTAAACTATGTGGTGCACTACGGTTGTACAGCCAGGTGTCTCTTGTTATTTTGCTATATTATTGAGAGAATTAGGATATAGATGAGAATTGTTTACATTACAAAACCAAATGCCTTATAAACTGAGTCCAGTGTCAAATAGAACATCTGTTTATTATTTCACATGTTGGTACAGGTAAAACATAAATCTCGAAGATGATGGTATAAAGCCAGATATTTTTTAGCCAAAGTTGTTTTAAAATCTTTGTATATTTGTATATGACAATGACATGGCTTAAGGCCTTGTAGATAGCATTTCTAAGCATCTATGATCTCTCTCATTCATTACACTTATGTAGTTTCTCATTTCAGGGATTCCTGCTTTTGAAATCACTTTCTAAAAATTATGTTAATAAACTTATGTTCTGTCCAATGGTTTTGGTGCTCTAATATTTACGTGTCACAATGTTGTATAGCTCAGATATGCGTGTTGATTACTATGATTATCTATTCTTCATATGAATTTTTAAAGCCATCATTTTGAATTTTCAGTTTCTCAAGTGGAGGTGAAGATGGTTACGTACGTCTACATCATTTTGATCCGGATTACTTCAACATCAAGATTTAGATTTTGAATTCCTTTTTGTTCTCGGCCAACTATCAGTGTTTCGAATAGTTACACTTCAGCGTTGTGATTGTTGTGTTCAAAACTATGTTTGATATTTTGTTATTTGAACGAATACAGTTTTGTAGAAGAGTTATGCAGATATCATTCTTTCTTCTTTTCACCTTGTATAATAGCTTTCACAATTTTAACTTTGCTTGAAAAAATGGTGATGGAAGAAAATGAAACTATGAGCTTTATTTGAGTTATGCAAGGTTATTTGCTTCGAAAGAGCTGTTTACGCGTTGGGTATTTTATCTCCTTGATAATAAGATACACCGGTTTGGGTATTTGACATCCGCAAAAGATGACAATTGTTAGTACTAGATGGTGTGTATGTGTATGAAAGAAAAGAGTGAGTGTAGGGACAAAAAAAAAAGGTGTGAAAATAGGAGTGTTGGAATATAATGATGGGTAAACTTATTAATGGTATTTTAGAAACACCCTTCCTAATCTTACATTTTTTTTTTTGGTTTGAAATTAAGTGATAATAGGATGCAAAGAAAAAAATGAAGGATAAAATGTGTAATCTTTTATAAAATGAGATGTTGTGTGACAAAGTTAGCTCAAAACCTAGAATAAGCTGACCATAAATTATTAGTTCTTAATTTATGCACTACAAGCTAGCTTGGTTCAATTGTTCCATTGTAAGTGACAACCTGAAAGTTGTGCCACATTTAGGAGTGACAAAGAGACAATACCAACACCAATCGTACTGACACTTCAATGTGTTCATTAGGGCACCACGATTACACCGATACATTATTTATTAGATTCAGTGATTAACTATTCATTGAATTTTCAGAAGACTTTTTGGTCACCATTTAATGAGTAGAGCTTGTGGTGTGGGTGTCGGCATTGCAAATTGCAACCATTTAACGCTTTGGTGCAAACTCCAAAGCCTTGAAAGTCCCACTCGAAAATAACCAAAATATTTGCTGTTTGGACTATAGTCACTTCCAAGGTTGTTGGAAGTCGTATCATTTCTTTTTGTCACTTTTCATCATTTCTGAATCTTGCCTCCTAGGCCCCAGCTCATGCTCATACTACCACTCCACTCCATAAATATATATATATTTTTGGTATTTTGTAATTATTGGCCTCGTATTTTTTGTTTAATTTTTTCCCACTAGATATTATTGTGCAAAATTTTGCATTTCATATGATTTCGTTTGATTTTTTTTTATATACCCTCTTTAAAAGGACAGCGTCGATACAGCTTTTTGGGTACAAAGATTCGTGAGACATTTTGATTATAGCGATGTGAAAATAAAACAAAATAATACATTAATGAGATGTCTTTTCAAAGACGCGTATGGACATTGGACACTATACTAATATCATTCATGAAAGTATCTTTTTTCCCTCAAAAAGATAAGTATTTTTTCTTTTTCTTTTTTTTTTTTGCCGGAAAAAAAAAAGAGAAGTATTCTCTCTCGTATTATAAGAATAGTATTAGTCTTCTTTATTTACTTGATTTCTAAAATAAGTGTCAACAAGGAATGCCTTTTTTTTTTCCTTTTAATTATCAATTCTGATAACATATCATTTACAACATTAATACGTGTAAAGGCTCACATAAAGAAAGTTATCAGATCTATTTTTTTTAATAATAAAAATTTAATGGTCCAAAAATTATTTATCATCACAACTTTTGTCAACTGAGACATTCATACATTTTCTCATACAATATATTTGGTTTTCAAATAAGTAGGCAATGATTAATCATTTATAATCTGATTATTTGCGAATCATTTTAAATTATTATATGATAGCAAAGTTATATAAGTAGTATCTAATTGTTGAAATTGATTTACTTTTAGATAATTTATCTAAAACGGCCAACGTAAATAACGAGATAGGTTTTGGCTGACATATCTCGAGTGATGACTAACTCTTTGTCGAACTCTTAGCAAGGCGAGTGTCTCGTATTTTTGTATGATTTTATCTTACCCTTCAAGGCTTTGATGGTGTTTCATCATATCGTAAATTGGAATTCTAAAATGCTTAAATATAAATAATCTTTTTAATATCCTAAAGAATTCAGGTTATTATGATATGAGAAAATCGACATTAAAGCCCCAAAGGCCATACAACATGGGCTTAACCATTTTACTATGTCTTGCAAAAAAAACCATTTTACTATTAACTCCTTGTTCAGGACACTTGTTTCGACGAAACCATTTCATCAAAATTGTATCTAAACATTTTGTTACTTGAGGGAAAAAAATGAGATATGAAAGAGTTTTAAAGTACATAAAAGGGGCATTTTAATGACTTTCTACATTTTACGGTGTACATTCCTAGTAAAAACATATGGGCAACTTCAAGCTTAATCTTTTGAATGTGTGAATTTAAATGTTATAACTAGAAACATTTGCAAATCATTTAAATGAATTATTTTGATTTTTTAGCTTAAAATATTTTTCATCTAAATTTCATTTATACCAGTGACCCAAATAAAAGGTAAAATATTTAGTTTTTTTTTTTTTTTTCATTCGGGCATTGCCCACCAACTTTTTCTCCTAAATCCTACCAAACTACTGGCATTGCTAACTTCACACGCTCGTTATAAGAGCGTGATAGACGTACTAAGGTCAAAGTTAGGCGTGCAATGCATGGATCTATGGGATTATTTAAAAAAAATAAAAAATTAATGGAGAAACATTTTGCTATTCCATTTGGAAATAAGAGAATACTAGTCTAGTGCTAAGACTAAGAGGGGTCCATGATAATATTTCCTTTTCATCAGTCAAAATTCTACGTTCACTTTTCATCAAAATGCATTTTCTCTCCTTTCTTTTTCAGTTAAATAGAGGATGATAGTAAAGAGGAAAAAAAGTTGATGACTACTTGATTATGCATTTTCCTCTGAGATGAAACAAAGTCCACCAGAAAATATGATTCTTCAAATTATATTTTTTTGGGGCTGTTTTTTCGCATTTAAAAGGGACAGGGACATAGACTAGTTTTGGACTGAGTGTTTGTGCACATGCCCCGATTGATTTTATTCTAATTTATAAACTTACTCCTGATTTTGAATTTTTTTTTTAATAATTACATCTATGTCTTACACTTATTTAATCTCTGAAGAGATTCTGCAAGAGAACACTAACGATTTTAAACCATAAAATATACTTTTTTAGTGGACCTACAACTTAACAAGATAAATTTAATAATTTAAAATTATTTATTATTAGTGAATGTCTCCCACTTAAGAATTTCTCAAATTTTTAACTTTAAAATTTTATCCGTTTAAAATTATATTTGTACCCGATAATTTGCTTGATTTAAAAGTAAATAAATATTTTAATTGTATATCTTTATGTCTCAAATTTTATGTATCATCTCTTTTTATATTATCTTTAATTTTGATCCTTTGAACTAAATTTTTGGATCCATACTTCGTTTTTGTGGAAAGTCTAGAATTTGACACATTCTAGGAGTCACATTCATTAGAATAAAGTGATTTATTCTCTCTCTTTTTTTTTTTTTTTTGGCATCTAATATAGTATCTTTTAGATATTAACTAGATATTTGATTGGTCAATGGAATGTAGTATTCCTAATTCAATCTTCTGAAAATAAATTATAGAAAAACTTATATAGGAAAATAGAGAAGCATTTATTTATTAAATTCTCACAATTTATTACATAGTATATTTTTAATATTGCCGAAATCTAAATATATAATATAAGTTTTAACTTTTTCATTTTATGAAATAACAAAGATCTAATTTAATTTCTCAACAGATAGATTGTAAATAGTAAACACTATTTTAAGACTTGGATATAAATCTAAACTATATTATATTATAACAACAAAATTTAAGTTTGCCTTTTCTTCTATGTCTCCTCCTCGGAAAAACATCATCTTTCTACAGAAATAATAATACAACACTTGAAATAAATTCGCATGAAAACAAGCAAAAAAAAAGTATCAAACTAAAATGTTAGGAATATAAATTTGTGATATTCGGTCTTCGTATGCATGAATCTAACTCTCTCCTTTCATCTTATATATTTAATAATTAGTTTGATAAATAATATTTCACCTTGAATTGGGAAAAATAAAGACATAACATAACATACAAAATGTTCCGAAAATAAAAGAAAAAAAATAAATATATATACATATATATATATTATTTGTGAAAAGAATGGATCCAACGCGCGAGAGTAGAGTGAGTGTCGGAAATACCAATGTCCCAAAATGAAAAACCCCTACTTGTACACTCTGTGTTGTTATTTGTTATTTGTTAAGAAACAACGCATCTGCGTGAGTCAGAGAGACAGAGAGTGAAGAGAGAGAGAAGTTTCAGAGGAGGAAGAGAGAGAGACAGCGAGAGAGAGAGAGAGAGAGATTCATTAGGTTGCGCCGCCAAACAACTCAACGGAAGCTCCATAAATGGCGATCACCTTCTGCCTCACCTCATCCTCTGCTTGCTCATCTTCTTCTTCTTCTTCCTCCTTTCTACCTCACCACAGACTCAATCCCGACCGTCTGCTATTCTCATCGCCACCGGTCCTCCACCTCCGCCCCGCCGCCGCTCGTCCCGCCTCCACCTCCCTCGCCTTCCGCCACCGCGGCTCTCACTTCCTCGTCGCCTCCACCGCCGGCGGCGGCGGAGGAGGAGGGAACGGACGCGGATCTCATGGCGGCGGCGGAGGCGGCGGAGACGATCACGGCGAAGGCGGATCGGAGAATGCGGGAGATAAGAACAAGGCGGAGGCGTTGCTTGTCCTGAAGGAGGCGGAGCGGTCGCTGGAGTGCATTCCGAAGGACCTGGCGGCGGCGATTGAGGCTGGCCGGATCCCCGGACTGGTGGTGAAGAGGTACTTCGACCTTGAGAAATCGTCGCTGTTCCGCTGGCTGATGCAGTTCGGCGGTTTCAAGGAGCGCCTTCTCGCCGACGATTTGTTCTTGGCCAAGGTCGCCATGGAGTGCGGCGTCGGAGTCTTCACTAAGGTCTTGTTTTTTTCATTAGTGGAGACTTTGGCGATTGCTTGATGTGGAATCTGATTCGGAGATTGTTAATGTGGTTAGGCTGTTTGTGATGTTGATTTTGTTTTCTACCTGGAAACGATTGATTCTCAGTGATTTGTTAGGACTGCTTTTGATTTTATCTTCTTAATTGGTTCTTTGCGGTTTTATTTTGTGTTTTGATCGTGACTTCTTTGGAGCTTCGCCGTTTGGATTCATATTCGCGAAAGTTTAAGTAAAGTGGTCCAATTTGTTTAGATCTTGTACATTCATCATTTTCGTTGCAAACAAATCAGTTCATTGTCTAATTGTTTGGAACCTCTAAGGGTTTTTTTTTTTTTTTTTTTTTCTGTGCAAATGTGGAAATCATTCTGAATTGAATGGAGAATCTATTGTGTGCAATCGTTTACATTTAATTTGCAGTGGCAGAGATGTGTACGGTGAAGCAGTTGGGAATCGGATGTTGTTTTGGTCATTAGGCACAGTGAAATTAGGCACAGAGAAATGTCAACCAGATTGATATTTGCAATAAAAAATATATGTATTGGATTCTAATGTTGTTGATCTTCTTTTTGTGCTTTTGTTTTGTTTGTTTGCAGACGGCCGCTGAGTATGAACGTCGAAGGGAAAACTTTTTCAATGAGCTTGAAGTTGTATTTGCAGACGTTGTATGTAACTTTCTCTATAGATGTTTCTCAGAAAATTTCAAATTCTCATTGATAGTTCTGCATAATTTCCTTGGTGTGTTGCAAAATTATCATTAGTCATAACGATTGTTTTCTGTGATCTCATAGTATGGTCTTTCCGTCTGAGGCTTTTGGCATTATTTGAGATTGAGATAATTAGAGGCCTTTCAGCTTTATCTGTTTTCAAGTAAATGATGTTTTATTGTGAAAATATTGTAGAAACTTTTACAATTTAACCCTCGACTATCATCTTTTGTATACAAGTATTTGTTGCTTTACTATAAACTTATTTTTCTTTCTTCTGTCTTTCTTAGATAATGGCCATCATTGCAGATTTCATGCTTGTTTATCTTCCCGCTCCAACCGTCTCTCTCCGACCACCGCTTGCAAAAAGCGCAGGACAAATTGCCAAGTTTTTCCATAACTGCCCTGATAATGCCTTCCAGGTCAGGTCTTCACATTTTGCCATTATTGCGCCGAGAAACCTTATACGGTCACTAATATGGTCTCGAGTGTACTTCCACAGGTTGCTCTTGCTGGAACGTCGTATTCATTGTTACAGAGGATTGGTGCAATAGTGGTAAGGATATTACCTGCTTAGCTTTACTTGAAAAGTGAAAGTTTGATGAAAACCTTTTTTCACAATACTCGAATTTCTTACTGCAGCGCAATGGTTCAAAGCTTTTTGCCGTCGGGACTGTTTCATCACTGGTTAGTTCTTATGAGCTTTTTCACATGCCAGTTCTCTCCCTCACGCTATGACCTCTATTGTTGTAAAAAAAAAAAATTGATATTGACTAGATAAAGATGGTGTCATATAATGCATTTTTATTTCATTTAGGTCGGCACAGCTATGACAAATGCCTTGATAAATGCAAAGAAGGCAGTCAATAAGTCTGGCGCTGACGAAATTGAGAACGTACCTATACTGTCTACCAGTGTTGCCTATGGTGTCTATATGGCAGTTTCTAGCAACCTCAGGTATGTAGCTTTCAGTTAGCATTTTCACCCATTTGTCTGTTGTACTTAATTTGGGCATTTATGATCAAAATTGCTTATGGTAATGTGATCTCCTGATACCCTTGAGACATAATTTATGATGATGCTGTGACCTTGCGTTAAGCCAGAGAAGCTTTTATAGAACTAAGTGGCTCTATGCACACTATTATGTTTAACCAAAACATGATTATGAATTGCAGGTACCAAGTGCTGGCTGGAGTTATTGAGCAGCGTCTGTTGGAGCCATTGCTACACCAACACAAGCTAATTTTAAGTGCAATGTGCTTTGCTGTTAGGACCGGAAACACATTCTTGGGTTCACTATTGTAAGGATTCTAATCTTACAAGTTTTCAACTCCTGACCATTCTCTTTAACTTGTTTATTCACTTCCGTATCGTTTCATCAATCGCAGGTGGGTGGATTATGCTCGTTGGATAGGAATTCAGAAGTCCCATTAGTAATGCAGTAGGCGTATCTTTTCCTTTGTTGCAATTTTTTTCCCCCCGAAGAAACTTAGAGTGAAGTTGGTCTGGCCCACTACAAAATGTTGTAAAAGCTTGGCAAGCTGAAATGGAATTTGATTTGTGGGAGTTTTGGGGTGCTTAGGATGCTTAGGGTGTTCTTTATCGTTACTTTTACTGCTCGTTGCTGTGCTAACACACCTGCGTTCGTTGTCCGTTACGATTTCGACCCCAAATTCTTCTCTCTCTTCATGTTGTAAGGAACGTATCAAAGAGACTCGAGTTGTTATGTTTTCGTCATTCTGAAATGAAGTTTTTGTAAGTAGGGTTGTGAAGTCTTATCTATTTTCCAAAGGTAAAATAATGTCACTTTGATATCTTGGATTTTAGCAGTCTTACAATTTATGACATTTTAGAATTGCATATATTTCAGTATATTGCATAGATCGTTTCCTACTTTCCTCTATAGTTCAAATTTTATTTAGCTCCGTTTTTAAAGGAATTCTTTTATCATAAATCGGTTAAAATTTGAATAGAAACAGAAAACCAAATGGAAATGAGCGCTTGTAGATCACACAATTCTTCGTTGAAGAAATTGTTTAAATACAGTTACTTACAATGGATTGATTTTGTGAGTAAAGCATGGAAAATCAATGCGTTTACCACTTATATTAATCTTTATGTACAGCAAAGATAATTTTAAAGAGGCACGTTCCAGCCATTAAGTAAATAAAATATAGTTAAGGGGGAATTTTATAGTTAAGGGGGAATTGGAAACAAAAATACAATCTAAATCTAAATGTCACTTAATAATTTATGTTCCAATAGTGTATACCTTTGATTTCTATTTTATGTTTAGTGTAAAAATAAAAGTATAAATTATAAGTGCAATACAAAAAGAGACATAAATAAGTAGAAAATTTTGATAAATGCCTTTTTTTAACACATTATAATCACTACCCATAATTTTGCTCCCCTAGCATTCTAAAGGTGGGAGAGTAATCATGTACATGGATGATCTAATCCCAGCTTCCCATAATTTTAACAAATGTTTGTCAAACATTCTCACCATTTGGCTCCACTATTTAGATGACTTATTTCCATTTTAACAAATGGTCAAAATTGATCGTTTTGAACTCATAATGCTAATCACTTTCAATACATTCAAATGGTTTGTAGAATGGGTTGCAAATAGTTTGGTAAACCATTTAGATAATTTAACACTATTCGAAATCATTTTGACCTCTAATAATAGATTATTGTTAAAAGAATTTTGAATAATATTAAATCATCTAAATAGTTTACCCAAAATAAATCATTTTGCTACTATTATAAGTCATTCAAATGATTTATTTTATTTTCTTCAAACAACAAAAATGATTTTGGATTCCATCTAAATGACTACCCCAGGGGTAATAAATAATCTTTGTAACTTTAATTAGTCTTAAAAAAAAAATCTCAAGAAAGATGTAGATTTTCTCTTAAAGATAGTTTATAAATAAATGAGTGTATTTAGGCATTGATTTCGTTCTTCATGCACGGCCTGTATTTGACGTCTGTAGTGTTTGAATCGGCACTATACACAACGTCGCAACACTCTCTTCCTCCAGCCTGCAAATTAAAAATGTATTAAAAAAAAAAAAAAGTAGACAAAAATAACCCCAAATATATCAAATCAAACAAACCAAAATGGAGAGTTTCGACACATTTTACACCAAAAAACAGTACACATTGGATAATTTCGCATATAGATAGCTAGCTAGTCATTTGAAATAACAATTTTTAGTTATGTTATTGTAATATTAGGTTTCACGACAAACTTTATTAGTGATGATAGTCTATAATCCAAATAACTAGGATATAAACAGAATTCGAGAAATTAAAGTTAGACCTCTAAAACTTATTTTTACACAAAACCATAACAAAGTGGTAGAAAAAAAACTATACTACCTATAACTAAAAAAATTAGAATAATTTCAGCAACAAAAAAAAAAAAAAAAAAGATAAATTCTATTCAATAATGGATCTCGACTCAACATTCACATAAAGATGACTTCAATTCTTTTATGCGGATCTGCTTGAGTCAAACATCAGTTGAGCCGAATAGTATGTATTATTAAAAAACTAACCTCTAGAGGCAGATTTGCTGGGGTAAAGACTCGAATCTTGTCGATACGATCCGCAGAATGATTGCCAGCCAAAGAACAAGCAGGTAAATTTCGCGGAAAAGCCCTAACGTAAGTGGTCACACGAACACGATCAGCATGGGAATTATCAGCACTAGCTGTACTATTCTGATCCTCGACGGAGTGGAAGAAGAGCACGTGGGGGGCTTGGCAGGGGTCGGCGTTGGGCCAGCGCGTGTTGAAGAGGTAGAGCGGCGGCCTGGCGCTGCGCCATGGCCGGAAAGTCTCGAGCGGCTTTCGGAGGAAGCTGCGGGGCAGGAGGGACTCGTAGATGTGGGCGGAGTAGCCCCACGAGACGGAGAGGGTCCAGTTGGTGGCGCGGTGGTGGCAGATGGTCTGCTGGAGGAGGCGCGAGTGGTCGCTTTTCGCGGCGGAGATGAGGTGGCTGATGGAGTCAGCGCGGTTCTTGTTGGGGAAAATGGGGTCTATGGTGTCTATGTGGTGAAGGGACACGAATGGTGTCTGAGGGTGTGATGATAAAAGCCCTGATATGTCTTTGTGTAGATCAATCTGCAAATTACAATGTTAATAACAAATGCATTCTCATTCATTAGGGAATCATTAAGCACAATTTTTATTTTATTAGTATAAGAGATATTGAAGGTCATTAGGATTAATGTTTTAGTATTTTGTTCACAAACTTGGAAAATAATTATTTAGCTTGAGGGTCCCAAAAAAAAATACTAACAAAATTAAAAATGTAGATACTTCTAGGAAATTAGTAAGAAATTAAAGAGTAAAGACTATATATAAAGACATGCATGTATTAATATAGAAAAATTGAAGGGTCATAATGATATAATATATGTTACCAATTATGATAGCACTTATTATGTTTCACCACATGTTTGTCTATATATATATATATATAATATTATTCGAAGTTTGCAAAGCATTTTTTTTTGTATTTAAGCAACAAAATGGAGAATAATATCTCAACAGTTCTTTGTTGTCCCGTCAATTTTTGTTTTTTTCGCTAAACAAAAAATAAACCAAGTAATTACAAGGTAATAGTAAATAAATAAAGCGAATTTTAAGAAAATAGCCACTGTTTAGAAAATAATTTTAAAAAATAGCCACAGTTTCAAAAAATTTAAAAACTAGCCATGTTAGAAATTTTTTACAAAATTTTTCCCTAGTGTCAGAAAATATTTCTGACAGTATATTTATGTGTATTTTGTTATTATCAGAAACTTTTTACAGTTTTATGACTAGTTTTTAAATTCACAATCCAAAATGGCTATTTACCTAACTGATCCATAAATAAATATAAAAAAATAGTTAATTAATATACCTGATGAAAGCCGTTGTTAAGAGTTAGGGCAATTCCGAGATCAGCCAAACATGTATACAACATGAAGTCACTAACAAAGAGATTGGGATATCTCTCAAGACAGGCGTCCAGGTTGGCCGCCACGGCCGCGGCGAGAGGGTAGCTGAGAGCGTAGCCGGCCCCACCAAAGGCCATGTCGAAGGAGAAATCGAAGTTGGACTTGACACACTCCGAGTTGGCTCCGATGTACAAGTACTTGGTGTGGTCGTAATTGGCCAAAACTCGGACCAAGTTGTCCACCACCAAAACGGTGTCGTCGTCGGCCATAACGTACCATCTCACGCCCTTATCACCTTCTCTAAACGTCTCCAATATGGTGCGGACAATCCTCACCTGCACTAGTACTAGTATTATTAGTATATATAGTAGTACTAATTTTATCAAATTTTCAACTGACGTATATAATGGAGATTAAAAATTGTTATGTTTTAATCAGTATAATATGGCGGTGTATATACGTTTATCAAATGTTATGTTAAATACAAAAATAAAATACATACATAAATTACGTTACATAGTTTTTATTAGTGCGTAAAGTATATTATCTTTCGTACTTTTCTTATTAAATTGGGTTTAGGCCATGAAAAAAAAAATTTTAATAATCGATATTTTTTTTTCTTCTTCTTTTTGTATAACAATTTGGAAACATATTTTTTAACAAACAAATAGCGCTAGCCAACACCTTTTACAATTGCAGAAGTATAAAAACGATAGAAGAAAAGAAACAAATAAAAATAAATTTTAAAATAAAAACTAATCAATGTGAGAACCTAACCCAAAATGTAAGTTTTGTGGCAGTAAATAAAAAATGGAAATTAAATTAATAAGAACGCATATAAAGAAAATAATCAAACCAATATATTATTTCATATACTTTTTTTCATTTTTATTTTTTTCATATTGATGGTGGATCGGCCCTGCTTAATTACCTGCCCGGGGTTTGTGAACCTCGGGTATATGTCGAACCCGGTGATGTTCTCATTTACTCGAAAAGGCGGCGACGAAGAAGGCCATGGCAAAAACTCTTGGGACGGAGGTCTTTCAAGGAAGAGATATCCTCTTGTCACGTTTGGTCGCCACCAAGATTCGGGGTATGCTTTTTTGTGCTTCCATGTGTTCATTGACCCAACAATTCCAAACACAATGTGGCTTATATTTGTAGGACTAGTGCTAGTGCTACTAGTACTACTAGTGAAACTAGTGGTCATTGAAGATGGGAATTTTTGTTTGAAGTTGGCCAAGAGATTGGAAGGTTGGTAAATTTTTGCGTCAAATAAGAATACGTAAAATAAGAAGAGAAATAGGCCTGAAATTGATAGGGATTTGGCTATAGCTCCGAGGGAGATATTAGTGTTAATGCCTTGTTTTTGTTGTGTTGTCGGAAAGCTTAGATCAATTGAAGATGACATTTTGGAGAGGTTGAAATTGAATGGAATATGAGAGATAGAGATAAGTGAAGTAAGTATATGGTGTGTGACTGTGTATATATATATTATACATGAGTTCAGATCTACTATCGCCTTCCTTATTCTTTTCTCTATCACTCTCAATGATATCATAACAACTCATCAAAATGCTTTTAAAAAAATATAAAAGTATTAATCACACATGTACAATTTAAATCAAATTATTAGAGAGATAGAGAAAAAAAAAAAGGAAAAAGGAAAAAGGAATAGAGGATCTAGAGTTAAATTGAAAAGTAAATGGGTTTTTTCATTTGGGTGCAATACTCAGATAGTCAGATTTAGGATTGGATATTGGATTACAAATTTACAATTTAGGCTCTTATCAAAAAAAAAAATTTGCAATTTAGGATTAATGCATTAATTAGAAAATTGGATTGGAATGAATAAGCATCCAAGTTAATATTATTATACGATTGGTGTGGTATTGAAGCGGCATTGTAACTTATTTTTTATATAATATAAAATTGATTATTAATTATTCTTAAAATATCAAATCATTTATATTATATTAATTTTTGTGTATTTTAAATATTTGATAGAACAAAAGGATCTTTTTTAGAAAAGTAAAATCCAAAGAATCAAGGGCCTATTTGATATTTAGTCATTTTTTAATTCATATTTTAAGAAAATAAACAACGTTTCAAAAAATTGAGAAACTAGTCATTAACCTCTTAAAAAATTTATTCAGGAAAAAAAAAACCTCTTAAAAAACGAAGGGCATAAAGCTAACCATCATGTAGTTGATAAAATGGTTATTTTCTTAATTGATAAAAATAGGGTGAGTTGTAAAAATAGGCCAAAATTAAATGTTTGTTTTAAATGATAGTCTATGTTTCAAAAAATTTTAAAAATAGTCATGTTACGAATTGTATCACAGAAAAATGTCACACAAAATATAACAGATCTATAAGTATTTGTAAAATATTATTTAACACTTCAAAAAATAATGAGTAAAACTTGAAGTGTTACAAAATATCTTACAAATATTTACAAATGTGTTATATTTTATGTGATACTTTTCTGTTATATAATTCGTAACATGACTATTTTTTTAATATTCTGAAACATGGACTGGACTTTAAAAACAAAATTTTTTTTTGGCTATTTCCTACGATTTTCCATAAAAATATTGGCTATTTTTTTAAAAATATTATCTAAAGAATTGCTATTTACTCAAGAATAAAATAATTTCAAGCGAAATGAGAGAACAAATTTCTTTGGTATGGCACGTGAATTAAATTATTTGGCGGGCCGGAGATTGTTTTATCCACCCAAAATGTTAATAAATTGGGAGAATTGCATAAAATAAAATAAAAAATCATTCGACTGCCACTTAATAATTTAAGTGCTCTTTTAATTTCTACTCTACAACATAAATTATTAATTTGTAAAAACAATGGACATTCATCAAAATCTCCAGATAAATATGGCATTTAAGGCCTTGATTACCCTTGTTTTTAAGTTTTTGCTAATACATGTTATGCGTCTTTTGGACTAACGTATTTGTTTTACCAATCTTTTTTGGACAGCGAAATTTGTGAGACCTTGTGAATGGGGTTTATTATATATTGCATTCCGCGTGAGGCCTAATGACATGAATATATACATATGCTTGGCCTACTCATGTATTGGCATTGTTTTCGTGAATTTTTCCAGGTAAAAATATCACAAATAATGAAGGTATTACCGTGGCTTGGCTAGTGATCCTTGCACTTTTGCATGTATACACGATTGTAACGTTTATCTATATAGACTATATGCTACATTATTGAAAGCTAATAGATTGTATGTGCACATATATGTGTGTCTCTGTCGTAGAGATGGTGATGACATGAAGAAAGACTTGATGTACCTTCATCTATTCAATTATGTGCAATTACAATTTTATTTTATTTTATTTTATTTTTAAAATTGTGATTAAATTTTGTTACATTTAATCACTACTTTGTAACACAAGTAGCCATATGGGTGCTTCACAGTCATACTCGAACATACAATGAATAATGCTAAGGATCTCAACATCTATCCCAAATTACAATAATTTATTATATAGTTAAAATAATATATATAATGGTCTCAAGAAGAAATATATTGTAACAAGAAGTATGAGAACAAGAGGAAGAAGTTGATTA
This sequence comes from Boehmeria nivea var. tenacissima, assembly GCA_018132145.1. Lineage (NCBI taxonomy): Eukaryota > Viridiplantae > Streptophyta > Magnoliopsida > Rosales > Urticaceae > Boehmeria > Boehmeria nivea. The sequence continues at coordinate 21,938,421 of CM030874.1, read as the reverse complement.
GTGATTATTTGTTGCATTATTAAGAAAATTGGTGTTTGATTAACTGATGAAAGGTAACTGTTGATTAAAATTTAACAATCCACTTTTCGGGGAAAACCTGCTAATCAGTCACATGGTTTAGACCTTTTACTTCACTGAAGAAACGCAGACAAGCGAAGAGAATGGCATTCATCTTGTGCTAGCTAAGCATAAGCATTGAATGTGTTTTTTTTTTTTTTAAACGTTTTTTGACCCGTTAAAATGCAAGAGTTATTGTCATTTTTGTTTGTTAATACTTAATAGGCTTACTTGTTAAGAAACACCTTAATAAAATAGCAAAAGATGTTAAGACTTTGCATTGCGTGTAACGACAATAAAACGGTCATCCTAAGTTTCATAAGTACAGCATAAGCAATAAAGTAATAACTTTAGACTGTATACTAGTATATGTGCGTATATATATTTCTTGCCTTAGCAAAAAGTTGTTTTGAGTTGGTGCAGTTGGGCTCTTAGAAACTAGGAATATAAAAATGGGGAAGTTTGAAAAATAGCCCCTTTTCGACTATTGGTTTCGGTTTCTGTTTTTAGTAGGTTCTTTGCAAGTTCATGTCTCTTTTGAAACTAATTTTACAAGAATAAATTATTTTACCCATCAACAATGAGTAATTATTAAAAAGAATGGAAAGATACATTACATATTAAAAAAGCATAAAGCAAAATGTAGGTTTGGAAAGGGACCTTAGATCAAAATTTCTCCACAAAAATTCATATATCATACATACATATATACATATATTACGCGTCTTCAGAAGAAAAAAGCTATTAGGTAAATAAGGGAAATTAAATACATATAAATAAATAATATACAACTCCAACAGAAGCCTCTTATTATGAGCTCAATTCAAAGGAAATAACGTGGAGAGAGAGCTGTAAACATCAGCGAGGCAAAAAAAAAAAAAAAAAAAGCTGAAAACATCACTATTGAGGCAATCCTTTAATGGACTTGAGGATTAAGCAATTTTATAGAAATGTCATTATATGGAAGTTATACGTTTAATAATTTGGATATCTCAGTGTGTTATGTCATATATTTGTATGTGATATCTATGTTTAGTTTACAAATTTCTGATAGAACTGCATTAGCAATAATTTTTTTTCCATAAGTAGATTATCAGTTATAACTTCTAGAGTAGATGGTTTAAAAAAAAGGCTTCAATCGAGAGATCAGACTAAATAAATCAAGCTCCAAGAGGCCTTCTTTTGATTGGAAACGCTGATGAATAATACGGAGAAAAGTTGTTAAGTAGGTTAGTTCGACTCTCGAGGGCCGTCGAAAGACTGGGTCTTTCTCAAGTTCCAGTGGAGGCCCTCATGTATGCTGCGCAAGAAGTCGTCGGTGGAGTCAACTAGACATGCTGTTGGCACGGGCCAAGGAGCCATGCTGCACACGAGCGCATCCCCTGGTTGCAACTGCTTCCTGTCCTTGCCGTCGAACGATGCCCACGCTTGGCTTCTGCTATTGAAAGGCACTTGCACGCGCACCGTCACGTGCTCAGGAAATATCAGAGGTCGGAATGATAAGGAATGTGGACAGATTGGCGTAAACAGGATTCCAGGAACCTGTAGAGATGGGAACTCAGTAAGGAAAAAAAAAAGGCAATATAGGTGTCAAAACTAATACTTGGCTAATGGAGTTGAAAGAAAATATTTGTAAACATGCCTGGGGATGAACCATTGATCCTCCGGCAGCCAATGAATATGCAGTACTCCCAGACGTTGTCGACAGTATCAACCCGTCACCTTGGACGCATGTGACAAAGGAGGTGTCGCAATAGCACTCTAGATACGTGAGGTAAGACGATATCCCACGGTCAATTGTAACCTCGTTCAGAACGAGAATCGGCTCTTCAGTTTCATATTCATTTTTAGCGGCATCTCTAATGACATGGCACATCAAACGATGCCTCAGTGTGATACTGATCGGACCCTTTAGAACGGAATCGAGGCATTCTTTGTAACGCTCGCTATCTGGATTCACCATGTTAAAGATCACTTTCTTGAGAAAACAGGGAAAAAACAGTAATGAGTAGTGTCAGAAAGTATCCTTTTAACTGAGAAGCAATTATATTGAGGAAAGAAACTTAAAAAGACAGTAATTTTAGGATACAAAAAGGGGTCATGAAGCCCAGAGACCCTAAAGAAAATGGGACTAGAGGAGGAACTGGTCCTTTGAACATCGATGCCGCCTGCATTTCAAATTGAAATGGTTACTACTATCAACATTAGATGCTAAATAACAACACCGAGAAAATAAATTAATTTCAAAATTTCCAGATTTCATTTCTAGCAACAATGTCTCCATGAGGCTATAGCACATAATAGGAGAAAATCAAGCAAACCAGACACTGTACTGTGATAAATCAATATTACGGTTTCGAAGAAAATCAAGCAGCCACTTAGTTTGACATTCGAATTAAGTATACTGAGTATAGGCCTGACTTTTTCTTCTTTCGTTAGGCCCTAGGGGGCAATTCTTGTTAGCTAAAGACCGCACACCAATTTGATACTAGATTTTTGCCAGATTTTGAATTTCCACCTATCCATCAAACTAATTTTCAGAACAGCAATTTTGCCAAATGCTTTCAGATTCAAGATTCATGACAACAACAACAACAAAAAAAAGAACAAATGGAAGGATCAGTAGAGAAGAAGTGTTAGCAATGCATGAATGATTATCCCTTACATAGAAGCAATAAGATTCCAAACGACATATCTTCTTCTTTAAGAGCAATGTCATCTAAACATAATCAAGTTATTACATACCCAGAGGACCGTTCCATCTCCACCAAGAGTTACAACAAGATCAACTTTTTTGTGGAGTTGTGCAATTTCTTTTTCTGTCAAATAGAAAAAAGCAAAGAAAAGTACGAACTCCTTAGCATATTAAAGTAGAACTGAAAGCATAGGTTATATAGTAATCAAAACTTAATGTCAATTTTCAGTTAGGAACAAATTATTTTAATCATACAACAAGGAAAGACAATGCGAAATAAAGCAGGGATGAGCGGTATGTAAGTTTGTGACCAATTGTGCAAGTGCAATGTTTTGCATTCAGAATAAAGTTGTGGAGTTCATGGCGTTTAGTCAAAGAGAGAAGTCTCACTTCCGATGCAAAAAGGAAAATAGAATTGCAACCAGAAAACCAATTAGGATCAATCTTTTTTCACTATGAATCAACAATATTACACTCCTTACCATCTTTCCAGGTATGTACAAAGTTGAAGTCGGATGACTCTGCTAGAAGGTCAGTTCTCACACGTGGTTCCACATAAATTTCCAATTTTTTCAGCTCTTTCAACCATCTGATCAGAACAAAAAGACCACAGATGAGACAGAAGCAGATTGTACCAAAAATTTAGCCATGAAAGTTACAAGGTCGTTATTACATCTATAAATGGATTGTTTCCTTGATTAACGACTTCTCTTTTATATCACAAACAACTCGAGCTTAATATTGAAAGCACCTAGAGGGAAATATTTGAGTGCCTAGCAGCAAAAAATAAGGATATCTCAGCATCCACACCTGACCATTTCTGAACATAGAATTTGAACAGAAGTTGAATTTGGTTTTGTCAATATAAGCACAGTCTGCGGGTCAGATTCCCACTTTAGTGAAATCTGAAATGAAAATTAGTATTTTATCAGAAAATAGACAGAGTACACCTGCAAGCTGAACTTTACATCGAGATACAACATCTACAACACATCTTCACCAAATCATGCGAATAACAGAAAGGCTAAAGAACAAGAATGCAAGCAGATTAGACCAAATATGTTGTTCATTTCTTAGGCAGTGCATAGACAGCAGAGAGAATTACCTGTCTACTACTGCGCTCTGCAGTTGTTATATTTCCTCTCTCAAAGGAGACGATGTCGTGCTTATGTTGGTCGCTTTGATCACCTTTACAGCACCACGAAAGTTTAAAAGATGCCTGTTTCATGGGGAAAAAATAAAACAGTTTAAAGTGATGTACTCTGGGAAGTTTACTGCTATAATAGCAGTTATAACAGGGTTAAGATCTGTTGTATTGATTTGAACTGATTATATATGTATGTATCTGAAGTTCTTTCCGACAGTGAGACTTCTGCATGACATTACTTTCTTTTGCATATGATTCCCTTTAAATTACATGTCAGAAAGAACATTTTCTCGGAACAATTGGGATCTTCCAACCAAGACATAAATTTAGGTACAATAAACATTAAACGAAAAAAGAATAAGAAAGGAAACAATTAGGCGACCAAAATATTAGCAAAAAGAATACCTTTCTCATATATTTATCTGAACCCATCTTTGAACCAGCTTCTCCATCCCGAAGAACCTCATGAGAGCATATTCCGTTACTCCCACAACACTGTCCATTTCGCTTATACGAATGGCTAGCCGAGTTCTCCATCCATTCAGAATCACTATGATGATTTTCAAGTGACAGGTCTGTAACATAATCACCAAACTTCCGTGTAAGAATAGATACTAGGTACAACAAGAAAATGTAAGTCGTGCATTCCCAATACGTTGACACAAAAAATGGTTGAATAGAATCTTGACAGAAATATTTTAGCAATTGGACCAGAAAGTCCAAAAAAGGTGTAGGATTGCAAAAAAGTTACAGATGACTACGAGGAGCTGATAAAAAGACACAAGAGTCAGACAAGATAAAATTGTTTTAGGGACATAATTCACATAGGCCGGATGTGTTCAGCCAAAATGGAAAATTATCCTCAAATACTGCATATTTATTGCTCAAAATTTGTCCGAAAAATTATTAAATCTGTGTTCTCTTAATCAAGCATGAGTACCGTTTTAAAAGATCACAAAACAACAAAAGTGAATAAATTAATGCAGGCTGCCAAATAAGGAACCTTTATATTCCAAATGCAAATTCCGTTCCTTCTCGAGTTCAAATTTACGCTTCCACTCCGCAGCCTCCGCTTGAGCAGCTGCCTTTCCTTCAGCAGCTCTCCGCAAGGCCTTGGCAACAGCTACACAAGGGTCGAAATACAAGGTAAGTATTCAACGATCTCGCAATGCAGTTAAAAAAAACACATTAGAACCTCTCTACACGACAAAATTACGATCTTACTTCTCAAAGCCTCCGAGAACTCGATAAGGTGATCGTCATTCTGTTGAACCGGAGATTGTTGAAGAAGCTCCTCCACAGCCTTTTCCGAGTTAAGAAGCGAAAGTGAGGTAAGAAATCCATTCTCAGGCTGCGACGATGAAACGGTTGGATCATCCTGCTGTCAAAAGGAATAATCTCTAATTCTTTTTTTTTTTTATTTTACTTTTTTTTTTCTGACCAGACACAAAGCATATGCCTGAATTCCTCATGTCTAAAAAAGATTCCATCATAGAAATTTCAAATTGATCTACTCATATTCTCTAATTACACCAATTTAGTCAACTTCATACAAAAGTCACAATTCACAAACCCTCAGCTTCTCCGACTACCAAATGAAGACAGAGTTTCAAGGTATTTCTTCACGTTGATCGGTATTTAGGCTTAAAAGAGCCAATCAATGACTAACCGCAATAACTTGAAACATTTGAGCGAAAAACCGCTATTAGAGGAGAGAAGTTCACGTCTAATTCTAGAAATTAAATAAAATAAAAAAAAAACCTATAGCAACCCATCAGTCACCAAAGAACGACATCGAAGTCAACGAAATTCAAGCAATATAGGTATTTATATGTATATAGATATCTATATATACATATAGAGAGAGAGAGAGAGAGAGAGAGAGAGATTACATCGGAATTGAGCTTGCTAGGAGACATGGCAGAGATTGTGATCGCTGAATACGTCTGTGTGTGTCTCTGTTTTTTGTTCTTCTTTCTCGTGAAGGTATTGTTGTATACGATACAATTGAATGAAAACCGAATTATATAGTGATGTGAATTATTTGTATGTATATTTATATATGTGTAAAATATATAATAGCATATATGAAGAGAAGAGAAGAAGATTTGCTTAGTTGGAAATGGAAGAGAGTGGAACGCAGGTGCTAACTATAATTGTCTATGCTACAGAGAGAGAGAGGAGGGATTGGGTTAGAGAGAGAAACAGTGGGTTGGGGTTAGAGAGTGGGTCCCACAGATAAAACGCGTGGCGAGTGAAGAGAGTGTGTTGTAAATTGTAAATGTGTTGTGTGTAGAGAGAGATCTCATTTCTCAGTCAACCAACCACGCAAGCAACCAATGTCCAATGCTCGTGTCGTGTTATCCCCTGTTTTAGCCCTCACCCTACTCCCTCACTCACTCAGATCCACATCATTGACTTTTTTTTTTCTCCCTCTTCGTCTATTTTGATTGGTGCAACTAAAAATAGTGATAAAATAAAAAGGTCGATTAAGTAAATAATTATTTTAGACTGTGCATTTTTTAAAAAGAGTTTTTTAGACATTTAACCAAATTTATGGGTAATTTTTTAGGATTTAGCCATAGTTTCACGAAATTAGGGATTTAGCCATAATATGAACATTTTTTGTAACATGTAATATATATACGTGTAAAAAATATAACGTTACATTTAATATTATATTTTTTACACGTATATATATTACATGTTACAAAAATATTACATGTTATGGCTAAATCTCTAATTCCGTGAAATTATAGCTAAATCCTTCAACCTTTATCTTTAAAATGACTAATTGCTTAGTTGGCCCTTTTAAAAATAGTCACAATTTTAAAAAATCTGAAAACTAGCCATAACACATGCAAAAAAAAATTTGACGATAACAAAATTACACATAAAAATTACTGTTAGAAAATTTCTGATACGTATAAAAAATTCCCGAAAATGCTAGTTTTTACATTTTTTGAAACTGTGACTAATTTTTAAATTATTTTTTAAATAGTGACTATTTTCTTAAAATTTCCTAAAGCAAAGCATCATTTTTTTGAGTACCCAATAAAAAGTTGTCAAATTATTTATTTTTGCTTAATATATTTTTTAAAAACTCAAATAATAATTAAAAGTGTGAGAGTAACCGTCAAAGTGACAGATAAATAGGACACAAGAATTTTTTTTTCTACTCTTTTAAGGATCATTTTGAGAGGGATTTGAACTGTAAAATTTAGATCATTTTGATTTGCGTTAAAAATGTAAAAAATTATATGTTTAGGCTTTAGTTTGTAGTTTAAATTAATATTTTGATAAAAATTTGATTTGCATTATTTGAATTGAGATTTAAGGGAAAAAAAACTAAATTAGGAATTGAAAAGGTTTTTTTTTTTTCTCTCTAACAATACTATTTGAAACACCGTAGAAAGAATGTTTAATTTTTTTTAAGTAAATTTGTCAAACAATGATATGTACTGTGGTAAGTATACATGAGTTAAAAATTTGTGATCTATATCGTGTATCAAACAACCCATTGTCGGTTTACAAATGGTTAATAATTAGTGCTTGTAAAAAATTAAAAGTGGAGAACATCACAAACGGAACATAGTATTCACATAAATATGATATTTAAAAAATGGGAGAATTATGAAAACAAAAAATTTGTTTAATAATTTATATCTCAAATATGCTACTCCTTAATTCCTATTACAGCGAAAAAATAATGATAGAAATTACAAATACAACACAATAAAAAGCATAAATTAATACTGTATTAAAAAAAAGGCATTCGTCAAAATCTCTATTAAAAATTTTGTGTGGGGCTAGTTTTTTTTATCCCCCTTTTAGTTGAATAATAATGTAATGACATATGTTAAATTGGGAATGTTCTGGTTTATTGGTTAGTTAATTGTTACCATTTTTTTTTTGTGTAAAATTGTTATCAATTTGATGATAGCAAAATTTGTACGTAAATCAAATGAAGTGTTAATGACAAAATTGAATAATGTCTTAAAATATAGGAATAATAAGCGCTATACTTTTTTTTTTTCCTGTGTTTTCGAAAATCAAATACTGATATTGTGATATTCATCGCTTGCCAAAAGAAAAGTTGAAAAAATCAAAAACAGGTGTGGAAATGCAAAGAGGTTTGACCACAAACGACAAGTTGTATTTCGTCAGCAGCGACATAGGCGCGATGGCGATGGGTTTGAGGTTTGACTGTTCATGTGAAGTCCCAACACAAACAGCGTCAAAAAACGCATCCAAGGGTTATGGTTGACAAATAAACACATCTCCAAGACCCATCTAGCAAGAAAATAAAAATATAATACTTTTTTTTGTGTTGTGACTTGTGAAGTTGTGATTGTGAATGACTTATATTAAAAAAAAAAAAAAAATTGTTGGTTGTTCACATCTATTTTCGTGGAGAAAGAAGAAAACATCTTAGAAGTCCTTAAGTAAGCAATTTCAATTAAAATTTTAATTCAAACATCATTATTATAGTATTGATTCTTTTTTTGGTAAAATACCTAAATTTATAACAATTATTCATTCTATAGTATAGTGGTTTAATATTTTTATTATAGTAAAATCTATCTTTTTTAATTCTTAATACAAAATTTAAAATTAAAATCTCAATTCAAATACTATAATTATAGTCTTATTTAAACATTTGTTTAAATTACAATATTTTGTCAAAAAATAATTCAAATAAAATAATATTAATTTTTTTTATCGGAATTGCTTACATAGTAAGTCACTTTGTTATTATCATTAGGAAGTCAAGAGATTTAAGAAAAAAGAAACAAGGAAAATGAGAAGAAGAAGAAGAGAGTTTTAATTAATTGAAATTAGATTAGATAATTATTGATCCCATGGACTTTTGTGAAGCTATGTTTTTTATTTGGCTGGCATGAAACGCAAACCCACTTTGGCTTTTCGTTCCTTTTACCATATATACGCACACAACGTGAGAACGTCAAAGCTAAACAACTATACTAAAATACAATAAAGACTTTTGACAAAAGTGCTTGTGAAGACTCATTCAACAACTATCTTGTATTTTGTCATCCTTGTTTGACCAAACACAAAGAAATGTCTGAGTTAGTGGGTGGTTGGTGAGAGTGAAAACATCGTTACAAATCCTTGCTAAACACCAATTAGAGGATAATTTTGTAATAAGAGATAACATAAAATAACATTATTAATTGATGACTATTCATAATCAAATAACTTAACAAGAATCTCACTTAAAAAATAAAAAAAGGATGCAATGTATTTAAAAATATATATAATTTTATAAAGCTTATTGAAATCGTATGGTTGATAATTTTTTGATTAGTTAGTTAAATAACTATTTTAGACTGTGTGTTTTTAAAAAATAGCGACAGTTTCAAAAAATTCAAAAATTAGCCATAAAACTGTAAGAAATTTCTGACAATAACAAAAAAAAACACATAAAAATACTGTAAGAAATTTCTGACTTTCTTATATGGCTAGTTTTTAAATTTTTTTAAACTGTTGTTATTTTTTAAAATTATTTTGTAAACAGAGGTTACTTATTTGCTTAAAATTTCCCATAATTTTATAACTTCTTTGCAACAAAAAAAAAAATAAAGTTAAGAGTAGTTTTCCTCTTATTTCATGAAGCAAAAAAAAAAAAAAAAAAAGAAAAAGAAAACGACGGTTTGTCCTAACAGTAACTATTGCCATATCGCTCTTCTTTTCTTTAATTAATTGCTCTGAAGTATATCTTCAATTTCTATTTGCCTTCCTTAAGTTAGTTACGGTGAATACTTTTTTTGTTTCTAAAAACAAAAAACTGTTTATTCTATGTTTAGTATGTTTAGCAGTGTCATTTTTTTTAAAGCAATCAATTTAAGACTTTCCGAACATAAGTTATTATAATCAAATGTGGATGTAACTAAAATGATTGAGCCTGTTTAGTTTTATTTTTTTTTACTTTAGTCGGTCAAAAAATAAGTTGACTTTGAGAGATGTTTTTCTTTCCATGGAGTTCATTCTTCAAATAAAAATTTAGGTGGTGTTTGATTGAAGGGATGAACGGTAAAAGAAAGCTCATTCTTTTACATTAGTTCATTTACAATGTTTAGTTGATAAAATTAAATAGGAATAGCTTTTACATTGTAAAGCTTATTCATCCATTTTTGTGTAATTGTGATTACATCAAACCTACTATGGAAACGCTGTTCCTTTTTAAATGTGCCCTAAAATTTTTTATGTCCTTCTCTCTTCTTCGACGTTCAAGCCACACACGCGCGCGCGCGCACACACACACACACATATATATATATATATATATATATATATATATAATCCAAGAACAAAATCTCCGGTGTGGGTTGTTGTTCGTCGACCACTTCTTCGACGTAGGGGTCGCGTAGAAGAGAAAATTTCTTTAAAAAAGGAAATTAAATGAATTTTGATATACCCCTAAAAAATAAAACTTGATATGTAAAGAGAAGAGAAAATTTGATCTTTTTGACAATCAAATTTACAATCTATTCCACTAGTATTTTTAACCAATAAATTACTATTTTGCCTCTCTTTTTCCTCTTGTCTTCTTTATTTGTACATTAAAAAATGATAATTCGATCAGATTTACTACTAAAAAGTGCATGGATTGCAGCATTTTTCTTCTTTTAAAATGACATTTCTCAAAACAAGCTGTCTAAAAGTGATATTTTTCACAAGCACAAAAAAAAAAAAAAAGAACATTCTAAGTACCACTTCATATTTTATGTCTTAAGTGATGTGCTATCTTGATTACTATATATGTTTGTAATATAGCGTGTAATAAAGACATTCGTTAAAATCTTCCTTTTAAATTCTCGAAAAAATTTGATCTCATGTCATATTTAACAATCAAGTTTGTAACCTATGTCACTGTTATATATCATGCCACTTTTTTATTATTAAATTACTATGTTACCCCTCCTTTTTTCCCTTGTTTTTCTCATTTTTTAAAAATTTAAAGGGTAATTTAGTTAAAATAATTACAAAAAAGTAACATAGCCTGCAAATTATTTTTTAAAGTGGCATATTTGAAAATAAGTCGTACAAAATGACATTTTCAAAATTTCCCTAAATTTTCCGAGAAGAGCAAGAGAAGGGAATAGCAAGGCCCGTCTGTAGCCTAACCACTTAGGCCCCTGTTTGGTTGAAGAGGTAAAGCCCAAATGCCCAAATGGAAAACAGAGCCCTTTAACAGAAAGCCCAATCAAGTAGCCCATAAAAAGCCCAATTCTGCCTCCCGACCAAACTCTCTCTCTCTTTCTGTTCAGTGCCTCACCTCTGACGAGTAACAACAAAGTAAACTGAAATTCCCCCCCTTTTTTTTTTCTCCTCCAAAACCCATCCCATGGCGATTCTCTCCAATTAGAACCCTAATAAAACCCTAATTCCCCAAATTCCCTCGCTTTATCAGGAGTTTTCGCTCTCCGCGTCCCCATGGACACTCTCCAAGCCGCTTACAGAGACGACGACGACGACGACGACGAGTCGGCGAGCCTCGCTCCCGCCACTGACGACGCCGCGACAACCACAACCACCGCCGCCGTCGCCGAGCCCGCGGTTCCGTCGAGCGAGGCGTTTCCGCCGGAGGAGCACGAAAACGGCGCCGTCAAGACCGATCCCGAAGCCTCCGACGACCTCTCCGGGTCCGCCAAGTCGCCGGAGAACGAGGCCGAGGCCGAGGAAGACGACGAAGATGATCCGCCTCCGAAGAAGCAGAAACACCTCTCCTCCCTGACGGAGCAGCCCTCGGGCCACGACCGGACTCCGATGGCCCAGCCGATCGGCGACGGCGTGGCAGCTGCGGCGCCGACGACGGCGCCTACCTCGGCGACGAACTCGAAGAAGTCGAAGAAGAAGAACAACAATGTGTGGGTGACGAAGTCGACGAGGAAGGGGAAGAAGAAGAGCAAGGGGAACAGCCACAATGCAGCGGCGGCGGAGGACACCGTGCTTATCACGCCGGTGACGAGGTTTCCGGACAAGACCGACGACGGGCCGGAGATGAAGATTTGCCTCTCGAAGGTCTACAAGGCGGAGAAAGTGGAGCTGAGCGAGGATAGGTTGAGCGCTGGGAGTACTAAGGGTTACAGAATGGTGAGAGCGACCAGAGGAGTTGTGGAAGGAGCTTGGTATTTTGAGATAAAGGTTGTGAATTTGGGGGACACTGGGCATACTAGGCTCGGGTTTTCGACAGAGAAAGGGGATTTGCAGGCTCCTGTGGGCTACGACGGCAATAGTTTCGGGTACAGGGACATTGATGGAAGCAAGGTTCATAAGGCATTGAGGGAGAAGTATGGGGAAGAAGGTTACAAGGAAGGCGATGTGATCGGGTTCTATATCAATTTGCCTGATGGAGCAGCCTATGCCCCCAAGGACCCTCAGTTGGTTCTGTTCAAGGGGCAGCGTTACGCTTGCGCGGGCGATGCCAAGGATGATCCTCCCAAAGTAGTGCCTGGTGAGTAGTTTTTGGCTTCTGCTTTGGGATGCTTGTCAAGTTTCAGTTTTGTATCGTGTTTGTTTTTATAATGTGAAGTTATCTTTGGTAGGAATGGCATTGTCTGTAACTATGTCTAAGATTGATTTTGACGCGGGAGTTGGTGGCAGCGAGATCGGATTGATCTCGCTGGATAATCATCAACCATTATGGTTAGGATGAGCGAGCTAAGAAAGAGAATATCTCAATTTTGATTCACTAGTTACGAAGTTACATAACTAGGGATTATATGCCAAATAAAACTATTAAAACTAATAAATGACATTACCAAAAATAGACTAATTAAACTACAATGAAAGTATAGGAATTACCAAACATCCTATATCAAATTTTGTGTTGAATTAAGATGTATTTTCTCTGCATATGTAAGAGTACTTATAAAAATATATAATGGCATAATTGTAATAAGCAAATGAATTGTTAAGAGTTCTATTCAGACTAACGAAAGTCCAAAAGGCTTCCTTCGATTTTAAGACTAGCTTATCTTTTTCCACTACTGCTGCTTTGAACTTCCAATCATCGGTTGCCTTGGGGTTTTTCAATTCTTTACTTGTATGCTTTTGAATTCTATTTCAACCTGCGTTGCCATGTTGGTGGAGTAAATAGTATTATGATATTTTGTTTGCAGGAAGTGAGATATCTTTTTTCAAAAATGGAGTTTGCCAAGGGGTTGCTTTTAAGGATTTACATGGTGGCCGCTACTACCCTGCTGCTTCGATGTATACTCTTCCCAATCAATCAAATTGTGTGGTCAAGTTCAACTTTGGCCCCGACTTTGAATTCTTTCCAGAAGACTATGAGGGACGCCCTGTGCCTAGGCCCATGGCTGAAGTTCCATATCACGGGTTTGACACCCAAACTGAAAACGGCGAGTCCAATGAGAAGAAACCTTAACCCGCACAATGCGACAATCGACATTCTTATTAACTTCTTGGAAGATGCATACGAGTTTTCATTCTTTTTATTCAATTGTGGGTTCAAATTTAACTAATGGATGATTGATTAGCATTGTAATTTTGACTTTGTCTAGAAGAGAGAAGTCCTAAATGCGAAATATGAAGCTATTGCATGAGCGTCACGATGTCTTGGTATTTTTTAGAACACCATTATTTAGTGGATACACTAGCTCTTTGTGCATGCTGTTCCTCTCTTTTTGAAATGTTAACCTAATTTCTCCTTGGTCTTAAATGTTAGCTAAATTACTGTCATCTTTGTCGTTTTTTGTTTTTTATTTTTTTAAGATCAAGTTATCATACATGACATGTTATCTAGATATCTGCATTCTACACGCATCAAAACTAACTGTTTCAGAAGAAGTAATATGTTGTCTCTCATTTACTTGGCTTGTTTTTCTCATGAAGCATTCAACTTTTTCGTTGATTACCTGTGACTTTGCGGCTAATTCTCAATTCTGCTTCTCCTCTGAAATGCTCAACGGTCAAAGCATATCAGGCAGCTTCTTAATCTTTTGATATCAGATTACTATTTACTAGTCATTAACAGGTTTTCTCGGCTTGCCATTTGTTGTGAATCAAGGGCTCATTGTCTAGCCTCTTGCGTTTCAATGGAAATGTGGGACATCTTTTGAACAGTAATGTGCCACCTTAACTCTGAATTCCATGCATTTTATGTTCATTTTACTCTCGAGTACTCTAGTCACTACAGAGTGATTTCTTTGGTCGAAACCTGTTATCTAAGTTATTTCATTTGATTTGACGGTAAGCTAACATCTTATTGAGGAATGAGCTCGGTGTTGAAATTGATTGAGTTCAACTGATCTAAATTGGTCAGCGTGGCCATATTTGTTTTGGTTATCAATAAATATATCTCCTGACTTGTATGACTCAAGACGCTGTATATGCAATCCCTTGGGAGTGAGCTTTGTATTTTATGTTCTTATCTTAGATACTCTTTAAATGCTTGGAATCATCCATAGCTTATATGAAACCCACTTTTCTCGACGCGTTGGAGAGTATATTTCAATGAAAGCTAAGTAGGAAGAGTGTTCACAAAAAAATTGATTCCAATCAATTAAACCCTTGATTTGATATTTCAAATCTCTTCCAACTTCCTTTTTTTTCATTTTTCTTTCTTTTGAGTATCTTAACCGCTAATCTGATATCTAACAGCTATTTTGATTAGCACCATAATGAAACCCAATTGCCTATGTTCGGAGTCATTACATATTTTAGATCATATCGTTCTTGTACCTTGAATAGTGCAAGCTAACGAACTCTCTCTTAAATCAGCCATTTTGTCTTTTGGCCGTCTAAGGTCGGAGAGCTCAGCATTGTTCTGCTATCTTTAATAAGGTATTGAAGGACTCATCTGTCATTTTTATTCATTTTGCTACTTACATTTTTCTCTGTTAGACTCGAAACTAGCAATTCTGGACAATTATCAAGTGCTGAGAAACCACAATCAAAATCTCATTTCTGGCTAGTTTTGCAATGAAAATGTAATTGTAAGATCAGAGTATAATATGGTTATGTTGCAGCTAATAATGTAGCGGCGAATTTAGACCCTCTTGAGCAGACAATGGATGCAGTGGCTGCTGCCTCATGGAAGGGAAAGATGCGGTTTTCCGGAATGAAGGACGCTTCTTTAGATGTTTGAGAGTTCTCTTTGTGTAAAATGTCCGAACATACGGAGAAGCTCTCTCCTTGAACTTGAGGATGAGGAAAAAGATGAATCTGAAGGAGATGAGTAAGCAGACAATGGCGGCTAAGTCCCACCACTTTGAATGGTCAAGCGAAACACCAAGCATGGTTTTGAGTATATCTTCGCCTTTCATCTTTGTTCCATCACCCGCAAATGAATCGAATTCAAGGCCGATCATGTCATTCTTGTAGGCTCCCTGTAGATGTCAGTGTAACAGCATTGGGTTCTTAGGCATGATTTAACAAGTCTTTTTTTTTAATCTATAGGTGAATTTGCAATTCTCTTAATATTTACCTGCAACCCCCAAGCACCATAGTTGAGGTACGAAATTGGATAACGCCATATCGGTTTTGGAAGATCAGGCAGAGACCGGAAGAATCCACAGGTCATCATCATGATCGCCTGCGTAAACAGACAGATTGTTGAGTTGACTTTTCTCATTTATCGATATGATGAAATTGAATCACTTGAGAATAGTGAGGTAGTGTTGTTTCTGTTACCAGATATCCAGCTCCAACTGTGACTCCCATCAAGAAGTTAGGAACAACAGAAGCTACGATCATCATCGCACTCTCCACGGTCGCAATGCAGCTGAGAAGATCAATGCTGAAGTACAGGTAAGAATGAAACTCTGGCCTGAATTTCACCATGAAGTAAACTATCGTCGCGGTGGCGATGGACATCAGAGCCAGGAACGGGAAAGAGGAGAGGAAATTGGACAGAACATAAACTCCAACCCCATAATGCCCATTCCTTCTTTCCTTGTAAAACACCTGTTTTTTCACACAAGCCAACGATAAGAACTGAGGAAGAGAGTGAAATTCATGAATCCACAAACCAGTTTTATGCTTTGCTTTACCTTCATTTCCTCAAGGAAGGATGGGAAGCCTCCAATTGACATGAAGGTCATGAACCCGGCAATGAAGCCGCCACAGGCCCCGCGGGCCAAGATGGCGGTGAAACTCGTGCCAACGTTGAAGAAAATGGATCCGACGCAGAGGGAGAGCGTTACGTAGATTCCGATTCGCACCCAGTAGTAGCCGACATCTCTGGACATGTTCTTGAAAGATCTGCATGTCAACACCAAGAGCTGTTTCCACCATTTTGCTTGACTACCACCTCTTTTTTCTGTTGCTAGTCCTTCCTGCAACACAAGTGCAATGGTTAATAATAACAAGCTTGATGAGTGTTTTATGGCTCGGTTGTTTTGCTCAAGTTTTGCAATATTATAACCCTAGTATTAAGTTAGTAGTAAATTATGATTTGTTGACATTTATTAGGCTCCTAAACACAGTTTGCCAAATTTTGCATTTGGTATAAAATTACCCCTTTTTATTTTTTATTTTTTATCACGGTTCTGACAGTAAAAGCAATTGTCAATATTTTAAACGTTACATTAGTATCAAACTGACCCTTCAATGACAAAAAATCCATGGTTTGGATCTTGGGAGATGTTATACACTTAAATATACTTACAATGGAGGAGATTTCTCGAATCCTGGCCCTAGCTCTTTTTGCATACTCGGAGCCTTTGTACTTCTCAACTAACATTGCTTTAATCTTTGATATTGGTACATTCATTAAAGGATCTGAACACACTTCATTTTCCTGCATTGTATATTATATTA
This sequence comes from Boehmeria nivea var. tenacissima, assembly GCA_018132145.1. Lineage (NCBI taxonomy): Eukaryota > Viridiplantae > Streptophyta > Magnoliopsida > Rosales > Urticaceae > Boehmeria > Boehmeria nivea. The sequence continues at coordinate 21,921,715 of CM030874.1, read as the reverse complement.
GTTATAAAAAAAAAATACTATTGTATCGTTTTGAATCAAAATAATTAAGAATGAGATTAACAGGTACATACGTGTAGATGTAGCCTGTTAGAGTCCATCAAAGTGGAGGTGACTTGGTCAAAACCAGAATTAATGCAGCGAAGAAAGTGATCAGAAGGGTTTCTCCGACTTGGGCATGGAAATCCAGCTTTCGCAAAGAACTGCCACAGAAAAAATATATCATTTTCAACGTTTAATTTAAATAACTAACTCAGTATCCGGTCTTGTAGTTGAGTTATTCGTTTGGTAACCAAATAAGTTATCAACAAATTATATTATGATAATTTGTATAATGATCAACAAAAGACAAAATTATATTATGGTAACTAATGTAGTACAAAAATAATTATTTTTCAAATTACTTTAAAAAAAATCTTCTTAAACATTGTTTAAGCCTTGATATTTTCTTATTTACTTCTGAAAAAGTGAAGTCTTGAGTTAGTTAAGTAATAGGCCACTTTGAAGTGAACTTTTCAATAATAGTAGACTTTTTAAAGAAATTGAAAAAAAATAATAATAATTTCATTACTATAATTTTGGTAATTAAATTGGGAACTTCGTTGATGAGTTTTGATTCTTTTTATTTTTGGAAACAGTTCTGGATATTTACCTTTTGAAATATCATAACTTAATAAGTGTTTGTTTTTTTCTTCTTCTTCTGTCTTACCTGAACAGCCATTTTGGCGGGTCCAAAATAAGCGGTCTGGCCGGCGGAGAGCAGGAAAAGGTCATCGAAGAGCGCGAAAACCTCGCTGCTGGGCTGGTGGATGGAGGAGATGACGGTGCGGCCGTCGCGCGCGATGTTGCGCAGCGTCTGCATCACGAAGAAGGCGGAGGCGCTGTCGAGGCCGCTGGTGGGCTCGTCCAGGAACAGCAGGCGCGGCCGCGTCAGTATCTCCAGCGCGATGCTCAGCCGCTTCTTCTCCCCTCCGCTCAGCCCCCTCAGCTGCCAATTCCCCACCATCCCCTCCGCACACTCCCTCAGCCCCATCTCCATGATCGTCCCCTCCACAACCCCCTCTATCTCTTCCTTCGTCATCTCGCAAGGTAGCCTCAGCAGAGCCGAGTATGTCACCGTCTCTCTCACTGTCAGTGTCCCCAACAACAAGTCCTCTTGTGTCACATACGCCTATATATATAATTACATCACAAAACAAAAGCTACGTTTGTCACCAAATAGTACCACCCAACAAACTATACAAATGAATAAAATAGATTACTCACAGCGACACCGTAGTTTAGACTACTCTTCCTCTTCCCATTGAGAAGCACATTCCCACTTAGAACAGCATTTCCTGAGAGTCTGCCTGGAAAAAAGGTACAAAAATGTTATATAATATATTGGTAATGAATAATGTTAATATACGTATCATGTTGTTTAAGATGTGTGTAATAGTACCGGCTAGAGAGTCAAGGAGAGTTGATTTGCCGGAGCCGGAAGGGCCCATGATGGCCATGATCCGACCCGGCTCGGCGAACCCGGTGAGGCCATCCAGAAGCCTCCGGGTGCGTCCATTGCCGAAGTTTGGAAGCACAACGCTGAGGTCTTCCCAAACCAAGTACATTGCTCCTCTATTGTTATTCTCAAGACACTCTCTTATTCCTCTTGGTAAATATTCGTCGCCGGTCTCCGCCGTGCCGTCGCCACCGTAGTTTTCTATTTCCATGGCGTCCATTTTTTCATTAAGAGGTTAATAATTAATTCCGATCTCTTGTATGGGACTGTAGTGATAGAAATGGTACAGATTTACATTGTGTTATGACAGTGATAACAAAAAAAATAATAATAAGTGACAAATATGGCCACCAATACTCTTACTATATACTATTATTAGTTCTCACTGGCTTGTTGAACTCACTTGGGACAGTAAGTAAATATACTCAACGAACCACGTACCAGATTTATAGTAGTAGCTAGGTAGTCGCTAGCTAGTGATATCAAATTAACGCAAGACAATAAAGCATATGTGACATGTAATTAAAGATTGGAAATAATAATATATATATATATATATATGAAAAAGTGACATCAATTGGGTTTAAACAAGGTTGATGGTGATAAGTGACTGTGAGAGTAGCGCGGCAGCTTTGGGCCTAGTGGTTAAAACAGTAATTAAGGTTTGTTATTACTAAGGGTGTGACTGTGATATGTGAAGTAAATACGCTCACCAAACCCATCACCATACATACATATGTTATCTCTCTAAGGGTATATGAGTACAATCAGAGATAGATAGATCGACTCATGTCACTGTAGTTATTGCGTTTGTAGGGTTGTTGTTGTTGGGGTTTTTTTTTTTTTTTTTCGATAGAGACACAAGATTATTATAACCTTGTAACCTATATTCGTATCTGATATTATCGAACTATAAAGTGTGTGATTTTGTATCAACTTTGTGAACTTAAAAATATAAGTGATATTATTAATAAATGACGTTATAATGACAAGTATTTTTTTGATAAATTTTGGAATCTTTTTTATATCATTTGTTCAAATTTATTAATAAACAAATAATATAAGGTTTCTGTAACTAATTAAATAGATGCGGTTCACAATCTCACTAAGATTGACGAGATTCCAAAACTTGATTAATATGATTATTATTATTATTATTTTTTGCTACGATTCATTGATATGATTTTTTGTCTCTTTACGGTCTACTGTACTAGTTTGGCACTTTGTACGTCCATGTTTGATGTAAACTTACAAGTTGCGAAAATTTGGCAAAAAATGGTAACCCCATTTCATGCAAGAGATAGCATCGCCCACACTTTCTCGTACGTTTTCTATTAAATTCAGTATTCATTAATAATCCAAACTAATTATTCATTTGATTGTGACAAAGCACTAATATTTTCATTTTGTTTTGCCCCGTTTTCTTGTCCCTTCTTAACAACCAAATTGAAAAATTAACAACCTTACATTATCATTCTAAATCAGAGAGAGATAGTAAAATACTCATCATTTTTTGCTTCTAGATAATAAAATAAGTAAATGTCTATACTCTTACTGATACTTTCACGATACCGGATATAAAAAGTAGGTTCTTGACTTAAATTAGGAAGAAAGATATTATCTTTTTCCCGTCTCAATCAAATTTCCAAGTTTGATCTTTTCCAAAAATATCTACATGTAGAGATATATGTAAAAACGAACCAAAAAAAAAAAAAAACAATATGCATATAGTACATATAAATTAAAGGGTGAAGTAGGCAAATACCCAGAATTTATATAACAATAAAAATAAATACCCAAACTTTTGAAGTAATTGAGTTTCTAGTCAATTTGTGAATTACTTGCACATGCTTTTAGTAACAAAGTGAATTACCACCACTTACTACTGTGTAAGTAATTACATATTTTAGGTAATTGGTCTTATTTTTCAAAAAATTGGGTAATAACTTACATTAAGTTTTAAAAATTGGGTATTCGCTATAATTTTTCTAATTTTTAAATTCAGCGTTACATACATTTTTATTCGGCAAAAGAAAAAAAAAGTTAATTAAGACACACTTCTTAGTATCTTCACGAAGAATTCAAATCATCTATCCTTATTTTATCACTTTCTTTATCTCCTTTAATGATATAATGATAATTCATCAACTTAATTTTAAAAAATATATAAAAAAATGTTAAATAACAATGTAGAATTAAAAGTAAAACAATGAGATGTTATTAAATAATTAAAAGGATAAAGATATAAAAAAAAATTGATAAAAGATTTGAATTCCTCTGAATACCATAATAGCTTTGGGCTAATATTACTAGTGTTTAGGTTTGTTTTTTTTTTTTTTAATGGATAGAAGATTTGAATTCCTCCACGAATACCGTAATAGCTTTGGGCTATTACTAATTACTTTTTTGTGTTTTTGTTGTTGCAAGAGAAAACAAAGAAGCAATTTTGGACAGTAAATATGGAGAGTTAAACTAAAACATAGTAAATAAATCTCTGAAGAGAGAGACAATTCTAGAAAAGGTAAAGTAATGTTTAATTTCTCTATTATTGTAGGTTTTTCTTTTTTGTACTATTATTGTAGTAAAGTTGGTCAAGGAAAAGTGTACACATTTTAGGGGGCCAGAACTGAGAAATAGGTAAGGTATAGCTGGTGAAAAAAGCATTACTACAAACTGGCTGGCTGGCTGGGGACCCTCAAAAAGTTATTACATATACTATATATATATATATATATATTGTATGTGTGGACTAGTAATTATTAAGCTCATCAGCCAACCCATCAATATATATCTGAAACATTAATATGGCTACCTCTGTCTGCACTATACACAAACAAACAGAACAGAACAGTCTCAGAATCATAACAATTTTTTGCATTTTCTTTTCTTTTCATTTTCTTGGAAAACGCCGGTTTGAGGGCCGTTCACCGATAAAAAACGATTTGATATTGTTAAATTCATTTTTGTGTAGACTTTATAATTTTAAAAAATAAATTTGACATTTCTTTCTCACTCTTAAATGCTTAGAATTTCCCTATTTTTCTTATGAAAAATCTATCTATTTCTTATCTCTACTCATGAAGATCTAATAACTCTCTTCCTTCCTTTTCGTTGTATAATATGATAATATCTATAGAACCATTTTGATGATCAATTAAATGGATTGATAAATTAAAGAATTATATGCTAGTGTATGAGGATAATGTAATGCCGATTATTAGAAAAAGAAGAAAAAAACCTTGCAGTGTCAATAGAATAACAAATACGGATATCTAAGTGATATTTGAAATTAAAATAACGAGAGACTAAAATATAGTGATGGATAAACTAGTTTGAGTTGTTGAGATGTTAGTTGGTTGCATTGCACACATATATAATGCATTATTATTGTTTCTTTATATATCTCACCAATGCCGACACATATGATATATATATATATATATATATTTGTGAATATCTGTATTAATAATATAATTGCAAGGCTAATTAGTACGATATACCAATATTTTCACCAACATGTCAGGCATCAGAATTTCACAGTTGCGTGGCACATGACAGTCTCACTTGTACTGAGAGGCCATAAAATTTGGTTGGTTTGACCTTTGAAACTAAATCCGCACTAACTTATTTTAAAATAAAATTTTAATTTGAGCAAGAAAAGGATTTATGCTCCAGTTGTGAGTGGGGCAGTGTTATCATAGTGCAGTTTCACTCTACAGCTTCCATTTTCAAGTGAGTTAATTATTGCGTGCATTTATCAAGTTGGCAATTTTTTGTCTTAAGCCAAAAGAAAGATTGGTGGTTAGTTCGGAAATTCAAAAATAGAAATGCCAAAGGACATTTTGTTCTTTTGTGATTAAACAAAAAAAAAAAGAAAAAGAAAACTAACGACAGAGAAGGAAACTTTGGGGTGTAAAGTGTAAAAAACGACAACAAAAAGTAAACTAAAACATCAAGCAGGTAAATAAAACCACATTAAATAAATGAAAAACGAAAAGAAGATAACAAACACGGAAAAGGAGAACGAAAAAAAAATACGCCTGAAATGAGGAACTGTTTTCAAGAAATGTTAAATTAAACCATCTTTTTTTCATAATACTCAAATAAATCTTATGTTTATCAAAATCGATCATAAATATACCTGAACTCAATAATTTCTAAAAGGGATCATAAATATACCATATGTAGAATTTTTATATAAAAAAAAAGTGTAATCTTATATAAGAATGATAATATTTTTTGAAATGGGCCACAAATAAGATGATGTTCTTATGTGAATCCTAAACAATTAAAAATAATATATAAAAAAAACGATGTGAGTTTTATTATTTAATTATATATCACAATCATTAACACATTTTTATACTTTATCTAATAAATAATTGACACACCGTTCTACTTAATTTTTTTAGATTATCATGCAGAAATTGATTGCATGAATTCCTTCTCTATCTAGGCGCTATATTCGTATTGATATAATTATTGCAAATTGCTAATGGCATGAGAGATCGGAAAGATCTCCTTAATGGTATTAATCCATCATTTAATTAATAAGAACAAATAAATTTATAAACCAAAATACATTTTTAAAATGGAGAGGAAATAAAATAAATATATGCAACAAGAGAAGTCAGTTCAATTTACTTCAGCTTCCACATATTACAGTCAGTCAATGGTAACTAAATAAGATTTAATTACTGTTAGAACCACCTAATTAACTTGATTACTTTTAGCTACTAATTATGCCAATGCCGTAAAGGAAGAATTTACTTGTCAATACTCAGGACATTTTATTTTATTTTTTCTGTTAAAAAACTCATAAATCAGACAACACATTTTTTTTACTTGAAGTGAGTGTTAATGTCAGCACATATTAAAAGATAGTAAAATATAGGAAAATCGTAGGAAATAGCCAAAAAAAAATTTTGTTTTTAAAGTCCAACACATGTTTCAAAAAATTAAAAAAATAGCCATGTTACGAATTATATAACAGAAAAGTGTCACACAAAATATAACACATTTGTAAATATTTGTAAAATATTTTGTAACACTTCAAGTTTTACTCATTATTTTTTGAAGTGTTAAATAATATCTTACAAATACTTATAGATCTGTTATATTTTGTGTGACATTTTTCTGTTATACAATTCGTAACATGGTTATTTTTTTAATTTTTTGAAACATAGACTATCATTTAAAACAAACATTTAATTTTGGCCTATTTTTGCAACTCACCCTAAAATATATTAATTATTCTTTTTGTGAAAATGTTGATTAATTACTTTTATCCAAAGAGAAGCCCTGTAATTTCACCCCCCAGGCCCCAGCTATAGTACAATTATTCAAATGTTCAAAAATCAATTTTGCTTAAGTAAACAGATATGGGGACCTTGTGAAGGGAGTATTTACATCAATTAAAACTTGTAAATTTGAATTTCGTTGTCTCACACCAAAAAACGACAAGAAAACTGATAAACGATAACCTTTAGAAACCTACACAACAACGAAGAAATAAATGGCAAACAACTCAAGAACTGAAAAAGATACCAAAACGGAAAGTGATCGGAAAGAAGAAACTAAAACGAAAAAATAACGGAAAACGACAAGAAAACAAACAAACGACAAAAAAGGAAAATGACAACATAAAGAAATCAATTTAAAAATAATTTTAGGAAAGAAGTAAACAAAAAAAAAACAAAAAAAAAACTGTAGTAACTAAAGTAATAACAATACAGAGACAAAACAATAAAAACACGAGGGAAAAAATTGAAACGACAGTAATAAAAGAAAACGACAAGAAAACTAAAAGCGACAACATACAGCAAATCAGCAACGTTAATATGACTGTGAGAAAGGGTAAAAACCGTAAAATGATTCAAAACTGTATAAATGAAATAAAATCGATAACTAAACGTAAAATGCCATCAAGGAAAAAAAATTAAGTGAAAAACGACAGTAATCTTGGAAAAGGACATGAAAACAGACAAACGACAGGAAAATAGGAAAAACGACAACATGCAGAACGCAGCTGATAAATTGACTTAAGAAAGAAATAAACGAAAAACCTGTAGAAACTAAATTAAAGATTATGCCAACATGGAAATCGACAACAAAAGAAAATGCTTAAATGAAAAAATGACAGCAACCAAAAACGACCACAAAAATGAGAAACGACAGAAAGGGACAAAAAGAAAAAGAAAAAAAAACACTAGAGTAATCGTAGAGAACGACAAGAAACAATGAACGTGACAAATCAATGAAAACTACACTGAAAACTACAATAGAGAAGTAAACAACAAGAAATGGGTTGTCATCTTTGGGGGTAGGGAGGTGTAAAAAACGACAACAAAAAGTCAACTAAAACATCAAGCAGGTAAGTAAAACCACTTTGAAAAAATGAAAAACGAAAGAAGATAAGAAACACGGAAAAGGAGAACGAAAGAAAAATAAGCCAAAAGTAAAGAAAAACCTTAAAAACCCTATGTTTTCAAGAAATGTTAAATTAGACCATCTATTTTTCATAATGCTCAAATAAATTCTATGTTTATATAAATATGCCTATTTTTTATAATTCTTAAAAAAAACTTAATATTTTCTAAAATGAGTCATAAATATACCCTCTATAGAATTTTTATGGAAAAAAAGTGTGATCTTATATAAGAATTATAATATTTTTTGAAACAGACCACAAATAAATTGATTTCTATCATTCTTGTTTAAGAATATAGTCAAAATAAAATGGTTTAAATTTGAAATATTGTGAATTTTTTATACATTATTTTGATTAAATACGCTCATAAAAATATATTTATAATCTATTTTGATAAACACAGAGGTTTATTTGGTACTTCAAAAATGCATTGTTTAGCTTGGTATATTAAAAAGAAAAAAGAAAAAACACGTGTTTTTTTTTATCGTATTTTCCATGATATTATACAACAATAAAACGACAATGAACAAGGAAAACGACAGCAAAGAAAACTTAGTTAAAAACGGGGAAAAAAAAAACAAAACAAAACAATTAAGCGATCAAAATTCAAATACGGGAAATTGACATCAAACATGGAAACAAGAATAAGAAGACAAAAAATAAATAAAAAAATAAAAACGACAGCAAAGAAAACTTAGCTAAAAAACAACCGTAAACAATTAAGCGATCAGGAAAACGATATCAAACATGGAAACTATAATGAGCAGACAAAAAATATTGTAAAAAAAAAAAAAACATAACAATCAAGGAAGAGAAGACGAAAAGGAGAACTAAGCAGAAAGAGACAACAGCGCAAACTGCAAATACAAAATTAATAGATTATAAAAGCATAAGACGCCATCTAAACGAACTAAATGAGAAACGACAATGAAAAATCAAGCGGAAAATTTTTTTTTATGAAAAATGATGACGAAAGCAAAACAAGATTAAAGCAAACCGAAACAACAATACACAAGTAACGGGCAAAAATAATAATAATAATAATAAAGACCACAATTATATAAAACAAAAAAATTGAGAGAGTAGGGGATGATAAGTGATAACAGCAAAACTAGAAAACGACAAAAAAAAAAAAGAAACGACAGTGACATGGGAAACAACAAAAGGTATTTGTTATATCATTTAAATTTATTATTTTTAGTCATTGGCTAAAGACTAGTCATTTTTAGATTCCTTACTTTATTTATAATTTTTTTAATTATGTTCACGTGCTAATTCCTGCCAGCAACATGTGGCCTTAATGATCAATGATCAATGATCAAAAGTAGTTCTAATGATATTTTGAAAGAACAAACTAACAGAGGCAAAGTTATTATACAAGATTCTAATAATATTAAATAATCATTTCTTTTATCAGAAACGGAATACATTATTTTGTGCAAAATTAAACATAACAATCTAGTTTTAATATAGGGTTTGATCAGGTCGGTTGTTAGTTATATCATCAATATACCTTGAAAGTTGGCGTTTCAATTTGATTTCAGTACTCCAACTTTGAAATAAGATAGGATATTTAAATACTTACCATTCTAAAAATTTTACCTTGTATCTTTTGTTTTAATTAAAATTAGTTAATATCACTTGGATTTGACTGATGATTCATCATAAGAAGATGTTCATATGTGAATCCTAAACAATAAAAAATTTGAAAAAATTATGCGAGTTTTATTTATTGGTTATATAACACAATCATTAACACTTGTTTTTACTATATCTAATATATAATTAACACGTCGTTCTAGTTAATTTTTTTAGATTATTATACGAAAATCGATTACATGAATTCGTTCTCTATCTACGCGATATAATCGTATTGATATAATTGCATATTGCTAATGTCATGAGAGATCAGAAATATCTCCTTTTTTTTTTTTTTTTGATAGGAAACATTCCATTAATCAAAAATATCTCCTAAATGGTACTAATCCATCATTTAATTAATAAGAACAAATAAAATTCTAAAGCAAAATACATTTTAAAAATAAAGAGAGAATAAAATCAATTAGTGCAAAAAGAGAAGTCAGTTCAATTTACTTCAGCTTCCACATATTATAGTTAGTCAATGATAATTAATTAAGAACTAGTTACTGTTAGAGCCACCTAATTAACTAGATTACTTTTAGCTACTAATTTAGCCAATGCCATAAGGAAGAATTTAACTTGTCATTACTCAGGTTTTTAAGGATTTAGCCAAAATTTTGATAATTTTTTTAAGGATTAGCCATAGTTTCACGAATTTAAGGAATTAGCTATTTTCGTTGTGTAACAATTTTTGTTATCCGTGTAACAAATTTTATTACCCGTGTAACAAATTTTGTTACGCCCAGTAACAATTTTTGTTACACGGGTAATAAATTTTGTTACATGGGTAACAAAAATTATTACACAACGAAAATGGCTAATTCCTTAAATTCATGAAACTATGGCTAAATTTTTGAAACATGAGCTTAAAAATAGCTAAAACCCAAATCTATTTTTTTTGTTAAAAAATTCATAAATATGACAACACATTTTTGTTCCCTTGAAGTGAGTGTTAGTATCAGACTATCAGCACACATTAAAAGATAGTGAAATATACTAATTATTCTTTTGTGAAAATGTTGATTAATTACTTTTGGGCTCATTTGCAAATTGGCTTGTTAAAATAACATCTTTTAAGGAAATGACCTAATTATTCAAAAACTAAGTTATTAGCCTGGTTATATTTGGACTACCCAAAATACACATGTTCGCCCAAAATTTATTGCAGATTGTAACAAATATTATTATGGATTGTAACAATATTTGTTATGATATGTAACAAATATTGAAACAAATCGTAACAGACAAATGTGTTATAAAAATTAGATATTTTGTTACATATGTTTATCAAATTTTATCTGTGACGGTCTGTATCAAAAGTTATTACAGTCTGTAACATTTGTTACCTTCTATTACCTTCCATAACAAATGACAAAACAATAAATGAATAATGTCTAAAAAAATAGTGGAAAAAAATGACTAATAACTTAATTATGATAAACTCATGTCAATTTCTTAAATCTAAGACTAAAAATAGGCCATCTAGCTAAAAATCTCATTACTTTTATCCATAGTGAAGCCTTGTAATTTCACCCCATCTCTAGTACAATTAATAAAATGCTCAAAAATCAATTTTGCTATAAGTATACAGACAAGGGGACATTGTGAAGATACAAAGAGACAAATTTCGTTCATTTGGGAGTATTTACATTAATTAAAACTTGTAAATTTGGATTTGCGTTATCTCACACAAAAAACGACAATAAAACTGATAAACGACAATTTTTAGAAACATAGACAATGAGCGAAGAAATAGAATGGCAGTCAACTCAAGAACTGAAAGTTATAAAAAACGAAAAAACTAAAACAAAAAAATAAAGAAAAAACGACAAGAAAACAAACAAACGACAAAAAAGGAAAACGACAACATAAAGAAATCAATTTTAAAATAATTTTAGGAACAAGTATAACAATACAGAATGAAAACAATAAAAACATGAGGAAATAAAAGAGAAAAACCCAGCGACAGTAATAAAACAAAACGACAAGAACATTAAAAACGACAACATACAGCAACTAACTAGAACATGAATGTGAGAAAGGGTATAACGATGAAAAAGTACAGAAATTAAAATGAAATAAAAAACCAAAAGTAAAATGACATCAAAGAAAAAACTAAAGTGAAAAACGACAATAATACAGAAAAACCACAAGGAAACATAAAAACGACAGGAAAACATGAAAAACGACAACGTACAGAACGATGCTGAAAAAGAAATAAACGAAAAACCTGTAGAAACTAAAAGAGAAATTATAGTGAATACCCAATTTTTAAAACTTAATGTAAGTTATTACCCAATCTTTTGAATAATATAACCAATTACCCAAAATATTCAATTACTTACACAGTGGTAAGTGGTGGTAATTCACTTTGTTACCAAAAGTATGTGCAAGTAATTCACAAATTGACTAGAAACTCAATTACTTCAAAAGTTTGGGTATTTATTTTTATTGTTATATAAATTCGGGGTATTTGCCTACTTCACCCAAACTAAAATCAAAATTATGCCAGCATGGAAATCAATGACAAAAGAAAATGATGTGATAAAAAAAAAACCAATAACGAATAAAAATCGACAAAAAAAAAAAGAAGAGAAACGACAAAAAGGAAATTCGACAACATACAGAAACCAAATAAAATTGTACCATAAGCAATAAATAAAAAAACAAAAGACTGTATAAATCAAAGTAAAAATAATACCATAACGAAATGACAACAAAAGAAACGCTAATATTGAAAAACAACTATAACAATAATAATAAAAAATAAATAAAGAGAAATCTAAGCGTAAAATGACATTGTAGAAAAACTTTAGAAACGAAAATAAAAGCAATAAATAAGCGAAAAATTACATCAAAGAAAAGCTATTGTGAAAACGACAGTAATCTAGACACAAGAAAACAAATAAACGACATAGAACAGTAAAAACGACAACATTTTGAACGCAGCTGAAAAAATGACTTTTATAAATAAATAAACGAAAAAGCTATAGAAACTAAATTTTAAGTTATGCCTAAATGGAAAATGACAGCATAAAAAAAAAAGCTGAAAAGAAAAACAACAGCAATGAATAAAAATGCCCAAAACGAGAAACGACAAAAAGGGAAAACGACAACATACATAACCCAGATGAAAAGTGACTATGATCAGCAAGAGATAAACGACTAAAAAAGTGAAGAACCGAAAGTAAAAACAATGTGAAAACGGAATATAACGACATAAGAAAAACCAAATAAAGACGACAGAGATCAACGAAAACGACGCGCAAAATGAAAAACGATAAAAAACATGGGAAAAGACAGCATTCAGAAACGAACTGAAAATTGATTGTATGGAATAAATAAATAAATAAATAACTGTAAAAGCGAAGATGTATACCACACCAAAACGGAAAAAAAAAATAAAAAATACTAGACTAAATTAAAAACGAAAGTAATCGGAGAAAAGGACATAAAACAATGGACGTGACAAATTATTGAAAACTATGAAAACGACAATAGAGAAGTAAACGACAAGAAATGGGTAGCCATCTTTAGGTCAGTAACATAATTTCCTGAGTTTTTATTTTATTTTTGCTCTTAAATTGTTCGTGTGCTTTTTGTACCTGTAAGAATCCATATAGCCTTGAATTACATCCAATTAGCATAACTAAAAATAGTCCAGAAGGTGATTGACACAGCAATCAAGTGCATACATATAAGCTATATATACAGGCTTTGGAAAAGAACTCACTACAGAGTTGTGTGACAAACAACAATGATATCACTCATGTAACACTTTACGTGTATAGCAAGAAAACACTGAGGAAATAATAAGTTTCTCAGATAAGAATGTAATTTTATTTCACAGCAGTGGCTTTTATATGAATGTTTTATGCTTCTATTGAGGCAGAGGAGAGCTGAGACCCTCTTGAGAAGACAGCGCGTAGAGCGGGCTGTGCCGCCTCGAAGGGAACGAGCTCTTTTTCCTGAAGGAAGGCCTCTTGTTGAGGCGTTGGAGGGCCCGCTTCGCGTAGAGCGTTTGGAACAGCGGCGATGCTCTCTTCTTTTTTGTACTATTATTGTAGTAAAGTTGGTCAAGGAAAAGTGTACACATTTTAGGGGGCCAGAACTGAGAAATAGGTAAGGAATAGCTGGTGAAAAAAGCTTTACTACAAACTGGCTGGCTGGCTGGCTGGGGACCCTCAAAAAGTTATTACATATACATATATATATATATATATTGTATGTGTGGACTAGTAATTATTAAGCTCATCAGCCAACCCATCAATATATATCTGAAACATTAATATGGCTACCTCTGTCTGCACTATACACAAACAAACAGAACAGAACAGTCTCAGAATCATAACAATTTTTTGCATTTTCTTTTCTTTTCATTTTCTTGGAAAACGCCGGTTTGAGGGCCGTTCACCGATAAAAAACGATTTGATATTGTTAAATTCAATTTGTGTAGACTTTATAATTTTAAAAAATAAATTTGACATTTCTTTCTCACTCTTAAATGCTTAGAAGTTCCCTCTTTTTCTTATGAAAAATCAATCTATCTCTTATCTCTACTCATGAAGATCTAATAACTCTCTTCCTTCCTTTTCGTTGTATAATATGATAATATCTATAGAACCATTTTGATGATCAATTAAATGGATTGATAAATTAAAGAATTATGCTAGTGTATGAGGATAATGTAATGCCGATTATTAGAAAAAGAAGAAAAAAACCTTGCAGTATCAATAGAATAACAAATACGGATATCTAAGTAATATTTGAAATTAAAATAACGAGAGACTAAAATATAGTTTGAGTTGTTGAGATGTTAGTTGGTTGCATTGCACACATATATAATGCATTATTATTGTTTCTTTATATATCTCACCAATGCCGACACATATGATATATATATATATATATATATTTGTGAATATCTGTATTAATAATATAATTGCAAGGCTAATTAGTACGATATACCAATATTTTCACCAACATGTCAGGCATCAGAATTTCACAGTTGCGTGGCACATGACAGTCTCACTTGTACTGAGAGGCCATAAAATTTGGTTGGTTTGACCTTTGAAACTAAATCCGCACTAACTGATTTTAAAATAAAATTTTAATTTGAGCAAGAAAAGGATTTATGCTCCAGTTGTGAGTGGGGCAGTGTTATCATAGTGCAGTTTCTCTCTACTGCTTCCATTTTCAAGTGAGTTGATTATTGCGTGCATTTATCAAGTTGGCAATTTTTTGTCTTAAGCCAAAAGAAAGATTGGTGGTTAGTTCAGAAATTCAAAAATAGAAATGCCAAAGGACATTTTGTTCTTTTGTGATTAAACCAAAAAAAAAAAAAAGAAAGAAAAAAGAAAAAAGAAAACTAACGACAGAGAAGGAAACTTTGGGGGGTAAAGTGTAAAAAACGACAACAAAAAGTAAACTAAAACATCAAGCAGGTAAATAAAACCACATTAAAAAAATGAAAAACGAAAAGAAGATAACAAACACGGAAAAGGAGAACGAAAGAAAAATACGCCTAAAATGAGGAACAGTTTTCAACAAATGTTAAATTAAACCATCTTTTTTTCATAATACTCAAATAAATCTTATGTTTATCAAAATCGATCATAAATATACCTATATATTTTTTAAACTTAGCTGAAAAACGACAGTAAACAATTGAGCGATCAAATACGGGAAAACGACATCAAACATGGAAAACAAGAATAAGCAGACGAAAACATAAAAACAAAAAAACGACAGCAAGCAAGGAAGAGGAGAACGAAAAAGAGAACTAAGCAGAAAGAGACAACACTGAGCAAACTGCAAATACAAAACCAAACGACTATAAACGCATAAAACGGCATCTAAACGAACTAAATAAAAAACGACAATGAAAAATCAGGCGAAAACAAAAAATTGTAAAACAACTTTAAAAAACGATAACAAAAGCAAAACGAAATCAAAGCACACTGAAGCAAAAGTACACAAGTAAGACTGACAAAATATAAAGACCACAACTATATAAAACAATAAAATTGAGACAGAAGGGGATGATAAAAGCACAACTAAAAAACGACAAAAAAATCGAACGACAGTAACATGGGAAACAACAAAAGGTTAAAATATTAGGTTTTTGTTTTTGTTTTTTTGTTAGTAATTGGCTAAAGACTAGTCATTTTTAGATTCCTTGCTTTATTTATAATTTCTTTAATTATGTTCACGTGCTTATTCCTGCCAGCAACATGGGGCCTTAATTATCAATCACCCATGTCTCAGTAGTGCCTTCAGTAAAATTAGTTCTAATAATATTTTGAAAGAACAAACTAAGAGAGGCAAATTTATAATATAAAATTCTAATAGTATTAAATAATCTTTACGTTAATGGAATACATTATCAGTTTTAAGTTTTAACCTCAACAATCTAGCTTTAATATAGGATTTGACCAGTCGGTTGTTAGTTATATCATCAATATATAGTCATTATATCTTGAAAGTTGGCGTTTCAATTTGATTTCAGTACTCCAACTTTTAAACAAGGTAGGGTATTTAAATAATTAAATTCCTTAAAATTTTATCTTGGATCTTTTTTTTTTTATATATAATTAAAATTAGTTAATATCCCTTGGATTTGAATGATGATTCAGCATAAGATGAAGTTCTTATGTGAATCCTAAACAATTAAAAATAATATTAAAAAAAACGATGTGAGTTTTATTATTTAATTATATATCGCAATCATTAACACATTTTTATACTTTATCTAATAAATAATTGACACACCGTTCTACTTAATTTTTTTAGATTATTATGCAGAAATTGATTGCATGAATTCCTTCTCTATCTAGGCGCTATATTCGTATTGATATAATTATTGCAAATTGCTAATGGCATGAGAGATCGGAAAGATCTCCTTAATGGTATTAATCCATCATTTAATTAATAAGAACAAATAAATTTATAAACCAAAATACATTTTTAAAATAGAGAGGAAATAAAATAAATATATGCAACAAGAGAAGTCAGTCAATTTACTTCAGCTTCCACATATTACAGTCAGTCAATGGTAACTAAATAAGAACTAATTACTGTTAGAACCACCTAATTAACTTGATTACTTTTAGCTACTAATTATGCCAATGCCGTAAAGGAAGAATTTACTTGTCAATACTCAGGACATTTTATTTTATTTTTTCTGTTAAAAAACTCATAAATCAGGCAACACATTTTTTTCCCTTGAAGTGAGTGTTAATGTCAGCACATATTAAAAGATAGTAAAATATATTAATTATTCTTTTTGTGAAAATGTTGATTAATTACTTTTATCCAAAGAGAAGCCCTGTAATTTCACCCCCCAGGCCCCAGCTATAGTACAATTATTCAAATGTTCAAAAATCAATTTTGCTTAAGTAAACATATATCATATATGGGGACCTTGTGAAGGGAGTATTTACATCAATTAAAGCTTGTAAATTTGAATTTCGTTGTCTCACACCAGAAAACGACAAGAAAACTGATAAACGATAACCTTTAGAAACCTACACAACAACGAAGAAATAAATGGCAAACAACTCAAGAACTGAAAAAGATACCAAAACGGAAAGTGATACGGAAAGAAGAAACTAAAACGAAAAAATAACGGAAAACGACAAGAAAACAAACAAACGACAAAAAGGGAAAATGACAACATAAAGAAATCAATTTAAAAATAATTTTAGGAAAGAAGTAAACAAAAAAAAAAAACTGGAGTAACTAAAGTAATAACAATACAGAGACAAAACAATAAAAACACGAGGGAAAAAATTGAAACGACAGTAATAAAAGAAAACGACAAGAAAACTAAAAGCGACAACATACAGCAAATCAGCAACGTTAATATGACTGTGAGAAAGGGTAAAAACCCTAAAATGATTCAAAACTGTATAAATGAAATAAAATCGATAACTAAACGTAAAATGCCATCAAGGAAAAAAAAAATTAAGTGAAAAACGACAGTAATCTTGGAAAAGGACATGAAAACAGACAAACGACAGGAAAATAGGAAAAACGACAACATACAGAACGCAGCTGATAAATTGACTTTAAGAAAGAAATAAACGAAAAACCTGTAGAAACTAAATTAAAGACGGTGTTTCTTTGGTGGGAACTGGAAAAAAAAATAGACCAGTGGGTTTAACTTCAAGCATTACTATTGAATATCAAGTGAGATACACATAAGCTAGTATGGGTATTACCACATCTAATTTTTTTTTCAACCTATGTTTCTGTCTTTCTCGTCTCTTTCCCCAAGCCCAGCCCATGACAGACACCCTCAAGCCTTATCCCAACTTCTCCAGTGGTTTAATTGCACACCTTCTCCGCCGCTGCCCCCGCCGTCCCCCACCGCACTCACTTCCTTCCCGGCCAACATTTCCTCGCTCATGCTCCCTCACATTTCCTCCCACTCCAACCACCACATCCTCGCCGTCGCCGTCTCCGTTTCCTTCCTCTCCACCGCCCTCATCGATGCCCTCGCGGCTCTATTCCTCTTCTTCCCCCGCCGCCGAGACCTTCACGCCGTTGGCGCCGACCGTGGCTGAAGTTTTTTTTTGGGACCAAAAGTTCGTCCGGTGGATGTTGTTTTTTTTTTAAATTAGGAAGTTAGTAAATATTCTCATATAATCCACTGTATTTCATAACGTTTACATACTAATACACATCATAATGATCCACCGTTTATTTGAATCTGGACGGTATTAATTGATCTAACTTAGGCGTTTCCCACCGATCTATTTTTATAGGTTATTCCCAATGGAGAATCCCCGAATTAAAGATTGTGCCAACATGGAAATCGACAACAAAAGAAAATGCTTAAATGAAAAAATGACAGCAACCAAAAACGACCACAAAAATGAGAAACGACAGAAAGGGACAAAAAGAAAAAGAAAAAGAAAAAAAAAACACCAGAGTAATCGTAGAGAACGACAAGAAACAATGAACGTGACAAATCAATGAAAACTACACTGAAAACGACAATAGAGAAGTAAACGACAAGAAATGGGTTGTCATCTTTGGGGGTAGGGAGGTGTAAAAATCGACAACAAAAAGTCAACTAAAACATCAAGCAGGTGAGTAAAACCACTTTGAGAAAATGAAAAACGAAAGAAGATAAGAAACACGGAAAAGGAGAACGAAAGAAAAATAAGCCAAAAGTAAAGAAAAACTTAAAAACCCTATGTTTTCAAGAAATGTTAAATTAAACCATCTATTTTTCATAATGCTCAAATAAATTCTATGTTTATATAAATATGCCTATTTTTTATGATTCTTAAAAAAAAAACTTAATATTTTCTAAAATGAGTCATAAATATACCCTCTATAGAATTTTTATGAAAAAAAAAGTGTGATCTTATATAAGAATTATAATATTTTTTGAAACAGACCACAAATAAATTGATTTCTATCATTCCTGTTTAAGAATATAGTCAAAATAAAATGGTTTAAATTTGATATATTGTGATTTTTTATACATTATTTTGATTAAATACGCTCATAAAAATATATTTATGATCTATTTTGATAAACACAGAGTTTTATTTGGTACTTCAAAAATGCATTGTTTAGCTTGGTATATTAAAAAGAAAAAAGAAAAAACACGTGTTTTTTTAATCGTATTTTCCATGATATTATACAACAATAAAACGACAATGAACAAGGAAAACGACAGCAAAGAAAACTTAGTTAAAAACGGAAAAAAAAAAAAAACAATTAAGCGATCAAAATTCAAATACGGGAAATTGACATCAAACATGGAAACAAGAATAAGAAAGAAAAAAATAAAAATTAAAAAAAAAACGACAGCAAATAAAACTTAGCTAAAAAATGACCATAAACAATTAAGCAATCAGGAAAACGATATCAAACATGGAAACTATAATGAGCAGACAAAAAACATTATAAAAAAAAAAAAAAAAAACATAGCAAGCAAGGAAGAGGAGACGAAAAGGAGAACTAAGCAGAAAGAGACAACAGTGCAAACTGCAAATACAAAATTAATAGATTATAAAAGCATAAGACGGCATCTAAACGAACTAAATGAAAAACGACAATGAAAAATCAAGCGGAAAAAAAATTATGAAAAATGATAACGAAAGCAAAGCAAGATTAAAGCAAACCGAAACAACAATACACAAGTAACGGGCAAAAATAGTAATAATAATAATAATAATAAAGACCACAATTATATAAAACAAAAAAATTGAGAGAGTAGGGGATGATAACAGCAAAACTAGAAAACGACAAAAAAATGGAAACGACAGTACATGGGAAACAACAAAAGGTATTTGTTTTTTCTTTATTAGTTTTAAATAACTTATATTTTATTATTTTATCATTTAAATTTATTATTTTTAGTCATTGGCTAAAGACTAGTCATTTTTAGATTCCTTACTTTATTTATAATTTTTTTAATTATGTTCACGTGCTAATTCCTGCCAGCAACATGTGGCCTTAATGATCAATGATCAATATCTCAGCAGTGCATTAACTAAAAGTAGTTCTAATGATATTTTGAAAGAACAAACTAACAGAGGCAAAGTTATTATACAAGATTCTAATAATATTAAATAATCATTTCTTTTATCAGAAATGGAATACATTATTTTGTGCAAAATTAAACACAACAATCTAGTTTTAATATAGGGTTTGATCAGGTCGGTTGTTAGTTATATCATCAATATATCTTGAAAGTTGGCGTTTCAATTTGATTTCAGTACTCCAACTTTGAAATAAGATAGGATATTTAAATACTTACCATTCTAAAAATTTTACCCTGTATCTTTTGTTTTAATTAAAATTAGTTAATATCACTTGGATTTGACTGATGATTCATCATAAGAAGATGTTCATATGTGAATCCTAAACAATAAAAAATTTGAAAAAATTATGCGAGTTTTATTTATTGGTTATATAACACAATCATGAACACATGTTTTTACTATATCTAATATATAATTAACACTTCGTTCTAGTTAATTTTTTTAGATTATTATACGGAAATTGATTACATGAATTCGTTCTCTATCTACGCGATATAATCGTATTGATATAATTGCATATTGCTAATGTCATGAGAGATCAGAAATATCTCCATTTTTTTTTTGGATAGGAAACATTCCATTAATCAGAAATATCTCCTTAATGGTACTAATCCATCATTTAATTAATAAGAACAAATAAAATTCTAAAGCAAAATACATTTTAAAAATAAAGAGAGAATAAAATCAATTAGTGCAAAAAGAGAAGTCAGTTCAATTTAATTCAGCTTCCACATATTATAGTTAGTCAATGATAATTAATTAAGAACTAGTTACTGTTAGAACCACCTATTTAACTAGATTACTTTTAGCTACTAATTTAGCCAATGCCATAAGGAAGAATTTAACTTGTCATTACTCAGGCCATTTTATTTTATTTTATTTTTTCTGTTAAAAAATTCATAAATATGACAACACATTTTTGTTCCCTTGAAGTGAGTGTTAGTATCCGACTATCAGCACACATTAAAAGATAGTGAAATATACTAATTATTCTTTTGTGAAAATGTTGATTAATTACTTTTGAGCTCATTTGCAAATTGGCTTGTTAAAATAACATCTTTAAGGAAATAATCTAATTATTCAAAAATTAAGTTATTAGCTTGGTTATATCTGGACTACCTAAAATACCCATGTTCGCCTAAAATTTATTGCAGATTGTAACAAATATTATTACGGATTGTAACAATATTTGTTACGATATGTAACAAATGTTGAAACAAATCGTAACAGACAAATGTGTTATAAAAATTAGATATTTTGTTACATATGTTTATCAAATTTTGTATGTGACGGTCTGTATCAAAAGTTATTACAGTCTGTAACATTTGTTACCTTCTATTACCTTCCATAACAAATGACAAAAAAATCAATGCATAATGTCTAAAAAATAGCGAAAAAGAAAAATGACTAATAACTTAATTATGACAAACTCATATCAATTTTTTAAATCTAAGACTAAAAATAGGCCATTTAGCTAAAAATCTCGTTACTTTTATCCAAAGTGAAGCCTTGTAATTTCACCCCAGCTCTAGTACAATTAATCAAATGCTCAAAATTCAATTTTGCTATAAGTATACAGACAAGGGGACATTGTGAAGATACAAAGAGACAAATTTCGTTCATTTGGGAGTATTTACATTAATTAAAACTTGTAAATTTGGATTTGCGTTATCTCACACCAAAAAACGACAATAAAACTGATAAACGACAATTTTTAGAAACATAGACAATGAGCGAAGAAATAGAATGGCAGTCAACTCAAGAACTGAAAGTTATAAAAAAGGAACAAACTAAAACAAAAAAATAAAGGAAAAACGACAAGAAAACAAACAAACGAAGGAAAACGACAACATAAAGAAATCAATTTTAAAATAATTTTAGGAACAAGTAAACAAAAAATAATATATTAACTAAAGTAATAACAATACAGAATGAAAACAATAAAAACATGAGAAAATAAAAAAGAAAAACCTAGCAACAGTAATAAAACAAAACGACAAGTACATTAAAAACGACAACATACATCAACTAACTAGAACATGAATGTGAGAAAGGGTATAACGATGAAAAAGTACAGAAATTAAAATGAAATCAAAAACTAAAGTAAAATGACATCAAAGAAAAAACTAAAGTGAAAAACGACAATAATACAGAAAAACCACAAGGAAACATAAAAACGACAGGAAAACATGAAAAACGACAACGTACAGAACGATGCTGAAAAAGAAATAAACGAAAAACCTGTAGAAACTATAATCAAAATTATGCCAACATGGAAATCAACGACAAAAGAAAATGCTGAGATAAAAAAAAAACCAATAACAAATAAAAATCTACAAAAAAAAAAAAAAGAAGAGAAACGACAAAAAGGAAATTCGACAACATACAGAAACCAAATAAAAATTGTACCATAAGCAAGAAATAAAAAAACAAAAGACTGCATAAATCAAAGTAAAAATAATACCATAACGAAATGACAACAAAAGAAAGGCTAATATTGAAAAACAACTATAACAATAATAATAAAAAAAAATAAAGAGAAATCTAAGCGTAAAATGACATTGTAGAAAAACTTTAGAAACGAAAATAAAAGCAATAAATAAGCGAAAAATTACCTTAAAGAAAAGCTATTGTGAAAACGACAGTAATCTAGACAACAAGAAAACAAATAAACGACATAGAACAGTAAAAACGACAACATTTTGAACGCAGCTGAAAAAATGACTTTTATAAATAAATAAACGAAAAAGCTATAGAAACTAAATT
This sequence comes from Boehmeria nivea var. tenacissima, assembly GCA_018132145.1. NCBI lineage: Eukaryota > Viridiplantae > Streptophyta > Magnoliopsida > Rosales > Urticaceae > Boehmeria > Boehmeria nivea. The sequence continues at coordinate 21,898,818 of CM030874.1, read as the reverse complement.
TTAAGTTATGCCTAAATGGAAAATGACAGCATAAAAAAAAGCTGAAAAGAAAAACAACAGTAATGAATAAAAATGCCCAAAACGAGAAACGACAACATTCATAACCCAGATGAAAAGTGACAATGATCAGCAAGAGATAAACGACAAAAAAAGTGAAGAACCGAAAGTAAAAACAATGTGAAAACGGAATATAACGACATAAGAAAAACCAAATAAAGACGACAGAGATCAACGAAAACGACGCGCAAAATGAAAAACGATAAAAAACATGGGAAAAGACAGCATTCAGAAACGAACTGAAAATTGATTGTATGGAATAAATAAATAAATAAATAAATAACTGTAAAAGCGAAGATGTATACCACACCAAAACGGAAAAAAAAAAATACTAGACTAAATTAAAAACGAAAGTAATCGGAGAAAAGGACATAAAACAATGGACGTGACAAATTATTGAAAACTATGAAAACGACAATAGAGAAGTAAACGACAAGAAATGGGTAGCCATCTTTAGGTCAGTAACATAATTTCCTGATTTTTTATTTTATTTTTGCTCGTAAATTGTTCGTGTGCTTTTTGTACCAGTAAGAATCCATATAGCCTTGAATTACATCCAATTAGCATAACTAAAAATAGTCCAGAAGGTGATTGACACAGCAATCAAGTGCATACATATAAGCTATATATACAGGCTTTGGAAAAGAACTCACTACAGAGTTGTGTGACAAACAACAATGATATCACTCATGTAACACTTTACGTGTATAGCAAGAAAACACTGAGGAAATAATAAGTTTCTCAGATAAGAATGTAATTTTATTTCACAGCAGTGGCTTTTATATGAATGTTTTATGCTTCTATTGAGGCAGAGGAGAGCTGAGACCCTCTTGAGAAGACAGCGCGTAGAGCGGGCTGTGCCGCCTCGAAGGGAACGAGCTCTTTTTCCTGAAGGAAGGCCTCTTGTTGAGGCGTTGGAGGGCCCGCTTCGCGTAGAGCGTTTGGAACAGCGGCGATGCTCTCTCCTTGAACTTGAGGATCACGAAGAAGAGGACGCGGTAGAGCACGAGTATGGCAACGATGGCGGCCAGGTCCCACCACTTGGAATGGTCTAATGGGATGCCGAACATGGTTTTGATGATTTGCTCGCCCTTCAGTTTTGGCTCTCCCGGTAATAGAGGCTCGAATTCGAGCCCTACCAGGTCGTTCTTCAGGCCACCCTGATCAGTAATTGCAATAACAAATTTAACTACATTTTTATTATAGTTGTACTATGAAGTGAGAGTGTTACACATTGTTTGTGATAGAACTAATTCCTAATCCAAAAGGAATGTTTACCTGAATTCCCCACGAGCCGTAACTTAGGAATGAAATCGGGTAACGCCAAAATATCTTGGGAAGATCGGGCAACAAGCGAAAGAACCCGGAGGTCATCATAAGGATGCCCTGTATAAGGAGACCAGGAGTGGTAAGAATTAACATATGAACATATCAGGGTCTATTTTACGTTGAAGAGCAAATGGAAAGTTATTTAGTGTTTATGTTCCTACCATAATTCCGGCTCCAACTATAATTCCCATAAGGAAGTTGGGGACCAATGAAGCTACAACCATCATGAGGCTCTCTATGACACAAATTGAGGTGAAGATATTGAGACAGAAGAACACGTAATGCGAAAACTCCGTTCGGAACTTCACCGTGTAATAAGTAATAGTCCCGGTGGCAAGCGTAATCGCAACCAAAAACGGAAACGAAGAGATGAAGTTGGACAATATGAACACCGAAACTCCATAATAGCCATTAAGCCTTTCCTTGTAGAAGACCTGTTTTCAGCCAAAGTATTAACACCCTGAATCATGTCTCACTATATATGTATCTATGCGTGTATTTATCTAAATGTATTTTACCTTCATTTCTTCCACAAAGGATGGGAAGCCTCCAATAGACATGAATGTCATGAAGCCCGTTATAAACGCGGCACAAGCCGAGCGAGCAAAGATGGCGGTGTAGCTATTGCCAACATCAAAATAGATTGTGCCAACACAAATGGACACAACAATGTAGATGATGATCCTTAGCCAGTAGTAACCTACATCTCTAGACATGTTCAAAGACGATCTTCGAACCAACGTCACCAGTTGCTTCCACCAACTCGCTTCGCTTCCGACTTTAGTCTCAATCCCGTGCCCTTCCTGCAAGTTCATCGTAATCGCATTGTGAGAAAATCGCAAGTAATAAAAGGGATAAAAAACCGAGTAGTACTCAGAAGCTTGAAATGCTTACAATGGTAGAGAGCTCTTGAATCCTTGCTTTAGCTCTCGCTGCGTACTTGGATTGCTTGTACTTATCGACAAGCGTTGCTCTGATTTCGGCTGTGGCCTTGCTCATGAGAGGGTCTGATTGTGGAACTTCCTATTATAACACAGGCACAAAGTTGTGAAGCAGTTTCGAATTGTGTAGAAACCATAACCAAAAGGAGATTTGTTTTTGAGTTCTTACTCGCAATTTGACTGAGCCTTTCATCGTGGCCGCGACTTTGTCAAAGTCTTTGTTTATGCAACGCAAGAAGTGGTCAGAGGGGTTTCTTCTGCTAGGGCACGGAACGCCAGCTTCGGCAAAGAACTACACAACACGAAAACCACACGCGAATCTTGAGTAACATTTGAGTCGAAATTGGCATCAAATTCGGCTTAACACAAGGTCTTTTACCTCAACAGCATTCTTTGCTTCTCCAAAGTAGACAGTCTCACCACCTGACAGCAAGAAAAGCTCGTCAAACAGCGCAAAAACCTCGCTGCTCGGCTGGTGGATGGACGAGACGACAGTCCTTCCATCGCGCGCGATGTTTCTAAGCGTCTGGACAACGAAGAAAGCCGAGGCACTGTCGAGGCCGCTCGTTGGCTCATCGAGGAAAAGGAGGCAAGGGCGCATGAGGATCTCGAGAGCAATGCTGACTCGCTTCTTCTCGCCGCCGCTGACGCCTCTCAAGTGCCAGTTTCCGATCAACCGGTCAGCGCAATCATGGAGTCCCATTTCGACAATCGTCTCCTCAACAATTGAGTTCACTTCTTCTTTGCTCATACTTGATGGAAGCCTCAAATTGGCTGAATATGATATGGTCTCTCTAACACTTAATGTTCCAAGCAACACATCTTCTTGTGTCACATAAGCCTAAAAATTTGACCATATCAAAATAACAAGTAACTCAAAATCAACAATCATGGTATAATTGTTTCTATGCCAATGTCAAAATATTTCCATTTTGCCTGTTAAAGGATTGGAATAAATTTTTGCAGCTTCTTACAAATTTTATAGCCATGTTATAAAACGATATAATTGTGGTTATTCGCTGGCTCAAACTATAGTTTGGAAGAATTTATGTTCACTTACAACAGCACCATAGTCAAGTCTTTTTTTGCTGCCATTGAAAAGGATGTTCCCAGTCATGACCACATTTCTTGAGAGCCTCCCTGAGCCAAAGTAAGAAATTTCTTATTAAAAATGATAAACTAAATTTGTTTAATCACTAACCCAACTATTCAGGCAGTTGAGCGATGACCCCCAAAAATAATTAATAATGCAAGGCCACGTGTACTTTTAATCAATTTACATGTATATATATATATATATACATATGTATATGTATATTTATCAGGAAAATTTACATATTCATTGGATCAAAGCAATGGATGGTACAAGTTGTTTGCCTCGTAGCGAGGACAATTAGCAAAGCATGAACTAGTTAGTGTCTGAGCTGTGATTTTCACGCCTACCTGCTAGATTGCGACTTGCTCAGCAAAATATATATCAAAGAGTCAAAGAATAATAAATGCATATATAAATACCATGCGTCACAATATTACACACTATAATAGATAGTATATAATATATTAGCTGGAATTGAGAAGACCAAAAATGCATGTACCGTTTTTTTTTTTTTTTTTAGGAATCGATTATTGTGGCTTTTCATTCAGCTGTACAATTATAGTTGGTTCTATTTTTAGGCTTATCGTTCGTACTAAATAATCACATGCAAATATCCCAACTTAGTGGTAATAGTTAATAGTTAAAAATAAACCAATATCTGATTTTATGCTCATAGATTATCCAACGCATAATTCTTTCACCAAAAAATATGAGTGAAATCTTGGATTAGTTGATATGGATATTCATGTGCCTAGAGTTGTATGTATCACACTTAATTATGAAATTACCATGTCTAATTGCTAGTGGGACCATAGGAAAGTACATAAATTTAAGAAACGCTAGGTGGCGAGTGACCATTAATATTACTCGTCTCTATGAGTCACTATGCGTTGATAATGATATCAGTGGGACAAGCCACTTCAATGGAAGACGTTGACTGTGTGTTGTCTCTAACCGTAAATAAATCACCGACTATGCAAAAAAAAAAATCTGATTTATTGTTTATTCAAGTAAAACAGTAGTTATGTTTTTAGCTAAATTTCCTTTGAAAAGTTACTAGATCCACAACCATCCTAATATATATTCCAAAAGAAAACACCTAGATAGTTATCATCAAGACCAAAAGTTAAAAGTCTTGGATGTGTCCCAAATGGCTAAAACTAGAAAAGGTAAAAACAAAAAATTTACTTAACCATGCAAAAACACTGGACTAATCAATTAAACAAAGAGAAGAGAAAAACCGTACAACCACAGCACCAAAACTGAAAAAAAAAAAAACCTAAAAACAAGAAAATAAAAACTGAAGAAACAGAAATACGAGTACTACAAGGGAGAGAGAGTGATAGAACGAACCTGCTAAAGCATCGAGGAGGGTGGATTTGCCAGAGCCAGATGGGCCCATAATAGCCATGATCTTACCAGGCTCAGCAAAGCCCTTTAGACCATTCAGAAGCCTCTTTGTGGGCCCATCGCTGAAGTTCGGCAAAACAACCGTCAGATCTTCCCATACCAAGTAAGCTCCTCTCGTATCTCCGCCGTCACTCGCCGTCGCCGTCGCCGTCGCCGGTGTATCTATCTCCATACTCTCTCTTCTCTCTTTCTCTCTCTATAACTTTAAAAAAAAAAAAAAACAACCCTTTTCTTAAACTCTTATCTAAAAAATATGAGATTGGTGTTTGTAAGTCACGCGAAAGTTGAGACCGGTGAGAGCTAGAAATGTAACATGCCCATTTCATTTTATTTCATTTCAATTCACTTCCTTTTTGTTCATTTATTTAATTTTTATTGGTTTGAATAACGGACACCAAACAACCAACTATAGTGTGTAAATGCTGTGAAATGGAGACGAAAAAGAGAGAGAGAGAGAGTTATTGTTATTAGTTATTGGTCAGCGGATGTGAGGAGATTAGGATGTAACTTGGTGGTTGGCAAAAGCTAAAATCGAAATAAATGCTAAATGGGACATTAATGTTGCATGTTATCTAGTGACTAGTGCCATTCGACATAGCACAGTCACGAATGTTCCAATTTTTCAGTTTCACATTATGTATATATGTGTATATATTTGTGAAAAAAGCCTTCACATTCACGTAGTTTGTATTTTACTTTTGACAGTTACTTTCTTCTAACAAGTACCTATGTTGGACCATGTACATGATAACATGACCGTACCATGTGTTGAGACTTTTTTTTTTTTTTTTGGGTGCAAAGAGTCTTGTGGGCTTGTGGTTTGTGGCTAATTGTTATTTTGCTGCCACTTGAAGAGAACCATGCTACAATATGTTTTTCTCTTTTCTCTGTGTGTTAAGAAACAATTAATATGATATGATATGAGATAGGACTAAAGAATATCTTGTATGTTTCTATAAAATTGAAATTAATTAACATATTATTGAATTTTAACTTAAAATAATCATAATGAAATGCAGTAAAGACAAAACATTGGTAAGCTAACACATATTTTAAGGTTTAAGACCATATAAAATATTAATAAAAAATTTGCTTTTTGAAAGTTCAATATCAAAGCTGGATCCGAATAGGGATAGTAAAATTATTTTAAAACAAATTTCAAATAAAATTAGTAAGTACGTTTGATTTTTAACATTATTTTTAAGTGATTAATGAACAAATGTGACATTCTTAAAACTAATAAAATCCAACCAGATGACATATTATATGTATGTTGGTTTTAAAAAATACAGGAGTTTTTTTTTTCATATCATTTTCTCAAGAAGCTATTGTATTCACTATATAAAGTTGGACAATTATTTCTTGTTGCTAAGAAAAAGTATAGCACCGCATGTGTTGTGAATAACTTTCTAGGGTCATATTAAATGTAATAATCTTAGAATTTTGTCAACTTCATAAAATATAATAAATTTAATAGACTGATATTTAAACATATTTATTGTATAATAAAGAAGAGACAAAAATGTTTGGGTAAATTTCAGGTGTATGAAATTCATTAAATTTATTACATGAGTTAGTAAAACTTGAAAGTTCATATAAAAATATTAGCTAATGAGATTTATTTCAATTGTTTAGAAAAAAGTATAGTGGATATATCTCTCAATTACTAGCTTGGTTGATCATATTATTTTTCACTCGTTGTGATTTATTACTGTAATTTAATGGTAGGTCGTTAAATTAAACTTGTCTAATGTTTTAGTACTATCCATTTTGATGAACAAGTGAAGACTTTTATCAAAACCAAATTCATACAAAAGTAGAATAAAGCTAGCAATTAATACCATTAATTGAGCCACCTCGAGGCCATCAAAATGCAGTTGAAGAACATGGTCCCTTATTCAGTGGCCGGTGGAGAAATTTGTGAATTCAATAAAATTCAATTCATACTCAATATTTTATATAAGAATAAGTAAATATTGTTGTAGTTGTATAGAATATTCTTAAACACTAATATCTAAATTCCCCACGAGAAAGATATCTAAACGCTTTATAGGATTTGACATGTTTTAGTATGTGGTTCCCAATAATTTTTGCTATTCTAATATTTTTCGGTTACATTTATTTTGAAAGGAGTTAATTTAGTTCTTTTAATCTTGAATAATAACTCATCTCTCTCTTACGGACAATTCACAAATAAATAATCAAACCATTTAATTGTCATGCAATCATACACTAACTTCGATGCACCAAATCATAAAGAGGACATATACCAATTAAGTTAATTAATTAGGAAAAAGCATGTCCATGCATGGACCATGATAGATTGAAGAGCTAGCTAGCTAGATTTTATATAACTCTGAGAGTAATGGATCAACAACAGCTCCAACGAAGATAGTTCCAGATAATTAAGCTTGTCTTAGTTCCAGATAATTAAGCTTGTCTTATCTCTTAACTTGAATTTCGATATCTTCCAAGTTCGAAACTTCACGTTGTTAATTGAAGTTAAATTACGATCGGTTGAGAAGGTCTCGGTTTGAACTAATTAATTGCTCTAGCTAGCAGTCGTTAAAAAACCCACCCGTTGAAACAAAAAAGTGAATATATATATATATGTAAAAATATATATAGGTTAAATATTTTGTAGATACTGAGTCTAATAGATATTAATTTGTAATTTTTCTAAGTTAATTGTCATTTTGTTGTGATTTCAATCTTATTGTCGTTTTTAATCATGGTTGTCGTTTATTGAGTTTGCGGAATTTTTATTGTTTTGGAGCAACGCTATTTAGTTCAATCATGTACAACTTTACTCTCTAATAGATGTGGATTCACATAGATGTGATTCATAACTAGGATCCACTCTCTATTAAAAGTAGAGAGGGAATTTTGAAAAATACTCCATTTTAGACACATTAATAATATGTCATTTTTGTATTGCACTTTTGATTTATATCTCAATTTTACAATGCAAAGCATAGAATAAAAGTCAAAGAAATGCACTACTAGGATATAAATTATTAAGTTGACACTTATGATATTGTTTTGTGATTCCCTCAAGTATAAAGTTGAGAGACCCACCTCTATACAAGAGTAGAATTGGACAAGATTTCCTTTTCTTCTTGTTCTTCTTTTGTTTTATTTTAAACTCATGTAGTTTCGGGTTTTTAAATGGGTATTCAGTTGTCGTTTTCACACCCAAACACCCCACATCAAAGCAAATTAAATCAAACAGACTGAGATTAGAATTGCAGTTGATCAAATACAATTAATTGCTTTGCGTTAAAGCTTTTATGTGTTTTTTTTTTTTTTTCCTTGTTAAAACTTGTATGCGCCTAATTCAAAAGTCAAAACAAAACTTCGCCCAAAAGATTCAAAATCTGACTAAAGAGCACAAGTACAAAATCCTACACAAATCAAATTTCAACAGAGACTTATCAAAATTGCGATTCCTCTGATCTCTGACATTTTGGGTGTAAATCTTCAGGCAAGTTAATTGATCTACGACTCTTATAGGAATTGAGATTGCAGAGTCAAAAAGTACATGACAAATTAACCAATAACTTAAAATTCCGAAAACAGGTTAATTAAAGCATGATAATATATCTAAAGAACTAAACAAATGAGCTTATAGGTCCGACGGAAGAGGGTACCAAAGCAACGACAAACAAGCAAATTAGATGATAGTAAGATATTAGGCATTTAATTGAGGAGGTAAATTATTCCAAGAGTGGATTAACCACAGCTCCAAGGAAGATTGGAGTAGTGGAAGTGTCTTCTCTTATCATGAACATGAAGGGATGATCCGCTATGAAATCAGTTGGCGGCGGAGGATTCATAGGACAACCTATAGCTCGTCCATGCGAAACAGCTGCGGCTTTGGTCCCTTCCTCATCAACCTCGATGCAACAACTTTGAACAATTTTCATGCCATCAATGGGCATGGACAAATCTTCTAAACCTTCCAAAATCTCCGCGTCGCGCTTGAGATTGATCTCGACTCCCAATTCTTTCATCATCTTCGAAACCTCAAACTTGTTCCTAAACCTGAATTTCGGTATCTTCAAAGTTTCAATTTTTTGGCGCTTCAAGTTAAATTCTAGGTTGAGGAGGTCAAGATTCGTACTAAATTTTTCCATTAAGCCAAACAACCCGTCCTTGTCGTTGGGAAGGAAAAGGTACATGGAAAATCTCCGCCTTCCGCCGGAGGATCTTTCCCTCTCTTTTTTATACTTCAAACGAAGAATTTTGAACCCTTCTATTGATGCATATTGATATGACGATTCAGACTTGCGCAAGTAAGGAACTCGAACAGTATCACCGTCGAGAGTGTAGAAATTACCGTTCTTGGTACGACGAACATCAAAAGGTTCGTACCAAGTTCCCTTGAAGCAGAGGGCATTGGCAAGCATCAATATAGTGTATTCGTCCAAAGCACTAACAAGGTTTTTAATAAGCCCTAGCGTCGCCTCCTCTGCCCATTTATTGATTTCATGTTTTGCCTCGTTTGGCTTCCAAAAAAAAAAAAGGGCATTCAGCTAAATCATCTTGCGTTTTTAATTAAATGTCATATGTTGAGCAACGAGCAATAATATATAAGGTTTTTACCTTGTTCCAGAAATCGACAGTTTTGGAATTGGTGTGGTACACGGTTTTGACAAGTTGCTTAAAATTAGGGTTTAGCTTGAACCGCTTATCAACCCAAGCGCCGTTAACAGAGGATAAAACAAGCTTTTCGGAGTCTTCAGGGTCGCTTAGCAATCCAACGTCGCTGTTGGCCATGGCGTTGAGATGGGCGACGCTCTCGAAGCCTAAGAGAGACAACAAGCGATCCAAAGTGGGCCCGGGTTTCAGACCGGAAGCGACGATGCTCAACAGAATGTTGATCGACACCGGCGAGAACATGAAGTTTCTGTCCAACTCGTCATCTTCGTTCTCAAGCAACTTCTTGAATATCTTCATACTCAAATCCATGGCTTCTCTCTCCGTCTCTCTTGAAAATTTGGCAGTTCTAGGGTTTTATTATTATTATTATTTTTTTAATTTCCTTTCGTTTTTATAGTTTTTGCAAACTTGGCTACCAGGGAAAATAAGCAAATCTAATTAATATTCGCTGCTTACAATATTTTCCTTCATAAATAAAAATATACTCAATATCTTGTTTCCGGATTTTTTTTTTCCGTTTCCGTGAAATTCGCACGTCTTTGTAGTGGTTCTTAAAAAAATATATATATATGTTTAAGCTAATCCACGGATCTGATCGTTTGAACATTATATTGTCTGATAAAAAAAATTGTCTTTCGTTTTTGAAGGGAAAATATTGTCTTTTTTACTATCGTTTTGTTGTGCTCTTATTCTTACTGTCGTTTTTTATTACAGTTGTCGTTTTCCTGTGGCATCTTCATGACTTCATCTTTAATTTGCTTTATGTCGGTATTTTTATTCAAATTGTTGTTTTGTAATTTTTTTCATTATTAATATTCGTGATAGCTGTCCTTTTTCAATTTGTTTCGATTATTTTTCTTTGCTTATACAATTTCTTCGTTCGCTGTTTTGACCTATGTAAATTCACGTCGTTTTTTTATTTTTTATTTTTTATGCCGTTTTTTACCTTATTATAACTTAGATTCTTCATACATCGTACCGTTGTTTTCTTATCCCACTGGTCGTTTCAGGTTGTGTTTCTTCACACTTGGTCGTTTTCCAAAATCTCTTTTTTTATTATCATAATGTCATTTTCACTTTTATCGAGCTACATATTACCTACACATGCATTCAAAGAGGAAACCAATTTTCACTTTTTGGATCAAATATTTCTTTTAATCTATCCTCACTAACATAGATACTGAATTAAAAAATTGCAAACCAAAGATAGTTAAAAGGGGAAAACATATGGCTTGCCCACTTGGATGCGTTAATACAAGTTAATACATGGTACATAAATTAGTAAAAAGTGAAGTCAACCTCTTTTTACATCATAAACAATTAGTCATCACTACTGACCCCTAAATTTATTGTGCTTTTGACTTAATCCTAAGACTTATCAAAATTATTGGAGACCAAGAAAAAGCACGGTCTATAAATTATAATATTATCATGTTCATCATTCCATACGAAAGAGAAGAATAAAGAAACTTCAAGATATAGCAGTAATTCATTCAAGCCAACAGAAAACAGAGTTCTAAAGAAAATTTAACATAACGACACAACTTCAGTGTCAACATATACAACACAAAACACTAAACAGAATGCAAAAGAAACTTTAACGTAGCCTACACAACTTCAGAGTTAACATACGTAGCCAAGACAACTTCAGAGCTAACATACTAGTTGACAGTGAAGCAAGCAATTCCGAGATGGCAAAAGCACATCTAATGATACGAAACAATGAGATAGCCAAGGCCTAAGAGGATGACAAGGTAGCCAAAACAAGTTCTTTATCAGAAAGGTAACTAAAAATGAAAATGCTTCGACCATCTTCTGTTGAGTACCGAAGAAAATCATTCAAGAAGGGGATTCACCACAACTCCGACGAAAACTGGAGTCTGAGAAGAATCCTCTCTTATCATGAACACAAAAGGGTGGTCAGCGATGAATTCATCCGGCGGTTTACGGCCTCCTCCACGTAAGCAGAACGTAAGAGCTGCAGCTTCAGTCCCATTCTCATTGACTTCAATACAACAAGTGTGAAACGTTTTCATGTCTTCAATGGCAGCATTGTCACCTATATCTTCCAACATCTCATCGTCCTTAGTACTAATCATCACCCCCATTTTTTCCATGACCTTAGTAACTTCGAACCCATAGTTGAACTTGAATTTCGGAATCATCAAATTTCCAATCCGCACATCCTCCAATTCAAATTGTAGACTAAATAGTGCGGGATCCGAACACAATTGTCGTTGCAAGTCGTACAGCCCGTCTTTTTCATCGGGGAGGAACAAGTACATGGAAAAGCTCTGCTCCATTGCCCCACCTGATTTGTATGGCAGCATCAGAATCTTGAACCCCTTAAAGGAGCCATGTGCACAGGTTCTGTAAGAGTCTTGCATATAGGGAACTTTAACGGAGTCTCCGTCGAGGGTGTAAAACTTCTCATGGAAGGTTTTCCGAGGTTCAAATGGTTTAGCCCAGGTTCCTTTGAAGTAAAGAGCATTGGCAAGAACTATCGCAAGATCGTTTCGTTTAGCATAATCCTTTGGAAAACCCTCTTTGATTAGACCTTTAGTTGCATTCTCCACCCAAGTATTGACTTCATCTATTGCTTCCTCAAGCTTCACAAATGTCAATTCACAAATCACAAGTTAAAACATATAATCATTTCAATAAGAGTATTTACCATATGGAACGTCTTTTCAGAAGTTTCTTTCATATAATAGAATATAGAGTCAGTAGTAATTTAACTATTGAAAAAAAAAAGTACATTTCCATCAGAATAGAAAAGAATGGATTTCTATATATCTAACAACATGATTTTTGAAGCTGACATTTTGGGCTATCATGCCTCTAACGTTAGATCTTTTGTATATAAAATATTCACCTAAGAGAAAGTACAATTTCCCCAGATAAGTTAAAATAATAATCTTTAGAAATAAATATAGTAAATCTTTCTTTAAGAACGACTTGGATAAATGAATAAACATATATGAATCAATACACACGCAGAAAGGAACAAGCCAAGAATCCCATGCAAATTTCAAGAATTAAACTCTTGGGCACAAATCAGGAAAAAATGAAACCTAGACTACCCATATCTCTATGCTTTCAACAGGAAAATAAAAAAAGAGAGAGTGAGATAAAGAAAATGTCATAATAGACTCACTTTGTTTTCAAAATCCAGAGTCGATGGCTGTACTTTGTAGAGAGAGGTCAGTACATGGCTGAAAGAAGGCTTGAGTCTGTATTTCTTGTCGACCCAGACGCCATTAACGGAAGAGAAAAGCACAGGTCCGACTTCGTCGCTCTCGGACGCCATAGACAGCATGCGAGAGGACTCGTAGACGAGATCGGCGGTGCTCTTGAGGCCCAAGACAGACATCAACTTCTCAAAGGTCTCGCCTTTGAGCCCCGAGGCGACCATGCTCAGCAGCGAGCTGAGAGAAAATGGCGAGAAGATGAAGTTCTTCGCCAAGCCCTTGCCCTCGGCGTCGTCTTCGACGAGGACTCGCCTGACGATTTGCATGCTCAGATTGTCCATGGAGTTTCGGATTCCGAAATTCGAGGGTTAGGGTTTGTGGAACGAAGAAGAAGAAGAGAGGTGGGTTTTGGTTTTGGAGTTTGTTGTTTGTCTGTCTTTTGCTGATGGGAATGAAAAGCTTCTCTAGCAAGTAACGTGACTCAAGTTATAGAGAAGAAATGAAAGGACCTATAGTGAAAAACCGAGAATTATTAAATTGCATTTAGTTCCCGAGAAGCTATTCGATTCCGTAATTTATTAAAAATTTTGGTTCAAAAAAAAAAAATATCAACGAAAGCAGCGGAAGATAAGTAATTTGTATGGGTCTTCATTTGTTTTTTTATTGATTTCAATTGATTTTTATCCAATTTGATATTATTGTGTTTATAAATAATTAGCAAAAAATGCGCTTTGAAAAGAAGTTATTGTAATATTAGAAATACAAAAATGTTTCATATAATGTAACTTTTAATTTATTAAATTATTATGGACATTGGTAGTTATCAAAAAAATTATTGAAAATTTAGTTATTGAAAGATGAGCAATTCGTTAAAGATATTTTAGTAATATATACATAATACATTAGAACTAGAAATGATTAGAAAAAGAACAAACAATAATTTGTTTCTCAAATTATATGAATTCCCGAGAGAATTTGTAATGACGATTAAATTTTAGTAAATATATCATAGGACAAAAAGATATTATTAACCCAAAAATCTTTTGAAAACAGCGAGACTATATTGCATAGGAAATTTTATTAAATAGTATTGATTAGCCGAAAGGGAAAAATGGTATAAAACTTCTTGCCTTGTTTTGTTTCAATTTATGCTGTTATTTTCTAGTTACTTTATTGTCGTCTTATATGTGTTTCTTTACGTATTGTCAATTGATCATCAACGTTGTTTTCATCACCATCGCCGTTTTTTTTTTTTTTTTGGGCCGCCCTAGTGATGGCAATGGGGCGGGGTGGGTTTGGGAACGCATCCTCCATCCTCATCCCCGTCTTAAAAATTATCCCTCATCCCCGCTCTATCCCCATCTAAAAAAAACTGGGGATGGAGATGGGGAATCCCCATGGAGGGACAGGTTTTCATCCCCGCTCCATCCCCATCTAAAAAGAGTTAGGGATGGAGAGTCTTCATGGCGATGGTTCTTTATTTCCATATTTAATCTATATTATATACACACTACAGAAATTTCATCACAATCAAATGTTAAAAATTAAATTAAATCCTAACAATTAGACATTCATTTCAAACTTAACTACAAATTATAAACATCTAAAAGTCAATAATCTTAAATAAATCGGAAAAATAAACATAAAAAGTCTATAAAACATCAATATAAAAATATAAAAATTAAATAGAATTCTCTTTTTTTATATATCTTAACAGCGTCTATGTAATATTGAGAAAAACCTACTATCAATAAGAGTGAAAGTTTGGTACACGCATTAGATTTTTATAATCATTTATAAGTAATATATACGACTTTCTTTATTAACACGATTTCTTTTTAATTTATTCAAAATGATTGGATTTTTTAAAACTCTATAATTAATGATGTTTTTTTAAAAAATTTTAGATAAGATTTTAAGAAAATAAATCTAATCACTGAAATAAATAGATTTTAAGATTTCATGCATTGAATGTAGGATTCGAGAAATATTTATATCTAATGAATTATATGTTAAAAAAAAAAAGAAATAATATATACAAATATAAACATATATTTAAAAAAAAAATAAGTATATGGGGCGGGGATGGGGCGAATAATACATTTCCCATCCCCGCCCCATCTATATGGGAAAAATAAAAATATATCCCCATCCCCGCCTTATTCTTTATTTTAATCCCCCCACCCCCGTCTATATGGGACGAAGCCCCACGGGGCTCCATCCCCATGGGGGAAATTGCCATCCCTAGGCCGCCCCCTTGCTCGTTTCACATTGTGGTCTTTATACATTGTCGTTTCCCATCACCATCGTCGTTTTGTTGTCCCATTTGTCGTTTCATTATATGATGTCGTTTTCTTATCTTAATCTCGTGTCACAATAGTGTTTATTGTCGTCTTATATGTGTTTCTTTACGTATTGTCAATTGATCATCAACGTTGTTTTCATCACCATCGCCGTTTTTTTTTTTTGGGCTGCCCCCTTGCTCGTTTCACATTGTGGTCTTTATACATTGTCGTTTCCCATCACCATCGTCGTTTTGTTGTCCCATTTGTCGTTTCATTATATGATGTCGTTTTCTTATCTTAATCTCGTGTCACAATAGTGTTTATTTGTCGTTTTCCAACATCACTTTCGTTTTATTATCCCATTGTCCAACACCACTGTCGTTTTTTCTCCTATTGTCGTTTCATGTTGTGTTTCTTTTTAAATTGTCGTTTTCATAACGGTCGTCTCATTGTCATCCCATTGGTAGTTTCACATTAAGTTTCTTGATTGATTGTCGCTTTCATCACCATCATCGTTTTTTTTTTTAATGATATTGTCGTTTCACATCTTGTTTCTTCATACGCTATCGTTTTTTTATTTTTCTTATCTCATTGTCGTTTTTCATCACCGTCATTGTTTCTTTCCTTATCATATTGCGTTATATATGTGTGTGGAAATATATATTGTCGTTTTTAATCGCGGCCGTCGTTTTCTTGTCCCACTGCCTGCTTCACTTTACGTTTCTTTACATTGTCGGATTGTCCTCTGCCATAACTTAACCACCGTCATTTCTTATCGTATTGTCGTCTCACACTGTGTTTCTTAGACATTGTCGTTTTTTATCTCCGTCGTCGTTTTCTTATCCTATTTGTCGTTTTTCAAGTCCGAAAAACGAAAGTAGACCCCAAAGCCCTCCAAAAATCGGAAACACAAGTCAGAGCTCTAGGACAGCTAGAACAGAGCGCTCTCTGAAGATTTATAGGGTTTTGCTAAAACCCTAACCCTAAGTCCTCATTCCTTCAAAAATGGAGACGAGGCTGGCAAACACATGGCGTCAGACGGTGAACGAGAAGAAGTTCATCGAGACGGCTCTCCTCTCCGACCTCCGCGTCGACGGTCGCCGGCCGTTCGACTACCGGAGCCTGACGATCAACTTCGGCAAGGGGGACGGTACGGCGGAGGTCCAGCTGGGCCCCACCCACGTCATGAGCTTCGTCTCCGCGCAGCTCGCCCAGCCCTACCGCGACCGCCCCAACGAGGGCTCGCTCTCCATATTCACCGAGTTCTCTCCCATGGCCGACCCCTCCTTCGAGCCCGGCCGCCCCGGCGAGTCCGCCGTCGAGCTCGGCCGCATCGTCGATCGTGGCCTCCGGTGACCAATTCATTGGCTTTCACTTCTTTTTCGCTTCAATTTCATGGAAAAAGCTCTCTTTTTTTCTTTTTTTTTTTTTCTTTTGTTAATAATGGCTTAGGGTTTAATCGTTCTGGTACTGTTATTCATATGTATGTAGGGAAAGCAGAGCGGTTGATACCGAATCGCTTTGCGTTCTTCCAGGGAAGTTTGTCTGGGCGATTCGTATTGATCTCCATATTCTAGATAATGGCGGGTGAGTTTTTTTTTTTTTTTTTTTTCTTTTTTTTATGGGTGCTTTTTTATTGCTATTGTTATTAGTATTAATATATATTTTTTATTTTCTGGTCATAGGAACCTTGTCGATGCAGCGAATGTTGCGGCATTGGCTGCTCTTATGACGTTTCGGAGGCCGGAATGCTCATTGGAAGGAGAAGATGGTCAAGAAGTGATCGTTCATCCACCTGAGGTATGCAATAATAACTTTGGAATAAGCTTTATGAACTAATCTAGGTGTTTGCAAAATGTCATGTTTGTATCGATCACGAAAATAATCAATAGAAAGTCCAAGTATTGCTGGATTTTAATCGTGTATTGCATTGTGACAGGAAAGGGAGCCACTACCTCTGATAATTCATCATCTTCCTATAGCAGTAACCTTTGCATTCTTTGGCAACGAGAGCAGAATTGTAAGATAAAGTTGTCTCTCTTGATAAGTGTTTGATAAATTCGCTTTCTAAACTTGCGTGGGTTTGTGGGGTAGGTGATTGATCCGACTCACCATGAAGAGGCTGTTATGGGGGGACGAATGACTGCAACGCTTAATGCAAATGGTGATATTTGTTCCATTCAAAAAGCTGGAGGGGAGGGTATTTTGCTGAGTGTTGTTATGCAGTGTTTACGGATTGCTTCTGCAAAAGCTGGCGATATAACGGCAAAGCTTAAGAAGGCTGTAAGTTAAATTATTGTAAATGGAATTTGTTCTTATAATCAGTTAGCCAGTGAAATGCACAAGTTCTGTTCTTTGGCCTATTCACTCTTCTTGTTCTGGATGATAGTTTGCCATACATATATGTTTCTGAAAAGATTATTCAAGTTGTCTTCTTTCAACTGAAAACATTATCAGTTTTCTTTTTAAATTTCAAAACTTATAATTGACGCGTGTGTCTGTAATTTAAAGGAAAGTTGTTATCAGATTGGTGCGAAGAGGTCTTTTATGTTTACAGTTCATTTAACTTCCATTTTACTTTCTGCCGGTGTATGTTTGAGGCGACGGCACTTGTCACTTTAAGATTAGATGCCTGTTTTGTTTGTATAGTTAATATTGTTGATTTGACCTAATTTTTATTTTTCAATTTGTGAAGTGTTGATGTTTGTATAGTTGTTGTTTTTATAGTTGTTACAGTTAACATTCTGTAAAAATCCTTTAGGTTGATTCGTATAACACTGAGAGAGCCTTAAAGAAGATCAAGCGCCATCCTCCTTCTGTTCCCATGGATATTGATGGAGCTGGCTCTAATTTAAAGTCAAAGCCATTGTCGAAGGAAAGCAATCCCAATCAATCTAATAATGTTGAAGATGAAACTAAAGCATCAGAACAACGACCAGCTAATAAGAGAAATGAAGTTGTGAAGAATTTTACTGGGGGGGCCTCGAGTTGGTATGGTGCTAGAATTTCAAAGATTGTCACTTGAGCCTCGGATTATTGTACTTTTAACTTATTTGCTTTACTTTGATCCTTCAATGATCTTTTACTTCCTTTCAGGGATCCTTACTCGGAGGGTGTTGATCCGGATTTATTGAAAGCTTCCCTAGCTTCACGTGGTAATACTGTTATTTCTGAAAGAATTAGAAAAGTGCCACGTTCCTTGCCATTCTTTAGATAAATTCTCCGTCCTCGTGCCACTCTCTGGGTTTCAAGAGAGCGAGAGCTAGGGAGAATTGTTCTTAACTTTGTGCGGACTTTGCAGGAACATCAGCTAGTAAGAATCGGGAAAAAGTTAAAAAAGAGAAGAAACCCCATGTAGCCAAGTCAGAGGAAACTCCTGAAGATTCTGAGGAAGGATCTTTGTCTGTTGAGGCAGCTCAGGCCGAAGAGTCAACAAAAGGAGAAAAAACTCTGAAGGATGCTGTGAAACCTAAGAACAAGAGGAAAAAGAAACAGTCTTCGACTGGAGCAAGCTAGATGAGATATGCCATTAATGTTCGGACTTGGAAATCATCGAAGCAACTGGAGCTGGAACTTGCTGCTCAATTTCCAGAGTGAAATGGGAAAGCTGGAAAAGACGGGATTCGTGTGGACAAAGCATGATGCAATTAATGCAGTCGTTAAGGATTTGGATCTTTGGTCGCATCAAAGGTTAGCTTAACTCGAACTCTTGTTGCAGTGGATCAAATCTCAAACTGTGCGACAATTGTTTCACTGCTGTCATTGCAAAAGCTGCCTCTGTTCTTTTCCTTGGAAGATGTAGTTTTTTGCCTTGTTCATTAACCCTTCTTAAGATTAATACTAATACATGTACATGGCTATTATAATTATTGCCTGAGGTTACGAATTTGAGGTGTTTTCTACTTTTAAGATTTGAAGTATATGGACTGATGATATTTGATTGTTTTATTGGTGTTACATGCAATTGCCTTGTGGAAGAGTTTAGAAACCAAAAATTAAATTGCTCAAAAGAACCCTAATTTTGCTCTTAGACTCCCTTTTCAAATATTGTTCTGTGAACATGACACTTGAACGAGAATTTTTTGTTATAATCAATCGACAAAGTAAATATTTGTATTTGATACTGTGTTTTGCAAGTAGTAAAAGATGTATCATTTTAGCCAATTTTTCTGTTAGTGTAGCATTATTTTTTCAAAAATAATCCATGTATTCTTTTGAATGACCTATCGTGAAATCAAAGGACCATCGCACGCATTGTATGTTTTAAATGTTTATGGGTTGTTAAGGGTAAACATCCAAAACATTTCATTTTGGAATGGTTTAACTTTACGAATTTTGATGTGGGGCATGAGTGGGACAAATGGCATTACTTTATTTTACAATCAACAATTGAAATCAAAATAATTATACGACAATTAATATTGGAATGTTTTGAATGTAGGAACAAGGATTTTTTGGACATAAATTATAGATGGAGGTGTCAATGTTGCTTCTTGGTATTCTTAGTATAGCTTTCTTATTCAGGGAATTTTGAGGAATACCTCATTTTTGTACAATGATAATCTATGTCCATGTGTGTTGCATTTTTAATTTATATCTCAAAATTTACACTATCAACATAGAGTGAAAATAAAAAGAGTACACAATTTGGATATAGATTATTAAATAGCATCCAAAATGACTTAATTTTGAAAATTTCCCTTTCTTTTCTTATTATTAATCCAAAGAGGGCATCAAATTATTTTCCTTCTTCCCAGAGTTTTAAGGCGGTTTGCTAAAGTTGGTTACCGCAGAAATTAATGAGCCATTGTAGTTGGATTATTGTTGATCAAGTAACCAACCAAAGAAAATAATATGCCATTATCTAGCCACCTTATTAGAATGTTACATCTTCCATGTTTTCCTTTTTAATTTTATTGGACAGACATAATAAGGCTCGTTTAAAATAGCAAAAGCATCGGGTTTGAGGCACTGATGCATAGTATTTGGCATTCTCATCTAACTGACGTGGGAATAGCTCAACCACCAAAAATAGCGAAAAGGGTTATATTTTTTTCTTTTTTGTTTTGTTTTTTTTTTTAAAAAAAATACCCATTTACATTTTATATTTGTGCTATTTTTTTCGATAGTACTTTATTTTTTATTTTCGATATATTTGCACTTTGAATTACGTAATTGTAATCAATTTACACCCTCCGTCTAAATCCGTCAATTAAATAATAACGTATCACTAAAAAAATTATAATTTAACCCATTAATTTATTTAAAAACTACGCTAATACCCTAAATTTTTAATAATTTAACAAAAATAAATTAAACCATTAAACCCAAAACTATACTAATTAAAAAAAAAAAACCGAAACAAATCCTAACCCTCTCAGCCTCTTCCCCTCCAAGCCCAGCTCCTCTTTCTCTCTCTCTCTCTCTCTCTGGGATTAAAAACTCAATCTCTTGTTCACGAAACCAAAAGTTTTCAGATTTTAGTTTTCAACAATATTGTTGTGCGGTGTCGATTGCTATTCTTGGTGGATGCTAATATTATTCAATATATATTCCTTTCTTAACTAGTTCGGTTAATACTTTTATTTTTCCTTCTGTAAACATTTTCATTTATTAAGAGATTATGCAAACTCATCTTCGTTTAAGATGGCTTTGACCGACGTAGAAGCAGCGGTCGACGGAGAAGGCGTCGAGGTCGTCGACGAAGGCGTCGAGGGTGGAATAGTGGCTGAAGTCAAAGCGGTCGCGGAGCAGAAGATCACGCGGTGCCGTGCGCCAGAATGCTGCTGATTAAAATTGGTTTTTGACTATGGGTAGTTTTTGACTTTTGTTTTCTTTCTTCTGAATTGGGTTTGGTTAAAATTCTCTGATTAACTTCAATCCTCCACAACAAACCGGGCGACGTGGCTGTGGCGGATCCCGCCGAGGGTCAGATCTCAGCGTAAGCGTCTGCTGCGGCTCATCATCGCGGAGGAGAGATGTGGTCGCCGGCGGAGATGGTTACTGCGCGGAAGAAGAGGGCTTTGATGGTGATGAGATCGTGGTGTTGAGATTTACGGTGATGAAGAAGAGGGCTTTGATGTTTGTGTTCACAGCCCAAAAAAAAATGAATATTAGATAAGATATGGTACATAATAGTTAGTGTTCATCCTTTGTCGAATCCAATGGTTTAATTTATTTTTGTTAAATTATTAAAATATTGAGTTATTAGTGTAAATTTTAAATAAATAATTTTTTTAGTGTCACGTCATCATTTAACTAATGAATTTAAATTGATGGTGCAAAATGGTTTACCATGTGTTTGGGCAAACCATTTTGCCCATTCCATTCTTTGGGATGGGAAAAATGGTTTGAAAAAAAAATATGTGTTGAATGGTTTGACTTTGTGAATTTCAAGGTGGTATAAATGGTTGAGATTTAAAGATATTGTATAGGGATTTGGAAAGTTGAAAAAAATGGTTGAAAAAAAATGGAATGGAATGGAATGGTTTGTAAGATTAGAAAGTTGAATGGTTTGGAATAGTATGGAATGGAATGGAATGGGTGGGATGATTTTCCCAAATATGGTGTTAAATTACACAATTTAAGGTGCAAATATGTCAAAATAAAAAATGGAGTGCTATTAAAAAGTGTAGCATAAATATAAGGTGCAAATGGGGTTTTTTTTTTAAGGGCTTTTATTTAGCCACCGTAAATATCACCTTTATCCCTCGTCCCACTCACAAGTCCCATTCATAAATCATAATTAAGTTTTTTTTTCTTATTTCCAATAATGTTGCATAATTAGAAAGATTAATTTAAAAATAGAATCATTAATTAGAAAGACAATCTTACATTTATTTCAAAAGAGAATCATTAATGTACTTCTAGCCAATTTTTAACAAAATTTATAGCCGAATAACTTCTAATACAACATATCAATCCGATCCGCCAAAAAGAAAATCTATACATCAATATTGACTCATCACGCCTGTGTTTCCTTTTCTTCAACTCTTTTTCACTTTTATTCGAGTTTAATCTCTGTTTTTCTTTCATAAAGTTTTCAATCAACAGATCATTCACTTTTATCTTTCATATTTTTTTGTTTCTATATATTAAAATTCAAAATTCCCTACCATACTCCTCCTACATCCTAATGAAATATATATATATATATATATATATATACACACACGCACACACATCATGATTACAATATGACAGATTAAAAAAAAATCTCAACATTAAAAATGTCGCTCTCATCATAGGGATGAGATTGTACATTTGTACGCTCAACTCTCAAGCATGAATCATCAGATATGTCTCTTCATTTTATAAATCAAAAAAACATATTAAATGGCTCGTTTTAAAAAACTTGAAATAAAGTAAAACCCATAAAGTCAATTAACCTCATCTACATATTTGATGTGATTACACTATTAGAATAGGGCATTCGAATCTCTTTGCCAAGCCTTGTTGTTGCCCCAAAAAAAAAAAAAAAAAAAAGGAATCTTTTGAGCCGATCGACCCGGTCCGATATTTATTTAATAATAGATTCCTCACAGACCAAGAAGATGCAATTCACACCCCACCACACGTTCTGAATTAGTTAATGCCTTTCATTTTCTTTTTGTGTTTTGGAGGCTTTTTATAAAAGAAGACCAATCATCATCCAATTTGATTGATCATTATTGACTAAGGGCTCGCATACAAAACACATGAACGGATTTAATACATTTGAAGAAAAACAAAATTAAAGATGCATAAATATATAAGAAGCAACAATTTCAAAACATTCATCGCGGTTAGTACTTAGTATTATGATACTTGCAAAATACAAAAACAAATGTTGATAATTAAATGATTAATAGTTGATGATAGTCAAAATAAATAATACAAAACAAAATAAATAATTAAAGGCTAAAATCGCCACCATTGTGGGCCAGTGGTGGTGACGAACATGGCATTAGATATTTGTGTTTTTATTAATGTCTAGAAAAAGGAGTTATAATAATGTCTTCTTCATTTAGACTCCCACTTGTTGGATGATGTTAGTATATTGTATATACACTAATGTCTTTCATAAATCAATTCTAATCAGTGACAAATATCCCATTAAATATTACCTCACCAGTGCAGTGACTTCCCCAACAAAATTGCCAACCCTAATTTTGTGTACCAAAAAATTCAACTTGTGATGGGTCAGCGTGGAATCTCATCAATCAAAACAAAATGGAATAAGGACTTTGGACATATTCCTTGTGATGAATGAGTGCAATATTTCTTTTTTTATTTTTATTTTTGGTGTCACTAATGATTTTTCTAATTTACTGAAAAAGATAGAACTTTAATCTAATGCCTGGACATATTCCTTGTGATGAGTGGTGGGTTGGTGATACATGCCCCTCTGGATTTTTATTTTATTTTTTTTATGTTTGCATTTTTGTCTTCTATTTTTCTTTTTATTTTTCCTTATATGTTCACACTAAAACAATATTTATCCTATATTTATTATAATTTGACTAAGTATGTATGATGTAAGAGATTAACGACATCTTATTAGTTTTATTGTTGTTTTTAATCTATCATTTACTTGTTGTTTTGCTTGTTCTCTTTGTCATTTGATCTTAGTATAAAATACTAGTAACGGAGCTAGTTTCTTGAATCAAATTTTTAGAATAGTAAGAGCAAAAGTTTTACTTTATCCCTTTTTTTAGCATGAATTTAGCTTGACCCTTAAGTCATCTTCTTGCTAGTTCGGTGTCCTTTTCTAATTATTTTATTTTTGATAAAATTAGTTAAAAGAAACTCTAAATATTATGGAAAAAAAATGGATTTTTATCTAAGCTTTTTTTTTTTTTTAAATCTCATTATTAGTTACCTCACAGGGCAAAAATCTTGGATCCATCGTACCCAAACGCGACTCAACTCAACTATGTATCTAATCTAACAATACTTTCTAGATAAATAAATAACTTTAGAAAAGTAAAGCAGCACTTACAGTTTAAGGTAGCTTTCATATTGGTTAAAATATATATATTACTATATAAATGTTATGTCATATGATGCATGGATCAAGAGTTGGTCATAAAGTAATTGGTATTAGGTAAGAAAACCATTACCAGCTCCCATGAACTCATTGAGAAAAACACTTGGAAAAAAAAAAAAAAGTTCTTTTAAGCTATCCAATCACAGAAACTTCACTCCTTTTGCTGAGATTAAAAAAGAACAAGAACCCAGTAAGTACAGGCAAGTCAGGATCAATATGGAGTTATTCCTGGTGATTATGGCAAAGGAAAGTAGACTTTTTTGTTTTTTGGTTTCCTTGTAATTATTACAGTTGACAAAAACAGAAGAGGATTTCTATAACACAGGAGTTAGTTATGACTCAGTATAATATGAATCTGAAACAACCATTAACTACCTCACTTCTATATGGACCATCACAACTCTCTCTCTCTCTCTCTCTCTCTCTCTCTCTCTTAAGGGATTTTCCAGTTATGGAAGTTAGTAGGTTGAGCAGGTTATAGTTAGATTTATATCATATGGTCCATATGGGGCACCACACAGAAGATAACAACAACAAATCTAAATATAAACTTTTGTTTGGTATCATTTATATATAATAGTTTGGTTTCTCTTCTGATTATAATTTTAAATTTTTTTTTGGCTATCTCTTGTCCTCTTTTCCTTTATAGCTGGTTTATCAGAGCCACCATGTCCATATTCCAATTAATATTTTTCATCTGGGTCCTCTTGTCATCAAGCTTTTCACTGCTGATTGGCTCTTTTTCATGGTGTCCAAATCACCATGCTTTTCATAGAGAGAGTCCTCAAAAGTTCGAGCAGAAGACAGATAGGTTCTGGGAATTCAATGAGAAAACCAACACCTGGGTTGAAGTGAAACTGCCCTATGATCTTGTTACTTGTGTCAATGACAACTGTACCAAAGTGGGCTCTATTGGAAGGACAAGTAACCCAAGAGAGGCCAAGGAAAAAGAAGATGATGTGCAAGAGAAGAAAGAGACTCCTTCTGAAGAGGGTAAGTTTGAAGGCCTTGCTTTGCCTATGAGGAAGAGAGTTTCTTTGACCAAGATGTCTGAGACTTCCATTTGGGTCACTGGAGAAAGTGGTTCAATCTATGAGAGGTTTTGGAATGGTGTTCAGTGGGTCATAGCACCTCATGATTTGCCTATGCCAGTTGAACATGCAATCTCTGTCTTCATTGTCAACCACACAATTCTTGCTCTATCTGAAACAGGGAATTTGTATCAGGTAGTGACAATCCTACAGTTATTGCATAGATATTTGAGTCAGTATAACTTGTTATGATTTTCAGATATGGGAACTTTTTTTAGTTAATCAGTTAGATAGCTTGTCATATGAAATGAAACATTTGATTGTTGTAACTATTTTTGGTCAGACTAGTTAGTATTTCTGGAATTCTGTCATAAGTGGCTATAAAGTTACCTTTATTTTTTTTCAACCTTGTCGTATTACATATCAAATCCTGGAAAGTCACTCTGGGACCATTTAGAAACAAGGTGATATGAGAATGTTTTTACCTTATATTTCACCACCCTATAATTTGAAATAGAATCTTGGTCCTCGTACATGTAACATGCTGAGAAGCCCTTTTGTCTTTTTATGTTGTTTTCAGATGCAACTCAGTGAAAACTCACAACCAAGTTGGGTGCTATTTATTCCTGCATTTGAGCAAAGCGCAGAGAAAGGAGAACAAAGCTCTCAAGTCTTTATCAAGTCTGGTGTCGTTTCACCCGACGGAGAGTAAGTAAATGAATTATCGAATCCCGACTTAAATTGATGCCGATAATTAATATTCTCAAATTAATCCCACTCTAATAAATTTGATTTGAATGCATTACCTACCAGAAGAGTCTATTTCTGCACTAGGAATGGGACATTATTAGAACTCAGCGAGGTTGATCCTCCAAGGTAAAGATTTTTCATTATGTAAAGCTAATATCTGGCAATTTAATACATGAAAAAATAAAATAATGAAATTCTTGAATTTCTGCTATGAACATAGAACAGATGGCTCAACCACGGCCAGCCACCCGGCGCAAATGTTGCTGCAATAGCTGATGCCGGTGCCTTAAGAACAGAAGTGGTCTATACCATAAGGTTATCTTCCTCTTTCTTTTCGACTGTGAGAAATTTTATATCTTTGATTGATGTGCTTACGTAGTAATCACGTAATACAGTTCCATAGGAGATCTTTACGAGTACGATAGGAGCTCGAAACCTTGGTGGAAGAAGCATATATGGCAAGAACGAGCTTCAAAAGATACTTCTCTGCAACTGTTAAAGGGAAGTACTTTACATGGCTTGAATGGAGATTATTCCACTTCCTTGTTTCTCTTAACAAAGGTAAATTCATACACTTAATTGAACATTGTCAATAGTGATTGACCAATTGATTCAGCATTGGAGCTCTTTACGTACAATCACTAGGATGATTTGAAGAGTTTTGAAAGCCCTCAGTGAAAAAGCTCTAGATTGATCTCCGTGTAGTTTGGAAATTGAATTGAAGATAGCTTTTTACTCTTGATTATCAGGGCGGTAATTTGGTAGAAAGAAGGTTACAACAAAGGAAATGGAAATGGGTAGTCCATGGAAGGCCCAAAGATCATCACCTGACATCTATAACACAGGTACAGCAAGACGATTCGAACGAAAAATTTCTCGCATTGTTTCTCACCACATCTTGTGGATCCGTATTTGAGTACAGAATATCAAAAAAGCCAGGTGAGCCTAGTAGAATCAGTAAGAAGCTTATCTATTCTTTTTATACATAGGTGATGATTTCATCTTGTTTGTGGCACGAAAAAGATCAAACAACTCTGTAGAGTCTGGTTCAACAAGAACAATCTCTAGATGAATTGACATACACTCTCATTTGAGCACAGGTAATTCTCAAGAAAATCAAATGAAAGAAACATGGATAAGTCATGTACATCCTCCGAATGCCAAAGCCGCGAGAGGTATTTCCGGACTGCAATTTCAAGTCGGAAGAGTACTTTTTGCGCTAGACGATGGGAGGCTTGCGGAGCTTCACCTATCAGGCATAGGTGGCGAGAATTCAGGCCCAACTCACCAAGTGAATGTCAGAAAAAAAGCAACGACGAAATACGTGTGGTCAGTACTAGATGTACCAGAAACCGAAGGATGGAACGCAGAGTATTGCAACGAAGAGCGTGGGCCCTCAAATTGCATCATGGGAATCAAAGACGAGCCAAACCAATTGGGAACAACGAGGTCAGTGACAAGGAGGAGGAAGGCAAGCCAGCAACAAGATTACTTATTTCCTAGTGGACCAATGGCTGTCCAATCTTCTTTGGATGAGTATAGTTTCTCAGATCATTGGCTCGAGTCAAACTTTCGCTTAAGGGTGATGCAAGGAGGGAGATCATTCTTCCTCATAACCGATGGTGGCTTTACCTTCGAGTATCTTTACACCGAGAGCGCGTGGATATGGCTGAGACATGAACACCCCACAGCCATCAGAGGTGCAGTGGGAAACTACAATGGAAGTTTGTATGTGATTGACTCGTATGGAAGTTTGCTGATAAGAGAGAGGACTACTACTGAACTGGCATGGATAAATTGCACTGCTTTGAGGAAAGGTAAGCAAGTTATTGCGGGCCCCCCTTGGGATGAAATGCCAGGTAGCGCCATGAAAGTGACAGCTGAAGATTCACTCTTCTTTGTGGGCAAGAATGGAAGATTATTACAGTTCTTAGTAAGTTACGAAAACCCGAAAAAAGAACAGCTCTGCACTTGAACTTGAGATCTGACAAGTGAATTTCTTCTGTAGGTTGCGTTGAGGAAGTTCAAATGGAAAGATTGCAAAAATCCTCCGAATACTAAAGTCGCTTGCATTGTAGATCAGGAACTTTTTAGGGAGAACATAGTGTTCGTCGTTGGAGCGAACGGTCGGCTATATCAGTACAACAAAGTGACCGAGCTCTGGCATGAGCATTACCAGTCTCAGCATTTGGTTCTGTCCCGATTGCCAGGGACTGCTATGAGGCCCTCCTCGACGTCACTTACAGGCTCGGTTTTCATGCTCTCAGAAGACGGTGGGCTTGTCGAGTATCATTGGAATGCAATGGATGGTTGGAATTGGGTTGAGCACGGAGGTCCACATAAAGGTGTAGTGCTTGTTGGCTCTCCTGGACCGTCCTTTGAAGGCAATCAGCTATTTTTAATAGGCTCGGATGGGAATGTGTACCTAAGGTACATGGATCAAATGACATGGAAGTGGAAAAACTGTGGTTTCCCCAACAGCGGATATGTGGAAGATAAGAGCCGAGACGAGGGACAGAACAAGAACAACCAAGGCTTTTGTGTTGATGAAGATTTTTCAGCCAACTTGCATGGACATGAACACTACAATGATCTCAGCAATAACTGTGACCCAAAGGTTCGTATACATCTCTTTTAACTGCAAAATAAATTATCTGATGCCGATTTGTGAATTAATCGCTTTTGTGTTCTTGTTCTTAGGTGGCTTCTACTCGACCAATTCCTTTCTCTGAAGATTCAGTCATCTTTGAGTTGAGAGATGGCAGAGTAAGCGAGCCCATCACTAACACTAGTTACCCTAGGATTATAAAGTACAGGCTTTAAAAGAGCTGATACCCAAAAGTTAGTTTAACTTATTAATGTTATTAAAGAAAAAGGAAATGCTGTTACTGAAATTTGCTGCGTCTTTGCAGTTGGCAGAGTTGAAACGAATAGAAGGCACTCATTGGCTATGGTCACGCACAATAGGCACTCCAACGAGCTTATGCATGGAAAATTATTGGACTGCTTTGGCATCATGAAACAAATTGATATACCATACTTCAAAGGCAAAGCACATTATGGAACCATATGGAACCAATGTACATAAACACATACACCAAACTATTGTAAATGGGATATCAGTGTATTGGAGGAATACGAGAACAAGGCAGAAGCCACTATTTACTTTGTTGTACAAAGAAAGAATCAATACAAGGAGAAAGGCAAACAATACGCCTTTTACACATTACCAGAGAATGTGTTTAATATTGTCAATCAATGTGTTTAATATTGTCAATCAACATCGCATACTCTCTAGGGCTATTTGGAATGAAATACTTAAGATTGGTATTCACATCATTTAGCAAAGTTAATGACTTTAATAATGCCCAGAAAGCTTTACACACACACACACAAATATATATATATATATATATATATTTAACAACTTAAAGGCTGAAATTAAGGTAAAATCTATGTCAATCTTACAAAATCATTCATCTCTACGAGTCTCTTTCAAAATCAGAAATTTCCGAATCACACCATGAAAGCATCCCCAAGTTAATAGAAAACAAATAACAAAGGAACTCATCACTCAGCCATATGGTACTGGAAAAGTGAGGGAATCCTCTAAGAAACAGAGACAAATCCATAAAAGGATGAATCACAAAGTACTGACTAGAGCTTTTGGAACTCAAATGATACAGAATAGAAAATTAGTATCTCCTCCTTGGACTCCTCGAGCGCCGCTCTCTTAGTTGCCTGTAAAAGTTCAAGCGTCAAAACATAATATTTCCGTTGGTTCTTATTTCGAAAGAGTTGCACCAAGTAAAGTAGGCCAAGAAAACACAACAGAGAGGTTGACAGGAATAGAGAGAAAATCACAGGACACAACAGACATTATCAATCAATAGTTAAATAATACTTATAGGGTCTCAGCAAGAAGAGAGTTGAATGTTGCGATGGCCCACCAAACATATCGCATTAAATTTAGAAAGTTGGTTTTGGTTACACAATTATCCTAGCTGACCTTTCCAGAAAAAGTCCAAAACAACTAAGATCCAACTTTTTCATTTGAATAAATGCACTTTCATGCCCAGATGGATGCTTCATAAGAGCCAAACAGTTGGGTTTTGGCTTGACATAGATGTGTTATCATTCACGATAATCCAAACTCAAAGGAAAGTTATCAAAACCAGATGTATCTCTTAGAATTTCTGAATTGCACAATTATTATCACTAAAACTTACTTTTATAAAAACCCAAAGCATATTTCTCATGGCATGAAAAATTATCTATGACCAGTGACGATCCAAGGAAAATTAGAGGTAAACCTTGTATTCTTCTTCTTGTTAGCTCCATCAAGGAAGGAGCCATTACTAAACGCCCAGTCCACGCTGATAGTCTGGGTAAGAAATTCTGCCCCATTCATTCCAGATATTGCAGCTTGTGCTTCCTCAAAACTCTCATATTCAATAAGCGCATAACCCTATTGAAAAAGAAAAACTCCAAGTGAAATCATTGAAAGTACAATTACCTTGTAGAAATGAAAGGTGTCAATCCTAGAAAACACCAAAAAGGCAAAAACGACTGCAACGAAATATCAAGATACACAGCTCAGAACACAAGCTCGGATAAATACGTTCCATCCAATTATCGTTATTCCTTACAACTCATACTGAATCATTTCCATGTACCAAAGATACAGAAGAACATTCAACTTGCAAAGGCTAACAAAATTATTTACATAAACTGTCAAGTTACAAAACCCTTGACACAGCTATTTATCATCCTAAAACCTATCCATACGAACGAAACTTGCCACCTAAAGAACCCAAAATTGCTTCATGAACCCCAAAATATAAGCATGCTCAAAAGTAGCAGGGGCATGAGGCACAAATTGGAACATACCTTGACGAAACCAGTGCGGCGATCAAGATTTAAATGCAAATTCTTGATCTCACCAAATTCACCAAAGGCATTCTGTAGATCATCCTCTTGTGCCTCCTCATGAACTCCAGTTACCAGAATAATCCAACCTTCAATTGCTGCAATTTTTTCACCCATAAACAATGAAGTAATGTTTTATCATAGAAGAAAACCGACAAATTAGAATCAAAATCTGCTAAAAGCTTTGCAAATTCAACACAATCCAAGCATCACAAAACCCTAACTAGGTACAAGTTCTCAAACCACTGAATCTTGAAGAATTCAATACAATCCCCTAATATATTACAATCCGCTAAACTACACAAACTTCAAGAATCCCATAAACCCTAGAAACCAAACAGAACGAGGAAACCGCAACTTCGCTGTCAAAATCCTAGCTCGAAAGAATCGGCGACAGATAGACATTACAAATTGAGAAGAGAGAGAGAGAGAGAGAGAGAGAGAGATGGAGAAAGACTAACAGCGTTGGGGCTCGAGGCCGTCGGAGGACTTGAGGGAGTCGAAGTCGGCGGCGGCGAGGCGGGAGTTGCGGTCGGCGTTGGGATCCTCGCGGAAGCCACGGCCTTTGGTCTTCTTCTGAGGGAGGAGCGAGGGAGACGCACCGCCGGCGGCGGCGGTGATGGCGGACTTGAGCTTGGGGAGAGGGGCGGCGCGTGGGGAAGCGTCGGCGTCGGCGGCTCCGTCCTCGTCCATGAGGTCGTCGTCCTCCGGCTCGAAGTCCACCGCCTCCACGTCTGCGCTCGCCATAGCTAATTCTCTCTCTCTCTCTCTCTTCGCTGTGAGTTTTCTCAGTTTCTCTCTCTGGAAAGGAAATGAACTCGACGTGGCTTCACTCTTTCGGGCTGGAAAAACCTGTCCATGGGTTTTAAAAGTGAGAGAGATCTGCGTGGGAAAAAACGACATTGCAATGGCAAAACGACGATTGGAGAGGAAACGTCAAACGACAGCGCGGTGTAGGAACGGAAACTCGGAATGATTTGAAACGACCGTAAAATGGTGGAAGAGAAGAGAGCAACATGATTTTTTAAAAAATGCAAAGTTAGAAACGACGATTTGACTCAAACGACACATAACCGAGAAACGACAATAAATTGGGAACATCAAAACGACGAAGAAATTTGGGATCAGCGAGAAACTAAAACGACAGCCATAATAATATCTTAAAAGAAGGATGATGTTGAAAAAGGACAAAAAAAAAAACGACGTCATTTTTCTGAAGAAACGACATAAAAATCAATATGAGAGAAAAAAACGACATAAACTTTAAGTAGATAGAATTAGTAACACTTTTACTTATAATACGAATAATAAAATGTAAAAAAGAATAATGTTGGGAAATTGGAATCGACATAAAATTCAAGAGGTGAAATAACCATTTAACATAATAAAAATAAACGACATAAAGAAAGCTTGGAAACGATAAACGACAAGAGAACAACAACAAAATTAAAACGGAGTGATAATGAATTGACAATTAAATAGAACACAAACAACAAAACTCCAAAACGACCACAAACTACTTTAAAAGTTTTAAAACAAAAATCTGACAATCGTCGTTGTCTTTTCATTCGTACTCCAACACCAATCCAACAGTTTGTCCTTCAATATTTCTGATGCTCCGAAATTGGGTTTGTGTGTATTGATGAATTCTCGATTCTCTTTGCTTCTGAGATTTTGCTGGATTTGTGCGGCTTGATTTTGGCGGTTTCTGAGTTCGCCGAACAGGTGTTTGATAAAATACCGCAGAGATAGACATTTGGATTGCGTCGTCGCTCTGATCAGAGATGGTGAAACTCATCAGCGATCAAGTTTGGGGATGGCTCTTCATCGGAACCGCCTCGGTTTTCTTCGCCGGATTCATCTTCGCGGCCGTGTTGTCGAAGCTTCTTCCTCCGTCAACCAACCCTCTCATCTTCGCTGTCCAAAATGACTGGTAATGGTATTTTCTTTTTCCCCAAATCGCTTCTTCCCCAAATCGCTTACTTTGAATTGGAATTTTTTTTTTTTTTTTTTTTTGTTGTTGTTGTTTTTGTTGAATTTACTTGTCGTTTTGACTAGTGATTGTGTGTGCGTGTGTGTGTGTAAACACAGGTACTATTGCTTATTGGTGCCTTTGACTATTCCGGTGCTTGTGGTTGCTGTGTACTTCCATTGGCTCAGCATGAAATTGTTCAAGCACGCTTGATTTCCTTTCCTTCAAAAACCAGCAAAAAATATTCACATCATTTTGAGTCCGAATTTTATATTGTAAAGCAATGGCAGACAATTTCTAGCTTTTTAAAACATTATTTTGTTTCGCATTAAATTCATATCTGGTGATTAGCATTAGCTTTATCTGATACTGTTTTTCTTAGTTAATTGCAGCAGTGTTACTCGACTTGAAAAAACAAAACAAAACAAAAAATCAAAAACAAACAAACATGATATTATAATTATACCTCAATTTGCCTCGTTTTTATCTCACATCGTCCGATCTTTTATCTCATCGTCATTTTAGAAATTTCGGTACAATTAAACGCAAGTTTTACTCTCACAATTACAAATCCAATGCCCTATAGTCAATTAATTGGTCAAAGTCTTTGAAAATGAGGCTCTGGAAAATTAAGTTAGCTACACCATAAGTAAAAAGAAAAAGGGAAAAAAAAAATCATTTTAACTATTGCATTCATTTGTTTTTTGCTGATAAGAATACACTAGGAATGCAAAAAAAAAAAAAAAAAAAAAAACCCCTAGGAATGCCACAATGCCATCATCGGTTGGGCTTCAGTAATATAGGCCTTACGTGTTCACGATTGGGCCTGAGTACTGGGAAATGGGAATTGAAATATCTTGGCCCAAATCATGTGCTTTATAAATAGAGATATCACATGTCCGTACAGAAGTTCTCTCTCCTTTCCTTTGATAGTTGAATGATGAATCTTGATAGTGTTAGCCTGTTAGGTCGTAGTCTTGTCTGTTTAATAAGTCATTTTCTAGCAGATACTTGATAGACAGAACCATAAAGACATAAGATAATGAAAGGAACAAATAATAACGTTGAAATAAAAGATGTTGTGTCCATTATTTAACTTTGGTCTGTGTGGGTACGGTAGGTTGTTGAAAAAAAAAATATCACAATTTCCCCTAATGTTTTTTAATTTAATATTACTAATAAGGTGAGTGTCCCCACCGTTTAAGGGAAAAAAAAAAATACACAGAGCATATAATGTTGTGTATTATAAAATGAGGGGAGCGGACATAAAAACAAAAATTAGTGTTCAAATTTTGTTCTTTTCCAAATTATGTTGCCAAATGAAATAAATTTGCATTAAATTTCTACTGTTTTCAAATCATTCTCTCTCCTTTTTTTTTTTTGGAAAAGGAAATCACGCATATTGCAAGGATCTAACGGCAGTTTTATACTTGCTTTCGTCAATTGATTATTACCAACAAAAAAAAAAAAGCCAAGTAAAAAATTGGTACTTATTTTAATACGTTAATGTCATTTTATTTTGGCATGTTTTTCGAAGGACCATGCGCAGTACTACGCTAGTACTATAGAACAGTTTGTTTGCAAATATAATTATAGTTACAACATTTACATTATTAATGCCAAAAATGTGAATGTTACTTTGAGAATATAGTTTGAATTACACTCTAGAAGATTAGAATGCCAATGAAGGTGTGTTTTGTCTTCGTAATTATCGAAAAATATAGCGTTAAAAATATAGGCACGATCCTTTTGGATCATCGCTGTGTACGATAATTTATGTGTAACCTAAATTCGAATTCTGATATAGTATGAAAGCCAATTTGGCAAATAATAATAATAATAGCAATAAAAATAATAATGATCACTTTTATTGTTGCCGACATATATGATGGTATGACTTATATAGTTATATATGAGATGCCAATATGTCCTATCACGATATCACCTGAACAGTGATAGTAAGAATAATGAATAGTATTATAATTAATTTTAAATTCACGAGCTAACACTAAACTTTATTATTTAAGCAAAAAGTTATTTACTTAGTGATAGTGCGGAAAAAAAAAAAAGGATTAAAGTACATAGATAATGTTATATGGCCTGCAGTTTTTTTAACAGATACTACCAACTCTGTTAGTTTATGCGCCTAAGATTATGGTTTTATTAGTATTATAAATTTTCAATTTTCTTATGAAAAATAAAAAAATAGAGTTATTCTAGTGAGTATTAATTTTTTGTGAAGTAGGAAAATATTCAGAATTTATATAACAATAAAAATAAATACCCAAATTTTTAAAGTAATTGAGTTTTTAATCAATTTGTTAATTATTTGCACATGCTTTTAGTAACAAATGACAAAGGTAATTACCACCACTTATCGTTATGTAAGTAATTGAATCACTTTGGTAGTTGGTTATATTTTTTTAAAGAATAGGTAATAACTTGCATTAAATTTTAAAAATTGGGTATTCACTATAATTTTTCTTAATTTTTTTTAAACACAAAATAAAAATGTTGGCAAAAAAATTAACAATGGGTCTCGTTGATATATGAGTTTTGATTAAAAAAAAAAAAAATACCGAACACTATTTCCTTTAACACTTTGTCCTCGTTGCGTTGTTTCTACTGGTAGGGTGTATATAAACAATCCCTTTAAAAATAATTATAAATGGGTAAAAACCATGAAAATTCGAACTAATAATTGAAAAGGTTGAAGAAAGGAAATGAGTGGAGATAAATTAGAATATAAACAAATAATGCATTTACTTGATAGGAAAGAAAGAAAAAAATAATAAATAAGAAGAAGAAGAAGACTAAAGAAAAGGAAAATTAAAATTGATTAGTTATTTTTTATTCAAATTTATCTCCATTTTTTTCTTCTTTTATCCTCGAAATATTTAATGCAAAACTCTTTTCAACTTATATAAATTTATTATTTTACACATATTTTTACGTTAGCATAACACTCTTTTTGTTCTCCAAATCCTAATCTCGTCTTCTC
The DNA here is from genome assembly GCA_018132145.1 of Boehmeria nivea var. tenacissima. Classification (NCBI taxonomy): domain Eukaryota; kingdom Viridiplantae; phylum Streptophyta; class Magnoliopsida; order Rosales; family Urticaceae; genus Boehmeria; species Boehmeria nivea. Next base: position 21,863,136 of record CM030874.1, on the reverse strand, counting down.
ATAGTGTTGGTTTTCGGATCATGTGTCGAATTTGAATGAAATTTGAGTAAAAATGTGATGGTATTTATACTAACGTAATGTATAGTTCATAATCATTATAATTCCTTGTTTAACTCAACTATTTTAGATGATACTTTTTCATTTTGACAAATGATCAGAATGGATCATTTTGAACTCATCCATCATCATAATGGATCATTTTGAACTCATCAAAATTATTTGTAAAAATATGCTAATCATTTGTAATGTATTTAAATGGTTTATAGAATGTGTTGCAAATAGATGTATTGTTTGGGTAAAATTATTCCCCATATATATATATTTTTATATTTTTTCAACTTTTTTAATCCCAATACAATATCTTTAACTTATTGAAATAGTTTGTAAAAAAAATGTTCAAATAGTCAAAATATATCACTTTGAACTCTTTCAAATAGTTAGTAAAAAAACGTTAACCATTTTCAATACATTCAAATAATTTGTATAATAGGTTACAAATGGTTTACCCAAATAACACATAATGGATCATTTTATTACTATTGTTAGATTTTGAGGAACTCCAATCTTTTGGTACAATAATAATCTATGTATGCTCCATGCGTGTTGTATTTTTAAGGTTTTTTTGCAACTATGGCCTCTCAACTTGGCGTGTTTGACAATTTGATGGCTTTTGTTTTTGGGCATTAACCCCATTGAATTTGAAAATCGTTGCAATTAACCCCAAATTGATAACGCTACTCCAATAAGAGACGGAATGAGCCTCGTGCCGCGCATGTGAGGAAGTGCGACGTTGGGTTCGCACAGAGGAGGGGCCAACGGGGCTGACCTTGCCGGACGGAGGGCAGTGGAGAGTCGCAAGCTGGGCTTTACGCGAATCGAGGTTGCACAAGGGAGGCGTGACGCGTGGAGAAACTCGCCGGGATTTGGGCTTGCGCGGATTGGTGCCGGAGGAGGCGGGACACGATCGGCGAGGAGCTAGGAGGCTCACCGGAGTTGGGTGGCGCGGCGAGGGGCCGAGCGAAGAAGAGGCGCTCGTGGGGGAGCTGGAGCTTGGTCGGCCGGCGTTGGGGTTGAGGAAGAGAGGGAGAGATCGATGGGGCTTGTTATAAATTGACAAATATGCCCCTAAATAAACGCCCATGTGCAAATCACGTGCCAAATTCCATCTAATTTTGAACGGGCATTTCTAATTTGGGGTTAAATGCAACGATTTTCAAATTCAAGAGGTTAATAAAAAAAAAGGTGCCAAATTGTCAAACTCGATAAGTTGAGGGACTACAGGTGCAAAAACCCCTATTTTTAATTAATGTCCCAAAATTTGCACTACAAGCATATAATGAAAAAAAAAAAACACATTACTTAAGACATAAATTATATAATAACATTAAAAATAACCTTATTTTATAATTTTTCCTTCATCAAAATGACTCATTTTGTTTTCTTCAATTTGGTTTTCATCCAAATGGCTAGGCTAGCAATATCAAGAGGTAACCCAACAACTCAGGATGAATATTTTGTTACTAATATGAGTCATACGAATGATTCATTTTGTTTTTACTCGAACAACAAAAATGATTCGAACCAATTCCATCCAAATGAGTCTTACTAGAAATAACGTATAAATTATTATTTTACACTTTTTAAAATTCTATCGTTACGTCATACGTGTTTTTGAATTTTTGATAGGCGATGAAACTGGCTTCCGCAACATTCAAACAATTTTGCGTTGGTTTTGAATTTTTATGGTTCCGAGCGAATTCAACCCCAAAAAAAGAAAGAAAAGGTTCAAAAAATGTGCATAAATGCCGTTTCCCTTTGGAGTTTAAAAAGCAGATCTGAATCAACCCTCCCACTTAACCTTGTTTTTGTCCAAATCAGTAAAGACAAAAATAATTTAATAATATAGAGAGAGAGAGAGAGAGAGAGAATTGGAGTGAGAGCCTAGCCTCCTCCTACTCCTAGTGTGCCTGTCTACTCTCAAAGTACTCTCCTCCCAACGCAGCTTCTGCAAAGTTTCCCACTTTCCCACCATCAAAATTTTTAATGACAGTTTGTGGGTCAAGTCTTTATTTACCAAACCAGCCAAAGACCAATATTTTATTATTGCCCAATATTTTATCTTGTTCTTCAAAACAGCCTCAGCATTATAAAAATTTCCCACTTTCATGCTTCGATTCTATCTTCCAGTCTTTGGTCTCTTGCTCTGTCACTCATGGGTAGATGAAATTATGCATGAGGTAAAAAAAACAAAACAAAACAAAGCAATTTGCATTCTTTTTAATTAACTTACAAACAAACCTTCAATTCATTTATTTATTGTTATTTTTGTAACAAAACCCACACAAAAGGAACCCAAAGGACCAGTCCTCCTATTTCTATTACTACTACTAATACAATTACATTCATGACATACATACACTGATACACGCTCCAACTTTCACCTCCATTTTCACTTCTCTTTCTCTCTCTAGAGAAGCTCTGAACTTCTCTTTTCTTTCAATATTGGACTGTCATGGACTCTTATGAAGCTAGTCGGACTGTGTTCTCACGGATCCAGAGTCTGGAGCCCGAGAACGCGTCCAAAATCATGGGCTATCTTCTCATACAAGACTACGGCGAGAAAGAGATGATTCGTTTGGCTTTCGGTCCTGAGACTCTCTTGCAGAGCCTCGTCTTCAAAGCCAAAACCCACTTGGGTCTTCTCGCAAAATCACTATCTTCGCCCATTTCTCGGCCAAGCCCTCTCTCCATCCCCGCTCACTCTTCTTCTTCGAACCCTTGGCCAGTTCCTGGGTTCTCCGACTCTCAAGCCTCGAGCCCTTCGCTCTCTTACGCCAGCGTCTTGAACAGAAGCAGCTCTAGCGCTGGCACGAACTGTAACAACAACACTGGCTCTGTGTCTTTGCCGTCGTTTTCGGCTACGGACGAGTTTCAAGTCCACGCCGACGAGGCGTTCGACAAAAGTCCCCAGTGGAGCCCAAGTGGGTATTTTGGGTCCGACGAGTTTGGGTTCAGGCCGTGCTTGTACTTCCAGAGAGGGTTTTGCAAAAATGGCAACACTTGTCGTTTCGTCCACGGAGATTCGATCGGCGAGAGCATTGGCTGTGGCGTTGGGTCTCCGAGCAACAGCCTGAGCGAGCTTGAGCAGTGTCAAGAGTTGCTGAGGCTCAAAGCCGCTCAGCAACAGAAGCTAGCCTCGGCGACGCAGTTCATGGCCGGCTCTTCTTTCCCGTTCGACAACAACAAGTGCGTGAATTTGCTTATGCAACAACAGATTGACCCACAAAGGTACGTAGACATACAAAGTCTTGATTTTGACTGTGTAATTTTTGGTTTGCTTTGTTGGCGACTTTGAAATGAGTGTTTGTGTTTTCTTGGTTTGTAGATCTCCGACAGGTTCGATGATTATGGGAGACGAGCTTCACAAGTTTGGACGGTGTCGTTTTGACAGGAACGAGATTGTGAACCCGAGTTCGAGGCAAATCTACTTGACATTCCCAGCTGATAGCACGTTCAGAGAAGAAGATGTGTCCAATTACTTTAGGTACTACTTGATTCAAGTTCTGGTCTTTCTTTTGAGCAGCTTGAGAAGTTGGCAATTAAAGGGCTCTTTGGAGTGTGGTCATAGTTGGATTTGTATCTGATTTCTTAATTTTTGGTGTATTGTGATTGATGAAGCATCTATGGGCCAGTGCAAGATGTGCGAATTCCGTACCAGCAAAAGAGGATGTTTGGGTTTGTTACGTTTGTGTATCCGGAGACTGTGAAGCTCATTTTGGCGAAAGGGAATCCGCACTTTGTTTGCGATTCGCGGGTTCTTGTCAAGCCTTACAAGGAGAAGGGAAAAATTGTAGAGAAGTATGAGAACAAAATCTTGTACATTGCGTATTAACTCTTGTTTTCTTTACTTTGTTTTAGGAAGATCCTTGATTAATGTCTTTTTCTTTTTTGTCAATTTCAGGAAACAACAGCATCAACAACAACAACAACAGCAATTCGACAACGGAGACTATTCTCTGTGTTCAAGTCCATCTGGGCTTGATTATGATCTCCCTCATGGTATGGCGTTATTGTGGTCGTGTATTTAAACAATGGTTAATTTGGCTGCTTTAGGATTTTCCATGATCCAAGATCTCGATATGCTTTGTAGGACCAAGAATGTTTTACAATACACAAGAGATGTTACTGATGAAGAAGCTGGAGGAGCGAGCTAATTTTGAGCAAGCCATTGAACTCCAGGGTAGAAGACTGATGAATCTGCAGCTTGTCGACCTGAAGAATCATCAGTATCATCGTCACGGTCAATACCATCGCAGTTTGTCCATGGGCTCCTCAATTCCCTCACCAACTGCTTTGCCTTACTCTCCTACTAACCAAGTCCTCATTTTTCCCTCCGATGAAACCAATCAAGGAGTTTCTGAAGGTTTGTGGACAATTGCGTTACCTTTTTTATTAAGGAATTTGTTTATGATCTGTAGATACAAAGGAGTCTAATGGCAACGCATTGCATTGTTTTGTTACTTGCCTATTGCAGAGACTAATGGTAGGTCAATTTCAGCCATTTCGACAAATGCTGGTTCAGACGCCAATAGCGAGAACAACGATGGCACCGGAGCTGAGTACACTAAAGCAGAAGAAAGTGATATCAATGAGTGGTAAAGAACTTGATTGAACTTCATTAGATTTTCCCTCTTTTTATCCTAGTAAATTTTTCTTCACCTCTCTTGTTCCTGAATGACTAATTTTGTTTAATTTTTTTTTCTACTTTGTTTGGAATAGCAGTATAGAGCACATCCTCCCTGATAGTCTCTTTGCTTCTCCTAAGAAATCAGCTTCAGCTGAGCACACCACTGCATTTGCCTCTCCTGCTGAGGAGCCCAATGAAATCAACAATGGCTCATTACTGTCCAATTCCAAACTCAACATTTCTTCTCCAAAATCTGTCTTCTCCAAATGCTCAGGTAATGCCATTCATTTCAAATTAGTACTGTCATTTTGGTCCTCTGAAAGGTGATTGTTTCTTATCCTAACTGTGAATATTTCTTGTTAGGTTTTCTTCTAGGAATGGAGCCACTTGAATGCAATTGATGGGAGTCAAAGTAACACCAACAGCAATGAGGATCTCCACTTTGCCAAGGTGAGAAATGGAACTATCTACTCTTATCAAGGGTTTTGATCATTCAATTCCAGTCAAAATGAATTATTTTAACATTCATTCGAATTCCAATTGTCTATTCCATTCCTGTGTGTGTTGTGCAGAAAAATTGAGAAGAACAAACACAGAAATGATAAGGAAAGAAAAATCCTCTAGCTGTATAGCCCAAAAACCTCAAACCCACATCAAAGTGACCTGTAGGCAAAGAACATCTCAGCAAGATCACCATCATTATCATTAATACCAATACTAGTTATAGTGAATACATAATTGTATACTTGAAATAACAGATGAACTGATTTATGGGAGTGGGGTCTTTCTTCTGTATGTAAACCCACTCTCTCTTTTATAGGTGTGTGCTTGTTGGACCACAACAAAGCTGTAGCATAGCAAAAGAAAGCCTAGTGGTAGTAGTAACTACTTATATATATATATATGATATAATTATGATATGATGATATTTGTAATTTTCATTTTCCTGTATTTCTGTATCCTTCTACCACCTGTATTTTAGATGGTGAAAAATCTTTCAGAGAAAAAACTCAAGCCTGTACTGTTCAGAAGAAATTGACCAATGCTTGTAAAGTTTCCCCTAGAAAAAAAAAAAAAGAGCTTTAAAAGAACTGTAGCAGAAAATTAATCGCTGTACTGATACAGAAAAAGGAATCAAGTGGATGATAAAAGCTGTGTCACTCTGGCACCACTAGTTTGAGTTCTATCATGTTCTCACTTGCATCATTTTTTATTTTTTTGGCTTTCCTCAAGATTGTAAAATAAGTAAAATAACTAGTAGTAGGAGCTGGGATTGAAGGTTTAGGTGGAGGGGGGGTGAAAAAATAAAGAGAGAGAAAAGAAAAGGGGCCTAAAAGAAAAAGGTTGTTCTTTCATGTGATTAAAGGGTAACTTTAGGGGACTTTTTTGTCTCATTTTGTGGTTTCTTTTAAGTGGACATGAAGGAGCTATTAGGGCCACACTCTCACATGGGTTTCTGACAGCAAATATGAATGGTATCTGGGTACCACTCACTGCTTTCCCTTTCAATCTTTAACCCCATCCTGATTTTTCATTCAGGGATAATAAAATAGCATTTGTTTTTCCTTATGGGTTTTGGCAAAATTTTTGTCTTGGTTCCAAATCATAAGAATCTAGTCATGTATCTATTATATCATTATATATATATTAATACCCTTCACATATAAAATTCAGAGGAAAAAATAGTGTTTAATCTTAACTTTAAAAAGTGTTTTTGAGTCCCAAAATTGTGTTAGTGTCCACTTTGTAAAAAAAAAAAGAAGAAAAGAGTTTTGTTGTTGCAAGATCACACAGAGTTGCCCAATTTTAGGCCAACATATAGGGAAGCACAAGGACCACAATGGAAGCATGTTGGATAAACAGACATAAATCTCAAATGGGGCTTCCTTAAGGACTCTTTGCTTCAGTGTAATGTGGTTAGGATGTCACAATCATAAAACCCCTCATATTGTGATATTGTTGCCCTTCTCAACGCAATTATGAGGCCCTTTTTGTCCCTCATTACGTTCATTTAGGTATTAATCTATTCTTCTTCTTCGTGTCTAGTGTTATGTCATAATCAACCTAATATAGCCTAAGATGGTGGGATTAGTGTGTATTTACTAGTCAAGTATAGTACTCACCTGAACCTTTTTTGTACCTAATGGTCCTCATACTAGTAAAGGAAAGCAAGGTTAGACTAGCTAACAACTCTCATTTGATTATGTGGCAATAATATGTGAATAAAGTATATGAGATCTTTAGACATTAATTCCAATTTGTCATCCAATCAATAAATTTGTTGCTGCGTCTTCAATGATTCTAGGGGAAAAGCGCCCTGGTGCTTGTAATTTTCTTATCCGGGTCTTTTTTACTAAAGAGATGGACATAATCTTTTTAGCAATATTGCGTATTAGCTTAATGTCACTTTTGCTTATCTTTATAGGCTTTGTTTTCCTAGAGTAAACAATCAGCTTATGTAATTATGTTATTGGTACAATAAAAAACCTAAATTATATCCCAACGTAAGTTTCCCGTTTCCTTTCGTGTCACTCATCTAATGATCTAATTATTAATTTTCTTCAAATAATGAAAATTTATCCAAATAAGCTCTTGTCAATATTAGGGGGGGGAGGGGAGGATGGTATATGACATGTGTGAGTTCAAGGGATTACATCAAGTGGAGGTACAAACACTCACCGATATAGAATAGTCCAAAATCCAAAATATAAAAGTTTTATATTGCATAACAACTCTATAAAAGATAAATTTTTTTTTTCTAGCAAATTATATATCAAAATTATAATAATATGTTTTGAATAGTTATTGTTTTATAATGTTTTGAAAAACGTTGAGAGATGTTAAGTAGGTATCGAATAGGTTGTTTGGATAAACTATTTGAATGACTTGTACTATTTAATATTCTTTATGTACCTGAGATTTTTACGGAACCATATTTTAAATTCTTAACTAGTAACAAAATAAATTTTATTAAAAAATATTAAGAAAAGTTGATCTAGTGCTACATTTTCTATTTAAGTTTACAATTTATGTCGTTAGTGCTTGTAACGTCAAAATCATTACTATTTTGCTCTCATCCCCTATAAAGGAAAAAAAATAAACAAAAAGAGTAATTCGTTCAAATTCTCCGCATTGTAATATTTTCTAAATATGTTATTCAGAAGTGGCATTTTTCAGAATTTTCCACTATGATTTGGATACATCTTAAGAATAATAAAAAAAGAAAGAATAATTACCTGAAATAAATAAATAAAAATACACATTTGGGTTCATCCATTGGGCCCTCAAGACAACCCAGACCCAACAGATTCGGGGTTTCAAAAGCCCACTCCATCATTAAATGACACGTTTTACGTTGAGAATAAATACTTTGACTTTGACCAACACAGGCTCAGACTCAGACTCAGAGCAGAGCAGCGTTTTATAACAAAACAAAAAGATGCTTGATTGATTCGATACCCAATCCAACCGTCAGAAACTTGACTTTATTGTGATCAGATGATCATCCGACGGTCCGTATTGCGACACGTATAAGTGCGGGATCATTATGAATATACTTTTTTTTTTGTGGAGGACCATTTGGCAAATAAGGAAGTGTTTAGGGAGTGTTATCGTAATAATAAAGAGTAGAAGAAGATGGTCAGCGTAGGCAGAGGTATAGTCCAGAAAGAGAACGTGCAAATTGCAATATTATTTTGGGCCCAAAAAAAGCAATCACACGCTCTGCAGTGCCACAGAAATACCAAAAAGTTAGAATATTATTTCACTCTGACACCCTATGGTAACTTTTTGCATCACTATAAAAAAAAAAAATAATAAAATCACTCTATTTTTTAACCACAAAAATAAGATGTGCCCAAGATTCCTTAGTGTGCAATTTTATATTATTTTTATTTTTATAAAAATGGATAAGAGGGTGAATTGAGAAATAGATTAAAAGATAATTTCACTTTTAACTTTTGTGTTGCATCTATGATCCATCGTGCAATCAAATTAATATTATAAAAGTGTAAACTGATCGACAAACACGATGCTATTGAATGTAAATCAAAATTGAAATTATCAATACGGTGATGATAATTGTTACGTGCTACTGTGTGTGGTGTGAATTATATTTTCATGAATTTCTGTTATGTCATGAAATTTTAATAGCGAAAAATAATGATTTCTTTTAGGAATTGACTCGAGTCTGGAAGGAAAAACCTCCCAAGTGAGTGATTCTCTCTCCTTTTAATTTCACAACTTATTATACCCAAACGATATGGCACTTGAGAAGGATATAGAATCTCACTTATAAACATTTGGAAGCCATATAAAGGAAAATTACTTTCCCTCCCTCCAATACTATTATGGCATATTGTAATTAATAATTTATTTTGAAAATAGAATTCCACTGTTTATCAACCTACTTTATATAGTAGGCCAAATTTTTTATTTTTATTTTTTTGTTTAAAAGAAAGAAACAACAATAAATATAAGGAAAACTATTGAGTTCATGTATTCACACATTGGGGGATTGCATCCAAAAATACATTTGTCTAAAAGAGGCCAAATAGAAAGTATATTGGAGAATAGTTGAAGGATAATTAGTTGGTGTGTAGAAGAATAAATTGACCACATGGGTCATTAGTGATTGGCAATTTAATAAAGCAAGGAAGAGACGATTATCATTATAATTGGAATTGATGCATGAGCTATGAATACGAATACGATAATTGATATGATAGTGAAATATAGTCAAATAATCAAATCTCCACAATTAATTTTAACACCAAAAATCATGCCTAATTTGGTTTTTTGGCCTTCCCATTACTTTTGATACTATTGTCGTCCTCTTCAATTTCAAATTAGTAAACACCAAGTACACAACCACGTCTATTTTTCGTTTTTCTTGATCTTGATTTTATAAAAGACAAGAGTAATTAGAAAAAGAAAAAGCCCAAACAAAGAAATCCAGAAAAAAAAAAGAAAGAAAAGAAAAAAGAAAACAAGAGGTGGGGTCAGCGGTGGGTGGGCCCCACCTTCTGAATTAGGGTTTTGCTTCATTATTTCTCTTATACAGTATTTATGTTCATATATAATGCGTATAATAATCAATCATACGCTATACATATTATTATAAATTATAACTAATACGACTGCATTAGTGGTGTTTTGAGAGTGTTGACAATTACCCCTTTGAAGTAGATCTGAAATCTACCACTCTCTCCACAGAGAGATTACAGAGAGAGAAAAAAAGACGTTGATAGAGAGAGAAACAGAAACAAAGAAACACAGTTAAGAGCGAGAGACACAGAGAAGAGAAGAGAAGAGAAGAGAGAGAGTTTTCAACACTCGAAAACCCTACTGATACTGATTCCACTTTCGACGACGACGACGACGACGACGAACAGAAAAAGAAGAGAAGCAAAAAAACAAGACCCATTAAAGAAGATAAGAAAGTTTGGATTTCTTGCTTCTCTCTCTCTCTTCTCTGAGTTTCAGTGGAGAGTAGCCATGGGTTCTTACGAAGCTTCGAACATAATCTTCTCCAAGTTGAAGAGCATAGACCCAGAGAACGCCTCCAAAATCATGGGCTACATTCTCATACAAGACTTGGCCGAGAAGGATTTGATGCGACTGGCCTTCGGGCCGGAGAGTCTCTTGCACTCCTTCGTCGTCAGGGCCAAAATCCAGTTGGGGCTTTCGTCGAGCACCTCGTCGGCGCCGTCGTCGCCGTCGCCGCTGAACCCCATCGCCCGCCCGCCGGCGAACCCGTTCTCGCAGTCGTCGTCGCCGAGAGTGATCGCCAATGGCTTCCCTCCGTCGCCGTCGTCGTCGACCACCTCGTGGCCCCTCTCCGGGCTCGCCGGCAACAGCAACAGCCCCAAGTCCAGCCCTTTGCTCTCTTACGACACCATTCGCTCCGCCTCCGCCGCGGCGCCGCCGTTCCCGTCGCCGCTCTCCAACGGCACCGCCGGAGACGGCGGCTCTGGCGAGTTCATCGACGAGAATCAGCTCAGCGACTACCTCTCGTTCTTGTCGGAGGACATGTCGGCCGATCCACGGCTGGAGCAGTTCCAGGACTGGGCCCACCACTCCAATGGCGGCGCCGGCGGCGGAGACGCCCACTTCCACCGGAGGAGCTTCTCCGCCAGCGACGCCTCGTTCGGCTCCGACGAGTTCGGCGCCGGCTTCAAGCCGTGCCTCTACTTCGCCAGAGGGTTCTGCAAGAACGGCAGCACCTGCAAGTTCGTGCATGGCGGCGGTGGCTTCGCTGACGCCGCCGAGGCCTCCGGCGCCACCGCCGCCTGCCGTGGGATCGCCTAGCAAGTTCGAGGGCTTCGAGGCGCACGAGGATATGATGAGGCTCAAGGTCGCCGCGGCTCATCAGCAGAGGCTAATGGCTGGTCTCTCTCCTTCTGTCTACAACAAGTACATGAATTTCCTCTTTCAACAGCAACAACAACAACAGCAACAGCACCAACATGACCCACAAAGGTACACATATATGTCTGTGTATTAACTATATCTGTGTATTACATGCAAAATTTGTTCTTGCTATGAGTTTTCATTGATGTTGTTCTTGCTGTGGGCTGTTTAGAGCTGCGGCGATTATGATGGGAGAGGAAATTTACAAGTTTGGTCGGTGCAGACAAGAAAGGAACGATTTTTTGTCAATGACTTCGTTTGAGAAGATGAACTCGGCGTCGAGGCAGATCTACTTGACATTCCCAGCTGAGAGCACTTTCAAGGATGAGGATGTTTCTGATTATTTCAAGTAACGTTCTTTCTTTCTTCTCTCTTAGTGTTCATTGCATAGTGTGGATTGTGTCATTGCGATTCTAAGTCTGTGTTTTGGGACTTGCCTCGGTATCTGCGTTAGAGGAAAATGTCTGGCTGTTTTGTTCTTGTTTTCTTTGTGTTCATAGATCAATGGTTGTTGTTACTTGATAGCACTTGCAACTTTGCTCATTCGACTAGTGGTTTGCGGTTTGACAAGCTTGCATTATCCCAATGTTTTCTTCTAGCTGCTGGTGTATTTACAACAGCAGTGGTACAGTAAAAGAAGGCGGCTTCAAGAAATATACTGATTCCTAATTGAATGCTGAAGAAGAAACTTATGACACAGTTGCAAATTGCAATTCTAGTGTCACGGATCAAATTGGTCATTAAATGGAAATGCAGTTTGTTTATTATCATTTTCAATGTCATTGTTCTAAAGCACTGTGCAATTCGAATTGAGTAGTCTTTTTTGATACTTTGAAGCAAGTTTGGACCGGTGCAAGATGTAAGGATTCCGTACCAACAGAAGCGAATGTTTGGGTTTGTGACGTTTGTCCACCCAGAAACTGTGAGGTTCATTCTTTCCAAAGGAAATCCTCACTTCATATGCGATTCCCGTGTACTTGTCAAGCCCTATAAGGAGAAGGGAAAAGTACTGGATAAGTATGTGCATCTACTCGTTTTCACATTTTAGGTCCATGTCCCATCAAGACCTAGATGGTGAAGTTTAGATTTGTGTCGAATGCAGGAGACAGCAGCATCAACAACAGCAACTCGAGAGAGGGGAATTCTCAACATGTTTGAGTCCTTCTGGGCACGACAGAGAGGCCTATGACCTTCCTCTTGGTAAGTATTTAGTTTCCCTTATCAATATATGGGTAGATTTATGGAGAGGGAAGTAAATTCTTAAGTTGCAGTCTCTCTTTCTTCAAATTTCTATTTTGTAATTATCTTTTCTTTTCTTTTTTAATCTTTCCAGGAGGAAGAATGATCTACAATGCACAGGACATTCTTTTGAGAAGAAAATTGGAGCAGCAAGCCGAGCTTCAACAAGCCATTGAGCTCCAAGGTAGAAGGTTGATGAATCTGCAGCTCCCGGAGTTCAAGAATGACCGTTTACATCATCATCAGCGAAGTCTCTCTGTTGGTGCTTCTGTTCACTTACCTCAATCTCTTTCTCTCAGTAGTCAAAATGCCAATCTTCCATTTGATACCATTAAGCAAGAAATCACAGAAGGTTCGCCGAATGATGGACCATCATTATAAACTTGGTACTTGTTCTGAGTTTTATATAGAGGAGCTTTGTAGTGTCTAACGTGCGTCTTCTTTTTTCCCCCTTTGACAGGCCACGATGATAGCCCTGCCGTGACTGTTTCTTCAACTTCTGCTGTTCAGCAGAATCATCATCAGCAGGAAGAAACTTCGGCGTCTATGCTGGACGATGACAAAGAGCAGGTCTCTATCCCTGAAGATCTTGATCTTCGCAAAAGGTATGATTGTTAATCATAACACTAGGAGAAATCTAGCAATGTCCAAAGTGCATTGTGTTACAATAGTACTGTTTGGGATTTTTTTAGTTCAGCCTCAACTTTATTATAACAAATTTGTTATAACTATGCTAACACGGGTTCTTCCTTTTCTTTTCTGATTTTGTCACGAGCAGTGTAGAAGAGGATCTCCCCGACAACCTCTTCGCTTCTCCTACTAAATCAGCCGGCGACCATCGATCCGACTTTGCCACTGCAGCGGAGGAGGTTAATGGAAGCGCCACATTGCCTAACGAAACAAACTCGTCACTGCTTGGCACTTCAGCCGGCTTCTAATCGGTAACGCTTTCATCGAAATTCCAATTCGCTAGCGACTGCGTTTACATTCTGTTAGAGATTAGAAAGGTGGTTTATTTAAAAGTAAGATACGTTTCTGACTTAGGTTCTATATATTCGTAACGACGAGCATGGATAGCAGGGATTAACTTTTCTAGGTAAGCGTTTATCTTTCTTCCTTTCTGTTAGGAACAAAAAAAGAAGCAAGGAATCTCATAAGTATTGTGTAAATGCTCAATTGATATAAATATTAAACATCCTTTTGTGATTGTTTTGTTTATTTGGTTCTATGCAGAAAAGTAGAAGCATAGACAAGGAAGAAAAAAAGTCTAGGTGTATAGCTGAACCAATACCAACATGAAAGAGTAGATCCATAGAGAAGAGATCTCAAGGAGGTCTACTACACCATCATCGTCTATACATACTTCTAACAGCAAAATACATATTCCATACATAAAAAAGAGGACAAGAGGAAATGATTTGTGATTTTTTTTTTCTTGGTAGGTGTTTTCTTTTGGTGTCAACTTTCTGTACTCTCTTTTATAGGTTTGTGCTTGGACCACATACAGACTAGTTATAGTAGTAGTGCAGGACTAAGAAGACTGTAATTTTAATACATTTTTATCTACACAATCTTTGTTTTCTCTGCTTACTATATCTACTCTATGAGGTTTTTTTTTTTTTTTGGGTAAGAGAATTAGAGTATAGAAGTATATATCTGTATACATTACTTGTTTACTTGAATGATAAGCAGAAGGAGGTTTCAATGGAGGTTTAGGAAAAACAGAAGTACATCAAATTATCAAATTACAGGTACATAGGAAAAACTGAATTGAAGAAGAGGGAAAAGGGGCTTTCTTTTTTTAATGAATTTTATAATTTGAAAGATCCTTTTCAGGGGCTCTTGATTGTTCCTTTGTTACCTTACTGTGAATCCACTATCACATGGTCACAGACTCACAGTGAGTGAGGGATTGTTTTTGGACAATATAATAATAATAATACTAATAACAACAGGAAGGGTAAAAAGGGGAATTGAGTCCCATGATGAAGAAAGATGATCAAAGTTGAGTTTAGTAGTGTGTTTTGTCACATATTGTTTGAGCAAAGGCCCACATGTGGGGGTAGAGCCAACTCTTTGTCACATGGGTGCTGACATTTGTATAAAAGGGTCATCAGGTTATCACACTCCTTTCCCTTTCAGCTTATTGAAATGTTTGTTTCTCTCTCTCTCTCTCTCTCTCTCTCTCTCTCTCTCTGTTTTATGGAAGCTGGAGCCCCTTTATTTATATATATATTGTATAGTTTTAAAACTATATGCTATATCTCTCCTCTTTCCTACATGTGCTTCTGTTAAAGTGGCTCTTCAACCAACTATTGGGTAAATGTGATTTTTTTTTTGGATAGCACTTGAGTTGGAATCCAATATAGAGAAGAAAGAGCACTTTTTTTTTGGTACTAATACACTTTAGTTGTATTCACTTTTCTGATATATCTAATTGTTTCCCTATTGTTAATCTTCCAAAAAGAAAAGAGGTAAAGAAAGTTAAGAGAACCCATCAAGAGATGCTAATTTAGCCTCAATGGAATACAGTTGCCAGGCATATTAGGTACTAGAAAACAAAAGAAAACCCTGCTGATGGGAAAATAATGTCACTTTTAAAAGCTAGTTTGTCTCTAGAAATTTGGCCAAAAAAATAATAATGAAGAAAACAAAAGGAAGAAACTTTGACTCAATATGAGATCCAACGGTGTTATTGATCTTCAACTACTCTAATCACTGCGTCCTTTTCGGACATATTTAATAAATAAAAACAATCAGAGAGGCAATACTATAATAATAAACAGATATTTGTATGTCTTATTATATACAGTTTTGCCTGCCCTCTGTGATTCTACCAGCACAGGAAGAAAGATTTCTTTCTGCATCATTAAACTACTTTCTTATTATTATTTTGCATCTTGAAATTGCCCAAACACATACATGCAAACATATAAAAATTGTACCACCACTTGAAGCTAATAATTTGGACTACTTTGTCAAGAAAAAGATAAAGTAGCTCAAGAGTTGAATCATGACTCCTTTATTGCATTAAGGAAATAGGAACAAAATAAAGAAGCAGGAAAAAAAAAACCTACATAATAATATAGTGGCATTTCTACGATGCTCCATTTAGTGGTGTGTCAATATAACATTAAAAAAATATAATAATAATATTAAAATATATAATAATAATTTTTTATATCATTCATATATTCGTAGATGAAATACCAATAAGTACATTACAGAATTAACCATAAATATATATAACAAAACAAGTCTGTAGCACAAAGAAGACAGAAGATGGCAATTCCACGTAGAGGACAAATGGAATTGTTCAATGTTGTTATGAGATGACTGATCTAATGTTAAATCTATATATATATATATGTCATATAATGGTTAATGAGTGTGCCTATAAAGTCATTTGGAATCATTTACTTACTTGGGTAACTATTAGTGGTTACTTCAGTAAAAAGTAAGGGAAAAAAATGTGCCATGATTGTCTAATAGGGTCAAGAATTGTTCACTTCGACACTATAACGAGGCACAGTACGTGTCATTATTTGTTGTGATCATGGTCACATGAGTACGTGACATCACGTAATAATGGTCAAGTAGATTTCACAAACTATTTCTATTTATACAGAGACTAGTACGTGTCCCATGCAAATCTGCACCAAGAACTAATAACATGAAAAACAAAATCAACAGAAAAACCCCACTAATCTGTTTTTGACAGAATGGATGATATAATTCGAGGTTACAATATAAATGTGAGAGACCAATCATGAAAGAGAATTGGCAGTTGATGGTCCATTATTGGTACCGTGAGCCTGTAGACTCTTTAAGTCCAATGAAAAAGGGTCACTTTTTCTTTTTTGCTCAACACAAAAAGGGTCAATGATGAATATAGTCACGGTTGGGTTACGGGCCTATTTAAAAATACATATGTATGGCTGTATATTCCAATAGAGAAAGTATTCAATTTTTTTTTTCCCCTCACAGTCACTGTTTTGTGTTAGCCTTTCTCTAGGCGCATCAAAAACTGTTTCTTTTTTGGGAGATGAAACAAAATAGAATGAGCTAAGCTTTGATTGAAAGAGAGAAAAAAGCATGGCATGGTGATTCCCGTTGCAGACCACGCAAGCATTATTCATATTCTGATTCCAATGGATGGGACTAGAGCTGATCAATGAGAGGCCAAATATTAAATAGAGAGAGAGAGAGATTGAGAGGGTAATTTCACATGTAGGGCCCAGAAAATCTATGTACCAAAATCTGTGACCCTGATTTTGCTGCTCAAAAATGGAAATATGGCCTTTTTTTATATAGATAAAAAATTACTTTTTATCACATTGTAGAGGTGATTCTATCACTTCATCATCCTCATCACGTTTATAACGATGTAATAAAGTTGTTGGTTTATAATAGTTTTTTTTAGTTTACACGTATAATGATGCATTATTGATAAAAATTAATAATAAACGAAGTACTCGTTAGCTTTTACGTGCCACATGTCACCACTTCGTTGTAAGAGCTATTGCTTATTTAAGGTTTGTGCTTTGGGGCCAATTCATGGATCACATCTCACAGTGCAAAGGGGCCACAAGAGAGAGAGAACTAGTCAAGTAAAAATTGAGACAACAAAAAGGAAAAGAAAAGAAAGGAAAAGAAAGGAAAAGGTAAGAGCAAGTTATAATGGATTTCCCTCTCTCCTTGTTTTTGTTCATTTACTTTCAATTTTGACACCAAAAGTGAAGAATCTTTTTTGGTACCCAACTCTTGTTTTCACATACTTGCATGTGTGCAATTGGAAACATCTAAATATATTGTCTTTTATCTCTGCATATAGATCTCAATTTTCCCAACATTCATTGCCTTTGCCAAATAGTTTAGACTACAAAACAATGCGATCATAGAGCAAATCACAAGATCATACGATGTTTGTTCTCTCTTATATGAAAGATGTTTTCATATTTTTCTTGATGTTATCTAGTTTTCAAGACTAACCATACAAAGACAATAGTGAAAGATAATTTTCAAGACCAGCTAGAGAATATCAACATCTTTAGAAATTTTAGCTTTTAATAGTTCATGAAATTGATGATTCTCATGGGTATTTGTGATTCTAGAATATGTTAACATGATATATTACATTGTTTTTATAATTATTTAGATTGTAATTTACATTAATATTCGTGTCAAGACTTCTATAAATTTAAAACTTCGATATCTCCGCCACACTCAGAGCGTTCAGTTCTTACATGCCCTTCTAAGAGCATCTCCAACTAGTTAATTAATTAGATTTGATTTAACTATCATGTGAATCCCTGTAGTATTTTGGTTTGCTACACGATATTGATCATCTAATCAAGCTAGTGGTAGCCCAATTTTTTGATAGAAAAATGTTCTTCAAAATGAATAGCACTATCTCGATATACCAAAGCATAAATGTTTGAAGCCTTTTATAGGAGAGACTAATTGTTGCTAATATAGGATTGATTAGGTCATCATAAAAACATAAGCAAATTAAAAAGGCAAAAAAAAAATGTCAAATTCAAAATGATTTTGCTGGGAAATCCGGATACTACTCAAGAATCAAGAAGCTTCTTGAGCCCAAAGAAAGTAGAAAAATAAAAAGAAAAAAAAAAGGAAAAAAAAAAGAAGATAAACATACAATGGTTATTGGAAAGGAGTACTGAAACTATTGCCTGGAAAGAAATTGGTTGACTGCTCAAAATTCAAGGAGAAGAGTTAATGTTTTGCCTTAATTACAGCCAAACTAATTGGTAATATTGACTTTTGCTTATATATATATATATATATATATATATAGCATTTGTTTCTGCTATCATGTGGACTTAAATCGTTTTTCTTTTCATTTTCCTTTTACAAGAATTGAAGTCACTATGGAGGGAAACAACTCTAAGAACATCCTCACAGGTAGATATTTTTTATTTTTCATTTTTCCTCTACATTTCAATGCATAATCTCTCTGCTTTTCAATAGTAAAAAGGTTTCAGACTCTTAGAAAGTACATTAGGAACTAACTGAATTTTGAGTTTTGTTAAGGAGTGATCTTACTACATCTAAATCCCGGAGAGAGTGTTCCCCATTACAAAATGTCTAGTTTTGCAATAGATTGATAACCCTTGTTAACATTTCACGTCAAATAAATATGTAAAAAACTAATAATAGATTTACCCTTGCAAAAGAATGCCAATTGATCATACAATATTATGAACAAGTTATTCTTAATTTCTTTTTTCTTAGTGACACACATATTACATTTGCTTCAATGTATATATCTATCCATTCAGCTGAAAGGCCTACTTCAGAAGTACTAGAAGAGCTACAGAAACAATCTGAGAACAAATCATCGAGAATCGAAGAACTCAAGAGACAAACCAAATCGACGAAGATTCGTTTGGAGACACAGAAAAAGAAAGCTCCACAGGAGAAAGTGGAAGCTTTGAAGAGTTCGAGTGACCTTTACAACTCCATTAGAGAAGAGAACAAAGCATTGTTGGCTCATGAATTTGGAAAATCAGACAAGTAAATTAAGCACTAATGTCCCATCTGCGAGGTGTTAGTCGAGTTTCCTTAGGCGTACGTGTTATAGTGTTGTAACAATATTACTTTTAACATATATTTCAATTAAATGTGTTGACTGTTCGCTTGACTTGGTTAATATATATAGGTGTATTTGGTTCCTAGTATTATTTTTGTATCAATTTCAAAGCGTGAATTTGTTAACAAAGTAGTTGGTACACAAACCAGACTACTTCAACATGAGTCTTATAGCAGGTGAAGATTTTCTCAAAAAACACAACCCAAAATTGTATTCATAATAAACATACCATAAATTTGCATGCATTTGTGAATTAAGAAACGCCAACTGGATTTATATATTATTGGTAACAATTTATTTCAGAATCATATCCATGATAATAAGATCTGTTCGTTACAGAATATTGCAGGAGCAAAGGAAAGATGATCTACACGATCATGGGGGTTTTTTTTTTTGGCCTTACACTAGTTTGTTGTTTTTTGCCTTCTCATGAACTTTCTTTGCTTATAATAAAAGATTCGGTCAATAATTTGGGGCTAATTGTTTGACGATATCTCAGTACAATGAAGTGAAAATCAGAGAGTGGTTTAATATTTTATTTTTTGGAGGCCAAGGCTTAAAGGTAAAGAACCAGTTTGTAATTGTCAATTGCTTTGAATATTGACACCAAAAGTTACATATTTGTTAATAGTCTAGAATTATGGTAATGTATATACTTTCTGGAAACATACCAAAATGATACCAAAAGTGACATTCATATATTAGTACGTGATTAACAAATCAGAAACAATAGATTAGGCTGACAATATATATATATATATAATAAACGCCTAATTTAAATACATACCAAACCTTTTGAAAAAAATATAACAAAATGCTTAAGTGATTTACTTGCTTATGGGAATTTTGAGGAATATCCATTCTTGACACAATGATAATCTATGTTGTTACACTTTTATTTTGTACCCAAAATTTACACTACATAGAGCGGAGATAAGGGGAGCACACTACTTGGGGTATAGATTATTAAGTGACATTAAGAATGACTTTATTTTGAAATTCTCCATTTGCCTTATATAGTGATAATTTGTGGTAATTGACCGATCATCGAAAATATGCACAAGTAATTGATGAATTGGCTAGTTACTCAATTATTTTAAAAATTTTAGTATTTATTTTTAGGATTTTGTAGCTACATGGCCTAATTTTAGATCCCATTTTAAAAAAAATATCCACAGCTTTTATTTTTAGGTGAACCGTCATTTTTCGATATTTAGATTTTATACCATGGTTATTAGACAAATATATGTAAAAATTACCGGCATTTTATCTACTAACCATGATGTTTTGTCTATTGACTAAAAACCATCATTTACTTAATTAAGAAAAGTTGTGAACAATTTTTAATCATGATCTAAAAAATGTACTACCAAAATTTCTCATATATATATATATATATATATATGTATAAGCATTACGGTATAACTAAATCACAATTCTTTTCTTTAATTACTATATGGAGAAATCTTTGCTAGCTGTGAAATCCTGGCTATAATTTAGATTTGATCTTGAGCCTAAACACTCTATAAAGAAAAAAGAAAAGGAAGAAAATTATATATAGTTATTCGTTAAACTAACATGGACTCAAATTAAACTAACGAGTACCGGTACAATTTATTAATATATTATTTCACATCGATTTGCATGTACATAGCAAGCAATATAGATGTTATTGTGATCATAAATTAAATTAATTCATAGCGTATCCAAATACAAGGAACACATTATTTTATTTTGAGATTATAAATATTAATAATTAACCAGCATAGTACTAAGTGCATGCTACAAGAGAATTATCAATCTTTTAATTTAATCAATTGAAATGAAGTTGGTATTTGGGTTGCTTGTCGGGCGAGAAAAGGCCAAAATGTTGCTCCACAGCCTGACCAGTCTTCTGATTCTCATCAAACATCGCAAACAAGTAAGCCTCAATAGGCCCTTGACGTCTCTTCAGAGTCCCACTTCCCCTCCTCACATGCTCAATCAAATTCCGATGATAAACGGCGGCGTTTTCCACCGTGGCGTCACGGTCGCCCCACGACGGCCACCCGGTCTCCGCCACCACCACCGCCACCCCCGCCGCGCCCGCCTTCTCCAGCGCCGCGTACACCGCGTCCAGCTGCGCGTCGAACAGGTTCCCGTACCGGGCCCCGTCCGGCGCCACCACGCCGTTCTCCGACAGGAACAAGGCGTAGTTGATGTCGATCGGGTGCGCCGAGTCCCGCTCCCCGACGTAGCTGAAGTAAGGGTAGATGTTGGCCAGGAGCGGCGAGCCGTTCTCCGCCAGGAACCGGACGATCGGGGCGACGTAACCCTCGGCGGCGGCGGTGAACACGCCGGCCGAGGGAGGGAACGAGTTGGTTATGAGGGTGGTGTCTATGGTGGTGGAGACCTTGACTTGGGGCCGCAGATTGGCGGCGGAGATCGCGGCCTGGACGTTCCGCATGGCGGGGAGGATGTACGGGGCCTCGGCGGCGCCGGGGCGGATTTCGTTCCCCACCGAAATGTAGCGGAACTTGACGTCGGGAGAGTAGGCCACGACGTGAGCCTGGACCCACTCGGCGGCGGCGGTGGGGTCCGCTAGGGCTTGGAGATTCTCCCTCGGGACGTCGACGATGAGCTCGATGTCGGAGCCTCTTAGGGCTTCTAGGGTTGGTATGTCCGGCCAGTAGATCCGCATTTTTCCGATGCCTTTGCTCCGGTAAAGCTCTACGACTTCGGGTTCCGTTGGCAAGTTGTTGCCCAGTTTGCCGTAGCATACACCAACTGTACTTACTTGTTGCCCAACTGTAAGTTTATACATATACATATTAATATATATATAGCAATGACAAACAGTTCTGTTCAGTCATATAGTTAAACTTGTACTTATAAAATAACTTAATATAGCAATAAGTGTTACTCAGCTCAATAAAATTACTAGGTTGCGACACTAAAAGTACCTGAGAAGTGCAAGCTAGGACTTAATAAACCAATGAGTAGTAGCAAAAATATGGAAGCCATGAAGGTATTGTTAATTAGAAGTTGCAAAAGAACTAAGAAGCTGCAATAATATTGCTAATCAAGAGGAACAAAAATATGGTAGTTAGTGAATGATCAAATTATATTAATTCTGTCCCCAAGCTTGCACAAGTGCCTAGATTTATATAGTCCTGCAGGTATAATATTTTGGAAAAAGTCTCATGTCTCAGACTTTAGATCAGGTCCTACACGTTGTACTTACCTAGTTTGACAATGCCCCTCAACTACTATATATTATATATATTGGTGACCTGAACAACATCACATATATATCATTATGCAACATGTAATACGTATATATATAATATAAAAATGTCCCAACATATATATGATTGGTGGATGATCATTTGCTTGCCTGAGTCTCAAATTTCCTACTACACTAGAAGAAGTCATCTGAAGATTATTGTACTAAATTAATGACAAATTGGACATTTTTTTTTTCAGCACTGATCCAGAAACACTCTTCTTTAGAAACTCAATTACTATTAAATATTAAGCGCAAACCCGGTTTCGATCCAACTAACTACACTAAAAAAGTAGTCAAGTGGAAAAAGCAATTAACTACTAAGTCGATTCATGAACTCTTCAAACTTCTCAAGTGGTATATTTCTATACAATAATATAATATATAGTCGTATACATTGTATTTTGGCTTCAATTCTGTTATACTGAATATATCATAGCATTTGCGGGTGTACGACTAAATGTTTGTGATATTTCCAAGAATAAACCAAGATTATGAATATTTCATTGCTTGAGCCTTTTAGCATCCAGCTGAAAGGTCATCAAGAAGGATCAGTACAGAAACACAACAATAATGAGAAGAAAAACATTAAGAATCCAATAGCACCAATATGAGAGAAATCTCTAATTATCGTATAGCTAGGTTTTTCTATTGGAAAGATATTTTATATATGTGTGTATTTTGTCTCGAGGAAAAAAATATATTAAATATAAAATATCTACTTCCATTACTGTGTGATGCCCAAATCTAAAGAGGGTGGGAGTGTTCGCCGAATTTAAAGAGAAGAAGAAACGCAGATGAATGAACCGATCCTACATCGGAACGAGCTAGAAGGATTATAAGACTACATGTATGAGACAGTTTAGGAGAGTTTAAAGGATTTGATGGGTGATACTTGTACTACTAAGATGCAATTTTTTAATTTTTTTGGAAATTTCAGAGTTGAGCATGCTTGACTTGGAGCAATTATGGGATCAATGGCCTCTTGAGAAGGTTTTTTCAGGAAGCATATGAGTGAAGACAAAGCACGTTAAAAAAACTCATGTTGGTTTGTGGGGCCAATCATCATCGGAAAGCAGCCTGGACAAACCAATTGGAAACTAGGGGACTGATTGCTAGTGCAAAGGAAAGAAGAAGCACAGACGACAAGCGGCTCACGCCTAAGGACACATGGATATTAACCGATCCTACAGAGCTTGAAAGATTTGAGTAATAACAAAGCCTAAGGACACGTGTGAGTAATAACAAAGCACGCTAAGGATCCTACAGAGCCCAAGGACACGTGTGAGTAATAACAAAGCACGCTAAAAAGACTCGTCTTGTTTTATGAACCCGTTACAACTTGACTGCGCCTACCTCTTATTCACGCTCCAAGAGTTACTGATTTATTTTGTACAAATTTTGAAGTACAAACCTATATGGTACGGTAATTTGAAAAAGGCATACGTTGCCACATAAATAGAGATATATAACGTTTAATAAATAAATAAATAATTGACACAAAAATCGTACTGATGTAATTAACTAAATTTAGCACGTTCAAAGGAAAAGTCTTGGTATAGCATAATTTTGACCCCAAAAAAAAAAAAGGTAGTGTTGAACTCTAATTTTTCAATTTGCCAAATTCGACAAAAATAGATAATATTTGATAGTAGCTAATAAAGAGTTAATTTTATCACACACACATTGATCATTTGTTATTCGCAGAAAAGAAATAATAGATATAGCCATGACAATATTAATTCACGGCGTGCAATACAGAGGCATTTTTTATTTAGCCTAATTAATATTAAGCGATCCATATATAAATATAAATTAAGACACGTATTAATGAAGCACCAATTTTGGTACTAGACGTATTCTTTAAATTTGATCAACTGAAATTAAGTTGGTACTTGGGCTGCTTGTTCGGCGAGAAGAGACCAAAATGTTGCTCCACAGCGTTACCATGCTTTTGGTTCTCATCAAACATCGCAAACAAATAAGCCTCAATCAGCCCTTGAGGCCTCTTAGGAGTCCCACTCCCACTCTTCACGCGCTCAATCAAGTTCCCATAATAGGCCCTCGCATTCTCCACCGTGGCGCCGTCACCGTCGCCCTCCGACGGCCATCCGCTCTCCGCCACCACCACCCCCACCCCCGCCGCGCCCGCCTTCTCCAGCGCAGCGTACACCGCGTCCAATTGCGCGTCGAAAAGGCTCCCGTAGCGAGTCCCGTCCGGCACCACCACGCCTTCGGACTGGAACAACGCGTACCGAATGTCGATCGGGTTCGGCGTCCCTCGGCTCCCGGTGTAGCTGAAGTAGGGGTAGATGTTCGCCAGGAGCGGCGAGCCTTTCTCGGCGAGGAACCGGACGATCGGAGAGATGTAATCCCTCGCGGTGTCGGCGAACACGCCGTCCGAGGGAGGGTAGGAGTTGGCTATGATGGAAAAGTCGATCGCGGTGGAGACCTTGATTTGGGACTGCAAATTGGCGGCGGAGATGGCGGCCTGGACGTTCTGCATGGCGGGGAGGACGTATGGGGCGTTGTCGGTGCCGGGGTGGATTTCGTTCCCGACGGCGATGTAGCGGAACTTGACGTCGGAGGAGTAGGCGACGACGTTGTTTTGGACCCAATCGGAGGCGGCGCCGGGGTCCGCTAGGGCTTGGAGATTCTCCCTCGGGACGTCGACGATGAGCTCGATGTTGGAGCCTCTTAGGGCTTCTAGGGTTGGTATGTCCGGCCAGTAGATTCGCATTTTGCCGATGCCGTTGGCCTTGTAGAGCTCTACGACTTCGGATTCCGGCGGCAAGTTGTCGGCGATCTTGCCGTAGCAGACGCCGATTGATTGTGCGCCTGAAAGTATTATTTATAGCAACATTATTTATTTATTTTTAATATTGACTTACTAGTATATATTTCGATCGGAAGAAAAATGATAGTTGGCCAGAATTTTTAGCTAGAAAAATTAGCTTTAAGCATTAAATAATAGTTCCAACTCATGTTGCCCTTGGTGGCCTGAAGTATAATAGCTATTAGCTAGGAAAGCGACAAAATTACTTTCTTTATCACCTCCATGCACGTAAATGTAAGAAAATAATATTAATTAAGGGAGATTAATGATCACCTGACATGTGCAAGCTAGGAATTAGCAAACCAAGTAGTAATAATAATATGGATGCCATGAATATATAGCACGTCGAGCAAAACAATAATAAACCTTAAAACTACTGAAAAGTTATGTAACTTAAGGTTTGTGACTTGTTATATTATGATTCCACAATGCATTATATATAGGCCGTTCATAGGCTACATATATTTGGAAAATTTAAAGTCGCATTGAATACTAGACTGAGGTTAGATCAGCAGGTCTTATACGTCTTTTACCAATGAATTCTGACTAGACCGTCAATCACTCCATCTATGTGAACTGTGAATTATGTGATACTAGAATTTAGACTGTTCATCAAAAAAAAAAAGAGACTGCGACTCCTCAAAGGCTATATATAATATATATGGTATATATACACATAATTATAATTTGGTGGATGATCACCTACTTCTTGGAGTCTCACTTTCCACCACAATTGCCTAGAAAAAGTCTTGAAGTTTATTGCACGGCTTTAATGATAATACATTTGGCCACCAGTTTTCTGAACAATTAATCGTTGTCATCTGAAGATAGCGAATTATATTGGATCCAAATCTTATATCCCCTCGAATTCAACTAATTAACATAACTTAGCACAATTTTAAAGTTTAATTAATGGGAACTCAAATTTTATGATTAACTTTTTTCTGTAGTTAATTACATGATCAATGCGATGTAATGTATAAACTTTAATTGAAAAAAAAAAATGATAGAGATACTAAATTTATTTTGTTTGTAACTGCAAATCAATTCAGCGTGGTCCAAATTGTTTTGCGAGTCAACTTAGATATATAACAAAAAGACAAGTGGAAAAAACCTAATTATTACTCGGAAGAAATCTTCAAATTCCTATTAGTGCACCTACCCTGCTACACAAGACCAATACAGTCCGTTCGATGTATTTTGGCTTCTTATGATCATTAATTCCGTGACATATATTTAATTGATTATCTACAGCTAAAACGTTGTAATATTTCTAGAAACCTAGATGATTAGATTAGTGTATATATATATATGACTACAATTTACTAATGAAAAAAACCTTTTTTTTTTTACATGAATCATGATCAGAACCAATTAAATGCAAAGTTTAAAAAGGTCGTCATCGTAAACAATCCAATTGATGTTTTGATGAACGATGGAACTGTCGCTCTCTTCTGATCTGGTTTCAGAAAATTCAAAGTACATATAGAAAATATACTTGACCAGTAATTAATTTGGCAGTTACAAACAAAACAAATTTAGACTGTCTTTCCCTAATTTCATGAAAGCCCAAACAAAAAGCACTCAATTAATCTGATTAAATCACAAATCTAATAATTTGTACAAATATTTTATTTTATCATCTCCAAATTAATTAATTAATTAATCAACCATGGCTTCCAAATACCTTCTGCTACATATCTTCTGACTCCTCCATCTTGAAACATCAGGTATCCTTCTGATTATATATTCAATATTTATTATAAGTGATCTGATCAATTAACATTTGTTTCCCCTTTGTAACACTAATTTAGCTTAATTAATTAACTGTTGATCAACACTACTCCGACACAGTCGGTAACGAGGTCAAACCCGAAGGGAAAAAAAATGGATTAACCGGCTTGAGATTGAGAAGCATTTTAGACTCTTCTACGCTGATATTTAACCGGCTTAATTATGATATATCATATTACCAATAAATTAATGTCTGTTGGATATATATACAGTGTAATGGAAAAAAGACTAGCGCTTGGCTTCTGAATTTATAATTGATTATACAAGTAGGCGACCGAGACGGTAGAGTTGATGTGAACAGATTCATTGTCGTTTTGCAATTTGGATGTCGTTTTGAGGGTATTGGCATTTTTCTGTTGTTGTTTTCTATATTTTTAAATTTAAATTTTGCATCGTGTCGTTGTTTCTTTTTGTTGTCGTTTCCTTAACATTGTCATTTTTGTATCAATGTCATCTATATTATATTGCCATGTTCATTATGATGTCGTTTTTGTTTGTATTGATAGTAGTTTATACTTCTTGTCTTTTTCTTTATGCTGTCAAATTTATCGATGTCGCTTCCATCATATTGTATTTTTCTGTTGATGTCGTTTCCATTATAGTGTCGTTTTCTATTGATGTCGTTTCTTTCTTATTGTTGTTTTTCAAATTGATGTCGTTACCACCGTATTGCCATTTTATTATTGATGTCGTTTCCACTATATTGTCGTTTTTATTGTTGATGTCGTTTCCAAATAGTGTCGTTTATATATTGATGTCGTTTCCATTATATTGTCGTTTTTATTATTGATGTCGTTTCCCAATATTGTCGTTTCTTTATTATTGATGTCGTTTCCAAATATTGTCGTTTCTTTAGTGATGTCGTTTCCACGATATTGTCGTTTTTAATATTGATGTCGTTTCCGAATATTGTCGTTTCTTTATTGATGTCGTTTCCACTATATTGTCGTTTTTATTATTGATGTCGTTTCCACACTATTATCGTTTTTATTATTGATGTCGTTTTCAAATATTGTCGTTTCTTTATTGATGTCGTTTTTCATCGTACTGTCGTATCTTTATTGATGTTGTTCCCATCGTACTTTCGTTCTTATATTGAGGTCGTTTCTATAATATTGTCGTTTTCATGACTGATGTCGTTTCCATTACGTTGTCTTATTGATGTCATTTCCACCATATTGTAGTTTTTACTGATGCCGTTTCTATTATTTTGTTTCTCCAAATTATTGTCTTTTTCTATATATCTTGTTTACTTTTTTGTTCTCTGTTTTACGTCGTTTTAGTTCTTTTAAGTCGTTTTTCGCGTTTAGTTTGCCCTTTGATGCTCGTCGGTTTATTGTTCTCTTCTTGACTTTCTCCTTTTTTTTTTTTTCTTTTCTATTTTTTACTTTAATCAGATAGATGATGTCGTTTATTCCTGCATCGTCGGTTTATTGTTCTTTTTCGATCATCTTCTTATTCCACTTTCAAATCGCTCATTTCTCAATGCCGCTTCTTTATTATTAAAATATTTATTATTTTGCTAAACCAGTGCCGTTTCTTTATTACTTTGGCGTTTCGGTAACTTGTTTGTTTTTGTAACCATAGTTATTTTTGTGATGTCGTTTTCATTATCAATTGTCGACTCAACTCCATAGTCTTAATTATTTTTATAAAAAAAACTACGTCAGCCAATGCCAATATTTGACTTCGAAACAATTTTATTCACACGCATAGAGCCAAAATACAAACACCAAAATAAGCAAAAAAATCGAAAGGTAAGACAGGTAATCAAAAAGGGAAAGTAGAAAACCAAAACTCACTAATAAAATGTAAAAAACAAATATCAAATCGTAAACAAAAGTGCACTTTATGGGGAAAAAAAAAAAAAAAAACACTTGTGAGGATTATTATTAAAAAGAGATATCAAATTAACCCATATATATAAAATATATATGAAATACAAAGAAAAGAACACTCTTGAACCCGTGAATTTCTGAAAAAAACCAGAGCCTCTCTCTCTCTCTCTCTCTCTCTCTCTCTATATTTCTCTTCTTTTCTTGAATTTCTTCGAACCAAAGCAACACAACTTGGCCTCACGTATATACCTTTTTTTTTTTTTTCCCTTTTCCATAAATATACATATTTGTATATATATGTATATATTTTATACGTCTCTTTCTCAATCATATCATTTCTAACGGACAATTTATCTCTCTCTCTCTTTTTTTTTTTTTTTCATTTTTATTTACCATCGGAGTTTGATGAGCAATAACCACAATCCGATTTTCATGTCTCCGACTCTGTCATGTCGCCGGCGCTGATCACCGGGACTCCGGCGAACTCTCCAGACCAAAGGAATCTTCTTTCAACGGTCAGATTTCTCCTTCTTCTTCTTCGCCGGTAAATTTTTCTGGGTTTTCTCTGAGAAGCCAATCCGAGCAGTGCCGAGCCATGAACCCATCAAATGCCGGCAATAGGAGCTCCGGGTTCTCGGGTCCGGGCGAGAGCAAATCGGATTTCAGGTTCGAGACCTCTTCCTCTTCGGTCCCGCGATCTGGGTCAGGTCTCACGAGGCCGAGGCTCGTCAAGGTGAGGAAAGGGATGGGCTCGCAGAGCCTCAGGTCTTCGGAGATCCCCAAGACCCGGGTCGATCTCGGCTTCAATCCGTTTCGACCCGTTTCGGAGAATCCGGGTCTAGGGTCATCCGGGTCGTCGGGGAGTGGGAGTGAGGCGTTGGTGTTCGAAGACAATAGGGGCGACTCTAGTGGAGGTTTTGAGAAGAATGTGGTTGAGGAATTGAAGGGTTTGAAAATTGGTAGTTCTAGTGAATTTGTGAGTGACAAAGACGGCGCGTTTGAACCCAATTTGAGTGCTAAAGGTGTTGAAGAAAGCGTTATAATGTTGAAACTTCCCGAGGAAATTGAGAAGTTGAACATTGCTAGCGCAGAGCAGGTTAAGAGTGGAAGGTCTAATTCAAGTGCCAATGAGGGTTTGAGGTTTGGAGTTGGAAGAAGTGACGATGTGTGTGAGGAAGTTAAGAAGTTGAACATTCTTATCGCGGAGCAAGTTAAGAGTGCAAGGTCTATTTCTAGTGCGAATGAGAGTTGGAGGTTTGGGAGAAGTGACGATTTGTCTGAGGAAGTTAAGAAGTTGAACATCCTTATCGCGGAGCAACTTCAGAGTGGCAGGTCTAATTCTAGTGCGAATGAGAGTTTGAGGTTTGGAGTTAAAAGAGATGATGATGTATCTGAAGAAGTTAAGAAGTTGAACATTCTTATCGAGGAGCAACTTAAGATTGCAAGATCTAATTCAAGTGCAAATGAGAGTTTAAGATTTGGGAAAAGTGACGATGTGTCGAAACTTCCAGAGGATATTGATAAGTTGAACATTGCTATCACCGAGAAAGCTAAGAGTGGAAGGTCTGATTTAAGTGCAAATGAGAGTGTGAGGTTTGGAGTTGGGAGAAATGACGATGTGGGTGGTTCTGTAAGGAAAAATGATGTCGATTTGGAACTCACAAATGAGTTGAAAGAGAAATTGAATGTGAAGGGTGATGGTTCATCAGGTGGAAGCGTTGCAGCTTCGCTTCGCGATCAAATCAAGAGTCTAAACATAAAGGACTCTCCAAGCGCCAATGACAAGGGGAAGCATGAAGATGTAGGTGGCGATTTTGGTGGAAGAAAAGAAACAAATCGGTCAGATATGAGTACAGCTTCTTGTAATGCATTTGCAAATGACATGGAGAGCAAGTCTGCACATAGAGAGTTTGCCTTTGATGCAAAAGACAATGCCAAAAAGAGTGGAATAGGTGTGACAAATTTCGAAGTGCCCTCAATGGATAGACCTGAAACAAGGGACGAATTTATCTTTACGAGCAAACGTGAAACTTCTAGGACACCTTCTTTTGAATTTAGAACGGCAGCAACAAAAACGACAAATCTATTTTCGGGGTTGAATGAGAAGGTGGAGTTTACGGCAAAGAGGGAATTGGTTAGAGACGCTGGAATGAGGAAAAAGGGTATGAAATTGAGAGGTCCGACCAAAGTCCAGCTTTGGCTTGGGCAGGATTTTGTGTCTAAAGAAAGCAGTTCCCGAGAAAGCCCTGAAGCCCCTGACTGCTATTCACCGATGGAGGTCTCTCCTTATCAAGAGACATTGGCTGAAAATCGACGCTCTAGAGAAACCTCCTTGACATCAGATGACTCATTGAGTTTTGATAGCGATCTGCGAACTGATTCGCTACCAAAAGCTTCAACCAATGCAGTTGATGAAGATTTGGCTATGGCAACGGAATGCATGGATATAAATGATGGTGTAAATGTGACAGGCCAAGAGACAAAAGAGGAACATTTAGACAATACGTTTAGTGCTGAAGGAACTTTGGAAGAATTTGTTTCTGGGGCTGAAACTGAGAGCTTTAAGTCCGCAACTGAGGAAGTGGACTTTATTAGCGATGGCAATGTTATAGAAGCTGAAGCTACTTCAACCTCAAATGTTGAGGGACATGACACCGAAATCAAGGCAAACTTTGGCTTTGCGACAAGTTCCGAGGATTTTGGCGGGTCCAACTTCACCTTTTCCGCCTCTACTGCTCCTCAAGGTCAAAATCTTGGGTCAAAACGGTTTCAGAAAAAGAAAACCCCGGTCAAAGTTGGTCATGAAAGCAACAGTCTAAGCCCCAACGCTAAGGTTTCTTATGCGTCGTCCTCTTCACAGTTCACTCCATACTCCGGAGCCTCATTACTTTCATCACCGGGGAAAGGTCAAAAAGGAGACCCATATGGTCTGCTACGGAAAACTAGAGAGAGTTCTGAGTCGGTTAAGGCTCAGGTTGTTGTCAATCAAGGGTCTGAGTCTGCTTCTCCCGCAAATGTTGCAGCTCAAGAAGCTTGTGAAAAGTGGCGGCTAAGGTTAGATTCAGTACCAAAAGTTTTTCTCTCTTGTGGCAACGCAGGAAGTTTGGATTTTATTGTTCTTTTATCTGTTGATGCTAAATGTGGCATATGTTGTGTTTAACTTAATGGTAAATCTTCTTTATTTGTCATATATCAGAGGAAACCAAGCATATACAAGTGGGGATCTGTCAAAAGCCGAGGATTGTTACACGCAAGGGATAAGTTGTATTTCTAGAAGTGAGACGTCCAGGAGCTGTCTCAGGGCATTGATGCTTTGCTATAGCAACCGTGCAGCAACACGCATATCTCTCGGGAGAATGAGAGACGCCCTTGGAGATTGTATGATGGCTGCTGAGATTGATCCCAACTTTCTCAGGGTCCAACTTAGAGCTGCCAAGTAAGTTCATAAAATTTTCTTCAATAGTGTATCGCTTTTTAGTTCCTTATAGTTTTGTCTTCCCTTTAATTCTTTAGCTCATATCACTTTATCAGGCTGTTTCTATATTCTCTAGATGTAAACAAAACATCTCAGTGTCATTGATTCTCGACTTGATAGTCATCGATTCTGCTATTTTAATTGTTGGGCTTTTGTTTGTCTTTTAATGGGTTTGCTAGCTCTGCTTTGGCTGTCTCGAGAGGCACTGAGTTCGCTGATCTTGATTTTGTTTAGTGGGTTAGAGTATGATGTTCCCTAATGTATGCCTTTTTCTGAAGTTGTTATCTCGCCCTCGGGGAAGTTGAAGATGCGTCTCTGCGATTCAAGAGGTGCCTACAGGCAGGAAGTGATGTCTGTGTAGACCGGAAAGTTGCGGTTGAAGCTTCTGAGGGCTTGCAAAAAGTGCAGGTATCATGATTTATGTATTTTCATTTTAAACTTACACATGCTTACGGGCATTTTAATCATAGCCATGTAAGTTGTAACGTGCTGGTGTTACCAGTGAGTCATACTTATAGTCGTTGTGACACAATAATTTAGAATGTTACTGAACTTTTGTCTATACTGAAATTTATTGATTCTCTAAACTTCAGGGTTTTCTTGTATAAGACTGTAGCCTATCAAGTCTATGATGTAGCATTATCTGATACTTACCTCTGCATGCTATTTTGGTGTTTAGGTGTTATCCTGAGTGGCTTGATGTTATTTCCATTATGATGATCATTTCTCTTCTTTCATTATGAAATTTGCCAAGCCCTTGTGTATCTTCCCTCTTTCCTTTCTTTACTCTCCATATCACTGACTATATTAAACTATTAAGTGTCGTTTGGCTGACAGAAAGTGTCTGAATGCGTGAATCGTTCCTCTGACATTTTGCAACGGAACACATCAAATGATGTTGAGAGTGCTTTGGACTTAATAGCAGAGGCTCTGACAATAAGCCCATGCTCTGAAAAATTACTTGAATTGAAAGCAGAGGCCCTTTTCTCGGTTTGTTCTCTTTCTGTTCGCGACGAGTCTTGTTTTGAAAGCAATATCACGAATCATTTTTCTTCCTATGTGTATTAACTTTTGTGCCTATATTTCAGATGCGGAGGTATGAAGAGGCAATTGAGTTGTGTGAGCAGACCCTTGGTTCTGCTGAAAGGAACTCCCTTCCAATAGATCATCACGAGTATGTGAATCTGGATGGTTCAAACCTCTCCAAGTACTTCTATTTCCGGGTTTGGCGTTGCCGTATTACGTTGAAATCACATTTTCAACTAGGAAGGCTTGAGGATGGTCTCGCATCATTAGAGAAACAAGAGGAAAAGTTGTCGACGACATATATGTAACTCACGACTCTTTCACATTTGAACTGAGATTTTTGCTGTTTGTTAATAAGACAATACCATAAAGGCAATGTTTTTCAGTTTTTGAAATTCCTTTTAATGACTGTGACAGGAATGACAACAAAGTACTCGAATCATCACTACCCCTAGCTGCCACTGTACGTGAGCTCGTACGTCATAAGGTATCATCCATGGTTTTATATCTCTATTTTTATGCACATAAACCAAAAATCTCAAAAATTCATGGGATCTGGAGACATAATGACATTTTCCAAGAGGTCAAATTGGTCAACAACCCATTAGCAGTTAACGATGATAGTTCGACTTACCTTGGTTAGTTCAGGCTGCAGGGAATGAAGCATTTCAATCTGGAAGGCACTCTGAAGCAGTTGAACGTTACACTGCAGCTTTGTTGTGCAATGTGGAGTCACGCCCTTTTGCAGCTGTTTGCTTCTGCAATCGTGCTGCCGCATACAAAGCCCTGGGCCAGATATCCGATGCTATTGCAGATTGCAGCTTAGCTATGGCTCTTGACGGAAATTACCTCAAGGTACTTCTATAAACTGACTTTTATTTTGCCTCTCCAATATGACATTGCTGATGAAATGCACTTTTTTTCTCTCTCCCACAATAAGGATAGAGGAAAAAGTTGACTTTGTTATGCTTTTCTTTTACCTTGGTCGTTACTGGATGCTTTTGTAGGCTATTTCTAGACGAGCCACTTTGTATGAGATGATCAGAGATTACAGTCAAGCAGCTCGTGACCTTGAGAGACTTGTATCTCGTATCACTAAACAACTAGAGGACAAGACCAATCAGATAGGAGCATCTGATAGATCCAATAGTAGCACCACAAATGATTTGAGACAAGCACGTTTGCGGCTTTCTGAAATAGAAGAAGAATCCAGAAAAGATATCCCCTTGGATATGTACCTCATCCTGTAAGTTTCTTTTCCATTTTGTTTCCAATTATTTAATTACTTAATGGCCTCCTGTTTTCTGTTCATTCATATGAGCTGTACGATCACCACACACATGTGGAGGCTGTGTAAATAAATTTTGGGTTTAATAGTACTGTTTGTTTTAAATTATTTGTTGGTAACTGAAATAACGGTGAGTGAATTCAAATCGTGGCAGGGGTGTTGATCCATCTGTTTCGACATCAGAAATCAAGAAGGCCTATCGTAAAGCTGCACTTAGGCATCATCCTGACAAGGTTTGTACTATTTTCTGCGTTGCTGTTTCAGCTATTGCAGTTGATTCTATCCGTTGTGGTTAACATGCTGATTTCCATTTTAGGCTGGACAATTCTTGGCGAGAAGTGACAATGGCGATGATGGCCTTCGGAAGGAGATAGCGGAAGAAGTTCACAAGGATGCCGACCGACTTTTTAAGATGATAGGGGAGGCATATGCAGTTCTGTCAGACCCTAATAAGGTCTGTTCTCCTGTTTGCGAAGCTTTAGAAGCTAAACTCTTTAACTTGTTCTATATCAGTTAATGTAAAAGTTGTCTGATGAGTTTTTGGTCAAATCACTACCCTTTTGCAGCGTGCACGGTATGATGCCGAAGAGGAGATGAGAAATGCGCAAAAGAAACGAAACGGAAGCAGCACGTCTAGAGCACAAACCGACACCCAAAGCTACCCGTTTGAAAGAAGTAGCACTAGGCGACAATGGAGAGATGTCTGGAAATCATATGGTAGCTCGACCTCAACATGGTCAGAAGCTACTCGGTCGAATAGGTACTCCTGATGACTTTGTTCGGACATATTAGACCAAGTTCTAAACGGAGTCCAGCCAGAAGATGGATATGTGTGGAATGGTTATATTTAGAATGTAGCTTCAGTTTGCTGGTCGAGCAGACAGAAAACGTCCGCGTAGGAAAGTGATTACCTCAGATAGGTTTCATCTGATTGCGAGTGAAAATAACAGTTTGAAAAGGATCCCGGAAGATTGATCGTTATTCGCGGTTTGAAAGACTGAACGAGCTCGGTTTGTGAAAAGAAAAGGCGTGCTCTTTCCTGCAAGGATCATGCTTTGTAAATCCACCATCAATGTGTACAGATTGAGAAATACAACACAAGCATGCAGATGAGAGTAAGCTTTTGATTTAATTGACTTGGGCTGGGCAGTTTCTGCTAATGAGATTGGATTAGTGATTTTCTGGTCAGTCGGTTTTGGGAGTGCAATTTTGTGTTTTTTTTTTTTTTGTTTTTTTTTTTCATTATTGAATTTTGATAGGGGTGCATTTTTATATACTGTTTATACACGACGTGAGAGCTTTTCCTTGTATAGTTGCTGCTGTTTGCTAATTAATGGCTTTATTTCAAAAAAAAAAAAAAAAGAGAGAGAGAGGATTGACTGAGGGTTTTTGCTTTGTCTTCGTTAGAAAAACTCGGAAGGCATTTGTTGCAGTTCTCTGATTTATATGGCAGATGGTAAATCGGGAATTAAATTATTTATGTTTTTTTTTTTTGGCCATATTCCAAGATTGGAATCTAGTAATAGTTCCATATACATATATTCTTTATTCTAAAGGCAATAATCATCCATTGTCGGATGTTTTCTCTACACTGGGCGAAACAAAACCTCTCAACAAAACTCTCAACTTGCACCACCTGTAAGACAAAAACAATGACCATAATAATTTAGCTCAAGTAAGAAAAATGAAAGTATGATCACTCATGTTGTAACATTAACGTCAACATTGAACTAAATCACTAGCTT
The DNA here is from genome assembly GCA_018132145.1 of Boehmeria nivea var. tenacissima. Taxonomy (NCBI): domain Eukaryota; kingdom Viridiplantae; phylum Streptophyta; class Magnoliopsida; order Rosales; family Urticaceae; genus Boehmeria; species Boehmeria nivea. The sequence continues at coordinate 21,826,919 of CM030874.1, read as the reverse complement.
CAAATATGATATAAGCATGAGTATTTCTTATTTTAATATACATTTACCTTTTAAGAAAGGTGGAGATGGTAAAGGAACTTGTATATTGACTTGTGTGCTTTAACATGTTATACGTATATTCCTAATCCAAGCTCTTTTGCATCCGTTTCAATCATCCATGCTGGTCTGTTGAGCAGCGAACAAAATCGCCAGTCAACAACTTTGAAGAAAACAAACAAAAAAAGAAACGAAATAAAAAACGCAAATGAGTTATTATGGACGAGAGAAACTTTACTTGTTCATTACAAAATTGAACGTTCCTTGCGCAGCACGTTTCAGAAGAACTTCCCTCGTCTCTACAGCAATTCCTTCAGGCTGCATATAGAGAGAATTCGACCAACATATTTATTGAACATGAAAACTTTTGAATTGAATTTTTTTTTCAACAGCTTTTGAGCAAACATACTTCTTCTGGAAACCAAACTCCGGGCTGTGTGCTTCCCTCAAGGACAGCAAGAGCAAACGCAGCCGTCGCATTTCCAACTGATCTGTGAGATATAAACTCACTTCTTATTTAAAAATATTGTTGGTAAATGTTAAGATTATCTTACAGAAAGGAAACATTCGTAGACAATTGAGAATCAACAATGCCTACACGGAGAGTTTCTTGTGACTAAATAAGCCAACGGTACTGCGGCCGTCCGAACACTCCAAATCAACCTGCCCAGATACAACCATCAAGTGGAGTACATATGATAAGAACTGTTGAAATATTTACTTTTAGTCTTTATATAATCTCACCCTCATTGACACGCGCTCTCCAGCAATCCCGTCAAGTGCTCGAACTATAGGATCGAATAGTTGAACCAATTGTCGGACTTTGCTTCTGTCTCTTAATGTCTCCTGCAAAGTGATGTTTAATCAACTTGGTAAGCCTTTTCCCACATAATTTAGTAAAAAAATAGGATACCGAAAACAATGTCACAGTACTTGTCCAAATTAGTCCAAACACCAAATCTGGTCAAGTAAAAAAAACTCAAATAAATGCTTAATCTGGGCAGAAATAGAAATACACAAGGTACCAGAGGAAAAAGAGTTGTCATCGCTTCCATTCCCCAATTCCAGAAGAACGGCGAGGTTCCAAATCTAGCGCTAACAGTTGGTATTCCTAGGACTTCGTGAGAAGTTCTAACCTCAGGCAGATTCCTGAAAACAAGAAAGAACCAATCAAATATCTATTAAAGACATAGTTATATACAACACACAGTAACTAGTATTTTGAGAGCAATGACTTCTACTCTCTTTCTTTTTTACTTTTGTCTATTTAATGATACTCACAAGAGATAGACGTCTCGCTTTCCAATTCCCTTTCCAAAGTCGATATTGAGCATTCCACTATACGGCTTTAGCTTGATTTTTTCTCCTAATTGAATAGCCGTTGTTGCTGTTATGATTACTCATGTGCAATCAGATGAGTCTAAAATAGACAAAATGTTTCGAAAATAACCTTTATTATACGCAACAACCTCCTCTCCAAGAAGCAGAAAGCTAGTGGCTAATATGGTTGGACCAGCCCCGCCAGTCCCAGCAGTGTAGTAGTAGAATCTGACGAGATCATAATTGCGCATAATAAGTTGTCACTTGTCAAGAAGAGAATCTGCAATCTAAGCTTATAGGCAATTTGAGCAAAACGCATTTAAAATAGAAAAAAGAGCAATATTGGGGTGTTTCATTGTATTGAAATTTGAAACTATGCTAAAAGCCAAGTCACTTTCATGCGAGAAAATGAAAGGGCATTTTAGATGCCAATGATGACGGATATTTTTCAAGCGAGTGGATTCGAATTTCGAGTCTTAGAACGTAGTAGCTATGGCATGATCATTTTACCTTAGCCTTTCTGGTTCTCCTTTGTTTTCACTCCTCGCAGCGCGAACTAGCTCTGCTGCCATTACTGCCATTCGAGCAAAAGAAAACCAGGTAACAAGTGCACCGGGTTTCAACAAACTCATGTACATAGATTAACATGAAAAAAACCATCTCCACAGAAACCAAGAAAAAATCAAAGAGAGACCATTGCTCACTCCAGGGTAAATTCCACCAGTCGTGATTGCCGAAACATTAGCAGCCACCGCCTTATCACTCAAGGATTTTGCACGCATTGCGTAGTTCATGTCGTCACAGACATCAACATAGGCCGTCTGTTTATCAAGAGACCAAACACGTTCATTCAAACTGATGAAAAACAGAGACATATATACACGTACACACACACACACATATATATGTATATGTATAAGTACGATGATAGCTAAGTTACCTTATCTCACCTTGGTCTTTATGGCAGCTTCTAAGACAGAACACTTATGAGCCTGCTGAAAAGGCCCAGCAGCATGTACCACAAGATCCACATCTACACACAAATTTGCTTCCAAACTTTCTTATCCAAAACACAATCTCTTTTTTTTTTTTTCTTTAATTAATCAATTAGAACAATGAAACGCACCAATAAGAGCTGTCTCTAAGGAACTCGCATCGTCAATGTCGACTTCGGAGAACGACAAGTTTCCCGCGAGACTCGACACCATCGAAGCTCCTTTTTCCCTGCCATTAACCACCAAAGATTGCAACTTTATCTGCAGAAAGAGAAGAGGCGAGTATCCGTACATTCTGTGTTTGTTTGTTTGTTTGTTAACCTGTTGCGGCCAGCGATGACGATGCGAAGGTCGGGGCAGAGCTTGGAGAGGGCGATGGCGGTGGAGCCTCCGACCCGGCCGGTCCCGCCGAGAACCAACACCCGAGAGTTTCGGGTCTTGTCCGGCAGCTGGGGGATGAGGTGTTGGGTTTCTCCGGCACACGCCATTGGAATTGCGGTCTTGAAGCGCAGAGAATGTCCCGCCATTGTGTCTCTCTGTCTTCTTCTCTTCTCTGCCTTTTCTCACTCTCAAACTCACACTCACATTTCGCAAAGAAACCTTCTCTTCTCTTGTGTGAAGCCTATCCTATCAGTTTTTATCGTTGGTTCTGGCGTCATGCTACGTCACCCTCCATGACGTGGCGTCTTATCTGCCCTCTGATAGCCAATAGCCTATTGCCCTATTTATGTTCCGTTACTTGCCCAACTTCTTCTCTTTTCTTTTTCCTTTTTTTTTTTTTTTGGTGAAGAAGAAGCTAAACCTAAATTCAACTATATTTTCAATTAAAAAAAAAAGATATACAAAATTTGTCATAGATGTTAATAGGGATCTTTAGTGTTATTTGAAGACTACTAAAGTTGATTTTTTTTTTTTTGGGTGTTTCTATTTCTCAAATACATGGGGTCTTTTTTAGTCTCTTTCTTTGAACTAAATTAGTTGAAAATCAACAATTAGCTAATTGCTAAAATTTGCGGCGTTGTTATTATTATTATTATTTTTAAAGGTAAAGGGTCGGGCCAAGTCCAAATCAATTTATTAGTAATATGTTATACTTTGGCTCAAGAAAATAGCGAATGTCTTGCTATATGAATTCATAGTTCTGTTTGCTTGTTTTGCAATTCCCCCTTTAGAATTCAACACTTCAAAATCTGTCAAAAAGCCTTTTAAACATACAACCCAAAGAAAAAAGTTGTTCTAAGATTCTAATAATATAAATAACCCTAGCGTTTCAAAATGGTTTTTGGCAACAAATAATAATAATAATAATAATAATACCCTAAGTTTATGTTTGGGAAGGATATTTTGCCCATTCCATCTCATTCCTTGGGATAGAAAAAATGATTTGGAATTGTTTTGAAAAAAAAAATAATGTTGAATGGTTTGACTTTGCGAATTTCAAGGTGGTATAAATGGTTGAGATTTAAAGATATTGTATAAGGATTTGGAAAGTTGAAAAAAAAGGTTGAAAAAAAAATGAAATAGAATAAATAGTTTGTAGGATTAGAAAATTAAATGATTTGAAATAGTATAAAATAGAATGGAATGAGTGGGATGATTTGCCCAAACATAAGGTAAATATGCATAGCCACAGCCGGTGGCGGTGTTGAACCAAAACTCCAAGCAGAGCTAAAACTAGAGAAAGAGAAGCGCTATGAATAATAGATTCAAACTAGAGATTCATAAGTTTAAATTTTAAAGGTCACAAATGACATATCAAGGACGATGATGCCGATTTCGATCTACACAATTTACACGTCGATGCTGAGGCTATCTGGGATTTTTCTTCTGTCTTTTGCCCCCAGATTCGATCTCGTTAATCTTGTCGCCTATAGACTGGGCTGTTTTCGCTAGGTCCTCAGTGTGCTCCTTAATGTGGTTGAAGAGAACGTCTATAATCTTTCTAAATGAAGCCGACCGCTTTCTCTCGCGAAGCAGCTGCGTAGTTAGTTCTTGAATCCTCTTGCTCTCAGTCTGCAAAACACGGAACCGATTGTATGCCATATCAATTTAGACACTGTTTTTCACGAGATCAAACTAACAACTAAACTTGATGTAAAACTAAATCCTAACCCAACCCTAGTCTAGGCCCAACCAAGCTATGCACCATGCTTTGTTTTGAGTGAGTTCAACGAAAATTTAGGAAAAACACAATGCACGGTGCAAAATCAGCGTGTTCGTTTTAGCAATGTCCATTCAGATGAGAAATGCAGCTTGAAGACAACTAAAACAATCATTTTTAACAAGAATGATTTGAATTCATCCCAGTTGGTAATTCACGCGAGAATTAGAAGCAACACACATAATAAGATCTCAACCAAAGTAACTCTCTCTATGAAACAGTTGTGAAAAGTTCATCATAGCTCACCAGAGTGTGATCAATATGGCCTCCATTTTGAGTCTGCCTCTCAGCCAAAGGATGATTGTGTTCCTTGACGATCTTTTTGACAACCCAAATGCCGGTACTTAGCTTCCTTATCACTATATTAGCTTTGCAACCGACCCTCGTGAGAGTCCGGGGCCTTTTCTTCTCCTTCCCGCACCTATTAGTGTAGTAACCCTCTTTGTTGCAAACGAGTGTCCTTCTGACTATGATACCGTCCCTACGAGTGATAGAGCTCATGCGAGTCATGAAACCCATGCGCGTCCCATACGCAGCATAGAACGCGTGTGCAGCTTCTTCGCTCTCAAACTCCTGGCCCACGTACGGCTCGTCTCCCTTCACAACATTAGACTCATTCAGCAGTTCATTGCTTTGTCTAACCTCACCGATCAGTATCACCTCTTTGGAAGAACTATTTGCCGGTCCACTATCATTACCAAGATTAAGATCGATATTACTCGGGTTATCCGATACCGGCCCTTGATTATCTGACACCGGCTCTTGATTATCTGACACCGGCTCATTATTGTCAACATCAGGTTCAGAAGCCACTGCAACGTCAAAAATTCATAACCAATTTGATGTCCCCAAAAATAATCTGTTCAACTTTCGCAACACTACAAGCCATTAAAGTTTTCCCTATTTGTAACTGAGTTTCGCAAACATAATTATCTTCTACCATAATAGAATGTCTATAATGGAATATGCTTTAAAAAAAAATATATATATATATATATAGATGAAAAGTGTCACTTTCCGTATGAACACAACTTTAAAAGATCCCAGAACTCAAACAACTGTATTTAAGTTGGTGCACACAAAACATTTCAAAAAGTCTCCGAAACATTAGGAGCAAAATTAAATCATAAAATACGTAACAACGAAATTCTAAAAGTTTATACTCATACAAGTACACATTTACCCGTAAATAACTTATTGACCCAACTTTCGCAGAAAATGAGCAAGAGAATGATTAAAAGTTCTCAATCACAACAGATAAAAACGCAACAAAATTTGGGAAAAACACTAAAATTCCAAAGACTCAACTTTTCATCGAATTGGATCAAAATTAAAGCAGAAGATGGACAGATATCCTAGAAAGAGCTAAGAGCTAGGGTTGCTGAGGTTACGGGGAAAAAAAACGAAACAATAAAAATCGAAACTTTACTTGTAAGTTTAGGGACCGATTTTGTGGCGGGTCAGATCGATAACTCCGATGGCATTGCTCGAGAGAAAGCCAGCTTTTTTTTGTTTTTGTTTTTGTTTTTTTTTTCTTTTTGAGAGAGAGAGAGAGAGAGAGACAGCTGACTGAAACGAGCGCAGAGGATCGCAGAGAGAGAGAGAGGAAGGGGAAGGGGCAATTAGGGATTTTGCGCATTTTTTGGGGCGAAAGATAAATTTTTTATTATGAGAAATTGGGACGACTGAGAGAGAAAGCAATTAGGATGTCGTTTTTCTAAGAAACGACAGGTTACATTAGAAATCTTTAAGTTTACTCTTTGGCCGCAAGACTAGGGCCGGCAACTACGATACGATACGAACAAAACACGAAGTTAGTCCGAGTCTTTCTTTTTATGGGTTTGGATTTTATCGGATCAGACCCAATTAGCATGATTAAATAATTGATAAATACGACGATAACATGACGTTGTCGACAACTATTTTTATGATATCGACGACACTTTGATTACGTTTCTCTCAGCAAGTACATAGTCAATTGAGGGCTTGGGGAATGAGGTTTCCTATATGTTTGGATAAGATTTCGAGCCATTTTCTTCAGTGGTTGGAGATCACTAGCAAGTTTTGTCCCTTGGGCGGTTTTGGAATGCCTAATTAGTAATTTATTATAATGACAATTAACTTTTTGTTTAATTGTACTAGGTTATTGAAAACCTTCAAATTTTTTTATACTCGTTTATTTGACTAATTCTGTTCTCAATCGATGCAGTCAAGATGCTTCAAATACTACTTGTCGTTCATTCCCCAAAAAAACTCTTCACTTAATCATGGTAAGATGACCTGTCGTGTGCACTATGAAATTATATTGCGTCTAAACTGCATGTCGTTTATTTAAAGCTCCACAAACGACATGTATTTTTATTAACCATTCGAAATTTCGAAGCATATTAACCGACCTGTCGTATGAACTATAAAAAATGGCATCCCTTTTCTTTTGCAGCACGTCGTTTTCCTCGTAAAAATGACATGTAACGATACCTTAGAATATTCTACCACTGTTTCCAACAAAAACCAATGTGGCTTGTGTTCTTTTCTGAAAGTCAAATCTTCATGTAGTTTTCAAAGGCCATTGATATCATCGGATTGGGAAGACGAAACCTGTCGTATTAAGTCTCAAGTGACATGTCCGTTTTAGTTGGGGGAAAAAAAAAAGTGACATGTCCGTTCATTGAAATAGTATGATTTCAAGAAACTATACAATAATATTAGATATATCAATTTTTTAATATTAATTTATATGACAATTAAAATGTTATATTTTGATTGACATCCTTTTAATTAGATAATAAACACTCATTAATGATAATATGACACATAGATTTGTATTAAAAAATTGATATATCCGGCATTATTCGTGTGGATATATATATATATATATATATATTTTTTTTTTCTTTTTGACGTGGCTGTGATTCAGAAAGATAAACGACACGTGATTTCATGAAAGCAAAAAAACAAAATAAAATAAACCGAAAAATAAAATAAAAAACAAAATATTACAAATGTCAAATCAGCGACTAATTCATCTGTTTGACAGAGCGGGGTGGGGTAAGAATCTGTTTCAATAGAATTAAAATGCTGGAGACCATTACTTAGTACTTTTGTTAATCTCACACACATCTCATTTTTTTAGTCTGATATCAAGATAAGAAACTCTGTAAGTTTATTAGTTCAAACTTCAATGGGTTTCTCCTTCCAAGAAATATATATATGTCAGTCACTGTGCAAATTTAAACTTTTTTTTTGGTGTATATATATATATATATATAATGGAATATTAATTATGGTAATTGGCCGGCAACAATATATACATATTCGTGAATCCTTTTTACCATGTTTTACGTGAACTATTGATACAAGAAGAAACAAGGCCTAATTAACTTGGCCTATAATAAAAACAACATATATCTCATAAAATAAAGAATCTCTCGGCCCCGCTATTTGCTCTTGCTTGTTACCTGCTTTTATGTCTAAATAAGTGGCGACTGGTGTCACAGCTTGATCCCTAAATATATATATATATATATATATATATATATATGTGATTACACAACACTACTAATACTATTAGCGTCAATTAGTCAAATCAAAGCCACTCCGAACAGAAAAGCAAAAATGAACAAACCTAGTACTGTACCTAGCCACAAATTTAGCCACCTCATTAGTCATTAGTGAAAACTAATTTACTTGTTTTCAGCCTGAAATTTGTCTGATTTTCGGGTGGCTAAACTAAGGCCTATATATATAATTAGTGAATATTGGTGCAGTAGTACTTTTTATTAGCTAGCCTATACTGAAAAGGCAATAATATTTTTGAATTAATCTTGACCGTAATATATTTGAAAAGTTCTTCCGCGGATTTGATCATTACAAATTATATTTTGCAAATATTGTATAATTAAGCCTTTCAATGAAAAATATATATCAACAGCCAATTCCAACTCTTGCGATTATAAAGTCTAGCTAGCTAGAGCAATCTATGTACATATATATTATGTGACTATTTAATTTTAACTTTTTTCTCTGTCGATTTGGACTAGTGAACCACAGTACATGAAATATGATCCCTTAGACAGTATATGAGCATTAAACATACCTTACTGAAAATTGAAAACAATTGCAACGTACTCTTGTATTCCTTAACTTGGAAATAGCATGCAATTATAGTTTAGGTGTGGCCTCTAATTAGTACTAAAACTTGTGCATGTTATATATGCTATACCAAAGAGTGTTTGATTTCCGATTTAAACAAAAAGGTTTATATCATTTTGATTTGAATTTAAATCGTTATTTTATTGCACTGTTTGAACTAAGATATAAAAGATAGAAATTAAATTAAAAACTTAAAAAATTACTTTTCAGAAATTGATTTAAATTGACAATTAATGATTTAAATCCATTACTAAACAACTCATATATAACTAATTATAGCTAGACTCTAGAGTCAAAAGGTAAAATGTTACATGTAATATATATATTATATATATAGATAATAATATCTCAAATACTATTGTATAATTTGTGATTTTCTCTCGTATCTACGTATATATATATATATATAGATCTATATATATATATATATGAATATATATCATGTATAATTATTAATGGATCAAAAAGTGGGGGTGGTAGCTAGGTTGTCAAGCATGAGTGAGATGACAGGCACAAGTTTAAGAAAAAATCAGGCAGAGTTGTCTGATGATATGACTGAGATGATATATATGATCTGGTTGTAAAGCATGGGCTCCCTTCTATACACTGCATGGGCTGCATGCAATATATGACTTTCTCTATAAACTACATACGTATGTGTACATGATATATGTATACACACACATATATACAAATCATGAAATACACATTATGCGCATGTACAAATGGGCCCAGTATGATGAACTATATAGATGGACCGTCTCTCTTCATTCTTTATAGATGTAGATACAAATCGATGAAAGTTATGGCTTCCCCAATCATTGGTGTTCATTTTTTCTCCTTCCTCGAAACCCCTTGCTACTACAACTACTATATATATATATATACACATACATCTCAACATTGATCATGATGTTATATTTGAAATTTTCATCAAACATCGATGTATATATATATATATATATATATTATATGTATATGGGTGTGAGTATATATAGGAATATACATATAGACACACACATGTACAAAATGGCAATGAGCAATGTATATATAGTAAATTGCAATATACATATGTTTATTTCAGCTTGTAATATTTTGAAAGTCGTTAAGACAACGAAATCGTATTATTAATGAATTTGAATGTATTGAAAGCAAATAATGCCTTTGTTTTAGATCTACTCATGATTTGTACAGACCGTATGCTTAAGATCTATTTATTTTGTATATATGTTACTATGTACCTTTGTTTCAATTATAAGCTAAATGTATTATAATTGTTGGGTTTTCATGCAATCTTCCATGTGACCGCATGAGAATATTACGAGTTTATAATGTCTATATGCTCCGATCGGTCAAAGCTCAAGAGTTAGATATTCTTGCTAATTAAAGGATGATATTGGACATAAGAAACACATGGCATTCGAAATGAGGGTGTCATGAAGCCAATAGTAACACATGGCTTTCATTAAGAAAAATTCTTTCATTATTTATTTATTGTTTTAAATTAATTCTCTTATTCTTCATGATTCATGGCATATGCACGTGATAGTACTCTCAGTTGGAAAATTGAGACCAAAGTGCAGGGGCTCAGAGTAATTTCATACCAATTATAATATATATATATATTTGTTTTCACTTTTCTAATTAATTAATAATATCTCTAGATTAGGTCTACACAGCCGCGGTAAAATCTTGAACATGGTCATCTTCACAGTTCATACTATATATATATTACTATATATTGTAATTATAAGTTACTAGAACTAGGGTTTGTCAATTTGCCGACCCTAGAGGTCAAAAGTCATACACACCATTTTTTTTTCTCTCTCTAAAAGTTATTTCTTCCTTTCCTTTCTCTGTCTAAGAAGAGGGCTAATTAAGGAGGGGTTGGGGCATGATTATTGATGAGATTACCGAGAGCATTTATTTTACTTCTTTAATGATTTTTTTACAGTGGTAGCAGGCTTTTAATGGCAATATTTAAATGGGAAAATAATTAAATATTAATTTGAGGGCCATGTGTTTTACCGTGTTTGATTCCTTTCTTGACGGTCAAACTTACAGTGGAATTTTTTTTTTTTCTCTTTGAAACCTTCGAGATTCATTCATATTTCTATCTCTCTCTTCCTTTCTGCACCACCACCCCCAAACCCCTTTATTAATATTTTTTCATTAATTTATTTTCTGACCTCTCCGACTCTCTCTCTCTCTCTATCCACACCAATGAGTCTTTTACAATTTCACTCACATACATGAATACGTACATATATAAGTACAATATACATATGCATAAACGTATTTTGTGAAGTGTATTTATATATATATATATCATGAACATAAATATTAATACGTGACACACTTTTGTCTATTACCTTTTGTAGTTGGTGCATATCAATTGTTTATACAGTACTTAATTTGCTAGCTCCTTTCTGCATAACTGATCTTAAATCTGAATATATGATTAATATTGAAAATTTTAAAAGGAGAAAGTACACTTCCAAGCTATATATTATTAGTCTATGACGTTGACACACACTAAGATATATGAGGATAAAATGTAATAGCTAACGATATTCTTTTGTTTCTTTTCTTCAAAGAATATTTTCTAATTGCCCTCTTAAATTAAATATCAGATTGGTTTTGTAACATGTGTCCTATTGGATTGTCTATTTTATTTTTATTCTCATGCATGTAAATCAATGGACATATAATTTGGTTTCAAAAAGGCACAAACTGAGATTTTTCTTTTCTTAAATTAGGAGAGAGATATTGTAGATTCATGAATAGATCAGAAAGAGAAGAGAGGAGGCAGTTGACAAAAGCACCAAAAGAGGCCTATGTGAGAGAAATATCATATATATATTATATCCTAATTAATTATATAAAAGGAATAGTAAGATTTTCTTCCAATCTGTCCCTTCAAAAACTACAATATATGTATATAAGTTTAGGGTGAGCATGAAATAAAAACCTCAAAGACCCGGAAGACAAGGGTTAATGTCCTCGTATAGGGGTACAAAGTGCAAACCCATCTCCTTATATACTTATTTTTATTCAAAACAAACACTTTTTATTATAAGAATATTTTTAGGATTCCACTCCTGCCCTACTCTACTGCAAAAATTTCTCTTTCATTATTGTAAAAAAGAAAAAAAAAGTGTCAGTCATGCATGAATTATTGTTATATGCACAGATGAGAGAAACAGCTTTTTTTTTTTTTTTCCTGAAAAAAAGAGAGAGAGAGAGCAGAGAAACGCCCGTTTGTGGCGGGGGAGCAGATTCATGATTAGGACTAAAGGGATAATAGTTAAATAATAATGTAATATATATATATATATATGTATATGTATGGATTGATGGATGGAATGTGAGAAAGTTATGGGTGTTTGTTTGCAATTGCAGGCAGCGATCAAAAAAAGAGAGAGAGAGATTTGAAAGCAATAATAATGATATATATATATATATATGTGAGAAAATGAGTCTGATAATAAGTCTGACATGAAATGACTAATGTCCAAGTGGGCATGAATAAATGGGCGTGGAGAGGGGCTGCGTGTGGGTTTTTTGCCACTCTGACTCAGCTCATATATATACATACATATGTGTGTATATATATATATCACAGCATTTTCTTCTATGTAGTACTACAGGTGTTTTACAGCAAAGAGAGAGATCGAGAGAGAGAGACAACAAGGCAAGATCATATACACATACATGATGGAATGAATAGCTTTAATTAGCTCCAATATGTGCATTAACAAATGAATTTTATTTTAGCTAGTTAAGGAGATTAAATTTTGTAATGAGAGACGCTTTCACTCGCAAATTCATGTTTGTGAATTAATTGTGATAAAACATGATCATAAGATAGTGTCAATAATAGTGTTTTTTTGGACCAGTGCTTAACACTAATCTTAATGATTAGAGACTTTGCAAGTTGATATTTGATAAGCGAATTCAGGTTTTTTGGTCTCGATCATTTGGATTATTTTCATTGATAGCAAAGATTATATTGACACGGTCAGTGTTGTGCTCAACATGTAGTATATTTATTAATTTCTTTTAATGGAAATTTGTTATGCCTCGTTAATTTTGAGCGTTTTCAATTGAATGTATATATTGATTATTTTAATGTTCAATTAGAGTTGAATTGTCCAAGATTGTCTCATAGTCATTTGCATATGAATTAATGTTTGTATAAACGGTTGTTGATAATAATAAAACTCTCTCTCTCGTGTGTGTGTCGTGTATATATATATATATATATTATAACTCTCCGTGCTTTAATTGGTATGATTTATAATTTAAGGATTAACTAAAACATACACATGATACTATTGACGAATGCCCATTTTAACATTTCAAAAAACTAAAATTTATAAGTATGTAGTGTGGAAAAACATATATCTACTATTAAAAAAGCAAAACGTTTAGTGTTATATATTAATTTGGTACTCTATAATAGAATTTAATTAATTGCTCCTACGTGTGCTGATTTTATTAGAACTGTTTTCTTATTTTGGCTCGTTCATTAAAAAATAAATAAATAAGATGACTAAATGTACTAATAATTGCATATATATGAGTGGGGTTAAGTTGAAGAGAGAAGGAAAAAAAAATTAGTGTACAAAGCTTGTTTCAAGATTACGAAAGCACATGCTTCATAGGTCTATGACCCATGTGTTAAGCTTATAAGTAGTACATATCAAATAAATAAACTATACATATGGCATGAAGATAAGTTCAACTTGAATTATAATTTCCCATTTTGGATTTAATACCCAGAAAGTCATTTTTAAACTGCTATACGTATATAGTTTAGTACGACCGGGCTTCATTCAAATATCATTTCTTTTTTCCATATCCTCGTGTACCTTTTTATTATTCTTTTTGTCAGGCAATACCAGTTAGCAGGGTTTGGATTTAGAGAGAGAGAGACACACACATACACAGTCTTAGCATTCTAATCTTCCTTAAATTAAAAATATACACATCAAAATCTCCTTCCACTTTTGATTAGGGCACTTTACTTTTCTGTCAGCAAATTACACTAACACCCTCGCCACCTCATCATGCCCTATTTGTCATTAACCTTAGAGCCAAAAATTAGCCCTTGAACTACTACATTTACACGAGAGGTGCCCCTTTTATGATTTGGGTGTGTGTGTGTAAGAGACATGTATAATGTAATGTATATCTAGTCTATATAGTGAGAGAAATTAAGAGAGTAATATATACCTCCTTTCATTTGGCTTTGAAAAGAGATTATTTTTGCTATTCTCTTCAAACATCTTTTGACCATTCCTCTTCTTCTTCTTCCTTTTCACCACTCAACTCTTTCTCATGGATTCCATGTCTTTTCCTTTGTCAAGCACTTCATGCATGGACTAATATTTCTTGCGATCATCTTCATTACAAGAAGTTTTAGATTAGCTCCAATATCAAACATACTATTTCACTTGTGATCACTTCTTTCTCTCAACATATAAGACAATATATCAACATTAATATGGCTTCAATGAACTGGTTGGGGTTTTCTCTTTCAGCTCAAGAACTCCCACCGCAACCATCAAACCCTCACCACCACGGCTACAACTCCGACGAAATCTCCGGCGGAAACGATGTCTCCGCCGGCGAGTGCTTCGATCTCACCTCCGACTCCACCGCTCCTAATTCCCTAAACCTCCCTGCTCCTTTCGGTATTCTTGAAGCTTTCAACAGAAACAACAGTCAACACTCACAAGGTCTCTCTCTTTCTATGTATAGTTGTTGTTGTTGTTGTTTTTTTTTTTTTTTTCCCAAGCAAATCTCACATTATTCCCAAAAAGAAATGATATTAAAAACTCTAATTTTTACTTTATTTGTTCACTATTTGCAGATTGGAATATGAAGAGTTTAGGGATGAACTCATCGGAGACAAACTATAATAAGACAAACTCATCAGACTTCTCTATGCTAATGAGCAGTACTAACAGTACTAATACTAACCAAACCCTAGAAAATCACCATCATCAGCAACAGCCAAAGCTAGAGAACTTCCTCGGCCGACACTCGTTCGCCGATCACGATCACCACCACCACCACCACCACCACGGCTACGCCGCCGAGTACATGTACCCGGCGAGCGCGTGCAGCTCTATGCACGTGCCGTCCGACGTCGCGGCGGCATCGGACGGCGGTGCAATGAGCAACAGCGCCAGCAACGGGAACGGCTCGTCCATCGGGCTCTCGATGATCAAGACGTGGCTGAGAAACCAGCCGCCGAATCACCAGGAGGGCAAAAACGACGTCGGTGCAGCGACCGCCGCTCACGGCGCCGGGGGTGGCAACAGCAATGGATTGAGCGGCGTCCACGTGGCGGTCAGTAGCGGCACTAATGCGGCGCAGAGCGCTCTTTCACTGTCGATGAGCACCGGATCGCAGTCGAGCTCGGCCCTGCCGCTTCTCTCCGCTGCCGCGGCAGCCAGCGGCGGAGAGAGTTCTTCGTCGGACAATAACAACAGCAGCAGCAGCAGACGAGGGCGGTGGCGGCGACGGCGATCGATAGCCAGACCGGGGCGATCGAGGCCGTGCCGAGAAAGTCCATTGATACATTTGGACAAAGGACTTCTATTTACCGTGGTGTAACAAGGTATATAGCTTCTAGGGTTATGAATATTATATTATGATCAACACATCAAAATTTGGTTTATTTCAGTGGGATTTTGGTGTCACTTTGATTTTTTTTAGAATTTTTTTCTTTTTTTTTGTATTGATTTTGTTTTTTGCTTATTATACAGGCATAGATGGACAGGTAGATATGAGGCTCATCTATGGGACAATAGTTGCAGAAGAGAAGGCCAAACTCGCAAGGGAAGACAAGGTATATATATGTAAATACTAATATCATTCATGGCATTTTTTTTTTCACATTTTATTCAACAAATAATATCACATCTGTTTGCATTATTTATAAACTAATTTTGTTTTTTTTTTCCTCGTGTGTTTCCACTTATGATCTTGATTTGGGGCTTTATCTCAATCTCCTATTGCAGTTTACTTGGGTAAGTACTACTATAAGAAACAAGACCTAGCTTTTCTTTGTCTATTTTTATTTTTAAGTCCCAACCAAGCTTTTATATGAATTACATGTCGTAATGTTCTTAATTTTTATTCTTAAATTAACTCTACAGGAGGATATGACAAAGAAGAAAAAGCGGCAAGAGCTTATGATCTTGCAGCATTGAAATACTGGGGTACCACTACCACCACTAATTTTCCTGTGAGTTTTTCTTTTGTTATTGTATAGTTTAATTAATTCTTGATATCCCTCTTTATTTAAACGGAAAATTAATATATCATGCACTAATAAATGCCGATTAACTACCAATATTAGTGACTGCCATGTACCCATGACATTATTCTATTGAGATATATAGACAAATATAAGTGGGAAAAAGTTTTTGTCAAATGTGTCTGCATTTTCGCAGGCATGCACAAGTTCTAATAGGTGTTAGTTACTGCTATGAATTAATAATTAATTGAACTAAATTTGCATAATGTCTTTATATATATAGTGCTGGTTAAAAATGCTTTCCCTAATAAGTGGAATCTGTCAAGCTAAAGAAGGGAAAGTTGTTTCTTAATTTTGATATTATTGTTAAATGTCATTATATTTATAGTTTTACTAACTTGTTGCAATAAAAAAAAACATATATATTGATCAGATCAGCAACTACGAGAAAGAATTGGAAGAAATGAAGCACATGACCAGGCAAGAATATGTTGCATCTTTGCGAAGGTAATAATACATACATACCTGAAAACAATGCCTAATTCCCAGTACTGTAACTCTACATTGTATATATAGACACTATATGGTTGTACAATATATACTTGATGCATTAATACATGTCAAATTAAGTTAGATTTTGACTAAACGCCGCAATTATATTGTTGGTGAATGACAGGAAGAGTAGTGGGTTTTCTCGCGGTGCATCAATTTACCGTGGTGTAACAAGGTACGTGCATCAATTATATATCTATATGACATGTATATTTTGTTCAATGAAATATCCACGAGTACTGTAATTTGAAACTTCAGGTTGCAAGAGGAAAGTTGGATATTTGTTCGTTAGTATTCTTAATCATGTTTAACATGTCTAACAGACATCACCAGCACGGTAGATGGCAAGCGAGGATCGGACGAGTTGCTGGGAACAAAGACCTCTACTTGGGAACTTTCAGTAAGTAATAATTAATTATAATTACACAGTGATGATATTTAACTTGATCACTAATTAGATTAAGTACAGAAGGTGTTTGTGAAATAAAAGTCCAATATTAACAAGAGAAAGAAACATTATTGTTATCCCGTACAGGCACGCAAGAGGAAGCCGCAGAGGCGTACGACATCGCCGCCATAAAGTTCCGGGGTCTAAACGCGGTGACGAACTTCGACATGAGCCGGTACGACGTCAAGTCGATCCTCGAGAGCAGCACGCTGCCCATCGGCGGGGCGGCCAAGCGGCTCAAGGACGCCGAGGCCGCGCAGGCCGCCGACCAGATCGCCGCTGTGGCGGCAGCCGCGGCGGCGGCGCACACCGACATCGACGACGGCATGAGCTCCCAGCTCAGCGACGCCATCAGCAGCGCCTACGCCGGCGCCGGCGCCGCCTCCTGGCCCACGCTCGCCTTCAACCAGCCCGCCGCCGGCGCCGCCTTCGCCATGCACTACCCCAACTACGGAGCCTCTAGGGTTTGGTGCAAGCAAGAAGTGCAAGACTCCGATCACCACCAGAGCTTCCAGTACCATGATCTCCATCACCAGCTTCAACTGAGCAACACTCACAACTTCTTTCAACCGGCCTCAGTCCTTCACAACCTCATGGGAATCGATGATCAGCACAGCTCGGGCTCAAACTCGGTCATGTACAGCAATGGTACGACTGGGGACACTAGTTACGTG
Source organism: Boehmeria nivea var. tenacissima (assembly GCA_018132145.1). Lineage (NCBI taxonomy): Eukaryota > Viridiplantae > Streptophyta > Magnoliopsida > Rosales > Urticaceae > Boehmeria > Boehmeria nivea. The sequence goes on along the minus strand of CM030874.1, from coordinate 21,809,308 downwards.
ATTCCAATGGCCACAGTTATAGCAAGCGATCATCAACAAGGAAGTAACAACAACAACAATGGTAGTTTCAGTACTCATCATCATCAACATCAACATCATAGTACTAATAATAGTGCCACTACTAGTACAACTAGTAATACACATGATCATGTTTTTGGGACGTCAAGTACGGACATGGCGTATCACAGGAGCTTGTATAATTACATGTCTCAGCAGCAGCCGCAGTTGGGGTCGGCGTGCAACAGCTGGGTCCCGACCGCGGTCCCGACGATCACCGCGGCCGGCCCCGGCGCGCCGAGGTCGAGCAGCATAGCGGCGGTCTGCCACGGGACAACTCCGACGTTCACGGTGTGGAATGACGCGTGATCAGTAAAGGTTGATGATCGATCACTGACTCTTGAGGAGAAGAGAAAATGGGAATATGGGGGCTTTTTTTTTTGGCTAATTAATTTAGGTTTGGAAACTGGAAGGGAAGAGGGATTAGGGAGGGATAATCATGTATACTTCAACTGATTTCCTAATTTTGGGTTTTGATTCTCCTTTCTGTTTGTGTTAATTACTAATTATGATCATCATTGTCTAGGGAAAACAGAATATTAATTAATTTTATAGGTGGTTCTAGTTCTAACTAGCATGCATGCATGCAAAGTTTTAAAAGATATTAGCTGGTCTAATAGTTTGAAGTTCAACAATAGCATAAGAGAGTATTCTTTAGTTAATTCTCTCTGCTTGCTATTAATTTTGGGAGCTTTTTGAACTTTGAACATTGGATCCTCGGATAGTTTTGTTAAGCTTTGTAACTTCAATTTCCAACATATTCATCATATATATATATATGGCACAAAGGGTGTGTTTTTTTTTTTTTGCCCCAATTCTTTTGCTCAAATCAAGTCCATATCTATGTCTGATTGCATGTATGAGAATTTTGAGAACTATATATATATAGAATATTTGGATTAATATCATTATATATGTGCATATATACTTGTCTAAGAAGACAAATGAATATGACAATGGTGCTAGGACTACTGTTTTAGTTCATTGTGCAAATATAATGATACATGATGGGGTAAGCAAGGCTACAATATGGTCCATATTTATGGCTGAGAAATAAGGGACAATATTGATATATAATAATAATAATATATATATATATATAGGAACTCCTTACCATCCAATGCTTATATAATTATTGATTATGGAATAGTTTCCAGCGCAATGAAGGAAAATAAGAGAGTCTATATAGGTCTTGTTTTTATCGATCGCCATGAAAGATATAATATATATTATTATTCTTGTTGGCAGTATAATAATTTTGTCTCTTAATAAAAAGTAGAGAGTGGTGAATTCATTCCATTTCTCGGAATGGGATATATATATTGATAGATAAATTCTTCTGTAGATTTGATTTGAATCTTAGTTTACGTGAGTACGAACAACCAAAAGGTATACATATATAAGAAGATCACAATGTAATGATAGATATACATGGAGAGTTTATGTTATCCGAGAACATAGAGAATTTTTTTTTCTTCTCTTTTTTGGGTCTTAGAACAAGACAGAGTTTATTTATATATGTCATTAATATTTAAAGGGCAAATAAATAAATAAATAAAAGCCCTGTGGGAACTGGGATTTCATTGGAGAAATCAGCGGAACACCCGTGCCTTCTTGGAAAGAATACCTCGCTACACTCTCACCACTACGTTAACAATATTTTGCCATCTACAATATATGCATTTAAAACTTATTTTGTTTGGTTTTGCTTTGTTTTGCACCCTTATCCATGCAAACCCTGCCTCTCCATCAAAGAAGAGATTTCCAAGAAAAGTAAAACTTTATTAAAGCTTTAATAAAAGGTCCAAACCCATCCCCCTTTTTGTATCCCATGCCTTGTCTATATACATACGTTAGTTTTGCTTTATACTATTATCGTTGTTTAATTTCTCTCTCTCTCTCTTTTTTTCGTCTGTATTAAGGACTCGTGTATATTTATAACACCTAGTTTATTATTTAGAGTGTTGATCAGTATTGAAAAAAAAAAAACCGAATATACATTTCTCTCTTTACACTTGGGGTTTTCTCTTATATATATACATATTTTATATATATATATATATAATTTTCTTTCTCTCGTTGTACTATATGACAAATGATTATAACCAAACAAATATTACCGAAACTACTATCTAAGCTCTCGTATTAATTGAATTTCATGTACAAAAGACACTTAATGCTATAAAGGTGGCTATGAAATTTATTAAGTTTCCCTTGTCTCACTCTCAAAAGTTATACAATCGTATTATATATAATATGTATAACTGCGAACCCAATTCTTCTTCCTTGTGTAGACATGGCACAAAAATCCAACGTTCAAGTCACATATTATGTGTAGAGAGAGAGAGAGAGAGAGAGAGAGAGAGAGAGATGGGATTTGAGCTGTGTTTTAATTATTTGGGAAAATTTTATATACTAATAGATGTATATAGATATATATATATATATTGTGTGTGTGTATAGAATATACATGTGTGTGTGTATATTATAAAATTGCATGCCTCATGCGTGTCTGTGACTGTCGCTTACTTATCTCAAATAGAATCATCTCATAAGCTAACAGGCCCTAGGAATGCTCATTCTCGTCTCTTTCTTGGGGTTTTCATTTCAATATCTTAAAAATTTTGATTATAAACCCCAAAACCCTATAAGGGTTAGGAAACTCTGTTTGGGATTCAAACCTTTTTGACTTTGACCAGCCCCAACCTTAAGGTATGAATTAATTAAATAAATATATCTATAATAATTGCTTGAACTTACAAGAAAATATTTTGGATCCAAGTGCTTAAATATATATATATATATATTTGAATATAGTAGTATAGTAGTATGTAATGGCCTAAGTTGATCTTCTAATTCCTTGCATTGCCCATGTGTATATGTTCCAACTCTCTCTGTGGTGTCATTCATGAACTTGATTAATAGTTAAAACAATGTACATATATCCTTTTGCGTGTGCCTTAAGTTGGTCTTCTCTTTTATTACCACTTGTATTTTTATTGCATTATTTTGAGATATATATTGCAGGTAGGTATGAAATCGATTTTGTCTAGCTACTTGGATTCAATTCAATATGACCTACTTTAATATATCATATCTGTTGTACAATAATTTACAGTAAAGTTTCGTCTATATACATATGCACACAGAGAGAGAGAGAGAGAGAGAGAGAGAGAGAGAGAGAGAGAGAGAGAGAGAGAGAGAGAGAGAGAGAGAGAGAGAGAGAGAGAATTTAGTATTCCTTTCGTTCAAATGTGAAGCAAGGAATGTGAATTGTGGACCTATTTTTTAACATAGGATTTAAAATTAAAAAAAAAGATTGACCCACCTTCAAACGTGGCTCTCATATGGCATTGGAATGGGGATTGTGTGGGGACAGATTTCACTTTTGGGATACACAATACATTATCAAAACTTGCTCAATAAGAAAATCACAATGCTCAATCCAAAGATTTTTTTTTTTTTTTTTTTTTTGCGTGCGCGCGCTGGAGATTTGGTTACACATGATGTGAGTGTGAAATTGGGAAAACTATTTATTAAGATTGGTAAATTGCAATCATGAAAGCTGTGGCAGATATACAAACTTTTGATCATGTACCACTGCTTGTGCTATTGTTAGGAGAATCATGATTCATTGGAAATTGGAATCCTCAAATACTTGGGCCTACTATCTATCTATCTTCACTTGGGGCCATTATGGTCTGTGAACCGCGGACCAAACTGACAAAATTCTTCAAACCCACTAACTTTGCTACAGACTACAGAGGCCAATTTATCTTTAAAAAGAAAAATTAATAATGCCAATTATAGCTCCCCCAATAATTGACACCTTAGTAAATTCATAAACTATTATCTCAAGTATCTACTATACTTTTCATCCCAAATAATTTAGCACATACATTGTAAAATTGTAATTCATAGGCTAATTTTGTAATCGATATTTCACGTAACAATTTAAAATAGAGATGTAACAATTTAAAATAATAGAGATGTAACAATTTAAAATAGAGATGTAACAATTTAAGATAATAGAGATGTAACAATTTAAAAGGCCGATGTAATGAATTTAAAATAATTATTACTATATATTTTTTATATCATTATTAGAACTCTTTTACAGTGTTATATTAATACACCAACAAATAAAACATTGCATAAATTTCAATACATTACAATCATAAATTAAAATTTTTACACATCATCAGACACGAAAATTTTATGTAGAGGTCACTTCGTATATATATCATTTTCACTAGGGTTACCATATATCAATTGTCTTGTTTTTAATGTTCAACTCCCAATTCTTGCCTCACTGTCATTGATAGTCATCCATTGTTATTGTGAAGATATATATAGACAGTTATTTACGCAGATGCCATTGGGTGAGAACTTTTTGATCCATGTACCATAGTTTTACAACACAACAAAACAATCACCATGTCCAATACAAATATCCATTTCAAGCAAAAAAGGATTTTCACACATTTACATGCATAGTTGAAGCAGCATCTACAACTCTGGATGTTTTGATATGCTGCTTGGCATTTTGCTCCACCCCCAGCCATTTTTGGAGATATTTGAAAACCGATTCGTCTTCCAAAAGTTGCCGATGAACGGCTGCTATCGCAACTCTTTCAACTGCTTCAAATCCATCGGCCTGTATAATCGGAACAAGTAAAGAAGGAATGATATTAGAAATACAAGAGTAAGCAAAACTTGAATAATTAATCTCAAAAGTCTTGGCCTCTTTACCATTGCTGATTCCGCTGGAACTGTTCCGTCTCCGTTCACATAGGAATACTTAGGCTGGAACATAAGCATGAATGCATATCAGGGCACATATGTTGGGTGTAATTAAAATTTGAAGGTCAAGTTGCTTGATTTTATGGGGTTGTAAAGAAAATTGGAATACATAAATTGATAATCCATTTGGTACATAGGCAAAAAAAACATGATTAGCTCTTCAAATCACTCACCAATGAGTGGCAGATTTCGGACAAGTCCTCAATTGGAGATGTCTCCGAACCGTAGCTGCAGTTGCAGATATATACGAACAATTTCAAGTTTGGCAATAAAAATGTGAAGATGTATCAAATGGCACAACATTCATATTCCAGTGTCTTAATAATCTTCGATTTTTGTTTCGCAGACAAAATAGAGTACAGAAAGACCTGTGAATCATAGATCGCTTAGTAAAATAGTGTACTTTACGTACCAAACATTATATGGCGTGTCGAATGTTGTACCGTAGATGTTGTAGAAGCTGACACCGTCTGGCAATTTAGCATTGTTGAGAACTTGGCGTGTATCAGAGGCCCATTTGAGAATGTCAAGGTTAAAGGGCAGAGCTATGGTTTTCCCATCATACTCTAGCTGCAATGAATAAATTTTGTTATGAGTTCTAAGCTTTCGGTTAAGAGAGATTAGAGAGAAATGTACTGCTTAACAGTCTAATGGCAATATAAAAATATACAAAGTAAATTAAATCAAATCGCCAGTCGGTTAAATAAAAATGGCACCTCGTTGTTCCTCAACGCTTCCTCAAACAACTTTATATTGTCAGTCAGGTTATAGGATTCCAATTTCACAGAAGTTTCTCCGTCCTCAGATAGCTTTCGCCAAACTTGAATTAGTGGTTGGTTTTTCCAACTAAATTCTGGATTCGCCAACATTTCATAGATTGACGGACACTCGATCAACTACACAAAGAAAGAGATATACCAAACCGTGTTAATGCACCCTCATAGCTGATCCAAGTCAGTACACTGGAATTTTGACCAGAAACACGTCTGTTTCGAGGAAGTGAAATAATCATCCAAAGTTCAGATTCTTGGAATTTGGCAATGACAAGTATCTGAATGATTCTATATTCATAAATGTAATGAAGCAACAAACAAAAGAAAGAACGCCAAAATTAGTAATGAATTACCAGCTGATGCATTGACCACCTTGATACGAAAAAGTAGCTTTCAAAGCCTTCAACAAACTGCAATCCAGTTAAAAGAGAATCATTGATACATCCCGGTGCACCTGTTAACATATTTCAGCCCGAGATCATAATCCTTGATCTCTCCAAAAATCTGAACATTTTGAATCAAACTAATTTTGATATCGATCATGAGTGAAAACAAGCGGTGCGAAGAAAACCACCTTGAAATGGGCATGCGATGCAGATCCACTTATTCACGTACTTTGAAAATACCTGCCCGATGAACAGAATATATAAAACAGGTCATGACACTTTCAAAATGTCCTGTTTGTTATTGTCACAAGTTAGCCAAGAAAAATGTCATAACTTGTGATGCTCATTCAAAACTAGGATCCAGGAAACTATGCATACATCATTATGGAGCGACAAGAAGCACCTAACGAGAAGCCCACCCATCGAATGCGTAATTATATTTACTTTTCTACCCCCAGAAGCCTTGTAAGCAGATTCTAGCTTTGCCTTTAGGCCTTCCATCGACTTGTCAATTCTTCCAACACAGTAGCATAGTGCATATCATTTAGTAAACCACGAAATCAAATAACCAAGAAAGGAACTTGAACCACAAAATCAAAGAAAGCATAATCTTTCGAAGATAGAACAACATACCTATTGCTTTGCCGGAAATCATAACCATATCCAAACAATGTGGTTCCTTTCTTATACCCACATTTTACAAGCATATCAATCATAGCATGGAACTGGTAAACCTCTGTCACGTGTAGGCATTTTATGACCTGGAAAGGAAAAGAAACAGCGTAAATCAGTGTGAAAGCTCAAGCAAACAAATGCTCTGGCTAGAAATTTTAGTCCTGTATTCGATGTTTATGGTCAACGATGGAAAAACAGATAGAACTTTTTTTTTTAAAAATGCGGAATCTAATTTATCGGTATGAGCTTCATTGTTGTCAGATGGTAAGACAACAGTGTTGCATTGCAGAAGAAAATATGTTTCTATATGTCAGATTCCAGATTGTTCATGTACAAAATTACGAGAAACAATTATGTCAGCTCTCTGGACAACTATGGATAAATACCGGAGATGGATCTAAAATATCGATGGCATAGAGCCCGTAATCATCATCAGGTACCACAAGTTCTGAATCCTTGTCTAATACTTCTGTATATCCTGAAATAAAAATGAAAATAAACCATGAACTTAAGCAAACCCAATTTTAACCAAGTCTTTTAAGGACCAAAGCATTTGTCTCATCTCCCACTTCCCAAAAGAAATAAAATATGTACCTATCATAATTCCTATCTCTGAACACTCCAAAACAAAGCTACAGATTCTTTCTGTACTATAGCCTAATTTTAAAATTGGTCTCCAAGCTAGCATTTTTAAAAAACAAACAACTAGAGCAATAGAAAATTATTGTAGCCCATATAGAAAACTTGCAACTGAAGGCAACTCAAAAAATAAATCACAGAAAACTAGCAAGCGGCAAAATAACTGAACTAGAGCACTATATAAATTATTCGCTCATCACATTCTTAGCACCAAAACTTAAAAAAATAATAATAAAAAAAGAATTAAGAAATTTCAGTCTCTATTCCAACATTTCTAAACAATCTGTGAATAGAAAAGGGTAACAAAAAATTAACAACAAAAAAACCACGTTTTCTATAATAAAGATCCAACATTTATGCTTCCTTTTTCTTATTTTGTAGCAACCAATTAAAAAACAAAAGACCCAGAACAAGTTAAACATTATTTAGAACAAAAAAATAAAAATAATAAAGTTCTAATCTTTAAGATATTATTGAAGAGAAAGTGAAAGACCTGTTTTGGGATTATAAAGAGACCAAGCTTTCTTCTTGAATTCCAAGTCGGCCAAGAGGATCCGAACCCAAACCCGAGTCTCTAACCCGAATTTCTTGGGCTTTGAGTTGAGAATAGAGCCTCCAATGCCCGTCACCAACAGAACCGGGTCAAGATCGCCCGTGTCATCGTCGTCGGAGCTTCGATTGGCTCCGAAACACGGCCAGAATGAGAAGCCTCTCATTGCTACAAGAGAGCCCAAAAGAAAAAGAAAACTAAAAGTCAAATTTAGCTTGGATAATTACTAGCCTATAGACCAGAAAATTGATCAAGTGCATTAGTGAATTTGATTAATGAATTAGTGTTTATTAACATAAAATTAAAGAAAGTAACTGAAACTGACGGTCGATAATCCGTGGCCTGAGTGAGTAAAAAGAGTGCTTGTAGAGTAGTTGTGACTTGTGACTCTCAAGTTTGCCTTTGAAATCTCTCGCTCTCTATCTCTCTGTGGAGGTTTTGGAAGAGAATCGGTGTGTTTGGTTTTATTCACGGAAGGCCATGTACTTTCCAACTAATTTCATTTGTATCCCATTCAGGTGAGTTGCATAAATATGGTAAATTGAATGACAGTTTTAAAAAACTGCATATGTTTTTTTTTTTTTTTTTTAAGAATACTTATTGAGAAATTTTGTAACAAAAAGATTTTAACACATTTGTTTTTTTTTTTTTTTTTTACATTTCAAATCTTTAAAGTAAATTTTAAAATGTAAAAAATAAAAATCTTCTTAAAATTTAAAATGTAAAAAGAATTTTGACAAATTTGTCAAAATTTAGTTTATCATAAAAATTTTTATAAAAAATTAAATCTTAGATCCTCTAACCTCTTTTCTATCACCCTCTCTATTTCTCTCAATCATATTATGACAATTCATCAATTTTATTTTTGTTGAAAAATATAAAAAAAATTAAATACACGTGTGAAAATTAAAAGTAAATTGATAGTTGTCAAAATATGATTAGTTGATAAAGAGGAGGAAAAGAAACATGATCAGAGGATTTGAGTGCAATTTAATACAATTTTTTTCTCTCTTTTTTCTAGAAGCTAAATAACAAGAGTTTTCAAATTATTTAAAGACTGCGAGTTCAAAAATAATCATAATTAATGTAAATTTTTAATTTTATAAAATTAACCCGTTTAATGAGCTATTAAAGTCACGTCGAATTCGGATTAATAGTCAATTTGACAATATAATATTGTTGAGTATGCCTTTTCTGTTCTCTCTCTTTTTTCTTTTTCTTCTTCCATTAAAGTGATTTGTAAACAAACATATGTTCCCGACTCAAAGACACCAAAAGAATTATTAAAGAACCTTGGAAACTTTTTAATTATTATATATATGATGTGACAAGTTGAATTATTATAAAGTATGAGGGGACATACAAAGAAATAGTGGAAAGAAGAGGGACTAACAGAAAGCGTTTTAAGATAGAATGACAGTTGGGGTTCAATAAATGAAGGTCCCTACTCCCTATTACAAAAACTATCGATTATTGACACAAACGTGTTGTTCATGCATTTTCGCAGAGTCTCAACTCTCAACTCTCACACCTAACGTTCTTGTTGTTTGCCAAACCAAAATACCAAATCTATTTGGCTCACAATCCTCTACGGCCCAGCTCATCTACAATTCCGTACAACCGGCAATCTTGTCTCATATTCATTTAATTTGTGGTATGGTTGTAGAGTACTTGAGTGACACGTGGTGTGATGTAAATGGCCAAGCGCTGTGTAATGGTCATGAGAGTATTAGAGCAAATGCAAATAAGTCAGTCAAAGAAATTGGATAAAAGAGAGAAATACAGATTGGAAGGATTATATAGGATATTGGCATAAATATGGTATCTAAAATGGATATCCTTGGCAAGCGTGACTGCTAGAAGATAGTATCATAATCTCTTATGGATTATTGTTGATTGAGTACAAAAGTTTTTTGGTCCGAATATGACGTAAACTTACAACCAAATAAGTGTTGTAGGCAAATGAAAACTAAAATGATATTAGAATATAAGAAGCTTCAAGTAGGATTCATTATCATGAACAAAAACTTTGTTGTTATATGTTTCTTACATGTCCCAACATTTTTGGATGATTACTTGCTTCTGCGTGTCCCACATGAATAATAATAATTGACCATTTTTCCTGACATTCTTTTCTTCCCTCTATTTTTCTTTTCTTTTCAAAATTGCGTAATAATAAGGGAAATTGTAGCATGAGATCAATTTTTTTCTTATAATAATAATAATAATAATAATAATAAGCATTGGACCGAGATATTGTTACCTACTAAAATTGAGCCTCTAGTGCCTCCAAGGAAAAAGCATCGGACCGGGATTTTGATGTTTATTAATGTCTTTTGCGTTGCACATTTAATTTATGAGCCATAATTTATCAAGTTGTACTTCAAATAACTTTATTTTGCAATTTCCCTTCTCAATAAGCGCTTTAGCCATTCTTTAACCTAAGGCCACAATTAGCATTAAGTTCAGCTCTGCAGCTTGCAAGTTAGTTCTGGACTCTCGGTAACAATAGAAAGAATCTTAAAATAGAACATAATTAAGAACCCAAATCATCTATTACTTTTTTGTCACCTTAAACCCCTTTAAGGACAACACGACAATCCATCAATTTATTTAAAAATAAATAGAAGTTTGAAATATACACTTAAAATTAATGGCAAAATTAATGAATTGTTATAACATGATTTAAGAGATAGAAAGGGAGAAAGGAAAATGGATCAGAAAATAGAACCTAAAAGTTTTGCCCTTGCCCTTGACGCTTAGCCCTTAAGAAAAGGGGTATTACCCTACTTTCCTCACTTTTTTCTCTCTCTCTTTTTTTTTTATATATATAAGGGTGAGGTGACGGGTTATGGGTGACGGGTAAATGTCAAATTTACAAGAGAAAAAGGAGAATGAAATACGAGCACTATAATTGTAATGGCTAAATTGATGAACACATTGAACCATTCACCGGTCTAGAAAATGAACAATATATTTCGACGGAAATAAAAATAATTGTCATAACATCTAAAATCAAAATCTCTCACATTAAGCCACTATAGGCTCTCCAAAATTCGAAAGAAAACGGAAAATGTCTTGAAATAAGGCTCCATCACAAACAGTAAAACACTGCATCACTCAGTGACTTCACAGGTCCTGCACGCTCAAACCTTCAAAGGAAAATCAAAGAAACTATCAAAATCAACCAGCCAAGCGAAACCCGAGCAAACTACTATGATAGAACAAAACTCAGCATTCTTCAATATGAGACCATAACTTGCCAAAATCCTAGTCGCTCACAATTTTTTCGTAGCAATTACTGATAGTTCATCAGAGCAATGAAGTTTCAAAGAACTAAAGAATACCTGGGGGAAGAGATTGCTTCAACTTGTCAGCCTTCTCGGAATCAAACACACACAGTGTGTAAAGGTACTTCGAGCACCGGACCTTGAACTTAACCACATCCTTGCTCCGCTTGATTTTCACGGAACGGGCATCCTTCCTTCTTGCAGTAAGAAGGAAGTCCTTAATCTCATGGATTTGCTTCGGCTGTTCGCATAGAACCAAAGTTAGATGCTTTTTTTCTACTTAAACACAAGTGTACTTACCCAGCAAAAAAAATACACACAAGTGTACTTCCAGAGGCTATAACCCACTTATCATCACTTGAAGAAAGTTACTTCAAGACATTGGGCCAGTTTGGCATTGTTTTTGGAGGCTGCTTTTAGATTATAAAAGAATCTAAAGCAGTCATAGGTGTTTGGTAAACCTGCTTCTAAAAGAAGCAGGTAACCGTTTCTGCTTTTACGTAGTGTAATTTGAGAAGCAAGTTAAAAGTTGCTTTTCTGTAACCGAAACTGCTTCTGCATTTTAAATTACTAAAATATCCTTAATTAACTACCCAAATTCTACTAACTAATTTTCTAAAATTATTATTTGGTAATTTTACATACCCACATTATTTTGACAGCAGTTTCAAAAATAAAATAACCAAACACCCTACATGCTTATAACTTCAGCAACTTCTTTCATCAGCACAGTTTGAAGCACTTCTTTTATAAGTACAGCAATGCCAAACTGGCATATTTGTTCAGTTAATTTGCGTCGAAACAGTTAAAACAACACCATTTCAATGCCCCCAAAACAAAAACCAAAATATCAGTGTTCTAAAAACACACCTATAAAATCAGCTAATTAACCATTTCTAAGAGCCTAAACATAGTAGTCTATGACTCTGAGATAATAAATTAATTGTCTAACCTTTCTTTTTCAAATCAAGCAAATAGTGGGTATCAAAGTCTATGAAAGCACACGAACTCGGTGTATTCCATCAACCACAGTCCACAAGTTATATATATACTATCTGAACATATTGGTCAATTGCAATATCATCTATTATATGGCCAAATAATATTATTGGGTGAAAATAAGCATGATAAAATGAACAATCGAAATCAACCATGTTGACTACGTAAACCAAATTCATTTCACAAAAACATATACATATAGAAATACACAGGTCATTACCAGACTCTAAACCGCATCCTTTATAAGCTACTGATATTTAGTTTTAGGGTTCAATGTGGAGATATTTTCGATTAAAGGCAAAACCACAAAGACCTAGAAATAATTTCTACATTTTTCCCACATACTAAACTTTATCGTATCCAGGAACTCATAGAAATCCACAATTAAAACCTAATTGAACAAAATTTTCCCTCAATCGCATAGATAACAGAACCTCGAAAGATCCATAATTTCTAATGCAATGATCCTAAGAACAATATCGACGAAACTCCGAATCGTAATTCACCATAAGCATATCACAATACGAGAGAAAGCGCGAGAAAGTCTTCAGATAGGCTTACCATTCTGTTTGGATTGACAGAAAATCCGAAAGCTCCAGAGGCAGCGTTTGTCCAAGCACTTGAGAGAGTAAGTCTTCGGAGTAACAATATATATGAAGGGGTTTATGAAACCCTAATTCTGAGTTGTCCTTGTTTTACTAGTGGGCTTGCTGTGAATCGATGATGGGCCTCCAAAGCAGCCCCAACTTATTTTCGGCCCGCTAGTGTTCAGCCAGCCTGTTGTTGGCCATGCAAAAAAATAAAAAATAAAAAATAATATCCCTATTGCATCTAAATTACTATATTGCTCTCGTTCTCTCTTCTTGCTTTTCCCATTTATCAATAAATAAAATAATAATAAAATAGGTAATTCAATTAAATTTACCATTAAAAAGCGGCATAGCCTATAAATCTTTAATAAAATAGCATATTTCAAAATAAGCTATCAAAAAGTGACATTTTTCAATATTTTCCATTCTTTGTTGGATTTTGAGGAATACTCTTTTATTACACATTAATAATTTATATATTTTTTTGCGTTGTATTTTTAATTTATATCCTTTTTTTTACTGCAAATATAAAGTATGATCAAAGAGCACGTCACTTTGAGTATAAATGATTAAGTGACACTTAAATTGGCTTTTTTGCAAATCCCCGAAGTGTGTAGTTTTATTTCTTATGAGCTAATAAAATAAGGGTCAATTAAACAATTAGTCATTTTAAAAGTAAAGTTTGAAGGATTTAGCCATATTTTCATGAAATTAATTATTTAACCACAACATGTAATATTTTACGTTACATATAACATATATAGGTGCAAAAAATGTAACATTACATATAACATAAAATATAACACATGTAACATTACATGTAATGTTATATTTTTATACGTATATATGATACATGTTATGGCCAAATCATTAATTTCGACATTTTAGAACTAAATCTTAAAAAATTACCCAAAAGTTTGGTTAAATGCCTAAAAAACTCATAAAATAATTATAAAATAAATTCGCTGCATGTATTATAAAGGAAAAATTATATTGTAATTTTTTTTTATTAATAATAATTTTGGATATTCAAATTTACTTTATAAGTGTACCTTATGTAATAAACAAGTAAATCTAATTATTCAAAATTATTTATTAAAAAAAAATTCGGCGAGAGAATCTACTAAGTCCTAAATATCTTATATCATGATGAACGTGTTATGAGTATGGTAAGAATCTACAATATTTTACATGCATAAATTTACACATATGCAATACAATATAAGACTCTGTTACTGTTATATTTACTATTTGTTTGGCTTACCTATTTTACCCATTCTACCTCATTTCATTTTTTCATTTCTTTCAATTTTCCTAATCTTCCAAACCATTTCATTTTTTTTCAACCTTCCAAATCCCTATACAATATCTTTAAGTCTCAGCCATTTATACTACCTCGAAATTAGCAAAGTCAAACCATTCATACATTATTTTTACAAACCATTTTTCCATCCCAAAAAATTAGGATGGAATGGGCAAAATGCCCTCCCAAAACAAGGGGTTAAACATATAATATCAAAATTCAAGCACATCAAAATTATATCGTACTCTAATGCATTAATGTGTTAACAGTATAAGTTATTTTAATTGTTTAGCTCAAATTTTATTTAAATAATCATGAAAGCACGATTAATGAGCATGATATTTTAATAATTTTACAATGGAACTCTTATAATTATGATTTACGAACCAATGTAAAATTTGGTGTATACGTGCTAAAATATATGTTGAATTTTATTAAAGGGAATTTTAAGAAAAAATAGTCGTTGTTCGCAAAATAATTTTAAAAAATAACAACAGTTTTAAAAAATTTAAAAACTAGCCAGGTAATAAATTCTAGACAAATTTTTTGTTTAATATCAGAAATTTCTGACAGTATTTTTGTTATTGTCAGGAATTTCTTATAATTTTATGACAAATTTTTAAAATTTTTAAAGCTGTGACTATTTTTTAAAAACACACAGTTCAAAATGATTATTTACTTAACTGACCCTTTATTAAATAGTTTATCTTTATAAAATGCTATACTTTAGCTTGTGTTTGGGAAAATTATTTTACTCATTTTTGACAATTCTAAAATATTTTGAAAATAGTTTGAAAAATAGTTAGAAAAATGAGTAGAATTGCTTGACTTTGTGATTTTTGAGATAGTATAACTAATTGAGATTTAAAGATATCGTATATGAATTTGGATTTAAAGATATTGTATAAGAATTTGAAAAGTTAAAAAAAATATTGAAAAAAATAAAAATAAAATAGAATGATTTGGAGGATTAATAATAATAATAATAATACGACTTTTAAAACATGGACCGAAAGTCGTCTATGCAATTTGGAGGTAATGTTGGCCTTTTGTGGCAGCAACAACGACACTTCCATATAGCTTGCAAATTATAATCCATTTGAAAACTGAAATGAAAGTGGAAACATCTGGGGCCCATTGAACATTGCTTTGTGGTTTTGCATGTCAAGTCAAATAACATTTGCTTTTTCTTCTTCGTCTTCTTCCTAAGGAAGTCTAATAGCAAATTAGCAATTGCTTGGTTGCCAAGTTTGGACCACTTTGACATATAATCGAGATTTTTATCTTTGCTTTTTCCAAAGCAAATATTATTTTGATTATATAATAATAATTATGTTGTTTGAGAAAATCATCAAATGAGTTCTTTGTAATAATTATTGATTTTTCAAAATTTAAAGTGGTATAAATAGTTGAGATTTAAGAATATTGTATTGAGATTAAGAAAAAAAAAATGAAGACATCTTAATAGAAAAAACAAACAAAAGATTCAAATAATCATTAATTTTTTGTGCACATAAAAATAAATTTACTTGTATATATTTAATTTTTTGTCGACTATGACTACTTTTTATTAAAACATCAAATACTTTTAATTTTTTAAAAACATTAATTATTTTTTTAAAATATAGACAAAAAAATTAAATACAGCTCTTTTTAGTAAAAATAAAATAAAAAACCTTTGATCATAATATGTGCATGTTATTTTTGGATAAAAAATTCTATGTTAATAACTACATGGGAAATTCTGTAGTGGATTTTTTTTTTCTGGTGAAAAATATTTTTGAATGGTCAGATTCACATTTTTAAGATGCGGGATCCACTAAAAAGGTGAATCCGATGGTCTATAATTATTTTCCACCACAAAAAAAAAACCCATCACAGAAATACCCTAATTACATTTGATAATTAATAAATGATATTCTTTTAGATATTAGCATTTCTAAACGTAATCCAAAATCCTTTGGGACGGTGAGACACACCAAACGCCATGTGACATTGTTCTCACACGCCAAAAACATCCATTTTTCACGAATCAAAGATTGTCAAGAGTCAAGACTCGAGAGATTCTCACATTATCACCACTCACACACCAAAATGACATACCTCACATTTCCTTTTATATAGTTTATTTAATAAATAAAAGAAACCCACTTAATATTCTTTGAGTTTTACTCGAAACTTAAATTTAATGTTAATTTCTAACTTTAAAACGTTTTTTTTTTTATTTTAACTGACCTATATACAAAAAAAAAATATATATATATATATATCCTTTTTTTGTGTTGATTTAAGTAGCAATATATGTTAAAAAAAAAAACAAAAGATCAAGGCCTAATCAGTCATTAGTGTAAATTTTTATTTTTTTTCCTCTATTGATTACACCATTACCTAACCATCATGTTCATTTCCGTCAAGATTTAATATATTACTAACGAGCAAAAATGTAATTAATTATTTGAAGAGAATTTTAAGAAAATAGTCATTGTTTACAAAATGATTTTAAAAAACAGCCACAGTTTCAAAAAATTTAAAAACTAGCCATGTAAAAAATTTAAGCAAAAATCTATATCAAATTAAAGTCTACAATAGTATGGTCTCTTTCCAAAACGATATGGTTATGTTTAAAAATCATACCACGTTGCATTAGAATTTTATTGAACATATCATTAAGAAGTCATTTATAGTAAGCAATTAACTATAAAATTTAACCCCATATTTGGGCAAACCATCATACTCATTCCATTCCATATTATTCAAAACCATTCCCGTTTGGGGAAACCATTATCCTCATTCCATTCCATTCTATTTTTTCACTTTTTTCAACCATTTTTTTCAACTTTCCAAATCCCTATACAATATCTTTAAATCTCAACCATTTATATCACCTCGAAATTTGTAAAGTCAAACCATTTTCCAAACCATTTTTCAAACCATTTTTCAAACCATTTTCCAAATCATTTTCAAACCATTTAGAATGGTCAAAAATGACCAAAATGGTTTCCCCAAACGGGGGGTCAACTTTCTAATCCTACAAACCATTCCATTCTATTTTTTTCCAACCATTTTTTTTCAAATTTCCAAATCCCTATGCAATATCTTTAAATCTAAACCATTTATACCACCTCGAAATTCGCAAAATCAAACCATTCAACATTATTTTTTTTCAAACAATTCCAAACTATTTTCAAATCCCACCGGGAAAAAAAAAAAAAAAGCTATCACAAAATTTTCCAATTAATTTATTTAGGAAGAGTATTATTATTTTTGTGAAGAGACCCACGTCAAATTAAAGTCTCTACTCTCTACAATTAATTAACAAAAGCACTCAGTTCTCTCTCTCTCTCTAAAGCTAGAGAGAGAGAGACCGTGTTTGTGTACTGTGTTATTTCGTCACTCTCTCTCTGTCCCCAGTCCTCGCCTTGCCGAGGAAGTGGCGTAGCTTACTCGAACAAGTTTAGAGGTCATTCCCTATATTACATATATATATATATATATATATATATGTTAAAAAGAGCTCTTTTTGCGTCTCTATAAATTCGAAGCTCACTCAAGACTCATTCTTTGCCGCTTCTGTTTCTCTCAGAATCTAATAGCTCAAAACCTCTCAAACAGTTCTTTTCTTTTAAGGTGTTTATCTTTATTCATTTTGTACTCTTGATTCCGTGCATTGGCACTTTAGGATTGTCTCTGGAACGTAAGGTTTTTTTTTTTTTTTTGTTCGTTTTCTTGATGATCTTTTCGTTTTTCCTTTTGGCGATTTTGATGGCGATCGATGATCTTGCAGAGCGAAGCCATGGAACCAGTCAACATGGAGATCGACGGAGCCGATGAGATATCTCCCGATCCTCTCCCATTCGCGAGAAAGTGAGTATTTTACGAATTTTTGTTTTTCCTGTTTGTTTGGTTGCCGAGAAAGTTGAGGAGAGAGAAAAGAAAGTGACTTGCGTCCTTTTGGTTCTTGAAGTTCGTATTGCCTAATTCATGGCGATGTGTGTTTGTTTTGCTTGCAGTTACCAATTAGAAGCTTTGGAGAGTGGAATCAAGCAGAACACTATTGTGTTCTTGGAGACTGGCTCTGGCAAGACTCTGATTGCCGTCATGCTTCTCCGGAGTTACGGCTATCTTCTCCGCAAGCCGTCGCCTTTTGTGGCGGTTTTCCTGGTCCCGCAAGTTGTCCTGGTTGCTCAAGTACGTCACAAACCACATACATTGTCAGATTTTATACAATGCCCATCTCTCTTATTGTGTTTAGAATATATAGAAGCTATGCAAAGATTTGATTTTAGTTTGTGGCATCAACACAAGTGTTTGAAGGTCCATCTATTTTAGGCAACCTATAGATGTTTTCAATTGGAAAGGGATATTTTCAATTATATTTACTGTTCTTGTTACGATCTTGTGCTCCTTTTAGCAAGCTGCGGCTCTGGAAATGCACACCGATTTGAAAATTGGAACCTACTGGGGAGAAAAGGGAGTTGATAATTGGGATGAGGGCATGTGGAAAGAAGAAATTGAAAAATATGAGGTGGGTTTTATTTTATTTTTATGTCGCAATCATTTTAGCTAAAAGTTGGATTCTTGTAGCCTACGAATTTCTTGCTAAATTTTGTGGTTTCAGTAATCTGTTGAACTTGCACGTTCAATATGTTTTAGGTTATTTTAACTGCAGACGTCGAGATCTTTTATAAATTTTTTGCATTTGTTTGGTATCAATTTATCTAGATTTTCTCTGGCTGTACCTTGTTTTGCTTTTACAAGATGGCAAAGAAAACTGGCAATAATTTTAGTTTTTGATGCAGGTGCTTGTCATGACGCCTCAAATTTTGCTCAATAATTTGAGGCACAGCTTTTTCAAGCTAAGTATGATTAAGGTTTTAGTAGTCGATGAATGCCATCATGCCAGGGGCAGTCACCCGTATGCTTGCATTATGTCGGTGAGTGGTAATATGAATGTTTCTTTCAGTTTTTGATCTTTTGTTTCAGGGACTGGCTTTTATTTTTATAGGTGGTATATGTCGGTAATTTGCTTATTTTGCCGGTCCAAGTGTTTCACCTGTTGTCTAGGATCATCCTCACTTTCTTCGAATGAAAAATTAACCTATCGTTTACTTTCCCATCTTTTTAGGAATTTCTGTTTATACATGCGATTGTTACATTTTAAGCATTTTGATTATTTGCAGGAATTCTATCACCGCCAGTTACGCTATGATGAAACAAATCTTCCAAGAATACTTGGAATGACCGCTTCCCCTATAAAATCCAAAGGTATAATACCCTGGTATATATTTTTCAGTTTACAAGAATTGTTAAGCACCTGACTTTTTATTTCCTATGCTTTTTACTGTTCTAAGTGTCTGACCATTCAAGGCCTTGTTTCTCCTTCTTTAATCTAGGTGGAAAATCAGAAAGCACCTATTGGAAACATATTTCTGAACTAGAGATACTCATGAATTCAAAGGTTATTTATGTTCTTTTATATACTAATCAATTTTTTTTTTTTTTTTTATTGTAATCACTTATTTTTGCATGAAGATTACAAGTTTCCTTCATATAAAATTTAAATTTACATTCCAATATTAATTTGATTCTCTTCCGTCTCCTTAAAAAAAAAAAAATTTGATTCTCTTATCTTTTGGAAAATTTGTCATTTCCTTGATGTTGCTTGCATTCTTCAACTGTGATGTTTCCTCAAATGGCGGTATGTTGTTGAAGGTGTACACATGCACTAGTGAATCTGTTCTTGCGGAGTTTATACCTTTTTCGACGACAAAGTTCAAGTTTTACAGGCACGAGGAAATCCCATATGCCTGCTATGCCCAATTGGTAGATAATATGAAGAGTTTATTGGAAAAGGTGTGCACATATTTCATGAGCCAAATCTCATGATATGATATCATCGCTTTGTCCTTTGAATTCAACGTTACGAGATTCATCTTAATTAGCCAAAAAAAAAAAATAAAATTGCCAAATGAATAGTATTGAAATTTATTATCTTCTAAAGTTCCACGTTTTTAGACAATTTGGGTTTCTTTTAGATATTGAATATTGGTTTTCTGCTTTTCAGCATGAACTGTCGCTGATAAAATTAGAGCTCGATGAATCTGCAACAGAATCTATAAGCAAAAAGCTAATGAAGGTTTTTTCTGCCTTAATATATTGTCTGGATGAACTTGGCATTTGGCTGGCCATGAAGGTAATCAAATAGCACCATTGACTTGTTTTCCTTTTGAGCAGTGTTATGGTATACATAATTCAAATTGCATACAGGCTGCACTGTCCTTTTGGTGCAATGAAATCGACTATTTTCCATGGGGGCAAGTGGATGTGTTTGGTGAGGCAGTTGTGAAGAAGTTCAGCTTGGATGCGTTCCAGGCATTTTCGACATATATTCCTGCAAGTATGACTAGCGTAGCTCGTGAAAGAATGTTATATCGATTTTGGTTATTTGTTACTTGAGATTTTTACTTACTTCTCTGTGTTTATCTTCTTTGTGCACTTAGATCTAAACTGGTCAATTTCTGATGATGCTAAGAAGAGTAATATGGACGAGGGGCTTCTAACTGCTAAAGTTTTCTGTCTTATTGAATTGCTTCTGGAATACAGGTACGAGTGCTGTGAAAAATTATTTTCATTGCTGATAAGAACACATCTAGAAAGCTGATGTAGAATCACTATCTTGGTATGCTTGTGATGCGCAGACAGCTCTTATATCGTCGCTTGCTTTGGAAATCTTCTTTAGAACTTTATGCCAATTAAACTTACTTTATTGCTCATTGTTAACCTTTGATATGGATACTCCTGATGTACTAGAACCGATTTTTGAGAATGTTATTCTTGGACCTTGTTGATCTTGTTTTTGAAAATGACAACATAACTACAAGTTGCCCTTTTTAAATTGTACAAGTTGCTAATAAGTTTAATTATGTTAATACAGGGATATCAAGGATTTAAGATGCATTGTTTTTGTAGAGAGGATTGTCACTGCTGTTGTCATTCAATCTTTATTGAGCAAATTCCTTCCAAAATATATTAACTGGAAGGCCAAGTATATTGCTGGAAACTGTAATCAAATGCAGCACCAAACAAGGAAAAAACAGAATGAAATTGTCGGAGAATTTCGAGAAGGCGCGGTATGTTGATTTTTCCCCACCGAGTGTTTTCCTTCCTATTTTCTGTAGAGTAATGTCGTTCTTCAATGTTGGAAAATTTTACATATGGCAGGTGAATATAATTGTTGCAACATCGATCCTCGAAGAGGGTTTAGATGTACAAAGCTGCAACTTGGTTGTTCGGTTTGACCCTTCTTCCACTGTATGTAGTTTTATACAGTCAAGAGGTCGTGCTAGAAAGCAAAATTCTGACTTTGTATTAATGGTGAAGAGGTAATTCTTGATCTTTTACTGTTGCTCCTTTGGATGAATCAAATCTGTTTCCAGTGTACATTACTTCATGTAACTAATCTTTTTGCTTATTTTTATTTTTAGAGATGTAGTTATTTGAATTTTGGTAGACGCAAAAGATCTCCAATTTCTAGTTTTAAAGAAATTGAATTTGCATATATATTCAGTTATTAATATGTTTTTTTAAACAGGGTTTTATTTTTGGTTGGGGAGGGGGGAGGAGTGGGGAGTATAAGAATGTTGTTGATGATTTATTCTTTTTTTTTCAACAGTGGCGATATGAATACGCAATCTCGGTTAGAGAAATACCTTGCCAGCGGGGATATAATGAGAAAAGAGTCATTACGACATGCTTCTCTTCCATGCATACCTCTTGAAAGTGATTTACAAGATGGAGACTTTTATTGTGTTGAAAGCACTGGAGCAATTGTAACTCTTAGTTCTAGCATTAGTTTGATATACTTTTACTGTTCAAGGCTCCCTGCTGACGGGTATTTTTTTTTTTTTGCATGCTTTATATTAAATTTTCCGTGCTTGTATAACTCTTTGAGAACCATCCTATTTTCCATGTTCCTTACCATCCTATTTTCCATGTTCATTATTTTCAATAGGTATTTTAAACCTACTCCAAGGTGGGATAAGACCACAGGAACCTTGTATCTTCCCAAGAGCTGTCCAATCCAAGCTGTTTCTGCAACAGGGAATGAAAAAACTCTAAAGCAGATTGCGTGTCTTGAAGCATGCAAGCAACTCCATCAGCTTGGTGCTTTAACTGATAAACTCGTTCCAGATATGGTTATTGAAGAAGAAAGTGCAAAAGAGCTTGGTAATTTATCATCTTGTACAAATTTAAAATTCACCTGGTCTTAGTGTCATATACCTTCAATTTAGTTGTTGTTTTCTGCTCTTTTGACTTGTCAATATATATACTGCTTGTTTTTGCAGCGAGTCAGCCCTATAAAGATGATCAACCTAGTTATGTCCCTTCTGAAATTGTTGGTTCATTCTGTCCAACTGACATCAAGATAATGTATCATTGCTACATTATTGAGCTAAATCAAGATTTTGACTATGCGGTTCCTATTCATGATCTCGTACTTGGCACGAGAAGTGAGCTTGAAAGTGACATCGCTAGTACTCATTTTGAATTGCAAGTTGGCAGGGGTAGCGTGAGAGTGGCTTTAAAGTATGTGGGACATATGTATCTTGACCAAAATCAAGTAAGACTCTTCTCTATTGTTGCTTAAGCATTAATAGATGAATGCGATTTTTTTTTTGTTAATGGAAGATGAGCTTAATAATAATGGCTTCTCTTATTTGCAAATATTTTATGATAGGTTAAGTGGTCCAGAAGGTTTCAGGTCACTCTTCTTAGAGTTCTTTTGGATCATAAGTTCGACAAGTTAGGTGAATTCCTCGATCGGATTCATCTATCAGAAACTTTTGAGAAGGATTATCTTCTTCTTCCGGCCACCACCCTAAATCGAAGACCCTTGGTCATTGATTGGGATATAGTAGTATCTGCATTATTTTCGAGTCGAGAATTTTGTCAGGACCACTTATTAGACCACAAAATTTGTAAATTACCCAAAGCTCAGTCTCGCCATGTACATAGCAAAAGTGGTGTGGTCTGCACTTGTATGCTTAAGAATTCGTTAGTTTATACCCCTCATAACGGGAAGGTCTATTGCATAACTGGTATTATGCATGACATGAATGGAAACTCGGAACTAAAGCTCCGGAGTGGTGAAGTCATTACCTACAAGAAGTACTTCGAAAAAAAGTAAGTGTTCCAATTCTCTAGTTCTCCATGTACAGAAATTGTTCTATATTCTTTCTGATATTTCATAAATATTCTTGCGTAAAGTGACATTTTTGTTTGTTGCTAATTATGTTGTTTCTCATCCACGTATATCTGATGATGTATCATCATATTGATTGTGAACTGCAGGTATGAGGTCGATTTGCGGTTTAGCAACGAACCATTACTGAATGGGCGAAGAGTTTTCCAAGTGAAAAATTACCTCTTGTGCAGAGACGCGGAGCGAAAAGGTTTGGTATCTGTTATATAATGTTGTCCCTTTTTTGTTTTCAAAATAAGATGAACAAACATTCTCTTACCCCTCAATGAAGTGCTAGCATAATTTAGGTTCCAGTTGTTGTAGATCCTTCTTGGTTTTCCTCTTTGTTTTTATTCTATAAATTTAACAATTTAATGAAATTTCATTAGTACTAAGATCTACGAGTTGACTTGCTAAAAATTTTCTGGTAGGACCCAGACCAAATTAGCATGCAAACCTCAATTATTTTTAAAATTTTTCCCCAAAAAAAAAGTTCTATAAAGAAGAAAATCTTGATTGATAATATTTCCTTTTATATCTATTATTTTATTACTCTTTTTTTTTCTTTTCCGTTCTTAGATTTTTTTTTTAAAATCATTTTTTAATCTCAAATTTACCACACTTTTATTTCTGATATTTTTCCTTTGATTAAAAAATAATATTTGAATTAAATGTTTACTCTTGGTAAACACATACAATTTGAACTTTTATCTCGGAAAAAGTTTATGATATATATATATATATTTAATGTTCGAGGTGCTTGATTTTATTTAGTTTTTCCGAAAGAGATGCAAATGGGATGAAATTAGTACACTGGCGCACTGTTTGGAATATATGTCATGACACGAGAGTCACAAGTTGAAATAATTCATTGTGCTTGCATTGCCATGTGTCTCTTGATAGATCGTTCCTTTAACTTTTGATTTATTGTCTTTGCAGAGTCAACTAATACAACTGTTGAACTGCCACCGGAACTGTGCTATGTAATTATGTCTCCGATATCACTAAGCACTGTTTATTCATTTTCATTTTATCCATCCGTAATGCATCGGCTCGAGTCTTTACTTGTTGCTGCCAATTTGAGACGAATGCATTTGGAGACTTGCACACAAGATGTAACAATTCCAATTACCACGGTATATTACTCTGTTTCTAAAACACTTTTTAATTTAATAAATTATTCATTTGAATTTTGTTGTTTCAACTTTTGCCCACCTCCGATTTGCATTGCAGGTTTTGGAGGCTATTACAACAAAGAAATGCCAAGAGACGTTCCATTTGGAATCTCTAGAGACTCTTGGAGATTCATTTCTTAAATATGCTGCTAGCCAGCATCTTTTTAAAACCTATCAAAATCAACATGAGGGCCTTCTTAGTATCAAGAAGGACAAAATAATTTCTAATGCTGCTCTAACTAAGCTTGGATGCGAGCACAAACTTCCGGTAAATTTATGAACGTTATTGGTTATATTTTTCTTCACAAACCAACTAGCCTTTTCTTATTTATAGAAATTGATGTACTGCATTTTTTGACTTGCTATCTACATGTTTTAGGGCTTTATTCGTGATGAATATTTTGAACCAAAAAATTGGACCATACCAGGAGATACTTCTATTGATAATGCCCTGCAGGAGGTAGCGTTCCCAAATATGAAGAAGGTTTATATTAGTGGAGTTCGGAAGATGAAAAGTAAAAGGGTTGCTGATGTCGTTGAGGCACTTATCGGTGCGTTTCTTAGCACTGGTGGGGAAATTTCAGCCTTGAAATTTATGAATTGGATTGGTATCAAGGTTGAGTTTTCTTGTCAACCATACGAGAGGCACTTTCATGTGCAACCGGAGAGGCTTATTAATATCAAATATATTGAGTCTCTTTTGAACAACTACACATTCCGTGATCCTTCTCTATTGGTTGAGGCACTTACCCATGGTTCTTATATGCTTCCCGAGATTCCAACATGTTATCAGGTAAGATCAAGTTACGCATCATTGCTTTGATCTTGCAAGTGTTTTATGTGCTGAGATAGTCTCTTTATTGGCTAATTGAAATATTCTAACCTACTTGAGAACAAATTTTTTTTTTTCTTGTTCAGAGGCTGGAATTTCTTGGCGATGCAGTTTTAGACTACGTCATCACTGTGTATTTGTACAACAAATATCCTGGGATGTCGCCAGAATTGTTAACTGACATGAGATCTGCCTCGGTCAACAATGATTGTTATGCTCTGTCTGCCGTCAAGGCTGGATTGCATAAACACATTCTTCATACCTCTCACCAGTTACACAAAGAAATAGTCGCCACTGTTAGCAACTTTGACAAGTTGTCTTTGGAGTCGACTTTTGGATGGGAGACCGAGTCATCTTTCCCCAAGGTTGGCCGTTGCTCTTTTGCCACATATTCTGTTCCATCATGCATATTGATCGATCATAATTTTTGCATCCGACATGACGGAATAAGTTCTTAGAAAGTTGTGTTTAATGTTTGCTCAGGTACTTGGTGATGTTATAGAGTCTCTTGCCGGGGCAATTTTCGTTGATTCAGGTTACAACAAGGAAATTGTCTTTCAAAGTATAAGGCCTCTGTTAGAGCCTTTGATTACACCGGAAACAGTTAAGCTCCACCCTGCGAAAGAATTAAACGAGCTTTGCCAAAAGATGCACTATGATATGAAAAAACTAAAGTGCTTCGAGAATGGCAAGGCATCTGTTACAATCAATGTGGTTGCAAACGAAAGAATATATGAGCACACATCGAGACTTAAGGACAAGAAAGTGGCCAAGAAAATAGCCTGTAAAGAGGTTCTTAAGTCACTGAAACAAGCCCTGAATCTGAAGTGAACGCCAGAAGGAAAAGCAAGTCTTAAACCAGTATTACCGGCTAGTGAAATGTTGTCCGAGACTCCATATTTCCACATATTTTGTATTGAATTTAGTACCGCGTGTTGTAAATTCTACAAGTTTTTTATGAAGTTCAATGAAAGAGTAGATTTGTGTAGTCCACTTCTACAGATTGTACTTTGTATAAGTTAGCAACTTCTTGTTTTGTTTGCCCTCAAACGTTACACTGCATGTTCTTTTTTCTTGGCTTGGAAGCTAACAACAATTGTAACAGTAACAGAAATCTCGTGTCTTTCAATGTTATGTCAGATTGTCAGTTTTGATAAAGAAACGTCATGTCGTTTTCACATAAGCACAATTGTGAATCATGTACGTCATGTCGTTTTTGGGAAGAATGAGAATGTCGTGGTACGAACTACAAAATTCAAATTGAGTACGCCAACGAACTTCAGAACTGAAACGACATGTCATTCTCCTTAAACAGCGTTTGACAGAAAACGACATTATTATCAGAATTCCGTTAAGGTTTGTAGATATAAAAACAGCGTGTCGTTTCTTTTATGTAAACGACACAATCTTAAAACGACATCAAATTTTTGCTGAAAATTAATTAGGGTGAATTAGTTAAATAACCCCTTGTTTGGGGGAGTCATTAAAACCATTCCATCCCACTTTTGGGATGGAAAAAATGGGTTTGAAAATGGTTTAGAATAGTTTGAAAATGGTTTGTAAAAATGATGTAAGAATGGTTTGACTTTGATTTACGTCAACTTAATTCCCAAAGTGTTGGGTTTTTTTTTTTTAAATTTTAAATTTTAAATTTTAATTTTAGTTTTTATTTTTTTTATTTTAATGCTGACGCTGTCCTAGCAGAGAGAGAGAGAGAGAGAGATTGTGGTGACGTGGCTTCACTAGAAAGCTTTAAACTTTTAACCCAAAGGCCATTCATAATTTCTCGGTGAGGTCTGAACTCTGAAGCCAAGAGGAAGAACGAGAAGAGAAGCCATGGAAGGTCTCGTGCGACCTCTGTGTAGCTCAAGCACTCTATTCTCCACAAAATCTAGAATCCCACTGCCGATTCAATCGCTTCCTCTGAGCCCCATTTTCTTTGCTTCTTGTTCTTCTTCTTCAACCTCAGTCTTATCCACAAAACCCTCACTTCCTCCTCGTTTTCATCACTATGGTAAGCGAATAATTTTCAATAGCCCTTTTTTTCCTTTGGTTCTGTCTATTTTCTTGGTGGGTTTTTGACAATCTTCAAGGATAAAAAGCAAAAGCAACAACAACAAAAGTTTCAAATTTCAGATTATTTACTTTTCTTGGAAATTCGGGTTTTGGTGGACTTTGTTCTATGTGCTTGAATTTATATGTTCTTTTTGGAGTGAGTTCTCTTATCAAGTTGAGATTTTTGTTTTGAATTTGCCTCAGTTTTGTATGCAACACAAGAAAGCCAAGTCAGTTCGGAGGCCAGCAGTGAGGTAACAGAATGGGCTATGCAAGGTATGTCTCAACTATTTCGATTTAGTCTTATTATATATCAAATGGTTGTTTGACTTAGAGCAGTACTATTGTCGCAAGATGATCAATATTTGCACAGCTTGTAAAGAGTTTCTTCTGATTAAATTATGATTTTTGACACAGAATGAAATTGATGATTTCTTGTTCTTTTGGTTCTTAGTTTTATTGTTATCTTGTAGCAATTCAAAATGCCTTAACTTAGTTAGTTTGATGATTTGTCTTGTAGCAAGGCTTTTAAATCTCGTGTTTGCTTGGGTTTCTGGCAGATTTTTATTCTTTAAGAAAGGATGTGGAGGCAATCTCGGAACGCGTTACAGAGATTAGAGCCTCTGCTGGTCTGCAGCAATTAGAGCAAGAACTTGCAGCCTTGGAGTCGAAAGCAGCTGATAGCTCCTTCTGGGATGATCGAGCTAAGGCTCAAGAAACGCTTCTAGCTCTAACCGATGTCAAAGACAAGATTAAACTGCTTTCTGAGTTCAAAACAAAGGTCCACATCTCATAAATTTCCAGCTTATTTATAAAAACTAAGATAATACCACGAGCTTGTTAGATATATCAATTTGTCTACTTTAATTAGTAAGGTTTATGATTGACGCCCGCTGCGCAGGTAAGACCATTTTGTTTGATGCATTGTTAAAATTTTAATCTAATTTGAGTGATAAGATTTGTTTTTCCCCAGTATCTTACCATCTAGAACCCAGAATATTTTCTTGCTCTTTTCGTACATTTTGAATGTGATATATTGGGTTGGACATGGAATGCAGGTTGAAGATGCTGACACAATAATAAAGCTAACCGAAGAAATGGATTCCATTGACACTGGGCTGCTTGAAGAAGCTAAGGCTACCATCAAGGAAGTGAACAAGGCTTTAGATCGGTATGAGTTGACTGAACTTCTTTCCGGTCCTTATGACAAAGAAGGTGCCGTTATCTCCATAACAGCTGGTGCTGGAGGCACCGATGCTCAGGTAAATATTTGTAATGTGTTCGAAGTTATGTTTCAATTGCCACTCTTTAGAAATTAAAGAATCTAGCTTGGCTAATAACAATCCGCCTTGTTATTATTTTCTCTGCCTTTTCTTGTATAAATACCTTGTTGATAATTTCCAGTGCAGGATTGGGCTGACATGCTTCTCAGGATGTATGTGAGATGGGGAGAGAAGCAGAGATATAAAACAAAGGTGGTTGAGAAATCCCCGGGAGAGGAAGCAGGGATTAAGTCGGCAACAGTCGAAGTTGAAGGTCGTTATGCTTATGGTTACTTGTCCGGTGAGAAAGGAACACATCGCATTGTGCGACAGTCTCCTTTTAACGCCAAAGGTCTCCGACAGGTAGTCAGACACGTCTTTTGAGGCATTTCCATTTATTCACATAATAGTTTTGCTACTATGTTCTAATCGGAACTGTTTGTAGACAAGCTTTTCTGGCGTCGAAGTCATGCCCCTTCTTCCTGAAGACTCCTTAAACGTTGAAATCCCGGATGAGGATTTGGAGATAAGTTTTTCGAGGGCGGGTGGGAAAGGAGGCCAGAATGTGAACAAAGTCGAAACTGCCGTCCGAATCACACACATCCCAACCGGCGTCACAGTCCGATGCACAGGTTTTCTATTAACTCTTCACAAAAGCTCCCCCAAACCAGTGTTTCAAATTCCACTTGTGGGAATAACTTTAAAGCAACCATTCATAATTCTATCAAAAAATATTTGTCTTGACACAATGCATGAGAAATCTAATGAACCGTTGCTTCAACATGAACTAAAGCTGGGGTTCTGATTATGTCAAACCTATTATGATGACACACAATGCAATGCAGAGGAGAGGTCTCAACTGGCTAACAAGATCAAAGCGCTGAGCCGGTTGAAGGCGAAGCTGTTGGTGATTGCTGAAGAGCAAAGAGCGACGGAGATCAAGCAAATACGTGGAGACGCCGTGAAGGCGGAGTGGGGCCAGCAAATCAGGAACTATGTTTTCCATCCGTACAAGCTGGTTAAGGATGTACGGACGGGACTGGAGACCTCAGACATTACTTCTGTAATGGACGGTGAATTGGAGCCCTTCATCAAGGCTTACCTCAAGTATAAGTACAGTTTGAATATGTCCTCAAGTGGGGTTTAGATTTATCTTCTTTTTATTTTCATGTAACATTGATTTGTTTTCGGATCCGCTGTACATTGTTGTAAAACGACAGTTTATACATGACAATGATCGCCAGTGAGAGTTTGAAGTTAGATACTTGCTAACAATGAACACACCATCAAGTATAACCATGAATCCAGTGTCACTTGGTTTAACAACGTTCGTTTTGAAATGATAAATAGACAATCAAGGGATTACCGTGACTTCGTTTTCAGTTTGGTTCTGCAAGGACTTCTTAGTTATGAGATTAGGTCTTGTTTTGACAAATTTCAGATTGATAATGATGTTATGTTTCTTCATCACATCACGTATTCACATTATCGCAAATTCTAATTTATTCCATTCCAGTTCAAAAGTCTCTGTCCAAGCATATTGTGTCAATCCATGTACTACTTGTCTGTCTTCACAATGCCCTACTCTGTGAACAAGGATAACTCAGAAACTTGGGTATAGGAAAAAGAAAATAAAATACAAGAGTCTTAAAGATGGATCAGAACAATTGGCTTGGTTTCTCAAAAAGAGAAAAAGTTCGCTCAGTATAATCAGCGTCGATCATATGGGGAAATGATCATCACTTCCATCTATTCAACCAAAAACTTAAAAATCACTACTTTCTCAGTTACAAAACCAAAAAAATGGGCTTTAAAATAATAAAAAAAAAAACTTCTAATTTATCTATAATTTTCGAATTAAAAATTGTAACTCGATTCCCACTTTGACAGCCCTAATAGAATTCAATCATGATCTCGAATCCGTTATCAGTTTGGTTCTGTAAGGTTTTCCTTGTTATGAAATTAGGTTTTGCTATTATGTTTCTTCATCACATCACATAATCACATTAAAGCAAATTCTAATTTGTCCCATTCCAGTTCAGAACCCTGTCAATCCATGTGCCAATGCCTTAACCTACGAAGAACACGATGATAATATAAGACTAAGGAAAACTCAGAAATATAGCTATAGGATTAAAAAAAAAAAAGAAATAAAAGACAGATCTCGAGAAAGATGGATCAGAACAATTGGCTTGGTTTCTCAAAAAGAGAAAAAGTTCGCTCAGTATAATCAGCGTCGATCATCTGGGGAAATGATCATCACTTCCATCTATCTATTCAACCAAAGACTTAAAAATCACTACTTTCTCAGTTACAGAACCCAATAAAATAAAGAGAAAATTATAAGATGGATCAGACAAATTGGCTTGGTCTCTCGACGAGAGAAAATTCGCACAGTATAATCAGCTTCGATCATCTGGGGAAATAATCATCAATTCCATCCACATAAACACATCAAAATCCTAAATTTTTCTCACAAAAAAAAAAAGCAAAGACATTTAGTTTAAAATTTTAATTTCAAAGAATATGGATCAGAATTCTGGCTTGGATTTCTCAAGGATAGAGAAATAACTAATTGAAGCACAGTATAATCAGCGTCGATTGTCTGGGGAAAAAAATCATCAATTCCCCAAATTGATATACATATACATACATTTTATATATAGAAAATCGAATGAAGATCATGGTAAATTTGACCGATCGGCGAAAAACAAAGAGGCTAAGAGAGTTCCAGAATCGGCCAAGAAAGGCCTCAACGCCTTCGCAGACACGGAACAGCTATGGCGTCTGCTCATACGCAACGCCCATTGATGTGAAAGCGCTGGTAATCAGTATATAGACGCGACTTTCTAATCATCAACGGAAAAACAAAGCAAAAAGATTTAAAAAAAAAAAGAAACAGAGAAAGGGAAGTAGTTGAAACAGAGAGGCGTATAGATTAGGGTGACCGATTGGAGAAGATAAGGGACTGAAGATGGTATTTATAGGGCCTTTTGGCCTTGTGAAACTCAAGTCTGAAACCCTAGTTGTTTCTACGGGCTTTGGAATCTACGGCTGACGACTGGCCACGTGTCCGCATGATGAGTTTTGGCGCCGTACTTATTTTATTTTCTTCTCTATTTATCGAGTATAGTATTTACTAATTACTACCATATTAAGTAGTGTCTTAATTCGATAAATTATTTGAATTGTTTAACATTACAAAAATATTTCAATAATAAATTTTTTTATTAGAAATTAAAATAATTTTACCTAGTGAAAATCATTTGAATGATGGAATCAAACAAGCTAAAAACACCATATTTATCGGCCATTTTTTATTTTTTTGTTTTAATTTAATTACGTGCTAAAAGTAATAGTTGCAAAATGTTGTTACTATAGGCTTAAAAACCCCTAAAGCATTAGGATGGTTGCTTGCGCCACTCACTACTTAAAAAATGATAAAACCATACGTCTAGTTAAAAAAAAAAGTGGTTTAAGCTTTTAGTTATTTTTAAGCCTATATTTTAAGAATTTAGCCATAGTTTTATAAAATTAAAGAATTAGTCATTTTCGTATATAATATATACATGTGTCATATTTTTGATGCACATGCATCATTTTTGATAAATGATACAAATTGACTACACGTGAATCAAATATGAAAATGACTAATTACTTAATTTCATAAAATTAGGACTAAATTCTTAAAAATTAGCCAAAATTTTGGCTAAATCCTTATCTCTTTAAACAATCTAGCAAATCTTTAATTCTATTTCACTTTTTGTGTGGAAAAAGTAGTTATTTTTAGAAGAAAACACAAATTATACCGTCAGTGCAAACAATATTGGGAAAATTACAGATATAAGGCTGTTTAGAGAGAATATTACAGATATAAGTAAGAGAATTGAGATTATTACGTATATAAGTTATGTGAGTTGAATGTACTAATATATCCCTATATGTCCAAACAAATATTCTCTGAAAATTGAAAAAAAAATTACCAAAATTATTTCCCCCGAAATTTTGGGTTACCTATATTCAAAAATAAAAAAGGGCAATATCTCCCCAAAAAAAAAAAAAAATTTCATATGTTTCTCATCTCAGCAAGCATTCAAACTAAAAAAAAAAAAAAAAAAAACAACAACAATCGTCTGTTTCTCCATGGAATCTCCACCAGCATCTCCAACGACAAAAAAACAAAGGGCAATTTCATCTCCGCCGGATTCTACATGATTGGGTTTCATCTCCATCGGATTTCTTCGACCGGTATATGTGTTTTTTCTGTCATTGCAGAGAAAAACCCCTTGATTATGAAACAAAGTTGTCACCGGGAAATCATAGGTAAAATAAATTTCCGAATTTTTTTTAATTCTCAGTGTACGAATTGTTACTATTATTATCGTTTGCTAAACATTATGATGATATATAATTAAACTTGATTATGAATTTATGATGGCAATGAAGAAGGAACGCTTCACTTAATAATCTCTAATTTATTTATTTTTTCCTCACTTGAGAGTTGAGACACTTTTTCACTTGAGACGCTTGTTTTCAATTCTCAAAATATTTGAATACTTATTTGCCAAAGAAAATAAACCAACCAAAATTAACAAATAGCATGTAAGAAATCCCACTATTGACTATAATTATTGATACAGGGACTTGAACATATTGTACCCACACTATAATATTAACAAGGAGTATCATAACTTTGTAAATCAACCCAAAGGAAGGACATTCAGATTCAGTCATCTCAAATTACACCCCAGCGCTAAATTTTCTTGGTTTGGTTCTATACTAAAACCCTCACGGTCTCAAGTCTCAACTGTTCAAGCCCTTTGATAAATTACACAAATTTTGTAAAATAGTAAAAGAACGAGGGAAAACACAAGATATGATTAATTCTTTTGATGTGGTAAATTAGGTTGAACTTGGTAGTTTTGTTCGACAAAATTCGACCGAATTCAAGACGACTTCTTTTTCCCGAACAGTAAGCCTATGGAGTAAGTATTGCCCTTCTGCGCAGCGGCTTCAACCCGCCTACCACCGACCTGAAAAATTAAAATAGCAATTCAACCAAATTAGTGATTGTTACTTTGAGTGCGAAAGAAATGAAAAGCTAAGCATCTATTACGATGTTAAATATGTAGAATTTAAAAAATACCTTGTCCATGAGCCAAAAGCCAAGGCTTGGCATGTATTGCACCAAATACATGACGGCTAGTACAGGCTAGCAATAGAACACAAAATCATAAAACTCATTTCAAGAAAGATATGAAAGTGGATTACTATTATGACGGTACAGAAACAAAGAGTATCTGCAGAGGCATATCCTGTCACTATATTAGTCAGATCATCTACCTGGTATGAAATCCAAGCCTCCTTCAAGCTGTGGCTCGCGGCAATTATTGTTAGCTCAGCGCACCTTTCTGATGACACACGCTTCTGTTGTAAAGAAAAAAGTGGGAAAAAAAAAAGATTACGAATCATGAACGCAAATATATCAATGGATATGTTGTGTTCAGCACCAGAAAAATTCTCCTCTTCTTTGATCAAGTAAGCAATGGAAGAGCAATAAAACATGTGAGACAATGTTCGCAGGTTCTAACCTCAGAAACACCTTTAGTTTCGGAGGAAGTCGATGGTGCAGAATCAGTAGATGTCTCTATAGGCCCGGGACAAACAACAGTCACCTTGATTCCTTTCTGACAAAGCTGAATGGTACAATAAGGTAGAAAAATGAGTGAAAGGAAATCCGATAACAGAAAAATATGGAGGAGAGAGGTGAAGAAATCAGGATGTAGTCAGGACAGGTTTAACTGAAGCTGACTTGGAAAAGTTTTTAAGTGGCCAGATCCAAAACGTCTAACAACGGCAATGAGACACTAATATGTCAAAAAATAGAATACAACCAACATATTAAACTAATGTGTAGCAAAATCTTTTTTCTAGAATCAGGAAAGAGGTAAAAGTCAAACCTCAGAGCGCAAAGTATGGAAGTATCCGTTTAGAGCGTGTTTAGAAGCAGAGTACATGGCCTGACCTGGGGCTGGTGTTTTCCCCGCAGCACTGCTCATCTGAAAATTAAATCAAGAAATAAACCGAACTTTTAATGGAGATATATCTTCGGATCTGAAAGACTTCAAAGGACAAATGGTTGTGCTAATTTGTACTGATATAGATACCCATAACATGCTTTAATTCACAAATGTAGAGTTGAGTATCGATGATCATTAACCAAGAAGGACGTTGACATACCACAACGAAATGACCTTTTCCCCTTTTCAGCATGTAAGGAGCCAGGACTCGTGTAAGAGATATCGTCCCAAAAACATTCACATCGAATGTCGCCTACAACCAGTAACAGGTCTACTTCTGTAAAGCAGCTAAGGAATGAAAATAGGGGGGAAAAAAAAAACAAAAAAGAATAACTCCTACGAATTGCAATAAGATCAAAGATCATTTTAAATCGAGAAGCATATATTTACTATATAGATTTTTTTATTGACCTAATATTTGAGTTTGACTCTCTAGGCAACCCACGGTTGTTAATACACAAGGACCAGAACTAACTCGCAGAAGATGTTCAACATCAATACTTTCTAAGACTTTATATTTGATGCAATACCTTGAGACTCTCCTCAGGCACCTCCAAAGCTGATGTTTTCTGCCAAAGAACGGAGAGAGTAAATGCATCAATAGAAATAAAAAAGTAAAAGAAACAGAAGCATTTGCTTGTAGATGTAGAACAGCTTCAGTATCTAACTCTAAAGGTTAAGTATTGGAACCGTCTAAATGAATTTTTTGCCCATTCAAGAAGGTACTGATTATAGCTCACTTACAGGACGCTCAAAAGCTGCATTGTGGATCATGTAATCAACGCCACTATCAGGAAAACACAAATCAGCTTTCTGTGCGATTTCCCTGAGAGCGTCTTCACCGGATGTTAAGTCCAATGGCAAAACCTTTACGCCATCAGGAGCATGTTTACCTGCAAAAACAAAACGAATGAAATTGTTGATGATAATGCTAAGATCAGAAATAAATAATCAACTGTTCAATATTCACATATACCGGTAAGTTGTGATTTGACTCGCTCCAGTTCGGCTTCATTTCGAGCAGAGATTATTAGCTTAGCCCCTAAGTTTGCAAGTTGCTTAGCAAGAACCTCCCCTTCACACCCACCACAATAAAGCAAAAATTAATTCTATCTTTGATCAGCAGTGACTGAACTAATGACAAGTCAACCACAACACAAGGGATCTGTGACGATCTCAAAGAAAGCTACAATAGAAATCCGAAAATCTTGAAATTTATCAATTGGGCCACAAATTATAGGTGGTGCAAGTATTATTTTTATTTTTATTTTTGAAAACAATTATCTGAACATCCCATGAGGGGTAAAAAAAAAAAAAAAAACAACAACAACAGTGAATGACCAGCAACAAAATAAGATTCCACAAAATAAAGAGTTTGATACAATCCAAAATGAAAGGAAAATTAAAAAAAAAAAATTTAAAAATAGTACATACCAATTCCACGACTAGCACCAGTAATCCAGAAAACCTGTGAAACAAATTAGTAATCAGAACAAAAATTATTCTTTGTGCATTTCTTTTTGGAAATGAGAAATTCAGGTTATTGAGCTCAGTACCTTATCTTCAATTTCTTCACGCTTCACGTGTCTCTTGGAGATCAAAGTGAAATCCCCTGAATTATCAAACAAGTTATTTCAAACAAAGAAATCCGACAAATTTAACACTTCCACAGAAAAGTTATCAAAAAAAAAAAAAAACCTTATCAATATCTATCCAATCCCATACGAATACATATATATATATATATACCTTCAGCAATAGCGAATTTGTATAACAAGACTATGAGAAGGAAAAATACGGAAATGAAGAAGAGAACAACCACCATTGTTGCTTCGCTATGAGTTTTTCTTTTAGTTTTCACAGTTCAGTTATACAAGTCTCAAAACCAGCTGTATTTGTCACACTCTATTGTTGTGAGAGAAATTTTCAATTAAAAAAAAAAGTAGATAAAATTCATGGAATCTAATTGGGCCTAGATTTGGACAGGCCTTTAAATGCCCGGCCCACTCAGACCGCTGCCTTGGTTACAAACGAGAAACGACACCGTTTTCAACTTCTAACCTTCTCCAGTATAACCAAAAGACACCGTTTCACACGCGCTAACTGGGCCATTTGGATGGATCCTTAAAGCCTAGCCCATTCATACCACTTCTTATAAACGACACCGTTTTGTCAAACTAACTAAACCCTCACTCGCACGCTTGGCACGAGTCTTATTGCCACTCCACTCCAGTGGTGCTAAACGACACCGTTTCAGGGGTGTCAGTCAAGGTCATTTCATTCGCTCTCTTCATCCCTCTCCACCGCTAAACAGAGAGAGAGAGAGAATTGTAGAAGTTTGTTTGGAGAGAGCTACAGAGAAGAGAAGAGGTTTCAATGGCGGCTAGAAGCGCAGTTCTAAAGTACCTGAGAGTGCAAGTTCAGTCCGTGCCTCGAAACCCTAGCTTGGCCAATCCTCTCTTCGCGTCATCGTTCAACGCGATACGTCGCCGTTTCTTCTCGGAGGAGGTCAAAGGCTCTTTCCTCGACAAGCCCGAGGTTACAGATCGTGTTATCAACGTCGTCAAGAATTTCCAGAAATGTGATCCTTCTAAGGTACTTTTCTTTTCTAATCTCCGAGCTTTTCGGGAAAACGATTTGTCAAAACCCTAATTTACTAGTCTGTGATGGGGTTTTAGGGTTTTCAGAGATGAAAGCCTAAAGGTTGAAACTTGAAATGCGTTCTTAATGAGAAGACCGATGAAATTCTAAAATGAGTTATTAATCGAATTAATAATCTTTACAAAAGGTAGGGGTTGTTGTTGTTGTTTTTTTTTTTTTTTTTTTTTCACTGGTATATATCGGATTGGGGGTTTTTTTTTTTGTTAGTTAAAGTGAATCGTGTGTTTGGATAATTGAATTTGGATTTATGGATATGAGAGTAAAAGAGGGTATTGGCTTCCGCTTCTGAAAGTAAGTGTTACAAAATGTACACGGAAGAATTCACTCTTTTGAGCTTATTACTGTTAAAAACCACTAAAGCCAAATGGCTGATCTTGTTCTATACATCAGAGATCGATGGAATTTGTGTGATTTTAGTATTAATATTTCCTTATTTAATTTATTAAGAGACCCCATGTTTCGTGTTCTGTTAATTTTGTTTCTTTCGTCCTGGTGAAGAATGGTCATGACCCTTCGACTATGTTTGTGATAGTTATGTTATGCCTTAGGACTCAAATTTCCTTCGATTATGCATTCTCTGCAATGTTTCTTGCTGGGTGTTTAACGTTAGTAGGAACTTCTGTTGTTATTTTTCGATGATCAGTATTATGAAGATTGACTATAAACTTTCGTAGTAGGAGCAAAGTATATGTCTTTTGTGTCTTCACTTGCTTTAAGATTTTCAATTTCATTCTCCCATGGTTTGGGAGTTTTTTATTATAAATGGCTTAGGCGTCAAACATTTGTATTGTGAAAATATCATTTGATATTATAGTCATCACTATGGACATAAACTTCCATACTATTTGCATATTCAACTGTAATGAGTAATCTATACAAACCTTTCTGTGCACACGTTTACATTGTCTGAAATCTCTACATATCTTCAACTATTGGCTTTGTAACCTTTTCTTCGCACTCTTTTAAAGTTAGAATAACCTGTCTGTTTATAAGATTTTTCTCCTTGAATAATTCAAAACTTTGATGCTTGTTTGTATCACTTGTTAAGTGGTCTCTTTTGATTTCAGGGGTATTTCGTATGATGATTATTTTTCTACCAAGTTTTCACCCTGCAATTTTGGAGATATGATTTTTTAGCCATTATATTGTCCATCAATTGTTAACAGCTTAAACATATATTTTGACAGGTTACTCCAACCTCTCATTTCCAGAATGATCTCGGGCTAGATAGTTTGGATGCTGTAGAACTTGTTATGGCCCTCGAAGAAGAATTTGGATTCGAGATCCCCGATAACGAAGCAGACAAGATTAACTCCATCAGTCTTGCTGTTGATTTTATTGCTTCTCACCCTCAGGCAAAGTGATCGTGAATCATAAAGCCTCATTCTTAAATTTCTCGTTTTTTCTTGTCTCTTTTCAGAGTTCTTTTAGCTGTCTGATAAATCATCATTGGATTTTCCAGCCCTTTTCGCTCACCGGTCTTGTCCTCTTTCCATAAAATGCCGGTTGGATTTTTGGATTACCTCATTTAAAGAGTGATATATCGAAACTTTTAAGTGTTGCCTTTTCCATTTTGATAATGAGAACAAACTTGTCGTGCTATGATGAGTAAGAACTATGGTAATACTAACACCAGTCTTTTATTGGTCCATTGATGTTTGGTTTTTCTTGATAGTCTCTCGTCACCGTGAATCACTGGTATGATTTCAGGCTTAGAAATTAGGTGTTTGTTTGAAACAATTGCATTATGTGATTTTGTAGTAAGTACCAAGTTGATTGAGGTTATAACAACGGGGACCCAAAAAAAAAAGGAAAAAAAAAAGGCTTGCCGTCTTAAGGAGGCTATTTCACGCGTAAATTGGACAATTTGCCAAAAAACTGTGGGTTCGTATTCAGTGAATAGTCCATGATATGTTGTACGGTGAATCTATCACGGCTAAATTATGCACCGGAACAAATTACAGATTTATTCACACTCAAAAGGTGGTTGTGAATTTGGCAATATTTCATCTCTTCCTTCTAGAAGAATGAAATGTTGCAATCTGTCAAGCATATAATAAAGACCACGCATTGCATAATTAAATAGTGATTTCAGTTTAATTTTTCATCATTTCTAGAAAATATAAACAATGGGATTTGAGACCGGATTTTGTTCCAGCCCTATAGATAAGTTCTTGGTGTTAGCACCACATAAAAGTCCTGTTCTTGGCCAAGAAGAATCTATTATGTGCTTTTTTTTTAATTTTTAAAGCGAGTGCATTTTATTCAAATTTTTTACGATGTCGCTACGGCAGGGGCAGGCTGAATAATTTTTATTTTTATTTAATTTTGTTTGGAGGACGACTTGAAAATTCCACAAAATGGTAGAAGTCAACAAGCCACGCGGGTTCAGGAGACCACAAAGTCTTCAACAGAAATACCCTCCCATTCCCAACAAAATTACGTTTTGGACCTTATTGCCCAGTGGCCACGATGGGAACCACGACTCACGAGCACTAATTTCTTGAAAACAAAATTTGGACGAAAATCACGTATATGAGGTTCAAGCAATGCTATTTCCAATTGATTTTACAGCATTTTTCACGAAATAAGGAGCAAAACTTGTGTTCACATAGATAATTATTTCCAATAAAAATTCATCAAAATGTATGGCCAAAAAAAAAAAAAAAAACACATGACAGACACACATAAGATGAAGTCTAAGTCTTTGTGTAGTTTGATATTCTCATTGAAGAATGAAGAACAAAGAAATTAACAAGAACGCGTTCGACAAGGCCAAGCCGAAGAATTTACCTGAAAGTCATAGTAATTGGACAATGCAACGTTACAATGATTTCTCATTGGACAAATCGAAAAAAGAAGCAAAACTTTAGCTTGCTATTGGCCAAAACACAGTCACAAAAACACAATATATTAAATAATGGGACCATCATAGTGTTGACTGTTGACCTTGACAAATTTCTCACTCTCACTCTCTCTCTCTCTCTCTCTCTATTTTCTCTAACCAAGCTAATGCTGTTTTAATCGTAGATGGCATAGCCGTAATTACCCCGGAAGATCGAGGGCTATCTCGTGGCTCCACTTCTATAAACTTGGAATCTCTTTCTATGTCTCTCTCCAGCTTCAAACCCACCAATCGCCATTGCAGTCTCTGCAAATGGCGAATCAAGCTTCTGCTGGTTTGCGATTTTTAGTTACAGCACTTTCTTTGGTCTCGTTTCTGTTTCGGTCGTCGCTTTCGGAGATCATTTTTGAGGAGAGATTTGAAGGTAACCGACGACTCTTTCTTCTTATATGATTTTCTCATGCTTTTTCTTGTTCAAGCTTTGTTTGGATAGAGAGAAAATGAAAGAAACTTCTTTCTTGGAAATTGTTTTTTTTTTTAACTTTCAACAAACTTGTATTAAAACAGTTATTTAGCAGGTGCTAGAACGGCCAATCATATTGTTTTGTATTAATTATTATTTTTTCTCACATTAAAATGAATTTACCTCGTTTTAGTTTAGTTTAATAGAAAGGGACAAAAATACAAATAAACCCTCCATCTCTTAGCTAAGTAATATAATATAACAATTATAATAGTAAAAATACTCAATTTGTTCAGACACCTTTATTTGACAGTTTTTATATTATGATATGCAAATAATGATGCTATATCATTTTTTGTGTGTGTGATTTTAATCTATATGGTTTTAATACTTTAATTTTGGTTGCAAAAGATGGTTGGCACAGCAGATGGGTTAAATCAGACTGGAAAAGAGCTGAAGGAAAAGCTGGCTCTTTTAAGCATACAGCAGGAAAGTGGCCTGGAGACCCAGATGACAAAGGTATAGTATTTTGCTCTCTTTATTGTTGCGTATTTGTGTGTGACACACAACTCTAAGTTACTTTTATTTTGTACTCAGATACAGTGTTATGCGTGTGTAAGTTCAGTGATGATTGGAGTCAAACTAAGTATTGAGAACTTCAAAATGTTGTTGTGTTATTTTCATTCTTAATAAATTTCGATTTTGGGACTGAATTATCTGTTGGAAACTATAAGTTGATATGCAAGTATTAATAAGGCCTTTTGATATGTTGTTGAAACATTAAACATTTCAGCGTGATGATTGATGCTACATTTGGTATCTTTCTTTCATCACATATAGTTCAGAAAATTTAGACATTTTAGGTCAACGTAGCAGCACAAAGGGCTCTCAGTGTCACTAAAATTTGGATTGTTAATGTAAATAAAAATTCCCAGTATTTACCGAGTCAAGAAAAATCTTCTGCAGGTATTCAGACGTCCAGCGACGCCAAACATTTTGCCATCTCCGCGAGAATTCCAGAATTCAGCAATAAAAACAGAACATTGGTTGTCCAATATTCGATAAGATTTGAACAGGAAATCGAATGTGGCGGTGGCTATATCAAGCTTCACTCTGGCTTCGTCAATCAAAAGAAATACGGAGGTGACACTCCATACAGGTCTGCCTCCGATTTTTTAACCATTTACCACCTTACACCTTTTTTTTTGTAATCTCAAACTGAACTGTCAGAAAGTTCTACAATTTCGTCCAGAAGGTATATGTTATCCGTTCTTTGTTGCAGTCTAATGTTTGGACCAGATCTATGCGGCACAGACACGAAGAAGCTTCATGTTATTCTGTCCTACCAGGGCCAAAATTACCCAGTTAAGAAGGATTTGCAATGCGAAACGGACAAGTTGACTCATTTCTACACGTTAATTCTTCGGCCTGATGCTACTTACAGCATCCTTGTCGACAACAGAGAAAGAGACTCGGGCAGCATGTACTCGGATTGGGATATTCTTCCTCCAAGAAAGATCAAAGATGTCAAAGCCAAAAAGGTGCAACTCACAGCTGAATTTACATGAATTGTCATTAAATTAAATAGTGATTATTTTTGTGTTGCAAATACCATTATTGAATTCTATAATTTCCTTCTTAAGGAGTTAGAAGCTCCCTTCCCCTCAAACTTTAGCTTTACCTTTAACTTTGGTTGGATGTGTCTTTTGCTGTCCCGTTCAGCCTGCCGATTGGGAAGAAAGAGAATACATTGATGATCCTAATGCTGTTAAACCCGAGGTCTGTAAGCTTGAAATTCGGTTGAACATAATTTATCATCTAATACGCTCTTTTAACAATACATTTATCCTTGTTCAGGGATATGATTCAATTCCTCGAGAAATTCCCGATCCAACAGCTAAAGAGGTTTGTGTTCTGATACTTCGCTTATAATAATCTTGTTCATTGACGCTTAGTAGCAAAAAGAGACATAATGTATTAAACCAATTAGCCTGAAGATTGGGACGACGAAGAGAATGGCATTTGGAGACCACCAAAGATACCAAATCCAGCATATAAAGGACCATGGAGGCCAAAGGTTAGACCAAATAACCTTTAAACGCCGACTGATGAAGCCTTAAAGTTTTATCTTTGACCATTTGCCCTGTATTTTTTTTTTTCATTTGTTTTTAACTTGTTATGACATCACAGAGAATCAAGAACCCGAACTACAAAGGGAAATGGAAGATTCCATGGATTGATAATCCAGGTATATACAAAGTGTAAGAATTTCAATGGCAGATTAGAGTTTGACTATTTGTTTCTTGTTTTAGAAATGCTCAAAGGTTTCATTTCAAATATGCAGAGTTTGAAGACGATCCGGATCTTTACGTGCTTAAGCCAATTAAATATGTGGGGATAGAAGTTTGGCAGGTGGGGGAAAGCTAGACCTTTCGGCGTCTTGTTTAGCTTTATAATCATCATATTAACGGGGTTTTGAAATTTGGATACAGGTGAAGGCTGGTTCAGTTTTTGACAACATTCTGATCTGTGATGATCCGGAGTATGCAAAACAAGTCGTCGAGGAAGTATTTGCCAATAAAGAGGTAAGCCCTTGTCGGAGGATCAAACCTTGATATCATTCCTACATTCTCTGTCATGAGCAGCTCATTGCTCACAGATCTTTTCTGCATAAATTTCAGTCTGAAAAAGAGGCCTTTGAGGAAGCAGAAAAGAAGCGAAAAGCACAAGAAGAGGAGGTTAAAACTTGGCTAACTGCTGATAAAACCTTTTCTCAGATTTTCAATCTTAAACATTTATTTTACAACTGGTGTGGACCTTTCTCTGTACAGGAAGCTCAAAGAGCAAGAGAAGAAGGAGAAAGGAGACGACAGGAAAGGGATCGTGACCGAGGATACAGAGACAGATACAAGGACAAATACAGAAGGGTTTGTAACTCTTGGCATCTGGATCTTTTCCCGTCATTGCCATAAATTCTATTTACAAGCATTTCACAATCATAGTTTTGTTTCAAAGCAAAGTTCTAACTTGGATGGTCTGTTTTGCAGCGTTACAAGCGGGACTGGGATGATTACCATGTAAGCATCAATCGAAGCCTCTTGAAACTTTAGGACAAAGCTCGAAACCAATTTACAAAAAAAAAAAAAAAAAAAAAAAAAACACACACACACACACAGTCCTG
This sequence comes from Boehmeria nivea var. tenacissima, assembly GCA_018132145.1. Classification (NCBI taxonomy): domain Eukaryota; kingdom Viridiplantae; phylum Streptophyta; class Magnoliopsida; order Rosales; family Urticaceae; genus Boehmeria; species Boehmeria nivea. The sequence continues at coordinate 21,765,448 of CM030874.1, read as the reverse complement.
ATTTAACACTTGCTTAATGATGTCGTTAATCTGATTGCAGGATGAGCTCTGATGAGGTTCCCGGGTTCTGTTCACCTCGCCGTTACGTTTACAAAATTCAAATGTGTCAGTGTTACTCTGTCTCCTTGTTGCATAATCCCTGGCAAACTTTCCTCCAAGCTTGCCGGTGTAATTCTCTCTAATGAATGTGTTTCTGTAATGCATTATCAGCTTCCTTTGTGGGATAGCAAGTAATGTAAAATTTTTCATTAAAACAGTGCAGTTACTACCTAAAGAATATATGTTTAATTGTTCAAATAAACTCATAAAATTAAACCCTCATTTAGCATCTCGCCAAAAAAAAAAAATGTTGGCACTAAATTTTCAAATGCTTTGGTCCAGTTACTGCCATAAACACACCCTATCAGTAATTCAACAAGGAGGCCCAGCGATTTACAAAATTTTGATATGTTTTCCAATGGGAATAAATAATGATACAACTGAGTGTCAAAAGCTAAAACCTCCATTCTTTAGTCACTGGCTACTAACTTCCATTAAGAAGGAAACAAGAGAAAAAACTATCTTCTCCTCACAGCAGCTGGGGGGACCCGCACGCTGGCCTGCGCCTGGCTGACCTTGGCCGGCAGCTTGTTCCTCTGGCAGATTCATCGCTTGAGTTATGGCGTTCATGACGATGAGTCCGAGGGGGATCATGTACATCCACTGATGCAAAAGCAACAGACGAAATAAAAAAAAAAAGCCGAAATTTTGCAATTACAACAAATTGAAATGATGGGATAATTTGATACTCACATATTTAGCCCAGAATGACCTTTCTGGTGGTGGTACGGCTTCACCTTCTCCACCTTCACCACCAAGGATCTCCTCAGCAAATACGGGAGTCCTGAGATGCATTGAACCATGTGGATGTGAGTGCGTTAGCAATGGAGACATTTTATTGCTTAATGGTGCTTTTAATTATGCATCGATAAAATTGATTCCTTGGTTCCCATATCGTCATTAAGAACCATTTTCAAGTAGCTCATTCCAGCATACAATTTACTCAAAGAACAATACGAGTACACTTTACCTTGGTGCTTGCTCGCTGTTCTTCAAAATTGTGTGAGAGTTGAAAGACCACTTGGAAGGCTGAAAGAAGCATTGACACATTCTATTATCTATCCATTTAGATTAGGAACATTTATAAAAGAAGAACCCTATTCTCCATCAGTTGGAGGTCTTATACTGATCTTCTTTTTCTTAAGTTTATGGCCAATGAACAAAAACAAGAGAGTTAAACCATCCTTACAAGTATCAATTGCCGAGGATATGGGCATGACCCTGGGGAACCATAATTGACAGCCAAGATATTAACACCATCCTGCAATGAAAGAAAAAAAAGAATAGACGGGAAATGAATGACTAGATTATCGTAAAGAAAATGATAAGCCTTTTGGAAACTAGCAACTCATTGAATTGCCAAGCTACATAAAATAGACTAAAGATCAGTGAAATATAGACTAACCGTGTGAATAACAATGTGCTCGTCCAGACCATTCCGTGGAAGACATCTCTGGATAAAGGTTCAGCATTGTCAAGTGTTGGAAATCATAAAAAATCATACTAAAAATTACATTATAACAGCCCTTACCGCTTTGACTGATGAAATAACAAATTCTCTCCCAGGAGAGTTCAAAACATTAGACGGCAATCTTATCCTGTAAAAGTCATCGCCTTGAAGCAGCGTCTGAAAAAATAGTACGGCTACAGTCATAAACTCTCAAAAAAAATTTCAAATACCGAAAATTGAGCTACTGGGGAAAGCAAATTACGGAAAACTTGTCCTTCTCCTCTGCCGTGAACGAATTCCTCGAAAATCGCAGCTTGGTTAGTGTCTGTTACAGGCAAAATTTTCATATCAATCGATTGAATATAAAACCAACTTGGTTTTTATTCTATCTTTTCCAAATGATAGAATAAAAAACCAACGTTAAGCTAAAGAAAGTGACATCAAGCTAAAAGCTACAAGCGATTTCAAGATTTTAGAGTGTAAAGAAACTACTTTCTTTTTATATAGCATACAAGTTAACGGATCAACTAAATTAAAGCACCTTCCTTTCCTTTCTTTTCCTACAAATTCTCTCAGCAACCAAACAGCTCAACTATGTTATCTATCTCCAAGCTTGCCTATTGCATACTATATTTCTGGAGATCTCAAATCCGAATTCCCATAGTCAAAATAAAAATAACTACGAATTGATACAAAAACTACAAACTTTCAAATCACAAACTTGTTTACGAAATTGCTATCTAACGAAATATCAATTTAAACTCAGAAAAACAGAATTCAGATTGAAAATCTCTCCGCCACCATTAAAGTTCAGCTATTTCGCGGAAATATTAAAACAAAAATAATAAAATAAGGAAAAGAAGGAAAATCCGAATCAACCTGGCCGCCATGACTCCAAGTCTTCAGGCGAGCCGTGAAGGTACCGGCGGGAGAGAAATCGGAGTCTCCGAACGCGTGTTCGAGCTGAAACTGGATCTTGGAGTCCGAATCCTGATCCGAGAACCTCTTCCGGGTCGCCTGAGGCGGCGATTGCGTGCGCGTGACCTCAGGGGACTTGCTCTGAACCCCTCCCTCGAGGCCGAATTCGTCGTCGTCGACGAGAAGCTCGTCGGATTGGAAAGCGAAGCTCGAAGAAAACGAAGCGGCGAAGAGAGAGAGCAGAGCTATGGCGGCCAGTAATCGGAAGGAGAGAGAAAGCCATTGCTCTCTGCTCTCTGATTTAGTTCGATCGGAGAAAGAAACAAAGAGAGTGAGACTTATGAAGTGGTTGACTATGGGCTTGAAGCTGGGCTTGGATGGGCCTTTAGGCCCAATTAGGCTTTGTAAATACATCTAACTTCAAGGGCGTTTCAGTAAAATCAGAAAAACTACGAGAAAATCTCTCTCATTTCTCATTTTTATGTTTTTAATCTAAATCTCTGTCTCAGTCTGAGAAAAGCCCTAAATCAGTATAATCATCTCTCACTTTCTTCTTCTTCTTCTTCTTCTTCTCTGAAACACAGAGAGAGAGAGAGAAGCTTCGAGAAGCCATGGACGCTCTGAGAAAGCAGCTCGACCAGCTGATGGGAGCGAATCGAAACGGCGACGTTCGGGAGGTCAGCCGGAAGTACTACGATCGCGATGTCTGTCGCCTCTACTTGGTCGGACTTTGCCCTCACGAGCTCTTCCAATTGACTGTGAGTTTCAAAAATTAGGGTTTCCGATCAAAGTAAAGTTAGGATTTTTTTTGTTGATCTTTCTCCAATTTTATAATATACGGCATGTGTTTGGTTGGTTGGTTGAAAGATTAAGAATAAGTCGTCTATGGTGATTGTAGCGAACGAAATTGGACTGTGGAATCAGATTCTAGGGTAAAGTTTTTCTGTTCGTTTTTCTCCTTCATTTTTCTCCGGTCATTGGAAGTGGGATAGTTATGGCTAAGAGTCATTGTTAGGTTGTGTGTTTTCGTTTGATGGCTAAATTCTTAATTTCGTGAAATTATAGGCTAAATCCTTCAAACTTTATCTTTAGATGACTAATTGCTTAAATGGCCCTTTTATCTTTTACCCTTTTGGGCCTCTTACTTTTTTTTTCTTTTTTCTTTTTATATGCATTGAATATCGTACGATTCGTTTATTTATTATTATTATTATTTTTTTTCAGAAAATGGATATGGGACCGTGCCCGAAGGTGCACTCTTTGCAGCTGAGGAAAGAGTATCCTTTATTTTGAGAGAACTGAATTTTTCATATATCATTTTAGTAGCAACATAATCGCATGGTTTGAATGTTTATTGTATTTGAAGTTGTGAACTTTCTATAAACTCTTTTTTGTCGTTCTTAATGATACATAAAAGAGTTTTTCCTTTTTTTTCTTTTTGGGATCATGACCATAAAAGAAGTTGGTTACTGGTATGAGTGATTCGGTATGGTTTTTCATTTTTATTTTCTTATCCAATTGTGCTTAACTCTACCAAGATATGAAGAAGCCAAAGCGAAAGGGACTGATAACTACGACAGAGATCTGGAAGATGTGATAGACAGACTTATTGTTGAGTGTGATAGGAAAATTTCTAGAGCACTTAAGCGTCTTGAGGATGATGATGCAAAGGCTGCCGTCGCAATTTCTGTCTCTGACGTTACTATGGTGAGGAATGGTCACCTTTCAGTGTATAAATTCCTTGGTGGGATTGAATTAGTAGTTCTTACAGATCTGTTCGAATTGCAGACGCCTGAGATACTTGAGTTGTCGAAGCAGATCAAAGAGAAATTGAAAGAAGTAGATCAATATGGTAAGCTCTAAAGCCAATGAATGTACAGGTTCTGCTTTATTTCCAGTTTCTATATGCAGATTGCATTTATATGTGTACCACTATCTGCTTATTTGTAAATATGGTGCAACTTGACAGATCTTGAAGGCAAGACAGATCTTAAGATTCGAGCTCTGGAGGTGGTAGAAGAACTTAGAACTCAAAGAGCAGACAAGCAGGTGCTTCTTGGGAGCTGTTTTTAGTATATATCTTGCATTTTGCTGGTCCATTAGTGTCTCCCCGCCTGAAAATAGCATTCTAACTCTCATACGTGTTGCTTCGCAGTCCACGCTTCTTTTGGATGCCTTTAACAAAGATAGGGCATCCTTGCCTCAACCATTGCCAAATCCTCCACCGTTGGCACCTTTGCCTGTAGCCGCTCCTGATGCTCGCACGCAGGAAATGATAAATGAAAAACTAAAGAAAGCAGAGGATCTTGGTAAGTTGATAAATATCCTCCGAACTTGTAGCATTACAAGTGGCTTTTTGTATTTTGTGTCAGTGTAGCTTTTGTATTTTGCATCGCCTCATGGACTTGGATTGCAATGTAATCAAGATTTTTTTTTTAATTTTTATTTTTAATGTTGGGGTTTGAAGATTAGTTTTACGGAATATACTTGAAATCCAGACTCTGTGTCTGCACTATCTTATATCATACCCTGGATAAATGATTCTTTTTCTAACCTGTTTTAGTTTTCCAATACTTTGAATTTGGCTTACTTCAAGTCTTCTATCTTCGATAGGTGAGCAAGGGATGGTTGATGAGGCACAGAAAGCATTGGAAGAGGCTGAAGCACTGAAGAAGGTCTGTCTACATGCTCTCTCTCTCTCTCTTTTGAGTAATTAATAAAAAATGTCAACTTTCTTCACATCTTTTTTATTTATTACTTTCCTTCTTTCTTTTGTTGTTGTTATTATTATTTTTTCACATTTTATGGTTCTGTTTTACTCCCTCTTCAGCTACCTGCCAGGCAGGAGCCTGCTCTTGATTCAACCAAATACACTGCCGCTGATGTCCGCATTGTGAGTCCAATTTCCCTTACCTATTTTTTGATTTATTCTTTATAAGAAAAAGAAAGGTCATTGCAGAAAGGAAAACCTTGCCTGAAATGAAGGAATCTTCACTTAATAGCATTTCTCTAGTGGATTTATTTTCTGATCAGCTACAGCATATTGTGCTTATTTTATGTAGTAATAGCAAGAGAAGAGTCAGGCGTGAATAATTGAGGATGTATGAAGTTGATGCGTGAATGATTACTTGCTAGGTATTCTATTGTTTATGACTGCTGAAAAAGTTGTTTACTTTTCTGTGTTATCACAGACTGATCAAAAGCTACGAGTTTGTGACATCTGCGGAGCATTTTTAAGCGTCTATGACAGGTAAAATTTTATCATTTAGTATCCTTAATAGGCATGCTGTTTGTTAGCTTTCCCGAGGGAGATAGAAATAGTATTGGGGTTTCAAGTGCTTCAGCTTTTGACCCAGCCATTATACCTCCTTGTACCAGCAGGCTCTTGTGCCCAGTTTTACGTGGATAACTTTTGCAGCTAAAGAATGTGCGTCTTTTTTTCATTTTTTGCTTGTAGATCATGCTATTGTTGGCTGGAAATTTGTTCAACATAAGAACTTAACTTAGTAGTATACAGACGAGAAATTAGTACAACCTTTTTGTGATCTGAAAAAGTGTAGCATTTTTACTTTTGTTGCTGTTTCCAGCGATCGACGCTTAGCTGATCATTTTGGGGGGAAGCTTCATTTAGGATATATGCAAATCCGTGATAAGTTAGCAGAGCTTCAGGTAAGACAATCCATTTTTCTTTGTATCACTTTCCTTTTGCAAGGTTGGTTTTACTATCTATCAGTAGAAATAGTAAAATGGAAAAAATCTACTGGCTCTGTTGCCTTTAGATGAGAACTTTAACTCTTGTTAATCTTTTTCAGCAAAGGCTAATTAAGCATAAGTTTTAGACCTTGAATCTCTGTTTGTATTTGGATGAAGAAGTAAATCATCTTATAAATTTAAAGAACAGAAAACTGATTGTAACTCTCCTAATGTTTACCTGTTGCACCCTTGAAACTCTCTTAAGTTGTTAACGTGAATATGTTGGTTCAGGTGCTGGTATAATGTTCAAATCTTTAGAGGTTCTCGTAGTATTTGATCTGTGAGTTATTCTAACCCCGGAGAAGAACCATGGAATTTTCTGTCATATATTTAACTGTTATTTGGTTTTTGGACTGTTTGAGTGGCTGTTTCCCGCAAAGAAATTTTGTCCAAGTTTCATCAGTGCTGCGCTTGGACATTCAGATAATGTGACTTACACTTGTAAGATATGAACTTCTATTTTCTAGCCTTGGAAGTTTGATATTTCCCGCCTGCCTTTTATGTCACTTCATGGCTTGAATCGCCTTGCGACCCTGGGGGCGAAGAGAAACCACATGGTCAAAGTGGCCAGTGGTCGGTGCAGTGGTGTTTTTTGTTCCATTTTTTCATCCCCCCTAATAAACCTGCTCCACTCCCTTTCCTCTGTGGGTCCCTTGTTCATCTACTTTTCTCTGTTTGCTATTATAGATGTGCATCACACATTTCAAGAGCGTCCCTATGAGTTGAATTTTTGTTTTTCCTTTGAAATTGTTGAATCCTGGAGCTCTGTTTACATTCACAAGGTTAACACATAGAAACTCCCTTATTTCCTTGGATAACTAAACCTTTCTGTTGACACTTTTCAATTGTTTATGGACGTTTGATGTTGTGCACTTTGAACTTTGAAATTTCTCCTCAACTTTTATTACTTGCAAAAAATTAAACCTACATTGGCCATGTTAATATTTCTAATTGTTATTGTGGAGGTACTTCAATTGTACGTTGTTGGTAATGAATGTGTCAGGAAGAGAGAAGAAACAAGAGTCGCAAGGTTGATGGACATGATGATAAGAGGTGAATGTCTTTTTTTTTTTTATATTTTTATTTCTAGTTTATCCCTTTCAGTAGTTTATCCCTTTCAGTTAATATTGCGTGCACACATGTTTGTGGTATTCCATGCCTAGTTTCTCCTACATTTCTCACTGTTATATATATGTATATATGTAACAGGTTAAAAGAGCAAAGTAGGGACCGTGACAGGGAATCTAGCAAGGACAGAGAAAGAGGAGATAGCCGTGATCGGGGCAGGGATAGGGATTACGATCGCAGGAGCAGAGATCGTGATAGGCATTATGACCGGGAGCGTGGATACGATCGGGAGCGTGATAGAGATTCAGATCGCTCTCGGAATTACGACTCAAGAAGTCGCCGCAGGTCACGATCAAGGTCAAGAGAGCGTTCCAGGGATTATGATCACCGCAGGTAATATAGCTTTTCAATCCTCATTCTATTTATAGAACTTTCTTCAGATTGTAATCTGACATAACTGACTCTTCCAGCAGACGTTATGATCGCTACTAGGTAATCCTTCTGCGGAGCCTATTGGAATGGAAGTTTGTGATCTTGTCTAGGTCAGTGTTGAAACTCATGTAGGTGAAAAAAAAAAAAAAAGAAAAAAAAAAGTTTCTTCCTAAATATTTTTGTTTCTGGAATTGAGCTGTTTCTCCTGTGGAGGACGTAAGGAATGCTGCTTAGGTTTTTCTCAACTTGGTTTTAAGAGGTATGTTTGAGAGGTATGTTTTTACTCTGTTAAAAGTGATTATTATTTTTAAATTGCACCTACTTATAACTCTGGCCACGTGCGATTTGAGTTTCTTCCTCCTATGTTTTTAAAAAACAAGTCATCTCCCTGATTGGAATGGCGAAAGGGGTTTTTAACTATCGAGGTTCACAGGACTTCCAAGGTACTTTTGTAGATCCGTGATAATAAAGCTCCCAGTTCGGCTTGAGTTATTTTTCATTTTTGTCGGATGCTAAGATCACTTGCATTTGGGAGAGTTGTTGACAAAAGGTATCAAATTGCGCTTAAGCTTTGTATTCCGCAATTCACGTATTTTCCGTGGGAGTTGCAGAGCAAGAAATATTTTCTGATACTTTTAGCAGCGAGAAATTGTGAAGGAGCTATTTTGTGCAGGAAGATTATTTTGGCATGTTATTGAGTGAAATACATAAGTAAACATGGTCGCTGATGTGTCGCTTCACGAAGTAGCACTAATCTCTTCACATCTACTAATTAAAAATAAAAATAAAAATCGTCTCTTAACTAACTAGCTACGTATCTGAGAAGTGATGTCGTTGGCTAACGGTTTCTTGAAAGCCCATAAAGGCAAGGCTAACGAAAGTAAAATGGTATTGGTCATCTATTATAAAACCACGCTAAAACGTATGACGCATGAGCCTCCTCCTGTTTACTCAAAATGAAATTGCACAATGTAGCGTGTTGTTGTTTTTTTTTTGGAGAAGAAAAGCATAAATTTATTCGTTAATAGGTCTTTTGCTTTTTATGCATGGTAGTTAGCAGTGGATAATCAAGGCGTAAAAGGAATGTAAATATGTAACCAACTACTTTGCCCAGTTTTGTAATGCTGTCTAGTATAAAAAAAGTTATTGGCTATTGTGTTGTGTTAAATTACTCTAATAATAATTAGATTTTTAAAAACTAATGTTAAACAGTAGAATTCAAAGTCAAGAGAAACATCGGTGAGAATATTGTGGCAGCCTTGCTAATGACCCCTGTTGTTAAATGTTAATAGAGAGGCTTGGGTTGACTAATTAAACAACTCATACGATTGATTCACTGTAAACTTTTTTTTTAAAACTAACACAATTAAACTAATACACCCTCCTACCTTAAAAGAAAGAAAGAAAAAAAGAAAAAAAAAAAAAAAAAAACAACTTACAGAATTTCATTGCCATGATTTTAACACGATCAAAATCAACCCAGAATTAAGCATTCTTAAAAATAATAATAATAATAATATTTTCAAAACAAGAACTCCACCAACAATGAACCATAAACCCAGCAGCGAATCACTTGTAAACTAAAGAAGCAAGTTTGACTTCTCTACAAGGAAAAAAAAAAAGAAAAAACTTACAACCCAGATGGAGCACAAAAATTGATACAGCAAAAACAAGACCTGTTAAAAACAATATCTATATATGATACGACACTGAATCATATTTGTCTAGCAGCAGCGTCGGCGACGAAAGGCAGGTATGGCGTCCTCCCCAACACCGACGAAGCCAAGCCATACACAAAACACACCACGCTGAACACGAACAGCGCGCTGTGGGCCCACACCATCACCCGGAAGCCGAGCCCGCTCCGCCCGGGGCTGAATATCCTCTGCACCAGCATCGGCAGCACCAGCAGCACGTCGAGCGTCACGGCCTGCATGGCGTTGAACCTTGCGTAGCGGCTCAGGCTGGGGTTCCGCACCACGCCCAGGTACAGCCCGAAGAACGCCACGAAGCTCGCGTATGGGACAGACCTGTAGAGCGACAATATGGGCAAGATTGGCTCGAAGAGGAGGCCCAGTTTCGGGTACTGCACGAACAGTTGGTGGCCGTACTGGATGGAGTTGAAGAAGGGGAGAGCGTAGGAGGCGGCGGAGATCAGGCGGTCCGTGGCCGGGACGGTGCTGTGCGACATGCGAGTCGGGGTCGTTTTGGGTCTGGGTTTGAGCGATTGGGGTTGCGGAGATGGGAGATGGGGTCTGAGTCTGAGGGTGGGGATTAGGGTTTTGGGGGTTGGAGAGAGGTTCAGCAGAGCAATGGAAGCCATTTTTTCTTTCTCGTGTCTGAAAATGAGAGAGTGAGCTGTGTTTGAGGAGAAGAGAGAGAGAGGATTCGGTTTATTGGTTTTTAGGTCTATTTTGGGCTCTGTAAATGGGCCAAAACCAAAGGGAAATTTTCAAAAATGACCCGTTTTCTTATACCCTTTTGATTTCTGCCCCTATTTGTATTCTAGTGTTAAAACGATAAATAGCACATCATATCAATAGAAATGGGTGTTTCTTAATTTTTCAGGAGGAGAATACTATTTTCTCATGCATTTTGCAGTTCTATTTCGCAATTAGCAAAACATCATTCAAGTTTGAAACACACATTCAAGAAAAAGTTGGAAATGCAAATCTTTGCTAGTCATTTTATTAAAGACATAATGTACAAGGATTGAAAAGAAACGCGTTAGTAATGCAGATACATCTAATACCGTATTGTGTTGTTAACGGCTCAAAACTTTTTAAAACCCCTACAAATTTGACAAGTCTAACAAAATTCAAAACTTTCTAGCTTGAATAGAGCATTGGCTGGAAGGAACATGGCTGAAGGAGAAATGTCCACATTTTACAAATCCTTTGCTTTTCTTCTGAGCTCGTTCAACTCCTCCTCAATCTCCGACTCACGGTAAGGGAACACTGTATTTAGGGAGACAGCAGCCCTACCAGCTGGAAGCTCTCCTTTCTGATTACAATCGACATGGAAGAATGACATGAATGGAAAAGCAAAATCCATTGAGGACAATAAGCAGTTAAAGATCAGACTGTCTACATTGCTATCAAGATGCCAGTAATTGCGCCTTAAGATCATGCCCCTCTGATTGGACAACGCAAATTTTTTGGAAGTCTTTGCCATCTTTGCAATTTTCTTGCACTAAAAACACTAATATCAAAACATTTTAATTCATTTGCACTGTTTTTGTTACAATTAAGTACTCGTACTAAGGATTTCTCGAACAACAGAATAAAATCAAGGACAATGCTGTTTGCCATTTATATGACACTGGTATTTGACAAGGTATGTGGTAAAGGGTTACCTTCGAGCTACCAGATAGATCTTTCTTCAGCTCCTCAAGATCGCTGTCAACGGAAGAGCCCTCTAGCAATCGGAACTGAAAAGGGTAAAAGTGACTATCTTAATGATATGAATTTGCTACAGAAAAAAGAGCATGTCATATATGTGTGGTATCAACTATCAACACATGATAATCTTTATGCAGGATCATCTCAATCCAAGTTCATATATTTTCATGGCTCTACTTTGTTGATAACACTTGAAGCAAAAATTTCCCCTCGTAGAGGCATGATGATGGCTGTTAATGTTGGCATGGCATTATAATTTGACATGATGCTTTGTCAGAACAAACTCATAATAGAACAATCCATTGATTCAAACAAATTGACATTAACTTCTTATGATAGCCACACATTTAAAAATAAAAATAAAATTAAAAAAACCTACCTTTCCCTCAAGGTCGTCGGTTGTTAATTCATTCAAAGCCTCGGCTTGAGATTCCATGGCTAACACTGCAAGGACGTGAATGAAATATCATTTACTTCGTATTGCCATGATCTATATAATGACTAAAGACTGATGTGATAAAATAAAGGACTATAACTCCACAAAAATCAATTACTCAAATAAATCAAACCTTTTTCCTCCATCTTGTTGAAAGCGTCAAGAGCACTACTTGTGTCGACGTTACCCAACAATTCGCTCACTTTGGTTGAAGTCCTAAAAGGAGTTAACTAGATCAGAATAAAACCGAGTTGCTGACTTATATACCATAAGGTCAAACGATAAGTTAACAGAATATGGAGCTGAGACAAACTTTGCAGATTGAGCCCGAGCCTTGAGGACATCTTTCTTTGCTTTTGCCTCTTGGATCTTGCTCTCTAAAAGCTGCTCAAGGCATAATCATTCAGTTATAAATTAGTTATAAGAAAACTTCTGAAAAGGACTTACAATTAACGTTCTTAGCTCTTCCCAACTAGAAAGTGGGCAGAACTTAACTAGAAGCCTCAGAATATATTTCCCCATCCTTCTGATTATCATGTTTTTGTAATCAATGATCACGAAATATGCATACTGTTGTATTCTCTTGAACCATCTATCTCTAAAGAAAGTCAGCTTACAGCTCAAATTATCCATACTTCCAAGACAACCAGAAACTGATTCAAAAAAGAAAAAGTTGCACAACCCACCCGTGTGTTGGAAACAAGATTATCGACCACACTTTTCTGCTGATCAAGCTGAGACTTCAAAGCACTTGCATTGTCCTGTGTCAAATTAGTGAGCAAAAGAAGTTCAACTAGTACTAAATTCAAAGATACTGCACTTGTGTTTATCAACGAAAATAAAATTTACATACAGCAAAAGATTTCCGTCTTTTGAGTGCTTCACGAGCAAGGTCCTCATCTCCCTTTCCAAGAGCAAGTTGTGCCCTTCTATACCTACCATCAGAGAGAGCTCAAAAGTGAACAGGTTCAAAAAATAGCAATAACTATGCCACGACAAAACACCTCCATGGAAAATATACCATTCTTCAGAAGCTTGTTGCGCAGATTTATATCTGTTCTCTAACTGCTTTTGAGATGCCAATACCTTCACGAACATGGAAACTTGTAAGAAACAGAATAAAAAATCCAAGAACACGAATATCATTTTCCAGGAAAATGTTGAGAAAAACCGTACTTGTGCCGTGGCTTGTCTCATCTTTATCAAATCATTGTTCATATCAGTAACAGTTTGGTCCAATATCTTCTCTGGATCTTCAAACGAGCTTAAAATTGCATTTGCATATGACTGCATTAATTAAACCACTGTGAGCATTCACACAAACAATATTCTTAAAAATCTTTCTTTTTTTTTCCTTCTCTTTTTTGTGGTTTGGTTGAAAAAGTACCTTGATAACTCTAGCGAAGCGACCGAAAAGATTCATCTGAGAACCAAAAGCACCACCGCCATGGCAATTACGCCGTAACCTATCGGGGTGAGCTATTCTCAACCTAGGGATTTTCAGTCCTTCAACTAAAAGAAAAACAAGTTTAACGAACATAATCAAACACACATTCATTCGGTAAATATTTTTTTTTTGTTTCAAACGAAGCTTTATACTTTTTGTTAAGGCTTTGTTTTCCCGGCAACCAAACAAGGCGTCTGGTGATTAATAGAAGCAAAAATCGAGAATTTTCTGGTAGACGAAAGAAATGAAAAGAGAGAAAGGAGCGTGGAAAATTACCTCCGTAACGGACGAACGATGATTTGAAAGGTTCAAGTCGTGAAGAAGAAGAAGAAGAAGGGCGTAGTGTAAGTATGCCTGAGCTTGCCATTGGAGAGGCTTTGGTCGCCATTTTTTCTCGGCAATCAGGGTTCAGAGCTCCCAAATATACACACAACTTATGTGACTGATTAATGATTTTGGCGAAATACTGAATGTTTTTCCCTTTTTTTCTTTCGTATTTGTTCTCTATTCTTTCTTTTCGCTGTCGTTGTTGTTTTATGGGATTTTTTTTTTTTTTTTTTTCTGTTGAATAAACCCACTGTGTTAATTTCCGGTGCAGCTAATGCGTCCATACATATTTTCACTTTCTTATTTATCTCAATGTTAAAAGTGATTAGAATAGTGCTAGACATATTAATTTTTTATTAATTTTGTATATTAATTTATCTGTTATATTATCATTAGTGAATACTTATCATCTAATTAAAATAATATCAATCAAAATATGACATTTTAATTGTCACATAAATTAATATTAAAAAGTTAGTATGTATAACATTATTCAAATAATTAATGTAGCACTTTGCATTAGGGCTTCTAAACCTGTATTGCATGGTTAAAGTGACAGCTCTCGACTCTAAGGTCATCTTAATAGCAAGACACTTGAACTTCAGCTCAACTTTCACCGAGGAAGGGTAACTAATTAAAGCTTCTATTTTTTATTTTATTTATTTTTATATGATTTGGTTGATTAGCAAGACCATGAAACTCTTTTTTATTATTTTTTCCTTAGTTTTGATATAGCAAAGATACCCAATTCTATGTTTTGATTGTGGTAAACTTAATTAAAAGTTAAAACAATGGCATCGGTTAAACTTTGACAGTGTACTCTTGTCTTGTGACTTGTCCTTGATTAAAAATAGTACGATTGGAAATGAAGAATTTTATGAGAAAAATAGTATCGGATTCCGTAATAGCCAATAGCATTGCTTTGCTCCGCATAAAACTCCCGTTCAATTCACTTTTTGCTTGGTGAAAATTTTCTACTACGTTAATCTGCAATTTTCCCAGAGGTAGTAATGTTCATTCATTCCTTATACTTTGATCTCCCACTTTTCGTCACTAACTTTTTAAAAGGAAAAATCTGTAGTAAGATATACTTTATTACAAGATATTATTTTCATACGTCCTTAATCTCATTCTTCAAAAAGTTATTCTTACACACTTAGAATAGTTCGTATTGAGAAATTCCCTGCCACAAAATCTCTCTTTTTGGAATGTCGAATCCACTTTTAATTACTTTTGCCTGCTCATTCATCAAAATGACTGGTCAGAACCAAGAGGATTAGATAATAGTCCAGATTTTCTGAACCCAAACTGCCAAAATTCTCAGATCCCCTTGACCAACCACTTCAATGTTTTTTTGTTTTTTTATTATTTTTTATTTTGTTTTTTTATTTTATTTTGTTTTGTTTTGTTTTTTTTTTGTGTCTGAGAACTTCAATCACAACATCAAATTGACAAATTCTAAACTTACGAATTTAAAATGACGACCCAATACCTAATCTATCTGAAACTCTGTTTGATCATGCTGATAAACTACGCCAGAAAAGAAATGTAGATACTAGATATCCCAAAATCACTACATAATATGAAACTAGTTTAATAAAGCCATACTGATAATGTATGTACAAGAGCGAGGGCACAATTTCCACAAACAACTTGCTTCATACACACACAAGAGAGAGAACAATTCCTCGGACAATTTGTTCTCTCACAAAAACAAAAATTCTCTGCGCCTCATGATGAGAAGAGAAACAACAATTTTCATCATTCAGAATAATGATGGTAAAGAAAGAAATGAAAAAAAAATTATAACAAAAATAAATACAAAATCTTAGCAACTTCATTAAACAAAACCGACAGAATGTAGTTTTCTCCATTTACATGAACTCAGATTCAAACTCACGTTTCTATATGCATAGTGACGACAACAACAATGAACACACATAAAATTTATAATAATATAGACCAAAACAAACCTGATCAACAAGCTTGTCTTGCCATCAAATGTAGACCCAATCTTCACAAAACTTTTTCTTTCCCATCATTACCAAAACTGATTCCCACTTTCCTCGTAAAGACGGGAGTATCAACATGAAATTTCTGTACAATATGACAACCAAGCACACATACAGAGAAAGCATAGGACCTCCAAAACCAGACTTCAAAATTCTCTTCAGACAAAGGGAAAACCTCAGACTGATTTAGCTTAACATGAATCTTCAATGATATCTCTGCTCCGCTTCACACAACCTATGAAGAAGCTTTTCTCGCACTTCTTTCACCAACTTCATACCCAAGCTTTCGGAACCCCTTCTGTAATTAATAACAAAAAATTCAGCACCTTCATGATTAAATATAAGAATCAGATAATAAAGGAGGATAACAAATCAAAATCAAATGCTTCTGAACTTCTTCAATAAATTAAACAAAAACCGATGATATACTAACAAAACCACGCAAGTCTACTCAAAATATTGCATTTTCTGCAAAATGCAAAACGTGTATGCAAATTGAAAAGGCAACAAAATCCCATATACAAAACATTAAAAGTCTATCGAAGAGAAATTATGTATTCCATCCAAACATATTGCATTTTCCGCAAAACGGAAACTTTGTAATCTGAGGTCGATATTATTGTCCTTTTTCTTTTAAACTTCTACAAAAACATGATACATAAAAACTAGAATGGTCTAATCAAATCGCATAAAACCTTGCACTTATCATGGAACAATAGAGTTGATTCACAAGAAAAAAATACAGATACAGAAAGTTTGTTAAACATGAAGAAGTCGAATATAAACTGTAATTCCATAAAAACATGTCAGATTTCCCATTTTTCCAATTACCAAAGACGAAATCCATAGTAAACTAGAAAAACTCTACAATCAATAAATCAAACAAAAGATTTTTTTTTAAAATCTAAATACAGGAATAATACATATAGAAAAAGCTATGGCCACAAATTTCAAAGACCAAAATCACAGGCAATATCGCACAATTCACACCAAAATAAGCGAAAGTCTCGATATTTGAAAACCCTAGATTAAAACAGAAAACCACTGCGATTGGGGAATAAGCGGAGGATCGACCTGAGGATCGGCGAGTCGAAGTTTATCGTCAACGCCAGCGACGGAATTGACATCGGACGGCTCAACGGCGGTGCAATCGGGCGGCGATTCGAAGAGCGAGAGCGAGAATTGCTTATCGACCACGCCGACATCGAAGTAGATGAGCCCCGAGCTCGGGACATCGACGCGAATGCCTCGGACGTCGAACCAGAGGAATAGCTCCTGAGCGGAGATGCCGGAGAGGTTTCCGATCCGGCCGAAGCTCAGAGTTCCGGTGACGTTAAAGTCGTAGTGGACCTGGTTCTCGAACTTGGCGTTGCACGGCTGGTTCAGGAGGACCTTAAAGTCTCCGGTGGACGGGTCGTGAGAGAACTCGGTGATTCCCTTTGGAAACAGTCCTATCGGGAGATCGTGGAGTCGAAGGTAGTCGTAGATTGTCGCCGGAGCTTCGGCAGCGACGGTGAGGGCTGACGTGGCGGCGGCGATAACCAGGGCGAGCGCCAGAGCGAGGGAAAGTGTGGGAAAGTAAGGGAAAATTAGGGGTTTTGGAGAAGCCATTTTTGGAGACGAATAAGAAGAATAAGAAGAAGAAGAAGAGGAAGAAAAGAGAGAGAGAGAGAGAGAGAGATTATTATTTAATTGTTTTGAGGTTTGAGGCTAGAGACTAGAGAGAGAGAGAGAGCAAAGCTAGCCTAATCGGAAAAATAAATAAAGAAATAAAATAATGATGAAATGATTTATTTACTTATTTATTTTAGTATGTTATTACGTGAGTAATTTGAACCAATCGCCCCTAAACTGATCAAGATTTGGCATATTGAGCCGTAAACTTTTTTGTTCGACAATTTTTACCTATTACTTTTGAAATTGATCTAACTAAACAAGAGACCTCAATTTTTAAGACTAATTTGCATCAGTGATCTCTGATTGTTACTCCCTAAACTTTGTTTTACTTGACAATTTGTATCATCTAATTCCATATAATTTCATTCAAATTTAAATACTCGTCGTCGATTTAAACCAATTTGCTAATTTTACAAATTCAAAGCGTAAGTTGTCAAAAAAACAAAATTGTGTAAGTGGTCAAACTCCTATAAATTTAGAAGCATTGCTATTTAGACAGCAAAATACGGAGAAGGTTTTTTCTGTTAAAACAGTGACGTGTCTCACACGCGCTTAGAAGTGGATGGGTTAGGATTCGCTCTCACGAAATTAGAGCAGCAATGAGTGGGCTTGGACCACAGAATGGCAAGTGGCCCAAATTAATGGATCAAGACGAAGTTGACTGATCATGAATGATTCAATTTTTTATTTTTTTTATTTTTGGGTGTGTTTTGCCTTTTGGATAAGCTTTATTTTGTATCTTATGTCTACTACATAGCCAGCGTCCTGAAGATTATTTCAAAATTTTCATTTTAAAATCCAGAGATAATTTCAAAGTAAATGTAAATTATCAAATAAAGTAGAAGTAGAGGACAATTTTATTTACAATAATAAAAAATAAAAGCACTTCAACGTAATATTGGCAACTCATAACTACGTCGTCTACAATATTGTTATTATTAGTAATACATGTATAATTATTAAATGAAGTTACTACATGACTAAGACTGTGAAGAGAAAAAAAATGTTACAACTCGTGAAGATTCTACTACAATTCCAAAATGACACATACCGTTTGGTTTTATGACTTCATGAACATATTAATTTTTTATGATATAATTGGAGAATCCATAATGCGATATGTAATGTATGAATGAACTGCATTACCGATGTAATACGGTAGAAACGACGTAATACGATAGGCACATAAATTAAATAAAAGATTCATATGAACTATAAGACTTATTTTAGCCTTTTTACTTGGAAGATAGATAGCTAACTCACTCAGTTCCTGAATCACATGTTTTGCGTGCGAATATTTGGAATTATAATCAATTTATTGGAGTACCATTAACCTTTTTTTAACAAATAAGAAGGGTGAAGAAAAAGAAAAAAAAAAAAAAGGATTATCAGAGTGAAAAGCATACAGAAAATGTTTTTGGGCTACAGTATTGGGGATTTTTTGAACCCTTAAAAACTACATCTCATTTCAAGCAAAATATTCTACCACATTGAAACACTGCCGCAAGTTACATAGGTTTTACTAAGAAAAAACACACCATTTGTTTGTCTGCGCTCATTCATCATCTACAATGCAATCGTTGCCATTAAGCTTCAGGGTTGGATCACAAATAATGGCTGTAAAGAGATAAAGAAAGGTACAAAGAGTTAAGATTGCATGAGAATATGGCAATGGGAACAGTTAAGAGTGGTTGGGTTTTGTTAAGAATACTCACCGTGTCCACGCTGACAGGTTTGCTATCCTCTGCGACGATCTCAACTATCGTTCCTGATTGATCAGCCTAAAGAAAGATTTGCAGAGACAAATTAGGATCTCTCAAATGCACTTCCCCATTGTGGAGAGGAAAAGACTATAAGTTCAATGTAGATATCTGATACGTGAGTTTCTTAACAGATAATGTCATAATGCTATTTCGAGCCTGAATATCACTTGCTCTTGCGCGTATAATAACCATGTTCATTATGAGGATCAATATGTGTGTTTCCATATGATTCAGCTTTGCCTACTATTAAGCATCAATGAACTGATTCAAACAAACTTAATTTTGTTTCATTGAGTTAATACCACAAGCTAACCACCTATTTATTAAATACTAAGGACCCTATTGATAACCCATTTATTTTCTGTTTTTTGTTTTTTTAAACAAAAGTTTGATCAAAAGTTTTCAAAACGCATTTGGTAAGTCTGTTGTCATTTCTGTTTTTTTTTTTTTTCTTTTTTAATTGGTAACATATTTTCAAACCTAGAGGAAACAAAAAATTCTTGTTTTCCAGAATTTTTTTAAAACAAAAACGTCAAACCTTATGTACTCTTTTGTATGCTTTCGCTATCCTTCCATATACTTCTTCTTAACATTTTCTCTATTTTCACTTCCTTTTTATTAGATACAAAATATCATTTGTGTTTTTTGTTTTTAAAAATGAAAAACAAAAGTGCAATTACCAAACAATTTTCTGTTTTTTAAATTTTGAAAACAAAATGAAGTGGAACTTTTGTATATAATAAAAAAAAAAAACAAAAATGTAACCTAACATAGCCTAAAGCAATCTAATCTACGAAACCAATGAAACAAACATCCCTTAAGAGTAAGAAGACTTCCCTTCAAAGTCTCCTACAATCCTCCCCTCAACTGCGTCACCTTATTTCAACCATGATATTTGTAGGGAAAAATGGAAATGTTGAAGTTAACCAAAAGGAACTTTATCTATACTGAGAGAAGTTCAGAATCCGTACAAGAATAAAAAATAAAACTCACCTCTATTTCATTCATCAATTTCATGGCCTCGATAATACACAAGACTTGTCCCTTCTGCACTTTGTCTCCAACCTGCCAAGAAAAACTCACTAGTAAGCAAGCAAATAATTGACAAATAACCAATACAATCAAATCATTCACAGAAGATAAGCATGTTTGAACAAGGGGAGAGCATTGACCTTCACAAATGGAGGTTCACCAGGTCCTGGACTTCGGTAGAATGTCCCTGCCATAGGACATTTAAGAGGTGGAAGTGACGACTTTGATGGCTTGGCAGCAGGTGGAGATGATGCTGGTGATGGCGCTGGAGCAGAAGCCGGGGCAGGTGCAGGAGGAAGTGGAGCTGGTGGTGCAACAGGAGGAGGATATGCGTAACTTGCAGCCACTGGAACAGGAGGTGGCGGCGGTTGAGGCAAGGCCTCCTTTTTACGGATTACTACTTCACAGTCGAGTTGTTTCAACTGCAGCTCAACAATATCCCTCGAATCTACAAGCCTGAAATACAAACAAAAAAAGTAAGATTCAACCTGCTTGGTAGATATAAACAATAGTGAAAGCAAATAAACTATTTACCCTCACTCACTTTACAAGACTCGCAACTTGACTAATAAACTCAGAGATTGATTCCTCTGTTGCCAAAACTGCGGAAGACATCTCATTTGCATCCTTTGATAGTGGCGCTGCTGTGTCTGACTTGGTTGATGGAGATGCTGCAGTGTTGGAGGACCCATCGACAGCAACCTTGAAGGCAACAGATGAGCCCGAGAGCATGTCCAACATGGAACGAAAGTTTGAAACTACATCCCTTAACGAAAACCAATCAAAGAACCTTACCTCATTCAGTTGAGCTTTGACTACAGTGGAACTACGACTTGGCTGCAAACCCTGTCACGCATTTGCCAGTTTTTTAACCTCCTCAAGAGATGTACATTTTAAGGAACTTGATTTTTATATTCGAAAAATTAAACAATAAACGACCCTTGATTTAAATGCAAACACTAATAACATACAGAAAATGAAACTATGCACAGTACAGGGAACAATAATTTGCACCATATTATAGAGTTCCCCATGAATCTCAGAGGATTTAAACAAAGATTTGTGAACCCTATTATCAAACAATTAGAAGAGGAACAGCACAGAAGAGCGACAGCACAGCACACAATAATGTGGCAAACGACAGGACAGTTTAGTTCAGAAAGAAATGAAATATTCTCTTCTCTGTTTCTTTACTTTTTTGAATCAACAAACAGTCAGAAGTAATTCCACAGAATACATAACCATTTTCCATTTAATACCATGCTTCAATAACCAAAAAAAGTTCAAATCTTTGGTTCCAATCCATAACAAACCGCCCAAACATGTCCGTTATAAAGCTGTAGAAGCTCTCTAACCTGAAAATTCGAATCAGCTACGTTCAAACTCTACCAAAAACCTTCGAATCTTCCAAGAGTCTAACGGAAACAATAAACCAATCCAATCCTATCCTCATTCTCGATACTTTCCCGGAATCCAAACACGGAAAAATTCAAAACATTGCAGCGAATTTCGAGATCAATATGCCGATATACACACACAAAATGCACACACGGAGATATAGAAAGAGAGATTGAATTAGCTACCTTGGCGGCGAGGAATCGGAGCCTAGGGTTACGAGAGAGACGGAAAGAGACTTTGGAGATAGGGCGGTACTTGTAATTTCCGTCGCTGCAGGGAGGCAAAGTGGTGGCTTTGGTCACAGCCGAAGCCGTCGCCAGAGAAGACGCCATTGTCACGCAGAGAAGCTTAGAGACTGAGAGATATTGAAGAGAGAGAGATTAGAGAGTTACACAGAGAGAGAGAGAGAAAATGGAAGAGTGAATAGAAACAAACAATTGTAGAGAGAGAAAGAGAGGGGAGAGAGAGAGTTTTGGGGAGTCCGTCTGAGCTGTAAGGGAGAGAGTGCCACTTCTCTCTCTTGCGCTCTGTTGGGGTCGATGAAACCAAAGCCAATGAGAGTGCGCTTGTTTCCGTGCGGTCAGATGCACGGTAAGTCCGTGCAACTGAACTCGATCTGATCGCCACGTCTGACTAGATTTGATTTCTGCTGCGGAGTTTGTTGACCTAATCTTGACCCCATCCTGTTTTTTTATTCTTTGTTTTTTGGCTGGAAAACGCTGATTTGCACGGTCAGAGAAATGTGAATAAATCAGGAAAATTTTATAAATAATCCTGAATTTTACCAAATTTTTTAGTTTCGTCGTTAAGTTTTTAAAAATTCCTACATAATCGTTGGGGCTGTTTAAATCATAATAAAGCTATCCTCAACAACTTACTCAACATTAACGACATTATTATCCTGATTCTAAGTTTCATAATTGTTTTAGGTTTTAGGTGACTATTTGATTTCATTTGAGAGTTGGAACATGATTGGTACATACATGAGCATAGAAATTGAAGCGCCGCGAGGTGATGTGGAGGTGGGAGGGACAAAACAATGCAGGTAATTGGAGGGTATTATGACGGCAGTGACAATGTCAAGTTTGGGTTTCCAAATAGTTTTCCTTTCAACACCACAATGCTGTGTTGGAGTATCAGTGAGTTCAGAGGCGAGTTGAGTATCAAATGTCAATGGCTCTCCTATCGCTACGAATATATTTTCTCTGGGTTTGTTTTATTATTATTATTATTATTATTATTATATAAAAGAATAATTTGGTCATTTTCAAAAGAATTAAACATCAGTTAAAATATATTTTATACTGATTTAAACAACTAAGTGATTATTTAAGAATTTTAAAAAGTACAGAGACAAAACTAAAAATTTAGTAAAATTGAAGGATTATTTAGATATTTATCAATGCGTGTTGCGATGCATGCGGATGCGCCATCTAGGTTTTGTATTTCTTTTCCATTTAAAAAAAAAAATTCTGACGAAACTAATATTACATTTGATGTCGTTTTTGGGAAAGGACATGTCGTGTTATATGCTTTCTCGCTTTTGGATGTAAACGATGTGTCGTCTATGGCTTTTTGTTTGTAGTGTAACGTTAATTGAGGATTTGAGGTGCAAAATTGCAAATGGCTGCAGCGCTTTTACAGGGTTGCTATCTGCTATACGATCTCGTTTAACAACAAAAACGACATTTGGTTTCCAATGTAAAGTAAACCATCGCTCAAGTGCCGAAAACGACATAAAAATTTCTTCGGGATAGAAAATAAATGACATGTTTGTTTCGTGTTTGAAAATAATGTCCCGCAGAAACATGCGTCATCAATCATATTATTACGCTCATACGGTCTTTGTCATCTTTATTTATGCAAGAAAACGACAGGTCGTTTCTTGTCTAATCTTATTGTTTAGGATCAAATTGCCGCGTTTGTTTGACCTATTTAAACGAGTCATTGATAGTCATTTTAAAAGGAAAATGCTAGACATATCAACTCTTTTATCAACTTTTTAATACCAACTCATGTAGCAGTTGATGTGTCATGTTTAGATTGGCTAATATCAAATCATTTTACCAAGGTGATAAACACTCACTACTGATAATATGACACATGAGTTTGTATTAAAAAAATTGATAAAAAAGTTGATATGTGTAGCATTGCTCATTTTAAAATAAATAATTTTGACCTCTAATAACAAATTATTGGTGCAATGATTCTGAATAACATTTAAATGGTTTATTCAAATAGTTTACCCAAATGACTTAATAAATTCCAAAAGGTAAACCAAGAGACGCAACCCCATTTTGTGACTATCTTAATTCTCAAGAATGTAGTGAAATAAAATATGATATAGATAAAAGTACAACACAATAAGAAAAATAAAAAGCATACCCAACATAAAGCATTTCAACATATACGCACTTGTCAATTCTTCTCAGAAAAGGCATTACATCTCAATTATGCAAGCAATGTTACAGAACAAGACCACATGAAAATACCAAGAACAAAATTTGGCATTGTTAAATATTCAGTACGATATACAACATCCCAAAAAAAAAACAAGAATCTATAGTTCCATAACAGATCAAGTACAAAGCAGACAAATAACAGGAATCCGAATCTCAAGGAGCTCTTCTGATGTTTTTGTCCACTATTGAGCTCCCCTTATCAAGGCCTCAACAGAACCTAAAGAAACTAGAGTAAAAAAAAAAATCATCTTGTAACTTCATTGATTGTGCAAAATTGTAATCCTTCATGGTCTTGATACCAAAAAGTGACCTGTCCCAATCCAAATGTAAAAGAAATTGTTAAAACGTCAAAAATACTGCTTAGAGACTAACATTGAGAATCACAGTTCGATGTTCACTAAAACAAGAGTTTTAATACAGAATATGATTGCATATTACAAGGAACTAACAAAGATTTCTTCCACGTAATTGACATTATATTGGACCGAAAATTTCAATTATGTTTGTCTTCTTTTCAATCAGCTCGGTACTACTAAAAAAATTACGAAAAAAAAAATTTTAAAACCCTGCTCCGATTCATCCAAACCAAGTTAACACAGCAATAGCAATGTTTGATACATCAATTACTACTAGAATGTCACATTTGATATCAACTTTGCTATATGTTTTTCTTTACTGAAACCTAGCAATATTTAGTAATCAATAAACAGACAGGAAAATAATGGATGTGAGTGAATAGTAAAGCCATAAGTTTACAAAAGAACTACCTCTCAACTGCGCTGCAAAAATCTCTGCCGATCTTCAGTGTTTTTCCTTCTTCTTAGCTTTTGACTCGACCTTCCCATACGCCATGAGTCTCGATTGTGATAGTTTGAGCTCAGTTTTCTGCTGCCTTCTCCTTGCATTCCGGGACAAATTGCTTGCTTCGCCGACGGCTTCTTCCAGTGGAGCATTCGAAGAAGATGGCTCATTGGCATCAATGTCCCTCTTCCTCTTCTTTTTCCCAAACTTACGGTCATTTGATTTTCCGTGCCGGAGAACATCTTTGGCCTTCATTTTCATCTCGTATCTCTTGCTATTCGGTACCTTCCACTCTGTGTCCTTGTACGGAGCAATCTTTTTCAGAGATACATATTGATTTAACTCCTTGTCATCCAGCATTAACAACTCATCTGTGCTCAACCCATATCTGTTGGGCTTTATTTTTGCATACTTGAACCTAGTTTTCAAATCTCCAACTGTGTCCTCATAGTCCAATTTATAGTACTCCTCCAACATTGCCTCTTTAGCCTTCTCCAAAATAGCTGATTTTCTCTTCCTCTTTCGTTTGACTTCCTCTGTGACCTCTTCTTCTTCTTTTTCTTCTTCTTCATCTTCTTCTTCTTCTTCTTCTTCGTCACCGTCATTCTCCACCTTATGCTTTAAGCTTCTTTCCCTCGCAGCCAAGAACCCATCACCCATCTCGTGACCATCCCATCCTTTAGGCAGCCCGAGCAACTCGTCCTCTTTATCAAAATCCGGTTTCTCAAGACCATCGCCGTCGTTGTCCTCATCATCGCTACCAAACTCAGGGTCAACATCGTCTGCCTCATAGTACTTATCCCCGAATGCTTTCCTCATCATTCGATCGTACTCCTCGGGATCAAACTCCTCCTCCAACTCCTTGGCACTCAAGGGCACAACCTCCTCCTCATTGATCCCGGCACTCTCCATTATCCTCTTAATCCTCTCGTCCATCTCCTTCTTCTTCAAATTCTTCAAGTGCCTCAACTCCTCCTCCCTCTCCTGCCTCGCAATCTCCATCCTCTCCTCCTTGTGCTTCCTCTGTTCCTTCCTAGCCTTCACCGTCTTCCTCACCGTGCCCTCCACCACCCTAGCATGCCCCAAAACCTGGTCCCCAGCGTTCTCCTGAAACCTATACTCGTACTCCTCTTGCTTCTCGACCTCCTTGTCGTCCTCCGACAACATCTCCAACTCCTCCTCATCCACCTCCTCGCTGCGCTTATCCACCCACATTTTATTCAAAAAATACTCCTTCAAAAAGTTGGCATTCTCATCCAATTCCTCGTCAAAATACTCGTCCACCTTCTTCCGCAACTGCTTGTCATCACTCTCTTCTGGCTCGCCTCCTTTCTTTACTTTCAAGGTCAACAAATCCTCATCATCACCATCATCCCCATCACTATCACCATCCCCTTCTGCCGCCTCCAAAAACGCCTTGCGAATCTCCTCCTGCTCGACGTTGTAAGCGAGATTCTTCGCACCATCGTTCTTGCCCTGATCACCGAAATCCGGACCTTCCTCAATCAAATGCTGCTCCGCCAAGTCCTTCAAAAACACTCCCTTTTTCTTTTTCCTCTTCTCATCGTCATTCTTTTCCTTATCGCCACCACCGTCTTCCTCATCCGAATCGAACAACTTCACGTCCTTGCTCTTCAATACCGGGTCCTTCTTCCTGACCTTGAGTAGATTCTCAAAGAATTCCAAATCCTTCCTCTTCGAACGAACCGAAACGACGTCGTCGTCCTCGTCGTCGTCGTCCGAGGACGACGATTCCTCGGAATTCTCGTCTTCTCCACCATCTCCATCGCGGGCTCGTAGCCGCCGAGGTATGAGCCCTCTCTTCTCCAATTCCTCGTAGCGTTGAAGGTCCTCGCGCTTCTTGTTGTGCTCGAACCTGCGAGCGTATTCCTTGTCAATCTCGATCTTCGACAAGTCTTCATCCTCGGAATCGCTTCCCTCGAACAGCTTCGTTACCATAATGCTCCTCGAAACCACCAAGAGGCTAGGGTTTTCTGGTTCGTAACAAAATGAAATTAGCGCT
The DNA here is from genome assembly GCA_018132145.1 of Boehmeria nivea var. tenacissima. NCBI lineage: Eukaryota > Viridiplantae > Streptophyta > Magnoliopsida > Rosales > Urticaceae > Boehmeria > Boehmeria nivea. The sequence goes on along the minus strand of CM030874.1, from coordinate 21,738,949 downwards.
AAAGTCTCAACCTTCAAAGCAGCAAAAATCAGACGCAAACCTTAATCAGCATAATTAAGAACCTGAAAAGTGTGAAGAAGCTCGAAGTCTCCAACCTCTGCGACCTCAACCAAGTAGAAGGCGAAGAAACCTCTGGGTTGTGATCGGAGACGATCTGCAGAGAGTCCCGGCGGCGAGGGCTGGTGGCGGGGCGTTTTGAAGAAATATAGAAATGGACTGAACTAGGGCTTTTTCTTTTCTATACTTAAAGTATGTCTTTTTTTTTTTTTTTTTTTTGAATTTACTTCGAGCATGAGCTTTGCAAATATTAGGACCAGGGAAAAAATCTTTAAAAATAGTGTTATTTTTTTACCAATGATGATTGATTTCTTTAAAAATAAAAATAAAAAATAAATGTTGTAACCCCTTGTTTGGGGTACCTTATAAGGTAATTGCATATTTACTATTAGTCAAAATGAATTGTTCCTCGGCAGCGATTGAAATGCATAAATATATAATAAAAAATATAAAGCACTTCTTTTTTATAATTATAAAAATTATAAGTATGTTTTTGTCATTTCAAACGACAAATCACTCCAGCAAAAAAATATTCAATCTAATTTGAATTAAAATTATGATTGGGTAGAGCAATAGAATAATGCTAGTTTTGCCAAATTTTTAATACCACCTTAAGGCGTTTTGATGATTTAAGTTTTGATGCCGAATTAGAGAATCAAATTACGACCAACATACACAGTTACACACACAGTAATAATAAATAAATACTACAAGCTTAAGTCTCAAGAGACGAGGACAGAGAAACAAAGGTTGTTAGTGATTAGCCTAAATAATTTACAAGTGCTCAATCCTCTTCGTGCCAAACTCATAACATTAATACACAGACGAAGCAGAAACCATAGCAAAAAACCATCACAATCCGAAGGCGGCGAGCTTCATCTTTAGCTTGGATCTCAAGTGTTCTTAGCATTTCCGAGATTGATCAGGAATCAGATGAAGCATTGAGGTTTTACCATTGACAAGAACTTCACTACTGCGTTGTCACACTCTTCGCAAGATTCCGAGGTTGGTCAACGTTGAAGCCTCTCAAAACAGTGAGATGATAGGCCAACAACTGCATCAAAGCGGGACGAAAACGATGAATGTAAGACACACTCCTGCCCATAGCTAAACGAAAGGCGATAAAAATCAGCATTGATTGTATTTGTACCTGTAATGGAACTATGTTAATTACTGGTTGGAGACAATCTTCAACCTGGGGAACTTCAATCACCCGACAAGATCCCCCAAGGCACACGGACGCAGCATCTCCTTTCGAACACATTACTATCAAGCGGCCTTTGCGAGCATGGAGTTGCTGAATGACCGACTGTTGCTTGCTGTGCGAGATTAGATTTGTCAGTAGTGAATTCGGGAAGTTCAAAATCCAAACCATGAGAAGGGTTTCCAAAGTGAAAAACTGACCTGAAGCAAGAATCACGTGTAGCTATGACAACAATGGGGAGACTTTCGTCAACTAAAGCCAAAGGACCGTGTTTCATTTCACCAGCGAGTATTCCTTCGCTGTGCATAAGCGACACTTCTTTTACTTTTAAAGCACCCTCTAGGGCTGTTGCATAGTTGTATCCTCGACCAAAAACGAGAAGAGATTGCTCGGCAATTAGTAGCTGCGCAAGATCCTTCATTTCCTGATCAAGCTTCAAAACCTCCCGGACTCTGTCTGCGGATGCGCAAAAATACAAATTTACCATTGTGGCCTTTTTTGCAAAACAAGAACTGACTAGATTTTCGATACTTCAAACCAAAAACAAAACAAAAATCAGAAACTTACTTGGCAGGTCAAAAAGACCGTCTATTATCTTCTCTCTTCTTGCTTGAGTTGAAATAGTGTCACCGCCTACAGCTAGTGCTACCATTGCCATCACAACAATTTGACTTGTGTATGCCTAAAGAAGGTGGTGTGAAATGAGTATTATCAAATATACAAATGACCAAACTGACGAAAGTATAAAATTGCTGGATTTCTTTACCTTTGTACTTGCAACACCAATCTCACAACCGGCATTTATATGCACGCCACAGTGTGTAGTCCTGGCTATTGCACTACCAACAGTATTCGTTATGCCAACACATAATGCACCATTTTCCAAAGCATATTCCAATGCTTGCAAAGTATCTGCTGTTTCACCAGATTGACTGACAAAGACAGCCGTATCTTCTCTGTAGATCGGACCCTGCCGATCCACCAGATCACTGGCGATTTCCATGGTAACAGGAACACCTATATGACATGCAAAGAATTCAACTAGGAGAATCAGTATCGCTGATCCACAATCAGTAAAACCACTCAATAATAATATAATATCATACACACCGGAGAGTTCTTCCAAGATGGGTCTAGCAGCTAAAGCAGCGTTGTAGCTTGTTCCACAACCAATAAAAAGAATTCTTCTGCTGCGCCTGATTGTTTTAAGATGATCCTTCAGTCCACCCAGAAGGACACTCTTGGATTTGCAGGAGCCTCCGAGAATTAGCCGACCCCTCATTGTGGTCTTTAGAGATTCTGGCTGTTCATGAATCTCTTTCTGCATATAGTGTTCATATTTTCCTTTATTTATCTGCTCAACCTCCATCTCGAGAATAGACAATGCTCGTTGAACAGATGCAACTCTTGAAAGGGCACCGCCATGTTTCCCCTTGTCTTTATCAAACTTTAGAATAGACACTGTTCCATCCTGGACCCCCCAAAAAAGTATCATCATACATAATTAAAGTCAGATGGTTATGAGTTCATGGTTCAAACTTGTACATGAAAGAAAAATATAAAACTCGCTAAAGGCAGCTATAACGTTCTAGCAGAACAGTAAATGAGATTCCAATTATGCTTCAAGAAGAGCCATGCCCTTATTGTGAAATTTAACACTGCCCTTGTGTAAAGTATAATGTGCAAAAAAGGACTAGAAAATTACAAATAATTAATAGGGGGAAAAAAGTGCAAAAAGAAGAGCCAACGGGGTTTGTACCTTAAGATGAACAACTTCGCCATCCTCGATCACCAAAACCTTTTTTGTGTGCTCAACCACAGCATTGGCATCACTGGATAAGAAGAGTTCTTTAGGCTGTCCATTCTTTGAAAGGAAATTATCATCATGAAATGCGGGTCCATTTTTCAAATCTTCTGAAAATTCCTAACATGAATAAGAAAAGATAGATAGATGAGTAAAGAGATATAAAGGAGAGAGAGAGAGAGAGAGAATGCTCTATAATATGCAAAGGAAGTAAGTGTAGAAATCTGATAGTAGCACATATATGTGAGATCAAATATTCAGTCCATGCGTATTGTGGAGATAGATAACAAGAAATAGGTTTTTTTCAAATTTGCCAAGAGCATTTATCTGACACCTACAAGGAAAGGGGAGACATTGCTATTCTGATTTTTTCTTTTTTTCACTTTTTTGTCTTCTCAGTTTTTAGGCTTTGATTTTTCCATATATTTCTGTACATTGAGAGAGAGAGAGAGAGTTTCCTTTGAGATCAATATAAAACATTTGTAAAGAGAAAAAATATAGGATATAGTTTGCAAAAATCAGGAAATTAGTAAATCAAGACATGAACCATTGACAAAGCTGGAGTTTAGATATTGACAAGACCAAGAAGTTTAAGAAAAGAATCCCAAACTAACACACATCATACATATGCTACATGTAACTTACTTTAACACCAAGAATCAATGGACTGCCACGTTTGCAAGCAATCAACTCATTTGGATAATGCCGGCTTTTGAAAACAAGTGCATAGGCCCCTTCAAGATGCCTCATAACTTCAAGCACAACTTGACTAAACGTGATGGTTTGATCGCCTGTGACAAACAACTGACACTCTTAGCTAATTCGGATACTGTGTTCTTATAATAGTTGGACCGAACTGCCATAAACATATATGCGCGCAAAAAATAATGTAAGAGTGCCCACATTGTAGCTCACACTTACAAAGAAACAAGCATCTTAAAAACTCGACTAACAAAAAGAGAAATACCTTCTTCATTTGCTCTGTCAAAAACATATTTGGCAAGTTTTGGAATTACTTCCGTGTCTGTGTCAGACTCGAACGTGAATCCATGTCTTACTAGAGTTTCCTTTAGGACCTGAACACATGATGAAGATCAACAATATATCTCAGCAAACATAAACGACAATCAACTTCCAAATCACTCCAAAAGCAAATAAAGAACGTTCTATCTGCTGGGATGTCATGCAAACCTCATAATTAGTGATAACTCCATTATGAACAACCAAGAAATCGTTCCCGGGACCAGACATCTGCGGATGGCTGTTCCTCGGGGCAGGCTCTCCATGAGTCGCCCAACGGGTGTGAGCTATTCCAGCGTGGATGGTAAAAGATTCCTCCAAATTAATTTCTTTTTCAGCAACCTCTGTAAATACCAACATTGCCAAAACTAAGTAATGAATTATGAATTATGTTATAACCACTATCCTTAATCCCATAAACTAACAAGCCACACTTAAAAATTGAATTGAAACAAAAACAATATATATAAGCTAACACTACTACCACAACAATGATCATTCAAATGAATCAAAGCTGAAATGTAACCATCCAAAATGAAGGTGAATTTTCTCAGCAGAGTTAAAGCTGTTAGAGATAGAATGAATTTTTTTTCTTTTAAGAGAAAAAGAATGAATATTTTTAGCTCCAAACAAAACAACAAAAACACCAAGTTCAAAACTTTTCAACGGTACGAGAGTGACAGGACTTGATCAAGGCCCTTCATAACTAATTTTACCACCGTTTCCCCGGGAACCAAACAGAATCGACGATCTCCCAAAAAAAAAAAAAAAAAAAAACTGACCTTGGTAAACTGATTTGACGAGGGACTCGATGTTGCCTTCCTGGCGAAAAACGAGCGGAGGAGGGGACAGAGCAGAGGCGGAGCTGGAAGACGAATCGAGAGTGTTTGGATCGGAAGAAACCGAGACGGAATCGTCAATGGAGATCCCAGCGGAATCATAGCCTCGATACTCCAACCTCCTCAAGCCATTGAAGAGAACTTGAAGAACATATCGCCTCTCTCTGTTCACATTGTAATTCAAGTACGCGAAAATCCCACACATTTTTTTTCCTCTTTTTTTTTTCCTCCTTCAGAAATTTTCTCTCTTTTTTCCTCTCTGCTTCTAAAACCTCTTTCTGAGCTCTTTTCAATTTAAAGAGGGAAGGAAAAAGGAAGATCAAGGTTGGGAAATTTGACCTTTGACCTTTCTCTTTATTTTACTTTTCTTTTTTCATTTTTTTTTCTTTTGGGGGATTTGTTTGTTTGTTTTGTGATCTGTATAACAGAGACAGAAAATCTGTGGAAAACTGATTTACGGGTCGAGGGTATTTTCGTCGCTTCGCGCCTGGCAATTTGCGATTGACTAAATTATTGGGAGTGTTGTATTAATGGAGTTAGGCAAAAGAAAGGGAAATAAAAAATAAAAAATCTTAGGGGTATTTTCGTCTTTTTGTCCTCCGTCACGCTTGCTTTAGTGGCGTGGTTTGATTGGGTTGACTCCGACACTATCACAGCAATTAAGATTCGGATATTATTTAGGATTTTTTCTTCTTTTTTTTTTTGAAGGAAGTTGTTTAGGATAATTTTAAGAGATTAAGCATTGCATGCTTATGTTTATTGATTATTTATTTACACCTCTGAATTTTCTACTATTGGATTGAACATGTGTTATATTACTTGAAAGTTGGAAGGTACTTAGAAACATGAACGAACCTTCTTAAACAAGTGACGTCAACATTGACTGTTTGCCTTTCCTTTTAAAACCTGCTTAAATTTTGTAATTACATCTAACGACAATCTAACGATAATTTAGCGCCTAACTCTACTAAAGTTGAAGAATATAGAGTTCAAAACTTCAAATCCTCTCAATCCCCAAATTATCAAACAAACAAAAAATCTGCCTAGATTCAATTCTCTCCAGCTCAACTTTTAAGGATACTTTGTTTTAGACAGAGGAGGGAAATTAGATCCATCATTTAAATGTGATTGAATTAAATTTTTCCGTTAAGACTTTCAAAATGATTAAGCTTGTGTTTGAAAAAACTATTCTAGTCATTTTTTACTATTTCAAATAGTTTAAAAATGGTTTGGAAAATAATTTGAAAAATGATTTAGAAAATGGTTTGACTTTACAAATTTCGAGGTGGTATAAAAGGTTGAGATTTAAAGATATTGTATAAGGATTTGGAAAGTTGAAAAAAAATGGTTGAAAAAATTGAAATGGAATGGAATGGAAAATAAAATGGAATTGAATGGTTAAAATAAGTGTGCAAACAGGGGTAAAGAAATAGTAGACATATGCTCACAATCTCCTTTTTTACAGGAGCAAATGGGAAAAACGATACTTTATCAAACATTAATTAATCTTTCAAAAAAATAACGTTTGAAATTCGGGTGGCCATATATATAATGGAAATTAATGAATCAAGTAGGACCAATAATACCATACTTGATTGAGTTGAATTGAATGAAACTTCCTAAAATGTGATAGCTTATTAATATGTGAGGATTTGGATAATATGATGAAGCAACGATATGGCAGACCATTCCTTTTCTCTTTTTTTTTTTTTTTTTTCCTCCTAAAAGAAAAAGCATTATACGGTTACATGTTCTTTATCTTTAAACTTTTTGGAATAACAAGGTGCCATAAATACATACAGGTACAATTGGATCAGTCCAACGAGAATCGTCTTCACTAATATTATTAACATCTGATCAGAAAGAAGCAAGATCACCCAAGAATGCTTTCAGCTCGATCTGACAGTCTCTATGGCAACAAGTAAATCGTCAATTTTGGCCCCGGTAACTTCTTTTACAACCTTGTTGTCCTTTAAGATCTTGAATGTCGGAACCACTCTAATCCCGAGCTCCTTTGCGAGTGCCTGCAATCGACAACAAAGCGAGCGAGCGAGCTTAGAGCTTAGATTTTAGAACAATAATATGTATGCATTACGGAGTCGAAAGGGGTGACAAACCTTGTTGTCTTGATTGCAATCCAGCTTTAGAAAGACTACATCCGTATATTTCTCCGAGAGTTCTTGGAATTTTGGAGCAATCACCTTGCAAGGGCCACACCTGCAGGACAAGAGAAATTTTTCATAAAAAAGCTCGAAAGAATACAGAATCGGATCGAAGACCTGAACTAGCTTTTAGCTTCAATGCGAAAAAACAAACTCTCTACGCGCGAATTGAGCTCATTCGAATCTCATCTCCGACCACAAAGCCTAGAGTGCTAAATCATTTTCAGTAACAAAACAATTGTGTGTGACCAGAGTTCAATAGAAAAACCATGAGTTCAGGTTCCAAACAATACAACAATGAACTCAGAAGCTGAAGTTGGATTCAACTATAGCCTATGAAGTTCCAAGTTGGCATTTTGATAGCAATTCCAAATGGCCCAACTTATATATATGGCTATAATTTCAAGTGTTACAATAGCATTTTTTTGAACTTAAAGCTCGAAGCTTTGGAGCTACACAAAACTGAGAAGCCAAAAACAAAATCCGACATATTAGTTTCACCAATCAAACTATCTTTCGATACACAATTTTCTCTTACTTGCTAGCAAAACCTTCAACAATTTTTCCCGAAACTCAAAGCAAAATCGCATTTCCAATTTTCGAAGAGAAACCAAAACTAGAAACTCAAACAGCAGATTCTAAACTAAGCTCATTAAAACTGGAAAAAAAAAAAAAAAAAAAAAAAACACAAACACATAAACCTTTCCAACACTCTCGGCAGCCAAACAGAAAGCTAAAAAAAAGCACAAAAGAAAATCCAGAGCAATAGCTTAACATGCGTGTGTATACATATATGTATATACCATTGAGTGTACATGTCGAGGACGACGGTCTTGTCGCCGGCGGCGTTGACGATGGGCCAGAAGGTGTCTTTGTTGACCTCGGTGACCTTCCCGACTGCGGCACCCACAGTCTCCAAGCTCGACCTCACAACAACGCTACTGTGGACCCTCCTCCTTCTGCTCGGAACCACATTCCTCCTCGTCGAGCTCCACGAAGACGAAGACGGTAAGAACGCGATCTGCTGCTTCGCGGCGCAGGGTAACGACGCCGATGATCGGACGGACTGAGGAGAGAGAGTGCTCCAAGATCGGAGAGCCATTGTTACTTTTTTCTTTTTTTCTGTGTTTTTGTGGCTTTTTTTTTTTTTTCGTTCTGGTGAGTGAGAGAGATAAAAATAGAGAAGGAGATCGTGAAATACCCATTTTGGCCTTCCGATTCCGTGGTGGTCGTTGAACGTGGTGGGGTTCATTTCGTCGCTTTTTAGGTGGTGGCTTCTGCTCGTTGTAAAAATTGGGACGCGAGATGACGAAACTAGCCTTAAGGATTTTTGGGTCTGGTGGCATATTCGGGGGTGTTTTTGGTATTTCAGGTTAGTTTTTGGGGTGGGGTCCTCGTGGGTGCAAATGTGCGGTGTGGGAAGATGATAGGGATCGCCGGAGAAACGATGGGATCTTTTGATCGAAAAGACGAATTTGCCCTTCAAGTTTTGGTTTGGGTGAAAAAAATCAGGAGGTGTTTTCGTCATTTGGGTTGCTTTTGTCTCTCCATTTTTTCATTACCAAGTGGGGTTTTGTTTTTTTTTTATTTATTTATTTTATTTTTTGCTATGACTTTCAAGCTGCAAAGTTGCAAACCCATATGCCATAATATCCACACAAATGGGAAGAAGACCATTCATAATTGTTGTGTTTTCACTTTGTCCCATTCAATGATTCAATCACTAAACTTGTTTTTTTTTTTCCTTTTAAATTTCAAATGAGCTCTAAACTTGGTTGTGTAGATTTAATGGAATAAAAATACAAAATATATATATATATATATATACGTGAAGGTATTGAAGATCATAGCAATGTCAATAACAGTATTACTCAGTACCTTATGTGAATTTTTCGTGTCAACTTTTATTTAAGGATTATCACGTTTCTTAAATAATTGAAGACAATTGAGTAATACTTGTATCACCATTACGCTACGAAGTATATTATGAAATATAAATGATGAGCCATGTATGAAATACAACAAGCAGGTGGAATTTTTATTCCTCCAAAAAAATCTAAAAATTTGGCCTGCTTGTATTTAGTATTGCTGATGTGTGCAATATGGATAACCATTCAAGATACTGGCTCACACTTTGGTTTGGTTTGTGACTAGAGGTTATGATAAACTCTGCTCAATTTTTCTCAACCAGCAAATACCAAATTTATTTATTGCCAATAGAATAGTGTTTTCATTTGCTATTGGTCCACACCAATGATATTCAGTGTTTGTCCCTTGGGGAAATGATTCGGTTGTGTATTTATCATCAACTAAAACCGACATGTACAGAGATAAATATCATAAATTGTTTAAATTTATTAATGAAATCAAGAGGTCGTCTGTTAGAAGTTCTATGCAATAACATTTTAAGATTTTATCCTTTGTGAAGTCATCAAATCTGACTTCTAATTAAAGTATCATAATTATTTCTTATATTTTACATGCTACAATTTATTTTGAGCATTAGACAATACTTAATTGATCTCTTTCAAAAAAAATTTTTGAATAAAAATATAAGGACATATTTGATGTTTGACCATTTTTTATTCATGTTTCAATGAAAAATAGCCAACGTTTTTAAAAATTAAGAAATTAATTATTAGTGCATAAAAAATTAAGGATACAAAAATAAAATTACACACTATTATATAAGCATTGTGCAGCTAAAAAATGATTATTTTCTTAATTTTTTTATTATTTTGCTTGTAATTTATAGAGATTGAGGAATAAAGTACTATTTAAACATTTTAAAGAAAATTATATTATTTGGTCAACAAATAATGATAATAAAAGACACTTTTTATTTAGTGTAAAAAATTTATGAGCAAATTTGTTATATATACCTAAAATTTAAGGTGAAGCTTTATATTTCAATAAAATACGTGAAATAATCATAAAATTATGTGTTTTATCGATAAATTACATCATTAAAAAAACATTTTGAGTCATTTCATTTCATTGCAAATACGAAAACACAAATTGTCACCCTAGTATAGCATATGCATTGTAGATGCCGTAAGTTACAACCAGAAAAGTCAAATGTTGTGTTTGGTCTATTGCACGTCAACGTCAATTTGTGACTACAAATTCTTAAGTTTTGCAGGAATATCGTGTTATGAAACATGACTCATGACTTATGAATATCATAAGTTATGAGTGCTAATTGTCGATTATTATGGGAAAAGGAAATGACGATCTTGCTAACCGAATCCTTATTAATTATGGCGAGTTGGGCAGTGAGCCAAGGAATGCCCAAAAAAGGCCAAAACTAAATATATTATTAAATACAAATCTCAATATTAGCCCTCTCATGACATAGATTTTGTTAACCATTGAAATGTTTTGATGATTTTTAGTTTGACCCGTTCGGGCCTTAATAGGACTTCATAATCGTGCACCTTTACGTGCATGTGAAAAACCTCAAACCCAATCATAAGCGTACGATCTTTACTTTGGCAATCATGTGTCATTGTGAACAAAGAGACATCGATCTTGAAATATCTCAAAACATTATATCTTATTACGCAGCTCTTTGCATGTGCACTACTACACAAAGATAAATCTTTTAGAAATATAATAAAAAAAACATTAAAATCTAGAAAAAAAAAATGGATAAATCAAGTACGTCTCACGCTTAATAGGGTATAAATCCTTATTTTGGCTCCCTAATAGTTTTTATCATTAATCATTGCCTTAGCAAAATTTACCAAATTTCAATAGTGCTCTCTCTCTCCCTCTCTCTCTATATATATATATATATACACACATATATATATATATATATCTATATCAGTTTGAAAGGGAACCAAATCTTTTTCAGGATTTTTTTTTTTGGCTGGCGAGGCAAATATTAATCAAGATTTAATAAGGTCCATATGTTCAAACCCAACTGCAATTAGTCCGCAACACACCTCAATTAAACCTTTACTTCATTAGATTAGTTTTCGGTTTAACTTATATAAACAACTCGATAATAATAATAATAACAATAATAAAAGTTTGGAAAATTACCTTATATGCATATCACTAAAAATTAATTCCCTAAGAAGATTGCAAGTTTGTGTTATAATTGAAAAGAAAATCCTGGGTATTTAATAACTTGCTTTCACCAGTACTTTAAATATAAGGAAACCGATCAAGCGGACCAACTACCTACCTGAACAACCAATACACATCTGAGATTCTCAAGTATAGTAAGTTTGCATAAGAAAAGTATATGTCAAAGCCTAAGTATTCTATAAAAAAGAACATTTATGGTTATTAAAAAAAACACGCATTTGAAAAGCCAAAAAGTTAATGTTGAATCAATGCGATGAGAGAGAGAGCGTTCAAGGCTGGCCAAAGTGGAGCTATTGAGGAAAAGAATTTTGCAGAAGAGGCAGATAGACAAACGTGAAGGAATGGAAAGAATCAATGCAAGTATAAAAACAGTGTAAATTTTGGTGGTTTTTAGACTGTTTATATATTTGAAAAATTACATACATTTTTTTAATTAAAGTGAATGACATTTTTTTTTGAATGTCGAATGACATATTTTTGGTAAATAAATAAAATATAATGATTAGTAGATAAAATAGAAATTATTTTTTAACTTGTATTTTTGTTTAAATAATTTAAATAAATGATCCATTGAGCTAAAAAATAAACATTATAAATACTTTTTAAAATAAAATTCAATTAACTACAACTCATATATATATATGAGCTCACGTGAGAAAGGTTCAGTGCACTGGGGTTCCAATAATAGACCACAAATATTCACAAACTTTTCGTGTGTTCGAGGGGTCAATTTTTTGCTTTTGGACAAAAAAATACACCTGTAGTAGAATTTTTCATTTCAGGCAATTTTTACAGCAAAACTAGGGAATCTTAAATAATAAGAATAAAAAGAAGATGTTCATTTTATATTGATGAAATTAACTTTCTCAACCCTAATGTGTCGTTTTTCAAACTTTCTATAATGGGTGCACCTATATATAATACATCCTTTTGTAGATTCTATATGACTACCTAAATATTAACGTATATAACACCTTTTTTTGTGGGGATGAAATGATAGGATAGTTATAAAAACTTCACTTCCTTGAATAAATGAAAAATAAACACTTAATTTCTAACTTACAAATCTAGATGATGAAAATGAGAAGAGGACTACACAAGCATGAACCATCTTTACCATTTGTCAGGTTTCAAAATGACCGTTAACGTTAAGTTCTGTTATTGGATTTTTTTTTTTTATCTTCAATAATTATGAAGAAAGATGTGAATTATCCTTTTTGTGTGTGTGTGTGTGTGTGGCAAAGGTGTGTGAATTTTCAACTACTAGAACTCCAAAGTGTCCCAATTATATATTAAAATTCTCGTTGCACTTTTACATCTCAAGTATGATAAATATGTCCCAATTAAGTACTTTGTGATATCAAGTTACATAATTGAAAAGGGATATATAGTCAAATTACCCAACTTGATAGCCTCTTATAATATTCTATTTAGATATGATATAAAGTTCCGACTTTTCTTACATTCTTTAATGTAATTTATACTAAATTTTGCCTCCAGTCAAATCCAAAACTTCCATAATGACAATGCTCATCGAGCAATTTCAACCCAAATTAATCCCAATTTATTGCCATATCCTAACTCATAAGAGTATATTATAGTTGGTACCCTATGTCACCCCTCTTTAAAGAACAAAAAAGTGTCTCAAAGGGCTAAAAAATGAACGACAAGGTCAAAAATCGTTATTACCCAAGAATATCAAATAAAAATCTTAAATCACATCGTAGAATTCTCCTTAATAATGCGAATCTAGACAATGACGTTTAACTAAAAAGACCCAAAACCTGCCCTTTTTTTTTTTTTTGACGTGAAAAGAAACGATGAAAAGGAAGAAGATTGAAAAAAAGAAAAAAGAAAGAGAGACGTAGTTTACTATGCTAATGCTATATATATATATATAGGGTTATCTATATAAATGCCCCCCAATGTTGTGCTATTGTTGTAATTTGCACCCTAATGTTTCAAAACTGTCATTCTTACCCCCTAAAGTATTAAAAATTTATAGATTTGCCCCCTCTGTCACAATTTGTAAAAAAATAGATTAAATTAATAACATAACATTAATCTGTTGGCGCCTGGACAAATTTTTAAGATCAACTGCCTTCAAATTAATAAAATTATAGTAATTAATTCTATATTTATTTTCACAAACACCCTCTTATGTTGTGTTTTCTTCTCAAAATGTACCTCGATCTTTTAAAATTTTGCATTCATATCCTTAAAAATTTGTACAGGCGCCAAAAGATTAATTAAAAATTATACAGGCGCCAACAGATTAATGTTACGTTATTAATTTAACCCTTTTTTTTTTACAGATTGTGACAGAGGGGGCATTTTTATAAGTTTTTAATACTTTAAGGGGTAAGAATGATAATTTTTAAACATTAGGGTGCAAATTGCAACAATAGCACAACATTGGGGGGCATTTGTATAGATATCCCATATATATATATATATATATACATATATACACGTGTGATTTTCGTTGCGGAGCTACATTATTTTATTATTTTTACAAAATGTAAACATACATTTGAACATTTTTTTTTATGGAATAGTGTTAGACATATTAAATTTGTTAAACTTGAAATATCAATTTGTATTAACGATTTAACCATTAGAATAGTTTATTTACCTAAATTTACTTATTAATAAAAGAGAGAATTGTAAAATAAAATCATTCTTGATGCCACTTAATAATCTATATTAAAATAGTGTGCTTATTTATTTTCACTCTATGTTTATAGTATAAATTTTAAGATATAAATTAAAAATGCAACATAAACATAGCTTATCAATATGTAAAAAATAGGACATTCTTCAAAATCTCCCTAATAAAAATTACATACATGATACATACTTAATTTTAAAATATTTATTTCATTAATTATAATACGACACCCTACTCATTACATAAAATATTTAAAAAAATAAAGCGGAATGTCCAAATGGGAAAAATTCAAACACAAAAAATAAGATAAAAAAAAATAAAATAATAGAGAACAAAATATGGACGTAGTTTCCTATGATATATAATACTATAAGTTTTTATTTATTTTTTATTTACTTTTGTCACTCAACTTGAACATATTTGCATAATAACTACAATAAAAAAAAATGAAAGACGTGTGACTCATTCCATAAAAAACGCGCTACTATATATATTCCTATTTTCTTTTTCTTTATTTATTTGTTGTCTCTTATTAATGTCTTTTCTCTCCTCTCTTGTATCGTTACATTATTTGGTTCCATTTTTTCCCTCCCTCACCGACTTCCCATAAATCCCATCCCCATTCTCTTCCCTCTTCTTTTCACCTTTGCCCCTGAAACACCAATCTCTTTCAAAAACACCCTCAATCTCCAAATTCCCTCCCGAATCGGCTAGGTCTTCTTCGAGAGCCGACTCTGGATGGATCTTCCGGCGAGATTGGCTCTTCTCGGAGGCTTTTGGCTCGTCTTGTCTCTCTTGCTCTCTTCTTCTTCGACCGTCAATGGCAATTTCGTTTTTCCTGTTCACAACAAGTTCAAAGGAAAAGAGCGTTCATTGAGTGCGTTGAAGGACCACGATGTTCACCGCCACCGGAGAATTCTCTCTGCCGTCGATCTGGAATTGGGCGGAAATGGCTTACCCTCCGAAACCGGGTCTCTCTCTCTCTCTCTCTCTCTCTCTCTCTCTCTATATATATATATATATATATATATATTTGTTTGGCAGATTTTTCAAATTTGGTTTTGGTGATTTAATTATAGCTGCAATTAGATTTCCGATACGTGTGTTGTTCGTGTTAGTTTTTTTTTTTTTTGGGTTTGAAATTTGATATCTTTTTGATGAGTTGTTGTTGCCATGGTTTATTCGTAATGCTATTGTTTGTGCTGTTGATTTATCTTTTTAGGTCAGAGGTGCTTGGTTGACTTTGGTTTTGAGATCCAATTGCACAGGGTTTTAAAACTTTCTTACCAATTTCATGTAGATTGGATGAGATTTCTTTTTATTTTTAATTTTTTCTACTTTTATGTTCTATATATGTTATGGTAGAGATAGATTTTAGTAATTATGTTATGTACTTGTTTTACTCAAGGCATTAGATCCATTAACAATTTCTCACTTTTACTTTTCCCCCCCTTTGTTTCCTTCCTGGAATTATTAGGTTCTGATAATATAGTACTGTTTTACATATCGCCCTGAAAATAAAAAAAAAAAAAAAAAAACCCACTTAAGGCCATTTATTATGTGCCTAGATTATGAAGGTTTAAAGGGCATAAGAATCTTATATATTACTTATTACTCATTGGCCTACGACATTTGAAAATTTTCATCATGATCTTGCCTTTCTTCCGAGTCTCACGGGACTCAAAAAAAAAAAAAACTTTTTTTTTTAACATTTACAAGCATTATATATGGCTTCTGATAAGCTGGTTTTGTTTAGGTTGTACTATGCCAGAATTGGAATTGGATCTCCTTCAACAGATTATTATGTCCAAGTTGATACAGGAAGTGACATTTTGTGGGTGAATTGTATTGGCTGCGAGAAGTGTCCTAAAAAGAGCAATCTCGGCGTATGTTTTTCTTACTCGTAGATTTTGTTTTATGCCATAAAGAATACAACTTGTGAGTTTGCATCTTAAGAATGTTAGTTTATACACGAGTCTTATCATGTTTTCCAAATTTTATTGATGTTTTATCGAAAACACGTTTACTATTTTGAATGCCATACAACAGATAGATCTCACATTATATGATCCAAAGAGCTCCACAACTTCAAAAATGGTTACTTGTGAACAAGATTTTTGCACTTCCACATACGATGGTCCACTTCCTGGTTGCAGGCCGGAATTGCTGTGCCAGTATAATGTTGTATATGGAGATGGAAGCTCGACAGCTGGTTACTTTGTGAAGGATACTTTACACTTTAATAAAGTTACCGGGAACCGGCAAACAGCAACGACAAATGGGAGTGTAATATTTGGGTGAGTTGCAATCTCAACTAATACTACACGACACTTTTTATGATTGCTTTACGTGTGTATTTATTACATGAGCTCTTCTGGAGTAGGTGTGGAGCGAAACAATCTGGGGAGCTAGGTACATCTTCTGAAGCGCTTGATGGAATTCTTGGTTTTGGACAGGCAAATTCATCAATGCTTTCACAACTTGCTGCATCTGGAAAGGTGAAAAAAGAATTTGCCCACTGTTTGGATACGATAAATGGTGGTGGAATCTTCGCCATTGGAGAAGTGGTCCAACCACGAGTAAATACAACTCCGTTGGTGCCTAACCAGTAAGTGCTAATATATTTAATATACCATAAGTGTAAGGAACCATCTAAAAGTTATTGTAATTGACATACATAGTTTTGAATGTGCTTATTCAATGTACCCTTCTTTTCTTAATCAGGTTAAGCCTGGGCATATGAATGTTGTCGTAATTATACT
Organism: Boehmeria nivea var. tenacissima; assembly: GCA_018132145.1. Taxonomy (NCBI): domain Eukaryota; kingdom Viridiplantae; phylum Streptophyta; class Magnoliopsida; order Rosales; family Urticaceae; genus Boehmeria; species Boehmeria nivea. The sequence continues at coordinate 21,722,332 of CM030874.1, read as the reverse complement.
TCTATTAACTTATCTTAGGGCGCATTACAATGTTATCATGAAGGCAATTGAGGTGGGTGGTGATGTTCTCCAACTTCCCACAGATACTTTTGACAGTGGAGAGGGGAAAGGAACGATAATTGACAGTGGTACCACCTTGGCTTATCTTCCAGATGTGGTTTATGAATCCTTGATGGCTAAGGTACACCGATGGTTTATGAATCCTTGATGGCTCCACCTTATAAAAACTTATTTGATGTTCGCTTTACACATGCTTACACATTATTCTTTTCTAATTTGTTTAGTTTCTTAAATAAATACTGTTAGGTTATGGCCAGGCAGCCTGGATTAAAATTACACACCGTTGAAGATCAGTTTTCCTGTTTCCAGTTTTCTGATAAGTAAGGCACTAATGATTTTCTTTGTTCATAGTATACTGTCAAGTCTTTTTCCTGTGCCTTTATTACTCTGGCAACTTTTAGTGTCAACAAAATGACGTTAAGATCGTGTGTTAATTTAAGAACCAGCTTCATCTATGTCAGTGAAGTATCTATTATGTTTGAGCTGCAAGGATTATCGAAACCACCTCATTTGTTCGTTTTCTCTATGCTTGCAGTGTTGACGATGGATTTCCAACAGTCACATTCCATTTTGACAAGGCTCTTACGTTGACAGTTTATCCCCATGAGTATCTGTTCCAGATCCGGGTAAGTAGAAAGACTACATGGTGTATTATTGGAGTTGGCACTTGTTATTTCTTGTATTTCAACGACACCATTTTCATACGTGTTATCGTCTTTCTCGAGGGGGTTCTTAGCTAATAAACATATTGTGTCGCCATGTCCTCAGGAGGATGTTTGGTGCATTGGTTGGCAGAACAGTGGGTTGCAAACCAAGGATGGCAAGGAAATGACTCTTTTAGGAGGTAAAAAAAACAAAAAAAACAAAAAATAAAACAAAACAAAAAAACTCTAGGTTATCATGGGAACGAGCACACATGTAACAACTTAAGATCACTCTAGGCATTACCTACATGATTGCTTGAATTTGACGAACAGATAATCTGATTTCTGGGGATTAATCCCGTGTAACTGAGAAGTACCAACTGCTGGTCTGTCTATGATTCCATTTGCTTACCTTTCTGTTTGTTTCTCATTGCAGATATGGTTCTTTCAAATAAGCTCGTTTTATACGATCTTGAGAATCAGGCTATTGGGTGGACCGAGTACAACTGTGAGTATCTTTGAGTTTATACCGTACTTCATTGTAGTTGGTCCATGGCTTGTCCATATGGTCCTAATACAACTATGATTAGGATGTTATAGGTGTAAAATTAGTGGATTTTAAGAAATTCTTGTGCTTTTTCCTCTTTTTTTTTTTTTTTTTTTTTTGGAATCTCTTAATTGGTTTTTTTTTTTTTATTATTATTATTTTATAGGTTCTACAAGCATTAAAGTGAAGGACGAAAACACCGGGGTAGTTTACTCTGTTGGTTCTCACAATCTTTCATCAGCTTCTGATCTGATGATTGGAAAAATATTGACATTCTTTTTATTACTGATTGCGATGCTACACAATTTGATGTATTAGATCGGTTGAACAAGAGACCACATTGACATTCACAATTTTTGTTGTATCATAATTTATTCAATAGAAATGTGTGTTTAATATGATTCTGAAAGAGAGTCTTCATTGTACCTGGTAGATTCTTTTCCTTGCTTTGAGATTTTTGGAACCACGTAACATATTTGTTCAGTGCCTCTGTTAAATTCTCTCTTCTAACTTTTGTAGCAGTATCTTCATCATTGAGTCATTTTGTTTATTTTCTATATCTGTCGCAGTATCCCTATTTTGTTTCACTGATTAAAAATGGAGCATTAGGTGGTGGCCAAACTGTAATACATGACAATTGACAGAGATTTTAGATGAAAATGGTAATACTTACAGGGATGTTGATTATATCCTATTTAAATGACATATAAAAATGGTTCATTCTTTTCTCTGATCTCCTGAACATGCCAAAACAGAACTTACAATGTGGCAGGTATTGCAATGTGCACACTGAGAGTATTGAGAGACGGGCTTTACAAGGTTGTCCTCAAAAACTGTACTACAAAATATAGAAGTGCCAGAACCAGCGCAATCTGGTATGCGTCTCTCTGGAAACCGTCGTCCCTCCCAAAGAACTGGATGGAATCAGAGTATGAGAAACCACAAAATGTCATCCAGAGTTTTGTATCTCAAACAACTGAAAAAAAGAGTCAGATTAACAAGTTCACTTGCCTTCGTTGGATCACCAGATGGGTCGGGATAAATCTCCATGTTCTGTTTCTCCTGTGGGAATTTGCTCGACAAGTTTTTGGCAAAATCAGCCAGGTCTTTTGCTCCCTCGCTCGCAGCAAAAAGTCTGCGTGATGTCCAGAAATAGGCCTGAGCCAGGAAGGGCGAGGACGATAAGTCCCAGAACTCTTGATGCTCAATCACTTGGCCACTAATCTGGTTCAGTGTGAACTTGGAATTGATTTTTATCACCAAATCTCCTGCAACACCAGCAATGAGAGACTTTGGCTTTCCTCTAATCGTCCACTTGATACTTAGCTCACTTGTCGATAACATAACCATATCTTGCACGGTCTATAACAAACAAGAAATATGAAATTAATAAACCAAACAAACAAAAATAAAAAAGTCAAATCAACAAAGCACATCGACAGATTTCTCACCACATATGGTTTATCTAGTGCTGTGGTTATCCATAGAGGTCTCCTGTATTTTTCACGGCCTGTAAAACTTCTAACTGGGTCCTGCAAGTTGATTTTCTCAGCATGTGAAACTCATCACAAACAAACATGTCCAATTTTGCCTCTCAAAGTCTTGAAGATACCGAAACGCAGACCTTGTATTTGACAGAAACAGCGAAGGTTCCGAGGGCGCGATTGCCTTCCCTGAGCTCGAGGATGTCCCGAGCAAGTTGACGAGCCGTTGACTCCACCAATGGACTGCTGATACACTCGAATTCGTTGCAAAGCTCACCAAAGTCCATTCCATCAACTATCTTATCAGCCTCTGATCTCTCTGTGATGGCTTCTTCTGTGGACACTTCTGTCCTACTGGACTCATTAGCAACTACAACAAACAAAACCATAATCCAATTATTGTCTCATTAATTTGCTTTCAGTGCACTTGATTAAGAGTGTCGAAAATGAGAAATAATACATTTAAAAGTCATGGGCATAAAGTTGTGACATGTAGTAACTTGGAGCCAATAAACATGTACATGTTACTATTCAAAGTAGTGATAATATAATACAACATTTTCATACATGTACTGTTTACCTCGGAGGACTAGTGAAAAATGGTGGCTATGGAGAGAGGGCTTGGGATTGGAGGTAAAAGAACATTTGGTCCGGCAGGTATTCCGGCGAAGGGTGGAGGCGGTGGCGGCGGCGGTGGCGGTGGCGACGAGAGCAGAAGAGGAAAGAGAGGTAGTCATATCTCCCCATAGTGTTTGTTGGGAAACACCTTTGTTTGGCTACATAGAATATGAGCCTCTCCTTTCTGTTTTCCTCTTTTCTGGACTTTTCCACTCTCAATCTCTCATTTTTGGATAAGGTGGGGTTTTCTTCTACTTCTATTACGTGTATTTCATACTGTCACCACTTTTTTTTTTAATTATTATTTTCCTTTCATTGTATCATTTCTAGAGATTTTTCATATCCATACCCTTCGCTAATGAATTATGAAAGTCACCGTTAATAGACCACAATATCTTTTCTTTTCTTTTTTCTTTTCAAAGAAAAAAATTGAAAATAAAAATACTAACTAGACCACGGTACGAGTACGTGTTAGTGAATAGTGAGTATATATATAAATAGTTTGTGGCTCAATTTAAAATTGATAAAATTTCAAGTAGATTATGTTACATGTGCCAATGTATGCGTGTTCTAAATTTCTAACATATAACTAATGCTCTTATATGCACATTCTAATCTAATTAAAAATGATATGATAACGAAATTTTACATGTTACAGAATCAATGTAGATTCTCTAATAAAACTAACCTGCATAATTATGCTTTACCACAGCTAAAAGTACAGTTTCTAACTATTGGTCCTAGGTTTCCACGCCCATGAACCATTAGTCCATTAGTATTACCGAGTCAATGAATACATAGTCATAATGGAACAATGGCAAATGTCCCATATAACCCTTTTTGGGGAATGAAAACATTTACAAGCTCAACACTTTCTCTCCTTTTAACGTCACCACTGCTATATTGATGAAACACTGAAGTGGACTTAGCGAGTTAGAACTAGATATGGACGATGAACAATGCCTCAACGGAACTTGATTCTAGCTTTTGTTTTACTTTCTGAGTTTGCGTTAAATTCAATACCCTTTTGACCATTTAATTCATTCTTATCTCCTCTTTCATTAGTTTTCTCTCTTGCGTGCAAATAGTCGCCATTGTTTCTATTGAGTGAATTGTGTTTGGCATTGAGATTTTGTTCATGTACATTGCTTTTGCAGTGGTGGCCAAAGCAGATTCATCAAAACACTACTCAGGCCTCAGGGTGAGATTTTCATATATGATATGAGTTTGAGACTTTCCTAGATCTTGTATCATATTTTAGTACTTTAGGAAATTTTACTACTCAAGGCAAGCCACCATGGACCTTTTCTCATTTAGTCCAAAATAGTTCCTCTGCAAATTGTTTTATATTAATGTTACCACGAATTTTTTCATTACATCTTTATCTTAGTTGAAGCTACTCGTGTTGTAGAGGGAATTACCATAACCCCTCTGGTGAAAGCTGCAATAAAATGACTGACCAAGTTCACAAAGCCAGCCTCTGATCCTTGTTTTTTCCTAGTTACATTCAAATCCTACTTCTTCCGCTAGTTATTTGATTACTTTTTTTTGTTTTTTTCTCATTATCTTTGGTTTTGGCTAAAATGTAGCTTATTAATGGCCTTGACATCTAATGACATTCTTGAGCCTTGCTTTCACAACCCGGAATTATAAGAGAATGCAAATGGAAACAAAAGCCTTCTAAAAAGCTTCGGGCAATTAGGGAAAACCGAGAGGCCTCTTCCCATGAAGAAACGAATGTTCGGTCGCGCTTGGCCTTTTCGCGCGCCTGTGAGAAGTGGAATTGTTTCATCATGGCCTAAGTTTAATAGTAATCTCAGAGTTGTAAGTGATTCTGTTAGCATTGATAATTAAACTTCTTAATTATATGCACTAAATTCACATTAGGCCTTTTATATTATTCTGAACAAAATGACAGTTGCATCAACGTGGCCACTAATCTAATCTTCATTTTTTCATAATTGCATATATCAACTTATATTAAGGTAACTGAGACGAGTCAATGGGAGCTATGTTGTAACACATTGAATTATGATTGCCGTACGGTGATATGATCCCTTACCACAAAAATTTAACTGCTCGTGGATTTCGAGCACTCATATTCAGGGTTAATTTAATTGCCCGGCTATAATTTTTCGATCGCATTTGATGTTATTAGCCTAATATCTCACTAATTAGCTAAATTAGTTGCAGCGAAGATCATTATATGTGCGTGCCATACTCGAGTAGCTATATTCAATTAAGGTCTTCTATCTAGCTAGTTAATTAAGCTCTCTATCTTGAAATTGTATTAATTGTACACTGGATCTTGCAGCTACGTACAAGAATATGGTAACAATCTCACCGTCAAGATTATTGTGTTATAAATTGTTGTTTCGTACCAATATATAAATTCAATTTTAATTAGTGCTAATTTAGTTGAATTAGATAATAATTTTATGACTTTTCAGGGAGATGGGCAGACTGTTCCTTCCTGAGTACAAGCCAAGGGAAGCATATTTGTTCAACCTCCGACTAATACAACTACATTAAGAAACTAATTTCAATTATGAATTGTCCCTTAATTATTATATATGAGTTGAAAATTGAAACCATACAACTTCCTTACACACACTCATTCAATTTAATCACTAAAATGAAATTTGAGCTATCTCTCACATTTCATCATTAATACTTGATCAATTGATTAGAACTACACACTATAAAGAAAGTTAGTTGCATGAATAGTGACCAGATATAAAATTCAGGTAACTCTCAAAAATTATATATCACAAGTTTAATGTGATATGTACCTTAGATAGGGGACATTCAAAATTAATGGGGCTTGGTCCATCCAACTTACTTCTCATTTTTCTTCTTGAAAGAAAATGATAACACTTGTATGAACAGTTCAATATCACTGCAAGTACATGATCAATATATATAGATATTGCCCACTTTGCCCCTTTCTTTTCTTCTAAAAAAGAGTTAATTCGATAATTATTTTTGCGTGTATCGAATAATTAGGTAGAATCAACTCAAAATTTTAAATTGTTTTGACTTTTCAATTCATCAAGGTAAAAATCTAAAGTCCTCTATTGAAAGAAAGTAAAAAGAAAAAAATAAAGAACAACATTTTTTTCTTCAACTCCTCCACCAACAATTCAACAAAATTCGGTTTCATGTGGGAAAAAAAAAAGGGTGTACATTGCTTATCGACCAAACAACCATTCATTGGACTTCACGCCCTATCATTTTCTACTAATTTTCACTTTGCATAATTTTCTTTGTTTCTTGTCTTCAATTCCCAATTGGAAGTTTCCTTTTGTCTCTTGGATATTCATCACCCAAAACTTTTTATTTTTTCATGAGCAAAATCAGCCATAAAGAAGAAAACAGTTTTCAGCCACAATATTCAATAACCAAAACAAAGTTGAGTTGTGTTGTATGTTTAGAATAGAAATTCGCTATAGCATGAAAAGGAAGAAGAGAACATATGCTTTCTCTCACCACACCACTAATGTGCTACTATATATATGAAACAACTTATGATTGGAATATGATTGGACAATGCACTACAACATGGTCCAACTTCTACTCTCCTCTCTCTCTCTCTCTAAATATTGATCCTTTTGTCCTTGTTCGGCTTTCAAGCTGAATCTTTTTCCCTCCCATTTGCTCTATTAATTTCAATACCTTTTCCATGCCAACTGTTTCCCTTACTTTTTTCCTTCTCTGACCCAGAAAAATTAAATAAAATAAAAAAAAAGTAAGGAAAAAGGAAAAAAAAAAAAAAACTGAACTTTTTCTGCTTCTCTTTTTCAGTTTGTTTTCCCACTTTTTTTTTGTTTGTTTTATTTTCTCTCTTTTTGTCTACATGTCATATAGGTCTTCTTGATAATGTTCCTCTTTTATCTCATTGTTCTATCACCTTCCCCACATCCCCTCTCTTTCTTCTCTCTCTTCCAACTCCAACACACACAACACATTTATTTACACACAACCACTATATATTCACTTCTCTCTCTCTCCTCTCTCTCTCCTCTATATATATATACACACACACACGCATACACATACATAAATACTATTCTCTCACAAGCCTAGCTCATTTCGTGACAATAACATTTACATACCAAAAAATCAATATGGACATTAATATTATGTCAAAACCGTTGTTTCTCTTCATCTCTCTTTGCTTTCTCTTACCCTCTGAAGCAGTTCCTCTAGGCTCTTTGGTGACTCAACTTCCTGGTTTTGATGGCATTTTTCCATCCAAGCATTACTCTGGGTATTATTTATATCATGTTTCATTTATGTCTAGTGCTAATTAGAAGTTCGTTGGAACAAATTCTATAACTAATATATATATTGTTAGTGTAAAAATTAATTAGTGGATATTAATTCATGTTGCAGATACATAGATATAGAAGGTGGGAAAAATCTGTTCTATTACTTTGTCGTTTCAGAGAGAAACCCAGCAAGCGATCCGGTCGTTTTGTGGCTAAACGGCGGACCTGGCTGCTCAAGCTTTGACGGTTTTGTCTATGAACATGGTACGCTAATCATAATTAGTATTCATATATGAGCTAATTTCTCTCTTCTTCATAATTTTAATTTGTTTAACATAATATAAATATATATATAATGGAATTTTTTTAGCTTAACGTTCTGATATTAGACTGTACTTTGATGTTGGACTGTCTGCAACTAGAAGATGCTATCTGAATCTGATACACTTTTCTAAAGACACTTTTTTAATGGTTTTTTTTCTTCAACAATATAATTGTCTATTTTAGTATTGTTCTTATTATGGGGATTCTCAATTTAATTACTAGTTAGCTGACTGAAGAGAAATCGAAAAGAAAAAAATTATAGCCGTTAGATTTCATATATTGATTTCTTTTTTTTGGCTGAATATTCTTTTCTTTTTTTTTTTGGTTTGTTGTCTATAATATGGGCACATTGCAAAATTAAAAAAAAAAAAAGTTGATTTGATTTTTTTCCTTTTCATTTTGGGTTTTAGTTATTTTTTCTATCATTATTGATTTTTTTTTTTCACTTTGCATTAAAAAAAAAAGAAAAAAAAAACAAGAAAAAGAAGAGAGTATTGTCCTTTTCATTTGTGCTTCTCTGTCTGCATGTAGTACTGGACAAATGCTGTTGTGTGCTTTGCGTTCTTTCTCTTGTCTTGTCTATTTTAGATTTGACTGATATGGTTATATGGCTTAAAACAATTGTCAAACTTTTAAGATTTATCTTCTAATTTTTTTTTTTTTTTTGGGCTCTAGGTAGTTTACCGTAAAAACATAAAGTCAAATTCAGTGTGTTTAAAAAATATTTTTGACACGATTTCTTTCATTTATATATTCGAAAATTTATTATAATAATTTTTTACAGCACAATTAAAGATAATTTTTTTGCTTGTGTATCTTTTATGTGTGCGACAACAGCATACCACAACATCCAACTTTTGCTTTGCTATATAATGTGATATTAATTAAATTGAAAAATGTTCATATGCATGATATATTGATTAGACTTATTAATTGGCCTGTATATAACACGTGACATGCTATTATATAGCATCATGATTCATACTATTAAGAGAATATCGCAGGGCTATTATTAATTTAATACTTCATGCAAAAGTGTCCTAAATTAATGTGCATGTGTGACTGCCTCCATAATACATATGCCACAAGACCCTACATTGAACATGCCTCATTAAACACTATTGTTAAGAAAGCCAAAAGGAAATACCAACTTGACTGATATTAATTTTCTCATTTAAAATTTGAGTGGTGATTGTTTTATATTAACTAAAAAATCAATTATACAGGGCCATTTAGTTTTGAAGCAGGAAAGCCGAAAGGAAGCCTTCCCAAATTGCACCTTAATCCATATACTTGGACCAAGGTCAATATCACCATCTTCTTATAATCAAAATCTTTTCATCTTTAGTCAATCAAATATTCAATTATTTGTCAATTTCATTTTTTTAGGTTTCAAACATAATATATTTGGACTCCCCTGTTGGCGTTGGCTTTTCCTACTCTAAAGATCCAGCCAAATACACAACCGGAGATCACCAAACTGCTTTTGATACACACACTTTCCTCCTCAAGGTAAATATATTTATATTTGTGTGTAAAAGAAAAAGGTAAATATATGCGAGTGTATATATCATTATGTTCGATTGCAAGAAAATGGAAATCAAATAGTACATCGAAATTTTTTTTTTTTTGGCTGATCAGAATCAATTAGTACACATTTATGTCTAATTATTTTTTTGAGGCTATTAATTAAGAGGACATATATAGCTTCAAGGGAAAAAAAATTAAGTTCAATAATTTCATTTTGTTTTATTTTAATGATCAGTGGTTTGAGCAATTCCCAGAGTTCCAATCAAATCCATTTTACATTTCTGGAGAGTCCTTTGCTGGCATTTATGTGCCCACTCTTGCCTCCCAAGTTGCAAATGGTATTTACAATTTAGTGTCTTAATTTTCTTATCACATAAAGCATGTATAATTATGTTTTTCCATTATACTCGGTCATGAATTTGTGGGTCAATATCTTGAGCACGTTTTTGCATTTATTTAGGTATCAAAAATGGAGAAAAGCCAGCCATCAATTTTAAGGTACAATACTACTACTTTAGTCAATAGGAAAATTCTATCAAATTACGTTTTTTTTTTTTTTTTTTTATAGTACACTATAGAATACAAAGTTGTAATTAACCCAAAAAAAAAATGAAGGAAATGCTAATTAATTTTGTGGTTAGGGTTACATGGTGGGAAATGGAGTCACGGACCCAAAATTTGATGGCAATGCACTTGTCCCATTTGCCCACGGAATGGCTCTTATCTCTGATGATATATATGAGGTACCAATTTTATTTGCATTTTCTTTTTAATTTAATTATTTTTTAATTGCATTTCTGAGAAAGTTGCAAGCTTTTCATGACATAGTTTTGGAAGTACTTCGACTGAAAGGTTCCTTGTGACGGCCAAGGCTAGCGCATTTTGTTATGCATATATTCATACTAGAAAGTTCTCTTTTTCGAAAAGCTTTTTTACTTTTCCTTTGAATGTAGACATAAAGATTTCAATATATATATATATATATATATATATATTGCAGTTCTTGACTATATGTACGAACCAATATTGCAGGAAGCTAGAGCTGCTTGTAAAGGAAATTATTACAATTCTCCAAAGGATCGTTGCAATGAAAAACTTCTTAGAGTAAGAGAGGTATATATATATATATATAACATAGAGACACATTGAAGTCCATTAAAATGATAAATTATTTAGTGCCTTGATTTTATGGTTTTGGGTCATACCCACTTTAGCATTATTTCCCCATAATAAAATATAGGTGTAAGGATTAAATCTCGTTTGAAAAACTTATGTACTACGGTAAATATTTGCAATCGCATGATATTATTTTGGTATTTTCTTCTAATAATAATTTTTTTTTTTTGAAATATAATTTAGGCGCTAGATGGACTAAACATATACGACATATTGGAGCCATGCTATCACAGGGCAGAGTTTAATGATAGTCAACAAATTAATGGAAAATTAGCAAACTCATCAAGCTTGCCATTGAGCTTCAAGCAATTGGGAATGACCAAAAAGCCCCTGCCCGTGAGGAAGAGGATGTTCGGCCGCGCTTGGCCTTTCGAGGCACCGGTCAGAGACGGCCTTGTCACTCTCTGGCCTCAACTAGCCGTTAATGCTGGCTCCAGAATTAACGTTCCTTGCTTTGTAAGTTTTCTGTTTTTAAGTTCCCTAAACCTAATCCTTACCGTCTTTTTAACTCTCAGATTTCATCATCAAATTCTCTTAGATTTGCATATTAGTTGACTTTGATTTGACTTTGAAACTTTCTACATTAAAAAAAAAAAACGTAATTTCTAAATCTATATACACGCGTGATTATTTTTTGTCACATTTTGTAACTTAAGCATATCAATTATAACATGCATGTGACTTGATAAATATATATCATAGAAGTATCAATCAAGTACAAAAGGATTTTATATGCTGGTTTTAGTCACATGAGTCCGGGTTGAAATTATCTTATTATCATTACTATGAGAGGTTCCACGCAGTCAGAAATTTTGACAAAAAAAAAAAAAAAAGACCTGACATTTACTTATTTGATTACAAATCATATTTATCAATTCACTTAATTTTATTGTATTCAATCAATAACTACCACGTCATTCTCGTAAACTCTTTTTGACAAAAATTTTTAGTCATTTAGCATTTCTCAATTATTATGGCTTCTATATTCTCTCCTAAACTACTTAATGAATATTCTCTTCCTGTAATTCAGCAAAAAAAAAAAAAAAAGAAGAATATTCTCTTCCTGTAATGAAATTAATTTGTGTTTAGGTGTTTTTATTACGGTTAATATGTACCAGGAAAATCACTCAAAATAGTAATAATCAATTTCGGATATTTAAACTTATGCTAAACTTTTCTACTTTTTATGATGTGTGAGTGTGATTTTTTGTTTTTTTGTTTTTGGATGTTTCAATGGGCCAAGAAACTATATGGCCTTGGCATCTATCTTCAACTTCAAGTCATGCCAACGGGAATCCAGCCATAACTTTTATGTTGTTATTTGCAACTTGCAACATTATGTCATTTTTATGGTCCTGCAAAACCTTTTCTAATAACCGTATTCAGATTTATACCACAAATCTCTCCTTTTCCTTCTGTAATTTGCAAAATTTAAGTTTAAATTCGTTATATCACTTTCTTTTTTTTTTTTTTCTTTCTTTTGGGACTAACTAAACTAAAGGATGATGAAGTTGCAAGTGTATGGCTGAATGACAAAGCAGTTAGACAGGCAATTCATGCTGAGCCAGTAAGAGTTTTTCTACTTCTATATATACATATATATATATATTTGAATATTTAAATTTTCATAACTTTTTATTTTTTATTTTTATTCATTTTGATTTTAAATTTGTAGGAAATTGAGACGGGTAGTTGGGATTTATGCACGAGCAGAATCAGGTATAGCCATGATGCGGGAAGTATGATTCCTTACCACAGAAACCTCACAATGCAAGGATATAGAGCCCTCATTTTCAGGTATTAATTGAAATTGTATTTTGGATTGGATATTTATGTCATGCAAGTCAATTTGCTCATAAAATTAACAAAGTTTATCTTTTGCGGAAATGGTCCAAAGTGAAACATTAAGTTTGACTTTTTTGTTGTGTTTGTTTGGCAGTGGGGACCATGATATGTGTGTCCCATTTACTGGGACCCAAGCGTGGACAAGATCTATTGGATACAAGATTGTTGATGAATGGAGGCCTTGGCTCTCCAATGGTCAAATTGCAGGGTATAACTCCTCTTCAACCCACTATTCTATAACATCAATCTACTAAAAAAAATTTTTGATACATGAAATTTTAGGCATTCATTTATTTATTTTTTAAATTTTTAATGCATTAATTTTTATTGATGGGACAGTCAAAGGAATGTAATTTTTGAGGAATTGCAAATCTCTTCATATATTCTCCTTTCGCTAAAAACACTCGAGGGACAGAGAAAATACAAATCACTTTATGGAACTTGAATTCTAAGGATCAAAGTGAGAAAAATACTAGTGAATCTTCCTCCTCCACTGGCACTGTTTCTCTGAATTGCCTAATTTTTGACAAATTCTCCCCTTCACACATAAATTAATAAAAGTGACATAAAGTGGAGAGACATGAGGCAAAATAGGTACCACAATGAGTGCGCAATGGTTGAAAGGTCAAAACCCACTTCACTCACAAAAGAGAACTCTTGTGTTTGTTGCAGTTACCTACAAGGATATGACCACGGCCTCACCTTTCTCACCGTTAAGGTCTGTGTCCGAACTTTGCTCTTATTATTATTATTTCATTGACCTTTCTTTTTTCTGTGTCAACATCTTTGAAGTTTTTCACTTTGTTTTTACAAAATTAAGTACCCTTATTAACAAATATAATGCTTTTCCTTGCGAAAAATTAAGGGAAATTTTGAAAAATGCCACTTATGAATATTTGTTTTAAACATTGCCATCTTAAAAGAACAGTTGCGATACATATCACCTTTTAATAATGGATCCGAATTATCCTTATTTTTTTCCTTACAAATAAGGAAGGAAAAAAAAAAAGGAAAGATGGCAAAATAGTAATTTGTAGATTAGTGGTTGACATGCAATAGTCACATAAATTGTAAACTTGAATAGGTCAAATTTTCTCAAAAATAAAACTGCCATTAATGTGTTGTAAATTCGACGTTTTAAGTGTTTTTCGTTCGATGGGGACAGGGAGCAGGACATACCGTTCCCGAGTACAAGCCAGCGGAGGCTTTGGACTTCTACAGCCGTTGGTTGGAAGGCAAACGCATATGACCAAATTTAAGAGGAGGGAGAAGAAGAACCAAATTCTTTTTCTTTTTCTTTTTTTTTTTTTTTTTTTTTTCTTTCCACTAGTTTTTTTTTTTTTTTTTGATTGTTATGTAGCCAGTATTCCATCCTTAGTTTTTTCCCCCTCAAACGCGACATTTTAATCATATGAAAGGAATTAAAAGCAATTAATCCAATAAAGAGCTTCATTTGGTCACAAGGGCTAAACCTAAGCTTGGCCTCAAGATTTGTGCATTTTCTCTGGCTCTGCTGAAAACACACGTTCCATGACTTTGTAGAGCACTTGACCCGTCCAAGCTGCCCATGAGATGGTGGTAATCTTTTTTAAATTAAAAATAATAATAATAATAATTGTGATTGTCAGCCAATCCTTACTCTCTGAAGCACCACCACAACTTTTGGTCTTTTATTCATAAATTGTGCTCATGTAATATTAGCAAGCAGATATTATTGATCAGTTCCTTTCAAAAGTCTCTTTTATTAGGTGAATCCGTGAAATTTGTTGTCGTCCATAGATAATATTTTTATTTTGAGCCTTAGATTTTTATTTTTCCCCAACATAGATTAAGATGATACTTTTCCCTACCATTTTGTCAAAAAGTGGAAGAAAAAAAAAAGCCCTTCACTTGCCAAGTCTTGGCTGTCTGTGACACCAAGCAAAGAAATGGCACAGTCCCTAGTCAAATCTGAACTACCCATTCAAATTACCCTTTAATTGCACAAGACCAAAAACACCAACCTCACAATTTCTGAATGAAATCAACTTAAAGAAAAAGGTTGGATAATATCCCCCTTTAGTCTTTATTTACATTTTCTGGTATATCAAAAAACATTTTACAGAAAGCTGATAAAGGTATAACATACAAAAATAGTAGTGACAACCATCACTGGATTTTCTGCGGATCAGAATTTGTTAGGGATGTTCGTATATGAATCGATAGATCCGAGAATTGACACACAAATATGAAATTGAAATGCTCAAAAACATGTAGGGAGTGGGACATGTAGCAAATTGATTTCATAAGTAGAGGAAAATGAGAGAGCAATAAATTAACTCTCGGCCAGTCATTCAATACTTGCATATTCAAGGTGTAAAGAGCTCTCTTCAGTGTGAATTCATGACAAATTGGCCATTCGCAACGCAACTAAAGAAAGATGCTTCAATGGCACAATTTAAACCACAAGGAAGAAAGATACAGATAGTGTATTGAGGATACATGCAAGTTCACATCCGAAAATGGCATTCAATAATAAAGAATATGAAAACAAATAGTTGAAAACGATCTGAGGCTTATTTCTCATTATCACAGGATAATTATCAACACGACAAACAACAAATATCACATGAAATTTTCTTTTAAACGAAAAAAAAAAAAAAAGAAAAAAGAGCGGAGAGTTGGTTTTACAAAAATTCCAATCCTACCCACACCAGAGAGTGAAAGGACAATTTCCCAGACGTGCTAATATAGCCGGGCCAAACTCTCCGATTGGAAGTTTAAAGATTGAAGGCCCTACAAATTTTCTTTTCCCTTTCTGTAGAAAAAAAATATAACAAAACCGGATGAAGGAAAAATACAGAACAAAATAAATTGATTACCAGAAAGAAGGGAAAACTGATCTTCTTCTTCCTTAATTTTTATCATTTAATGGCCTTCTTGTCATCTTCTCCCGGCACAAACCTTGGAAGAGTCAATAATGTATTGACACGAGAAACACCTTCAAGAGCGGACCAATCATGTAATTTCTCTGAGTTCATTTCCTCTGAAGCATCCTCGTTGCTTCCTTCTGGATGAACGGCTTGCTCAGTTCGGACAGTTCCTGAGCGGTCCAAACCAGTTGGACAAGAGGGTTCTTCTTCTTTTTCAGTCACACAGTTGACTTCAGCGACTGGAGTAAGCTGTTCCTTGGACTGAGTATTACCAGCAGCGGACATGTTGTGTGTGTCCGAGTCAAGGAAGAGGCAAACTACAGCACAGTCGTCTACTTTGGATGTCGGGTATTTGTGTCTCCAAGATCGAACTGCTGTCTCAACTAATGCTCGAGCTGCAGATGATCTCGCTGGGGCCGACGCTACTATGTCCACCACTTCTTTGTTTGAGAGAACATCCCAAAGCTGACAAGCGTGAACAAGTTGCGCAAAATACAGATGAAGAATAATAGAATATGATGATTGTTATTCAGTAAAGCAAACTGGTTAAAATTTAAGTTGGATCTCATCACATACCCCATCTGTAGCCAATACTATAAATTCGTCTTTCTCAGTGATACGTCGATAGGATACTTCAGGCACAGAGATCAGACCAAAATCCTTGAGACAGAAATCTCCAAAAGCGCGAGCCATGGCAAGACCAGGGGAGTCGTTGTTTGGCAACCAAACTCGAGCAACTTCAGGTTCATCCTGAAGAGCAAAAACACGTCCTCTACATTTCCGAATTCTCTCTGCTTCCTCTGAAAAGAAAAAGAAAGAAGCACTGCGTATAAAGTTTGTGTATTCAAAGAAGCAGGTTAAAGAGTTCATATGGGAAAAAGCAAGCGAGCAGACTAATATTAAAAATAAAATTATTAGCTTTTACCATTCCTAAATGACAGCCTTACAATGTATCGGACCACGAGTACAAATTATTTCCAAAAACGCTAAACCACTGATCATTATTTCCCATGAAAAATTATAGATAGAGAGAAAATAAACATTGATATCGTACATTTTTTTTTTGGGAAACTCCATTCTATTAACTGTCACAGTTTCATAAGCGTGGAAATCTATGCTAGCCCTGGATCTGATTGTCAAAGTAAAACACTCGTCTAGTGAAAAAATCAGAAAGAAAGAAATAATGAATGCATGAATGAAAAAGAGAGACCTGGAAGATTAGGTTTGAGGTCCACAGTCAACTGAATTGGAATAAGAGAGTTGTCTATATCTCTTGTAGCGAGTACAGCTCTGGAGTCCCCAACATTTCCAATGACAATGTCTCGGCCCTACATGCATACAGACGCGGAAAGAATTTCATAAGAAAAGGGAAAAAAAAATAGTCAACATAATAACCAAAAATGTTTGAACATTCTAATTAGAAACACCTGCTTGACTAGAGTCACAGCTGTTGTCCCACTACAGAAGCAATCAATGGTTCCTTGCATTCTCAGCTCTCTGTCCATGACCTTGAAAGCCTTCAGAAACGACTCTTTTAGCGTCTGAAAGATATCAGGGCGTTTTCCCACCTCCCCAACATCGGCGGAGACCCTCGGTTCTTCGTCTGCAGTACCTTCCGAATTCATGCTTCCTGCAGTATTGAGGCTGATCTCTTTGAGAACCTCCGCGCTGTTTATGTTCACTTCCCAGTGAGCACTCAGTTTGAGAGGAAGTGAATCCCTCACTCTTTTTGCGACCAAGTGACCAAAAGGACCATGACCGTCAAAGACACCACAAAAAACCGTGTCTTTCCTGGAACCAAAATTCTGGAACCCAAAGTTTACAAAGAGTTAGTGATTACAAAAGGCAAACGATTGATCACAAACATTAATTCAAGATGACAAGCATCAATTACTTATTCTTTTTTCAACCTTCTAGCATGACATCAAGAAATTCCACCCCATTAAACTAGTCCTTTACCACGATCTCAAGAAAACCATAAGCACAAC
Source organism: Boehmeria nivea var. tenacissima (assembly GCA_018132145.1). NCBI lineage: Eukaryota > Viridiplantae > Streptophyta > Magnoliopsida > Rosales > Urticaceae > Boehmeria > Boehmeria nivea. The sequence continues at coordinate 21,704,933 of CM030874.1, read as the reverse complement.
AACATTTTACATATCATCCAAAAACTTCAATAAAACAAAATACAAGAAATTAAAGAGCAAAAATCTGACCTCCCAAACAATCATGGCATCCTGATTAGTCCCCTTCTTGCCCTGCTGAGTGAACATGGCAGCCACATCACTTGAGCCATTCAAGAACATCCGGCCGGGAATTCGGTGGAGCGTCTCGTCCCTCCGGTAGTCGAACGACGAGTTCCTCGACCCCGTCCTCTTCCTCGACCCCTTCCATCTCTTTGACCCTGCGTTCGGGGACAGCGGCGACCCCGCCGCTGCCGCCGCCGCAGCGTGAGGGCTCCTGCTCTCCGCGGACAAGCAGGACCCCATTCCGAGGGCCCTGATTATGCCTAGTATGCACTCCAGACCAACCAACCAATCGAAACCCCTCTCCTCTGTTGACGAATCCGTCAGAATTGCCTGTCGAAAAATCCTTGCAGACGCAAAACCCTCAATCTTTCCCTTTTTTTTTTCTTCTCCTCAATTTTCCAGCCTCAAATGTTCTTCGACCAATTTTCAAGCTTTTTCTCTGATCAACTCTTTTGGCTCTCTGGTCACTCGAATGACGATCTGTAACCGAGCTTTTCCTTTTCTTCTGAGCTCAATTATTCAGATTAAACCACAAACTCGTCTTCACAGCAGTTGAATTATGCCAAAATGGCAAGAACAGTGAACACCGAGAAGCGAAATCTGGAAATCAATACCACAAGCTTTCTGCTTTCGGTTTTCCTTTAATGGAAAAAGGCACTTTTGGTGACTTTTTTTTATGACATAAATTATCCGAAAAAGCTTCAATCTCTTGCCTTTCTTTTGCCTTTCTTAGATATAATATAGAAATAAAAGACGTATATGGATAACGAAGAGCAGATCTGTGAAGGAAAATTTATTTTGGAAAAAAAAAAAAAGCCTTCAATTTCAGAAGAAAAACCAGCTCAATCAGAATCAATGATCATTCGAAGCTCTCAAACCACGGAATCGGGAAAAGCTATCGAATATCGATCCGAACAATCGACCAGAATGATTTTCCAAAGCCAGCCTCTTAGATTTCAACGATCGAAGCTAGACTTTTCTGAGAAGAAAGTGAATTCAACGAACCGAATTCGAAGACAAAACGAAGCAGAGCTGAAAGGGACAAAAATGGAAAAAGAACAGAAGGGGAGAGAAGTGGAATTTGGAATTAGTAGAGAAGAGAAATTACAAGTGGCTGCAAGAAAATGTGAGAGTGAGAGTAGATAGAGATTGGGTTTGGGAATTTTGGAATCAATGTAAGAGAGACACAACGAGAGAGAGAAAGAGAGATAATGAAATTGAGAAAAATTAATTAGACAAATAACAACCACCACCAATTCAATTAATATTGTAAAAATAAATAAAAGAAAAGGAAAAGAACTTGCTTAAAATCTAATGTCTTGTTCTCTGTATATAAGTGAGAATTTTATACAAGGCCGCCTGAGTTTCTAGAGAGAGAGGACGTTCGTTCCTCCTGGGCTCCTGGCTTTGCTGTCACTTAAAATATGAGATAATATGATATTAATTTATTTATTTTATGTGTAGCAACTAGCAAGTGGTTTATTATGATATGAGATAATAGCTAAAAAAATCATTTTTATAAATAAAAGGAACAAATTTTTTTATAGTTGTTTTTATTTGTTAAATAAATAAAAAGTTTAATCTAACTATCTATTATCATAGTTTTTCCCTGGTAAATCATAGTTTCTCACTGGTAATTAATATCTTTACACATAATTTTTGAACATAAAGATTTTTTTTAATTCCTCTGTGCATATGTCTAATAATATTATATTTATCAATTTATTTTTAACTCTACGTATGTATTCAAAGCTTTTATATTGTTCAGAAACAAATTAATGAGTTGTGTTGTAAGCGGATTTTCGTCCGAGGTGTTATCTTCGGGGGTAATGCCCCCGGTAGAATGCGACCACTAGAGAGAACGCCCGAATGACAACGCGGAGTCGCCACATCATCGAGGAAGCTAACATCGAAGGCGTCAGGGGCTAGGGTCGTTGGAGATCACCCTCGAACTGCGAGGGTGGTAAGTGGGGGCGCCACCGAAGGTGGATCCCGGCTTGAAATGAGGTCCTCGGAGGACAGTTAAGCCGGAGACCCCAGGAGCCCGAGGATGAGCTAGACCTACGATGATGTCCGCTGAAAAGAGAGAAGATCAGTCGAGACGGAAGTTTCCCTGCGAAGCTGGAGATCCCCGGTCGAAGATGGAAGTTTGCGTGTTACTCCATATCTTTCCGTGTAGTGATTGATTAACCCCGATTGTAAGGATATCTGACAGGTACTGTAGACGTCCCGTTTCCAACGTATGTGGGTAGTTAGTTGGTAACCCACTCCCGTAATTCAAGGAGGGTATGGTCGACTGTGTGTTAAGGTCACCTAATCCCAAAATTTATGGGATAATTTGTCATGCGTCATTAATGCAACCTCCCATCTCTCCTCCAAAAAGCCTATAAAAGAAAGAGGAGAAGAAATGGGAGGGGGTTGGAAGAAAAAAGGGAAAAAACTATGTAAAATATTTTACAAGAAATTCCATAAACAGTGGACGTAGGCTATTACTCCGTAGGAGGGCCGAACCACTTGAAAATCTACCAGTGTTTTACTATTCCCCACCGTAATCTCTCTGTTCATTGCCGTATCACAAGCTAGAGATACGGAACATGGCGTTTGTTTAATTTTTACACTAACAAGTTGTAAAGTACAATTTATAATGATGTTGTTGCGTGAAATAGAGAATGAGATAGAAAAATTAATAAGGTGATATGAGTTTATAATTTTGAATCATGCTTATTTTCGTTATATGAGAATTTTATTTTTTTTAAATCTTCAATAGAAAAATTTACAATAGAGAATGATTTCAAACAATAATTTTATTAGACCGCAAGATTAATTTTCTTGAACAATAGAGTGAGTCTACCAAAGAACAAATAAATCTGACAATTGTAAATCTTTAACTACGGTGCCAATATTTTGCCTTCTATTTGTTTTGGATAAAAATGGTTTATCAATGATGCCATATTGTCCATATAACCTATAAATAAAAAATAACAAAATGTATAATTTTGTGTATTGTGGGAAAGGAATAACTTCGGCGACTATATACAAAAGCTCGCAACTTTTTTTTTTCTTTCTTGAAGTGGACTTTTTTCTTTTGAAACAATGTAAAAGCTCATAATTGTTGGAGGTTTTTTTAATTAAATTTTAGTTATTAAAGGGACCTAGGAATAAATATTAGTGGATGCATGATTTTGACTTGACGAGAATAGAATTCAGTCATTCAGATTCTAATTCCCATCTTCAATTTTTACGGAGGGTTTTCGTTATTCTTTTATTTATGCATTTCAATTCCTATTGGCTTCGGGATAAAGAATAAAATTCTCTCTGTTTTCTATGCATTATTTGCAAATATAGTATCTCAATTACTTTGCTTTACATTTGACACTAATTTCTTGGGGGGTTCCAAAGTAAATGTTTTTCCATTTGTATTTTATGATGATTCTATTCCTATGTTAAGCTTTGCTAGTCATTCCAAATTCCAGTACCGATAAAAAAATAATTATAAATGCGTATTGGTAAAGGGTATCAAAACAAAAGATATATAGACTTCTAATTCAACGTAATCAAATCCACCCTTAAAAACGCTTATAATAAACCAAAAAAAAAAAAAACACTTTCTAATTATTTTCTAAGTACTTGTTATATACGCCCACATTTTTGTTTTGTTGAATTAGGGATCCAAAAAAGACCTCCCCCAGGAAGTGTTTTGACTTTTGATTTTGTTTTTGTCTTTTTTTTATTAATTTTCTTTTTCTCCTAAACCAATCAATATATAGTCAAAATATATACTTCAAGAAAAATACATACTTTTGCGTAAAGTTTCCTTTCTAACCTCTAAATTTTAATACGACCTAGCTATGAACAGATATTTAATTCGAGTTGGCTGTTTTCAAGGCACACATTATCATTATTTTGTCCGTATTGATCGCATTATAATGTATCTCATTTTTATTTCTATTTTTGAAAGAGTATCTCTATTTTTTTTTTATGTATTACATAAGTGACATCTTTCTACTTAAACGTAATAAAATACAGCAAATATCTACACAGATGGCGTAATATATATATAGACACACACGCATACGAACATTTAATATTCGCCTTATATTGTTCAAGTCAAAACAATTGGCTCATTGGATATCACTTTTCACTTCTAATATGAATCAAATATATAATATAAATATTTTCAGAAGTTGATTTATTCGTGGAGTTTCTACTCCAATATAGAAGTTGAGGTTACAGGTTCAAATTCTGGTTATCGCGTTTTCTCTTATATGGAGGTGTATATTTATAATATAATTGAGTCCAAGGTACATGGTGGTCCATGCGACAAATCCTTAGGTTATTCACTAGTGCTCCTAAATGAAGATTGATATCTATGCATGGTTTAATATGTAATTACATGTAGTTCTTCAAAAAAATAGGTTGATGTATAAGAAATATAATACAAGATGTTGTCAGTGATTTTTCGTCAGCAGATGTGTCTCCGGGGGCGGATTCTCCGAGGCACATTTAGTGGAGGCACAAGCCCCCGATTCCACCAGTAGAGCGATGCCACCCCATCACAGGAGCTTCCTCCAAGCGAAGGACGGACAAAGATTATCGAAGATGATCCTCGATCCTACAACCCCGAGTATAAATAGAGCACCGCCGGAGGTAGTGCTAAGTTTCTGACAAGCCTCTCGAAGAGGAGTTGGCGGACAAAAAAGACCAAGGATCTCCGAAGGTGATCCATCCTCGAAGAGCTTGCCACAGACGAAGGATTGCTCAAGACAGACTCTGCCTTCGAAGCCAGTGACCCCCCTGTCATAGAAAGTCTGTTCGCGGTAGCTTAGATCTCAATTATTTTCCCGCCTTTTCAACCCCAAATAGGGAATTTACTGTAACAGCAGTTTTATCCTGTAAAGTTCAGGATAACTGCTCCCAACAGATGTGCTGCTTTATTAGGTGAACCAAACCCGTGAAATAGGGGATGGGATGTTTTGTCTCATTCTGACTGTAGCCTCCTTCTTCGATCTATAAGAGAAGGAGGGAAAGTAGAAAAAAAAAAAGAAGAAAAAAAAAGGAGAAATCCAACACTACAGTGGACGTAGGCTATTACTCCGACGGAGGGCCGAACCACTTTAAAAACTCTCATGTCTTTTTACTTTCCGTTCAACTTTTATTTTCATTGCCGCATCACATCTCAGAGGTGCGGATCTCGTCGTTGGTTCAAATTCCATACCAACACAAGATGTTATATTTATGTCATTGTTTGACTTCCTCATTTTTAAAAAAAATTAAGTTCACATAAGGATACTCTTATTTATATAAAAAAATATTTTTTTTCCAAATGTCTAATTTATTTATTTTTCTCTTAAATCACAATTTGAAACAGTGTAACCAAATAACAATTCATACACCAATTATAAATAAAATTTTAGTATAAATTTTGACATTTTAACTCAAATAAAAACGTTTAATATAAATTGCAAAGAAAAAGATCCATAAATACAAAACTAGCATAATGAACCTAGCTATAATTGATGCAAGGACTTGAAGGGTTTTTTTGTTTTTTAATTATTATTTGTAAAAAAACCCCAATGGTAAATCCGTAAATGTTACAAAACCAATAAACAGTCAAAACTAAGAGTTAATACAAATCAAAATCACATATTCAAACGCTACATATATATATAAATATAAATTATATATATATATTAATATAAGACATGTATAAAAATAATTACAAAGTGCTACTAAAATGATGACATATGTAATTTATCATATATAATATTAATAACATATACACATAAATTTTGCATTTATGATATGTTGTGGAGGTCCATCTCTTTTACCCTTTATTTAAATGTAGGTCCATCTCTTTTACCCTTTATTTAAATGTACTTAATAATGAGACGCGTTATTTGGTGCTGAACCCCAAATTTAGGCCAAATATCAACATCAAAGCTAGCTTTCAACTAATTTTCACATTGTTCACATGAAACATGCTTATCCCTTGTTTTGTTTCGTTTTCCTAATTTGTTCTTTGCCATGAACATTATATCTTGAGGATAAGCATATAATATTAAATTATAATCGGAAAGCTAATCAAGTTCATTGTCTTTGCTTTAAACCCACCAAAAGATGACCTCGCTACATATGCTAAAGCAGTTTATTTTATTTTCTAGAAACAATGACCTTTATTTGGACCACAATTCATTAGATTGTAGCACTATTTTCTTCAAATAATCGAAAGAAAAGTTTTAATAATTAGTAAGGTGTTTATAAGGAGATGTGTTCTAAATGGTGGTAGGTGCCTAACTTCTAAATTAGTCAACGTTCCTTTTTCTCTTTCTTTTTTTTTAATATTATTTTTCTATTTTTTCCTTTTCCTTTTCCTATTAGTTAATTTATTCTACACCAACTGATTAGATTAATAAATAATCTTAGAACGTTTACAACATACCAATTTTCTCATGATGTCTTTCCATTTAGTCAATACTATTATGACGAAATTACAATTACAAAACATGGAAAGTCGGATGAGAAACCATGGAATTTTATAATTCAAAAACACTAAAATAATTGAAAAAAAAAATAATCAGGGAAAAATTGAATTATAGAAAAGCAATATTTGACAAGACATGAAGCCTCCGATATTATACATTCCCAAGAGTCAAGAGTCATGCTCTAAACCCATAATTTGTGTTAATTCCATGATTCATTTTTACGTATCAGACATTGGACGCAAATTATGTTTTGTTGAATAACCAAAAGGTGGACATGTTAGATAGTACAAAGATTCTATGATAATAAGAAAAATCAAACATGAACCTATAGATATTTACAATAACGTTGATTAAATTAATAGCCATGTGAGAGCACGTAACATTGTCCCACAAAAATAGAGGGTCCACGTAATTCATATGTGAGCCTCATAAATATAGCTAGTGTCACAAGCTGTATATCTCATATAGTTTAATAATAAATATTACCCAATATTATTGTGTCGTTGCTGATCTCGTACAGCGTAGAACACAGTCTTGTAAATTTGTAATTGATATGTCCAATAATATGCAAATCACTTTCAAATATACATTGCCATAATTTGCTGGTCAATGCCATGCTAATTACAAATAGACAAACATTGGGCGGTCTCTTTTTCTTCAACCTGTTTTCTTTTCAATTATTGGGATTTTGAAAAACATAAGATTCATGTGAATTAATGTTGTCCTACATCTTTGGTTTTTGCCTCCCTCCCCCATAATCTTAAAAGCCCGAAAGGTAGATTTAAACTTATGACCTCTTACTCTAATAGTATGTTAGTTCATTATTTTTTTAAAAAAAATTAAGCAAGAGGTGGGCTAGTAATAGTTGTTATATTTCAACAAAAAGAATAGGCAAAATTTATACTATCATAATAATAATAATAAATATTCAAGTTTTAAAAGTAATTAAATAATTAGTTTATTTATCAATTATTTGCACGTGTTTTTAACGACGACTCAGTCAATTACTATTAATTTTCACTATGCAAGTAATTGAATCACTTTGTATTTTATTATATTTTTTAAAAAATGTAGATTTATTCAAATTAGTTGTTAAAAATTTAATATTTACTATAATTTCTCTTTAAGAATAATGATGGTTTAGATTAATATTTTTTAATAACCAAAATTTCTAGAGAAATTAAACACTATAAAATAACTGATAAATAAAAGTTAATATTGTAACATAATTTTAAAAAATTGTAGCAATTATATTAATTATCAAGTAAGTAATATTGGTTATTATTTTTATACACAGAAGTTATTATTTTTTTTCAAAAAAAATTATAAATTGATTACAGTTTATCTTTTAATAACGTGTCATCTTTCCTTCTTTTTTTTTTTTTTCAAATTAGGGCACAAATAATGAAAGCTTATATATATATATATATATATATGAATCGGTTTGATTTGTGTTTAAACACCATATTGGATAATTAGGGCGTTGTTATTTGATATGACATATGGCTTATGCAGCTATGCTCTTATGCAAAGAAGAATATTACTGGTTAAATAGCTCTCTCCTTTTTAAATCACAAAATAAGACGTATGTTATGGTACTTCTCCTAATTAAATCTATTAATATTTAATTTGATAAGTTGATATCGGCACGTCAGCCACGTGAAACACCTCGGTTTTTTTTTTTTCAGTGTTTTCTTAATTTTTACCGCTCAATAAAACGGGGCACTGTAGTAGAATATGGGTGAAGTTGTGAAATACTTAAATTTATAAAATAATAAAAATAAATATTTAAAATTTTAAAATAATTAAGTAATTTAATTAATTTGTTAATTATTTATACATATTTTTAGTAATTAAGTTAATTATTATTAATTATTATTTTATAAGTAATTAAATTACTTTAGTATTTTGTTATATTTTTTAAAAAATATGAATAGTAATTTAAATTGAGTGTTAGAAATTGAGTATTCGCTATAATTTATTGGAATTGATTATATATATATATATACACTCTAAAAACTGAATTTTATTTATTTATTTCAAAATTTTCTTTAAAAAATTGTATTTATTTCAAACATCATTTCAAAATTTTCTTTAAAAAATTGTATTTATTTCAAACATCCTATCTCCATCAAATCTGAAGAACCCATAATATGCAATAACACCTAGTTCAAAATAACAATATAATTAACTTCCCTTAGTATGCATTATAATTTATTTAATATACATGACTTTCATAAATTTTGGTAGGACTCAATAATTTCTTTGAATCTTGAAAATTGGCAGAGGATTGAAAATCAATTGGTTGGGAATGGAAAAAATATCATATCCCTGCACCGTCCCCATCATATCATCAATATTGATATTGGTCCTCCATAAAAATATCATCATCCTATTCTTATTCTTTACTGCTACCTTGCCTGTCAGACCAAATAATATCTTTGCAAAACATTCACATTTTAATTATTATTATTTTTGTCCATGTGCACGAGAAAGGAGAAAAATGAGGACTTCTTAAAAAAAAATCATTAATACATAATTGAAAAGTTACTTATAATTAAAGTTACTTATTATTATTTATTATTTTCCGCAAAGGCCAGCAAAAGCAGTGCAAAAATTAAAAAAAAAAAAATCAATATCTGTTACATCCTCCAAATTGTGCCATATATATATCTTGTCATCAACATGGTCACTTTTGTTTTGCACGGGGGACACATGTCTTTTTCTTTTACTTTGGTACGGTAAATTGAGCTAGCTAAAATAATTTGGTATTTTGGTATGACTGAGAGGCTTTATTAAAACATATGGTTTTGATGAGATTAGACCATATAAGCATGTTAGGTGTGTAAATATTTGTACTACACAAATATTCATCCACGTGATGACACTTGATTTGGTTTCCCTTTGATTTGTTTCTTAATTTCCTTTTAAGTGTAGCATTTGAATATTGAGCTAAACCTATTATTTATTAATATTGATCAAGAGAAAGCAAAAGCAAAAGAGAAAGACGTTTCTAACTTTAATCTAATTTTAGGATTATGATTAAGCTGCGTTTATCCACCAAACGGTGGAATAAAGAATAGCAACTCGCTCATAGTCCATAGATTATATTAAGCACCTCATGCACTATTATAAATTATTATTCTCTCTTTATAATTCGTGCATTTTCGTGATCCTCCAATGATATTATTAATATCAACGAGGAAATCACGCCATCCAATAAAATGGAGGGAAATTCGTACTAGTCCAAGTTGGCAAGAAATTATATTAATGTCACTCCTTGGAATAATTAATATTTATTCTGCATAAGCAAATAAATGCCCATGAGCATATATATATACACGTTATAATATTTACTCTGGGTTTACCAAATTTTGCTCCTCCCTTATTTTTGGTTGAGGCTTCTGTAAGATTGAATTTTCTATTTCAATATGATTTTTTTTAGTCTATTTGGCATGTAACAATTTTTTGGTCCACCACAATATTTTCAAAAATCAATACATAAAAGATTAAAGAGATGATCATGTACTAAAAAATTGACTGAATTTTTAATTAATATACTGTCAATTATTTTCTTAAAACACTAATTGCTCATTTGGTCCCTAAATTTTTACTCGAGTTATAATTTAGTCTTGCGAACTCTTGCGACTTACAGTAAGACGGACGCAGGGTCAAGTTTTGGTCGGAGCTGATATTTCTTTTCAGTCCATAAATCTCCGTGCGTGCAACAAGCTCGGCTCTATCACCACACCGTCAAAGAGGTGTCCCATATACCCTTCACCAATCTTTTGACCTGCGATGCGACCACCCACACTCCACCCCCTCCGCGACGCGACCACCCCCTCCGATGTCCGAACTCGAACTGGCCGTAGCCTCAGAGCCGCAGCGCCATCGAGTCAACGACGACGATTGATCCAAGTTCTGAACTTCGAGTTTTCGAGCCGACACGTTCGAAATTTCGTGCAACGCCGGAGGCTAACGTAGCCCAGAGAGAACTTATGTTGTGTAGATGCTTCTCGGGACAGACTCGACGTATATATTAATATATGGGCACATTTCGAGGTGCAAAACCTCGAGCGCCACGAGGTTTTTGATGGAATAGTGTATTACCCTGTTATCGCTGTTCTGTCCGGTTCGAGCTCCGTACATTATATCACATTGCATTGCATGTGCCCCAGGATCTCAGGGAAGCTTCTGGATTTCCAGCAACCGCCGGAGAGGTAAAGGCTCTCTAGGGTTGGGCAGTCACTTATGTCAAGTACCTCGAGACAAGGGGAGAGATTCGTTCAGCGAGTCTTGACACTTGTTCGATCCAAGTTTTGCTAAGGTTTAGGGTTTTTTATGTTCCTTCGAATTGAAGGTCTGGGAAGTTGTGCACCGATCGATGAACAACGTCCCTGGAGGTTGAGAGTTGTGAGGTCTCTAGCTTCTGAGAGGTTGGGAATTTGAACAAGCTTTGTTGTAATTGGTGAGATCAATCTTTTTCAAGCTACCAAGACACTGCAATGAAAAAACAAAACAAAAAGAAAAGCACCAATGACAAAAACAACTTAGAATTTAGATCAAGGACAACGTAATTTTATTATTTTCCTGACGTGATAGTATATTCAAGCTTATCAGAAAGAAAATGAAGATCTTCTTTTAAGGTATATCTTTCTCTCCTTGATAACCCCTCTTGAATTTAATTAAGCAATCTAAGATTACACATGTTTTTGAAAACTGCAGGATTTAATAAGTTCCTCTTCCTAATCTGAGACATGTTGAGGAATATTCCTTGGCATTGAAATTAATATAAGATTTGAAAACAATTTTTTCACTCAAATACCAAATCTTGGCGTTGACATATTAATTTGACATTATACTGAAAATGCTAAGACCTTGGGGTTCGAGACTAATAACATATACGTACTAAACTACAACCAAAGACTAAGAAAAGTTTTCTCCTAATAATAATATTATTATTATGAAAACTAAACTAAGAAAAATAAAAACCACACAAGTCGCCAAACTCTGAGTATTTTACCCTGCTTTGCTTTGCATCTTCTCCACGGAATTGCCTATATAAAAAAAAAAAAAAAAAAAAGAGTCGACGAAGAATAGAACAATATATATCTCTCTCTCTTTTTTTAATGTCTTTTAACTTTTCCGGAAAAAAAAAATTCATAACTTTTGCATTGTGAGACTTTTGATAGGTCAACCCAAGAGAGAGTTCTGAGAAAAAAAAAAAAATCAACAACAACAATACCCATTTTGTCTGAATTGGAGATACTCTTTTGAACTCGAGAATGGCTTTACTTCGGGTTTGTTTCACTAATTTTATTCTATGTTATTGGTTTTACCAAAAAAAAAAAAGTATTTTGAGTGGTCATTTACTATCATTCAAATGACCACTCATAATAGTTAGAGAAAACACCACCAAACCATTTGAATGGTTACAAAAATAATTCATTTTGACTTTTTCTTGAAATAATTCATCTTAAAACAATCCATTTATGAAACAAACCAAGGGAGATTTTAATCGCGAGACGTTGAAGCGAAACCCATTCACCAATTCACCATAACCACCAAAGTAATTAGAATTAAGAAATTGAAATACGAAATCCACGGGTAAATGTTTTTTCTATTTCAATAAGTCCGATTGATCTAGATTATCCAAGTCATAAGTCACAATTAATTTTAGCCTCATTGTATTACTACTAATTGAACAGAAAATGAGGTTAGAGGATTGGCCTCCAAAGCAAACTAACTAAGCATTGATTGCGGTGTAAAAGAACATTATTGATTGGGAAATGCGTCCGCGTCTTAGGATTGAATGGATGGAAATTTAGGAATTATGGTTGGCCATAAGGGATGCTCAAGAGTGAACACTTTCAAGTATTGGCTGACCCTTTTCTTTATCTACCTGGATGGAGTTCATAGAGATTATGTAATTTCCACTTACATTAAGTGATTATTGTCACGGAGCATGTTGGAAGAAAGCAAATGCTCTACTGCCATAAATTTTCAAGGAAAAAGGTAATGATATATACAGTACTGTCAACACACTTCTTTGAGAAACTTGATATTCAAAGCTCCCAAACTATTGACTTGTAAGCTTGGCCAAAAAAAAAAAAAAATCTACTGACTTGTAAATAGCATGAGAATCCGACTTAGGTTTGGGTAATGAATTTGAGGATTAATAGATGGGTTAAACTAGAAAGAGAATTTGGAGAGTAAAAAAACAAGGAAAATTATAAATAAATAAAAAAAAAAAACCATCCACAATAACAAAGTCAATAATCGTCTTGAACGCTGATAAAACTTCGTTGAATTGAGCTTTGGACTATGAAGCGTTGAAACCATGCTCAATAGCCGACAAATAATTAGAATTAATTAATTGCAATATGTAATTTGTGGCAATTTTCATTTTTCACATTGCCAGTGTTTTGGTATCATACATCTTCATTTTTTAGTAACAATTTGAATCGCAAAGCAAAGCACAGAGCTTTTAAGAGGGAATATTGCAAATATATTTTTTCAGCACCGAGCATCAGATCAAAAGCATCGGACAGAGAAATTACTTATCCAAAAACAATTCTTTATTTTTCTTACTTGGTTAATTTACAGCCAAGCTAATTACCAGAGAACTCATAAAAGAGTAAAGAAAGAAAAATATTTCTTTTTCTTCTTCTTTTTTCCTTTTTTTTTTCTTTGTTGAGATGAAATCATTTTCAGCCCATAGTACGAACCAAAGCGAAGTAAACCCAAACCGAAAAAACACGTATATTTTGTGCTTATTATTACACTGGGATATCAAATGCAAAATTCTGTTCTGTAGTAACAATAATAGTGTTACAGAATGAACCTGAACATCAAAATTACCAACTTTTTGTTGCCCCTATTATCATACAGCTAAGGAGTTCTGACTGGATGTAGAGGACTCACCTAAAAACTCTGATCTTAATTGCATCAGTAGCCTGCCTAAATAATTTAAACCTTCGCCATCCCGGCCTCCGCCCCAAAAAAGGTCATGTGGTGAAGCTTCTACAAGAACGGACCCGGCAGTAGAGAGTAACATTGAATTCAAGTGCGGATAAATTGAGAACTTGCATTTCAGAGCTCTATACATGACATCAATCTTGGCACTTTCCCAATCAGATCTTATCTGCGTAAGAAAGTGCATATTTTAAACCAAAACGCTTTGTATGAGCAATATCAGTGTGTGCAAATTATTGGTTTTGCCTAATCCTTTATTTTTGATTGAATGTCGAGAAATGACCAATCAGCTGTAATCAATGAGCATATGCAGTGTATTGAATGAGCTAGAAATATAAAACCCTTCATTTCATTCTAAACTCTCTTTGGTCAGTTTCACGATCTCGAATAAAGGAATGTCATAGAAATTGGACATAGAACTTATATATTCTACGTTCAACCTAATCCATGGATGTAAAATAAAAAAACCCATTTCAACCACATCTTCCTATCCAGCTGGACATTTCTTTAAATGACATTTATGCTACACGGTAATGAACAATCCAGGCAAAGAGAATGAGACCTATTGCAAAATCCAACAGGATAACCTTACCAGAACAGGACACTGCCTCTGCATTGACCTCCCAATTCGTGCTGCCTCCTCTGGACTTCTCGCAGACTTTATATTTACGACACACTCTCGAGCCAGAGGATCGTCAACCCCAACAAATTTTTGAGCCTACAGATGAATAGCATGCATGGTATGATATATGTAATGGCCTTCAAAAGTTCTATAACATGTAGGATTTTTGAGAAGGATTGTCGATACCTGATAGTAATGCTCCACACTTAACCAAGTGCTATAATCGCCGTTCTCATCAGGCATCTGAATCGGGTGTGGAGAAAAATTTGACAAAGCACCATAAAGGTCCCATGCTTTATAGAAGAAAATGATCTTTGATTCAAATGGAGTGACAGTTGGATCAATTGCATAAGTTTCTTCAACAGATGGAATAACAGGCGTTAGATCGGGTATGGGCTGTACAAATCCGCTAATCAGCATGTCAGGTCCAACCTGCAATTCAGGTACCAAGAGCGCAAGTAAGCGAACTGGAGGCATAAGGTAGAAGATTTTTAACATATATAAAGAACCAAGATCACTTCCAACCTGCTCATAGCAAACATCAATCAAATCTAAAGCTTGTGACATCTCAACCATCCCTAGTTCACCTACAGGAGATGGAGCATGTTTACCGCCTATTATTTTAGGAGCAACAAATGCAAAAACCTGAAAGAAAACAGTAACTTAAGGTGATGATGATGAACCGGTACTAACAAATGGTAAATCTATGATGAACAACATCGAATAGAGACCTTGTGTACTACTCCAGAAGAAATAGCCGATGCTGCTAATGTCCCTCCACACTCCCACAAAACCGAAAGATATCCGCGGTCGTGAAAATATTCCATCACGTCTCTAGGGTTTAAGATGTCAAACTCCACTACCTCGACTCCTTTTGATGCAAGAAGTTTCTGAAAACTCCTCCTGGCTCCCCTTTGTGTCACCACTATTGTAGACGCATCAGACATGTCCCAAAGACTTGCTTCCTCGGGAAGATCAAGTGTCTGACTCATCACGATCCGCATTGGCATATGCCCACCTCCATGTCTAGCAGTCAGTCTCGGATCTAATTTGAAGAATAGAAAATAAAATGAACACGAACGCGTCACAGTATGTGCACATCTACCCGACTTATATCAATAATAACTTAAAAGTCACAAAGCAAGACGACACTTACTGTCCCTTCGCACAGTATTTCCTCCAACAACAACAGCATCACTCCTGCCCCTAAGTTCGAAAACTCGACTTCTAGACTTTTTGCTGCTTATCCATGCCGCATGTCCACTACTAGCAGCAATTTTACCTGTTTGTTCCAATTAAGACTAGCATCAATTCGTCGTCTGAAATGTAACTGAATATCCTAATTGATAATCAATCATTTCCTTCAAAATATAGATACATGTAATTAAGTGCAATTCAAGCTCACCATCGAGGGTCATTGCGTACTTGAGAACAGAGAATGGGACTCGAGAAGCAACTCTGCAAATCAATGGAGCATTCACTAGGAGACACGATTTTCGAGCTTCCTAAGAAAAAAAGAAAATCTCTTTCAACTGCTAGAACATGATACATAACCTAAATACTGTTAGGTACATAAGTATATATACATAATCATATTTGTATGTATGTATATATATACCTCGATGATTTTGCTTTTGAGGTCTTCACCAAGAACTTCGACTTGAATCCCTTGACTTCTCAAAGCACGAACGGCATTGCCTCGGAGATGCTTCAATGGATGCCTAATCCCAACCACAACCCTAGAAATCCCTGACTGATCCAGAATTCACAAAAGTTACCGGTCAATTTCGCAGTCAAAAAGAATTCACAAATCCAAGAAGAGGCTGATTTTTTAGACCTCGACGAGGGCGGAGACGGCGGCGTGGTCGCCGTGGCAGTCGCCGGGCTCCATGTTGAGGTAGGCGGTGGCGGCGCGGCAGGAGTCACCGGCGGCCTCGACGGCGAGGACCTCGGCGGGCTTGGTGCCCTGGGCGTAGAGGAAGCCCTCGCCGGCGACGGAGCCGGAAGGAGTGGCGACGACGCAGCCGAAGTTGGGGTGGGGGGAGGTGAAGCCGGCGGACATGTCGGCGAGCTCGGCGGCGCGGCGGACAAAGGCGGCGTCGCGCGCGGCGACGGAGGAGGAGGAGTTGAAGTTAGCATTGTCGAGAGAGGAAGTGGCTTTGCAGAGAATGGGAGAGGCATAAGCTCCGAAGGCTAACGCCATTGGAGAGAGAGAGAGAAGGTTGAGCTTTGTACGGACTACGGACTGTTCAGTCTCAGAGGATAGAGAGATGATGTAAGTGTAATCGAGCCGAGCGGAGCCGAGCTTTGAGATGCTCAGGCTCGGCTCGTCAGGTTTTTCTCGAGCTCGATAAAATTCGGAAAATGAGGCTCGAGCTCGGCTCGAGCTCGATCAACAAAAGCTCGAACTCGGCTCGAGCTCGGTTCGATAACTAAGCTCGTTCGAGCATTTTCGAGCTCGAGCTCGTTTAAAGCTCGAAAAAGCTCGATTTGAGCTCGAGCTCGAGAAAAGCTCGAGTTCGCCGGAGAGAGGAATGAGAGAGAAAAAAAATTTCCACAACCACTGAGAGAAAGGTCGACTTCCACAGCTTCGAACCGGAGCTTGGGGCTTGGCTGGGCAGCGCTGGAGGGCTGGGAGGCGCGCGGAGGCTCGACGTCGCGTTGGCGAGACGACGCGCAGGGAGGCTTGGCGTTGCACTGGCGAGACGTCGCGGACGTCGCAGAGTCGACGCTGGCGGACGTCGCGGAGCCGGCGCTCGGAGGCAGCGCTGGCGAGGCTCGGGGACGGGGGCAGTACTGGCGAGGGTCGGGGACGGGGGCTGGGCCGGCGCTCGGGGGCAGTGCTGGCGAGGCACGCAGACGGGGGTTGGGGCCGGCGGCTGAGATTGGAAGGAACGGCAGAGAGAGGGAGAGAGAGAAGAAAAGAAAAGAAAACTTTGAGAGAGGGAGGGGAGTTGTCGGCGGCTGGGAGGGGGAAGGAAAGGAAAATAAAGCCTAGTGGGTTTGGGCTCATTTTAAGAAAAAATGTAATATTATAATTTTATAAAAATAATTTTTTTTATTTTATAATATAATTATTGTATTACATATTTATATATAATATAACATGAAATTATAATTTATTATAATTTTTATGTTATCAGTTTATAAAAATAATTTTTTATAATATAAATATATATTTATTGTATTATATATAATATAAAACGAGCCTGTACGCGAGCTCATAAACGAGCCTGTTCACGAACATACAATCGAGCCTGTTCACGAATATATAATCGAGTTTGTTCGCGAGCTTTAACGAGCCGAGCGTTAGTTAGTTCAAGCTCTGTTCATTTATTATTCGAGTTCTAAAATCATGTTCAAGCTCGTCCTCGAAGTTTCAAGTTTATGCAACTATTGCAATTTGCAAGTCACCTCGAAAATGATATTTTTCATAATTTCTCAATCTCTTGATTAATCTTCCTTTGGGGAATAGTATACATACTCATATGCAAATAAGAGTACGTCATTGTCAGTAAACGGTTATTCACTGGTTGTTTAGTAAACAATTCAAATACAAAAAAAAAAAAAAAAAAAATTAAGTCGAAGATCATATTCATTCCTGCAATGTCAATATCTTTTAACATACACCCCAAATTTTTATATAAGTATTCTTTCTACAATGTAAAATAACCTTTTTTCAAATTTCTCTCTTAGTACAGCCAAACTCCTATCTAAATATTGATTTAAATTACAAACTTTAACAATAAGTCAACCCCTTGAAGGAACAACAAAATGACAAATGCTTTTATTTTTGTTTAAAGAAATATCGGGGAAGTCGCGATATTTGTGAAAAAACGAATTATAATTTGCATGAACATGCGTTTGCGCTTAGAAAGGAAATGGTAGCCTGTAAACTTGCGCACATGAGATGAAAGAGCGAAATCTAGAAGGTAAGGCAATAATAAGTCATTTCATAATTCATACATACCATAGCGAAACACGAAAGAAGTTTTTCATTATTCAAAGCAATAAACTCAAAGGGTTTCTAAGAGTGTCGTATCACAACCACACACAGCAAATGTAAATTATGACATCTTGATAAACGACAAGAGTTTTACGAGTTCTGTATCTAAGAAAATAGACATCATTATAAAACGAGTTAAACAGATAAGAGAAGGCCCATCAGAGGCTACTTCTATTATTTTACTCGAATCAGTTTTATTCCTCCTCTTCAGCCTCTTCCAGCCAATTCACAAATGGTTCAAGTGCCTTCACGAAAGTTTGCCTGCAACAACAACAACATTTTATCATCAGTGATCCTGAATCACCAAGATCATCAATCGGATTTTCATTCTATGAGCACAAGGAAAATGAAGAAGAAGCGGCACGAGATAACATGCCTGCCCTTGGGGTTTGTTCCTCGACGGAACCAATGGAGGATAGTGTCTTCTGCAAGGACATCCTGATCGTAGAGAGACCTGATTATTTCAGGGAACAGTTTCATCAGCTTGGCGTCCTCGTAGCACTGCATCTGAACTTTGTAGACCAGCTCCAGCTCCAGCTTCCCACTTGTGCAGAAAGTGTTCAACAGCCCCGCCCATGTTTTCACCTGCATCATCCCCACAAATCCAATTAAGGCCTATCCGCACATTACAAGAGTGCATTGGTTGAGACAAAACGAATCTTGCTTGCGGCTATGTGAATAAATAAGTTTACCTGACGAAGAGCTGAATTAGCATTCTGCTGCTGGTTCTTGCCGGACCACTGAACAGCATCCATTATGATATCCCAGAGAACACGCACAACCTCAATGTCCGGTAATTTAGCATCTCTGACACGCTGCTTCACATTTTCTATGACTTCAGACATCTCAGTTTCCTCTGAGATCTGAGTTGTCAGGGCAGATTTCATTTCCTTTAGCTTCACCTCAAATATTTTCTTCTCATTGTACTCGACCAATGCCACCAAGCCTTCTTTACTGAAATATTCAAAATCACAGGTCATAAAAAACAATGTCAACCTTAAAACGAAAAGCTAAAACCTTGGAGCTGTGGTCAAATGGAACAAGTTAAGAGTTCATAAAGTTTCAGATTGCTAAAACTCACGTGAAATGTTCAGAGAAACATTCAGCAGATCGCTTTGCAGATGGGAAGAACTCAAGAAGATTCTCCTCCACCTTACCGCGCTTCAAGATGGAAATCAAATCATCGAGGCTATTATCAACCAGATACTCCTTGAAAAAGTCAGTTATAAATGAAAGGACTAGCCCTTTGGCAACGAGATTGTCCTTGAGCAAGGGTTGGAGCACGGTCTCCGGAGGAAGACCTGAGAGCTTCTGAGAAAATGCAAGGGCCGTGAAGATTGCCAGCTTCTTCCTTTCATTTTCCTCAAAAAGTTCCAAAGACTGAAGAAATTTTCGCATGACATTTTCAAGATTTTTTATGAGGAACGGCCTCCGCCTCAAAATTTTCTGTATGTAGATAACAGATGTTAAAATTGCTTCACGTTTGGCGTCATAGTCTAGAATAGAGTAAGGGTGGCGCTCCCCCTCATCGGGCTTGGTTGTTCCAGGTTGTGTACGGCCGCCAGTGAAAATAACCTGCAATTTAGCCACAAAAAAAAAAAAGTAATTACCATGGTAACTTGAATAATACCAAAGGCAAGGTATTAGAACTACATCAACTTAAAAACAACAAACTCAACCAAGCCCTATATCAAGCTCAATTCAAAGTATGCAATACAAGATGCCTCTGAGTACCTTGGACCCCTCTAAAAACAGAAGCAGTCAAACAATAGTTCCAAAAGAATAAAAAGATATCCCGTCAATATTTAGCATTATGAATAGAAACTAGAAAGTTAACACCACCTTATAACAAAATTGGATCAACATATGCATTCTGTTAATCCAGAATATAATATACGACCATGAGCACCTAATAAATCCATCTAACGTGATTTGTATTTGTAGGTCAGTGTGAAATATGAAAATTTGGAAACCTTAAGCAACCTTGTCCACAAGTCATTTCAAAAAACCAGCTCTGCTACGGGAGAAAACTAAAGCATCAAAGCGTTTTCCTAACAGAAGATACGAAGCCTGAACGGTATTGAGAAACTTGCCTCAAAAAAGGTGTCACCGTATCTGGAGAAGTTAAGGTCTGAGGATTCGATGCTCTTGGCAACACTTTCCTGCACATAGCAAACATTTCCATGTTCAGCTACAACATAATAACATAGAATTCACGCTAACAGACACTTAGTACTACAGGATTATAGACTCACCAGATCACCAGCATTATCCAAATAAATCTGGACCACTGCATCCGCAAAAGCTGCAGGGTCCAGCGGCGCTGCAATGTTCCGTTTGCGGGTCTTAATCCGCGTGCCACTACATGAAGATGCATAGCAACTAAGCTTAGCAATAAAGATAAAACATAATTCTTTAGCAACTTCACTACTAAACTAATGATTAACTACTAATTATCTAATCTCAAGAAAAGGGAATACAAAAAAAGCTACGGAAAATATATCTATGATAAAGAGGGGACTTACCCGAGAGTGGGTCTCTCCTTCGAGCTGCGAAAAAAAAAAAACAAAGATCAAGATTCACTAATTATGAAATATGAAACCAATTAAGGAGTTACCAAAATTCTGAAGAAACAATGAACCCATGAAATGAGAATTGAAAAATTATCGAGAAGAAAGACATCCAAGAGAAAAGAAAAGGAAAAATTAAAAAGGCCTTCACTTTATGTTAAAATCTAAAGAAATACATAGTATCACAGTTTAGGTCAAAGATAGATCGATTTGGAAAACAAAACAAAAAAAATCTAGAAAAGGCCATCAGAGTAGTGAATTAGCGATTCTCATTAAGCCCCAAATGATTCTGAGAAATAGATTCCCTTTACAAGTTAGGTCATAAAAATCCAAGTTCCACCAAAACCCACTACATAACACAACCAGATCGAGGATAATTCAATCCGATAGCCTAAATCGAGAAAAACCCAACTCAGGAATTCTAGGCCACGAAACCCTAATTCGAAATAAACTCGAAATCAATCACTTTTAAGAAGAAAGAACCAGATCTACGACCCGTGACCATTATTCAAAAAAAAAAAAAAGTGAAGCGATCAACTGGGTTATCGAGAAAGGGTTATTATCGCTTCAAAAAAGAAAAAGAAAAAAAGAAAGGGGTTATTATTACCTCATAAACCAAGACGAAGTGGGATCGGAGAAGCGGTGAGTCTGAGAGACTCGGAGATTGTTGGGGCTTTGAGATTGGAGAGAGACAGAGAAAAAGAAGAAGAAGAATAGAACAGAAGGCGAGTTTCGGTGTTGGGTCTCAGACTCTCAGCAATGATATTTATTGAAGGTACCGAATAATTCGATGGAAAATTAAAATTATAAAAATAAAAAAAATAAAAAAATAAAAAAGAGAGAGAGAGAGAGAAAAATGAAATGCGCAATCATTGGAAACGACGTGTGGTTTTTTGTTTACATTGAAAAGGTCGCTGTTTTTTTTTTTTGGGTTGTGAAAACGACACGTTATTTGGCGAATGGTTTAAGGAAACGACTCGTCTATTAGCTGACTTCTTCGGTAATCATTATTCCGTTATCGTTAACAAAAAAAACGACATGTATTTTTGGGTTTCAAAGGTCATTGTCGTTTGAAATGATAAAACGACACGTTCTATGCTTTATGGTTTCTTAGAAACGACAAGTATTTATTTTGATGTTTGTTCGTTTGTCTACCTAGTATATGAGTCATTTATGACTTATACAAGGAAAATACATGTGCATTTTACGTTTGAAAGGTCCCTGTCGTTTAAGGGAAAAAAACGACACGTTATATGATATTTTGGTTTTTAAGAAAAGACATGTCGTTATGCTAATGTTTACTATCGTTTGTCACTTAAAATTGTGGTTACTACAGTCAGGGGAAGTAAAAATTTTCTGTCATCTGAGAACAATGATTGGAAACCAAATGCTATTTTCGTATTGAGTTAAAAGATCGATGTCTCTTGAGATAAGAAAAAACAAAAAAAAACAAAAAAAAAAAACAAAAGGAATACAAATTCATTAGCTTAGCAACAAATATGCACAGTAAATTAGCTTAAAAAATCTAGAAAAAGCCATCAAAGTAGTGGATTTGCAATTCTCTCAAAGCCCAAAATGATTCTGATAATTTTCTACATAGTCACAAACGACATTTCAGAAAACTTTCTTCATAAACGATATGTCGTTTACTAATTATTGTGTTATAACATTTGGTTGAAAACTTCATGCCGTGTACATTTCTGTACCTTTAAACAAAAAACGACAAGACATTTTCCTTAAAGGTTTAAGTATTTCTCTATGTTACATCTTCCTTTTGGGATAACAGAAACAACATGAAATTAATCTTAAATTTTTAGCATTAAAGTGCATGTCGTTTACATTTCACTTAGTTTCAGAGAAACGACATGTCGTTTTTAGGACCCTAATAAATGAGCTTATGATAGACATACAAACGAAGTGCTTTCTTAATGATCTTCTCAAATAGACGAATTCAATAGCTTGTTTTAAAGATAAACGATCCTTTTTTTTTCTACAATTACAAAAGCTACCGAGTTGGTGGAGAAAGAATTTGTTAATCGGGGAAAAATAGTAACACTTTTACCAAGGTCAATTATGTTGTGTAATCTAACTTCTTGTTTGGGACTTGGATGGTTTGAAAATAATTTGAAAAATAGTCGCTCTTTGTTTGGCATACACATTTCACCCATTCTATTTTATTTCATTTTTTTCAACTTTTCTAATCCTTCAAATCATTCCATTCCATTTTTTTTTTCAACTTTTCAAATATCTATATAATATCTTTAAATCTCAACCATTCATACCACCTCGAAATTCGTAAAATCAAACCATTCTTACATTATTTTTTCAAACCATTTTTTTCATCCCAAAAAATGGGATGGAATGGCCAAAATGACCACCCCAAAATAGAAAAATAATTAGAATGGTTTGACTTTGTGAATTTCGATGTGGTATAAATAGTTGAGATTTAAGGTATGTTTGGTTGGAAAGATGGATTGGTGGGTGGACGAAGATGTGGAAGAAGAAGTGGAATTTCTTTGTTTGGTAGGAGGGCGGAGAAGATGGAGGGAGAGGAATGGAGGGAGAGGCTCTCTCTCCGGGCCCACTAAATTGCATCATTCCATAAGTGGAAGGATGCAACTTTTTTTTTCCTCTTTTATTAGCAAAAAGTCTATTTTGCCCCTTAAAATAATTAATAACAAAAAATAAAATGGACAATATAGTCATTATACAAATAATTACTATCAATCTACTCATCTCTCGTTCCTTCTAACCAAACAACTTGAAAGATTATTATAATCATCTCAATCCTTCACACTCTCCATCCTTTTAATACTCTTCATCCTTCCTACTCTCCATCCACTCAATCAAACATACCCTTAAGGGGCTGTTTGTTACGCGGGTATCCTCAGTAAGGGAATGGGAATCCTAGGATTACCTTGTTTGTTGCGTGTTTATTTTAATTTAAGATACCCAGGTATCTGATTCCCATGGGTATCAGATTACCTCAAAAAGGGGTAATGTGAATACTGTGAAAGGAGGTGGATTTCAGATTACCCTCTATCTAATAATCAAGATAATCTTAACAAAATCAAAATTAGGACTTAGTTATCCTTTTATCTTTCAAAATAAAAAACAAGCTGACCCAAAAAAAAAAAAAACACACACACACACACACAAATCTCAACAAAACTAGACGTCTCCTTCCTCGTACAAAAACCACTCTCGTCATCCAACCTCTCCATCTCACGATCTGCTCATCATCTGTCAGTTGTCTCAGGTATTAATCTCTCCCTCTCTCTCTTTCTCTCTCTCTCTCTCATGCATTGAGGCCGATTTCAGGTACGTCGGCGATTCTTCTCCGTCGTCGTCTTCGTCTTCTCCGATCTGACTTCTTTGCTGAGTATTCTATATCTCTGGTTTTTTTTTTTTTTTTTGCCATGCTTGTATCTCTCTGCTTCAATGTCCGTCTGAAAGTTGAGATTTTTAAGCTGCTTGGTCTCGTTTTTGTGGTTTATGCTTCACGGTGTTTCTCAAGTTTGCCTTTTTTTTTTTTTTATAGTTTTGGCGGTATAGATTTTGTTTTTTTGTTTTTTGTTTTTTTATTCTGTTTCAGTGAATTGATATTAAGTTTCTTTGATTTTGGTTTGCTTTTGAGAAATGTGTGATTTATGCAAGGACTTATTCGAGAACTGGTCTAAGCTTGAAAATTCATGTTTCTCTGTTGAGACTGTTTCTGGTGGAATCACAAATCTCTGTGAGTTCTTGCAACTTTCGTATATTTTATAATAATGTTTGGTATTTTGAACTTTCTGTAGTTAGTAATATTGCTTGTAGGATAAATAAGGAAAAAATTGTGACGTTTGTTTGTTTGTTTTTTTTTCTTTTGGCTCTAGTGTCATTTGGAGAGAACGATGATGATGATGATTATTTTGGTTCATGTGTTTCTGTACATTGCAATTCTCTGTGTTTGTGATTGTGCATGGATGTTTGGCAAATTGATTCGATCCAACTATTGCTTCTTCACTTCTATTTTGTTGTCTTCTTTTTTTCTTTTTTTTTTTAAATTTGCCCATATTTTGATTTATTTCAATCGTGTTTCGTTTAAGATTTTCAAATGCAATTGATGTGAAATATGGCTTTTCATTAATTCTTTCCACGTTCAATAGTAACTACTAACTAGTGCTTAGATTGAAAAGAGGCTAAGATAATGATGTTTTCAATGTTGTTGGTAATATATTGTTGTTATCTATATTCTGTCATAGTGCTGAATTATCTTCTTTTAGAATTGAGCGTGGTTTGAAAGTCGTATTAGTTAGAGGTAGAATTTTATACAATGAGCTAATGTACGCTTACTGCACTAGACTTTTATATCAATCTTACTTCTGTTAATTATTGGAATGAATCTAATCGATATAATTAACCAATTGATCACTCTTTGTTTTATTGTTATCAATACTGCAGATATGAATCTTATTTTCCTAATTCATCGAAATTTAAGAGTTGTTTCTACGTTGGTTAAGTATATTGAGATGTTAAACCAAATTTCATTTTTATTTATGGTACTTGTAATCATGGTTATCCATGAAAAACACTTATTGAGAGATAATAGGCATCGTGGAGAAAATAGTCTTGCTAGAGCTATGTTACGTGAAATGAATTTGAATAGATTTATATGTGAAAGTGAGCGAGCATGCTTAGACACTACTCGTATGGATATAAGAGCTTTTGGTATTTTATGTACAATGATTAGAGAGCATGGAAATTTGAGAAGAACAAAGAATATGGACATTGAAGAAATGGTAGCTATATTTCTCATCATTATATCACATGACGAAAAAAAATAGGATAATGAGACGCCTCTATGCACGCTCTACAGAGACTAATAGTAGACAATTCAATCTCGTGTTAAATGCAGTGACGAAATTTTTTTTACTGTCATTATAATAACATATTTCAGTTTACTAATTATTGTTATTTACTGAGGGTATATTTGTCCACATATTAAAATAACATTACATTACTATGTTTAACCAAACAATGTAATTCAACATTCCTAGGAATCTTAATTAAAATTATAATTTACAACCAAACGCTATAATCTGAAATTCCTGGATATGTGATTACTTTAATAAGATTCCTGGGTATCTTATTACTGAAGATTACAGTGTACTAAACGGCCCCTAAAGATATTGTATAAGGATTTGGAAGTTGAAAAAAAATGAAATGATTTGGAGGATTAAGAAAATTGAAAAAAATAAAAAAAAAATGAAATGGAATGTAATAGTTAGAAAGGGGGGCCAAACATGGGTAATTTATACCAATTAATTAGTTAAAAATGAGCAGTCAAAATTGGTTAATTTGGTACATTTGTGATTGTGAAAAGTACAAAACTTCCAAGAGTATTCAATGATTCTACCACCAAACCTAATTGAAATGACAATATTTTTTATAGATAAAAATATTTACAACGATTTTATTTTCCTGATCTTTTGCCTTTTGGCATCTGATTAAGGAGAGAAAAAAATTGACCCAAATCATTCGCCTCTATGATCTACTAGAGTAGCTAAAGGAAAGAACATAATTACATGAAAAACTGATGAATGCTTTTTGATAAACAAAGTGCAAGGAGTAATTCAATGGTCATTTTTAGTTCTTCTTTGCTGGATTTTTTGGTACTCAATATTATGGTGTCCTTTACGCAAGAAAAATACGACATGTTGTTTGGGGTTTCAATGCTCGTTTTCGTTTGAAATGATAAAACGCGGTTTCTTAGACAGGGCAAGTATTTTATTTTGATGTTTATTCGTTTGTCTATTCTGTATATGAGTCATTTATGCATGGAAAATGCATTTTATTTTGCGTTTGGATCGTTTAAGTTTAAAAACGACACGTTATATGATGATATATTTTTAAGAAAAGACATGTTGTTTTTGTTGATAATTATTGACGCTTGTCACTCATTTAGAGCATCTCCAATGCAATGATAAAAAGGTGTGCCAATGCTAAAATTTAGCATTTGAGAGAAAAATAAGTCCTCCAATCCAATGCCAAATTGAGTGCCAAATTTGGCAAATGCCAAATTAAGTGCCAAATTTGGCACCAAGTTTGGCATAATGCCAAATTTTAACATGTACTATTAATAATTAAATATTCAAAAAGCACACAACTTCCAATAAAGTAATAATTGCTTATTACTATTAAATGACTTTTTTTGATTTCTACACCTAAAAAATAATAAAATAATATATAGCATTGATAATGCTAATTGAGTGCATTGGAGTAAAAATTGAATATCAATGCTATATTTGGTATTTTTTCACTTTTTTGTGCCAAATTTAGCATTGACATTGGCATTAGCATTGGAGATGGTCTAACTATGGTATCAATCAAGGAATATCGTGTAAATAATTTATGTCACCTAGGAACAATAAACGACACATCATCGAAGGTAAATATTTTAATGCCAGTAAGAAACATAGAAAGAAAGTAGGAAAAATAAAAGCCAATAATTGGAAATCACATGCTATTCTAGTTTTGAATTGAAACATTGATGTCTCTTGAGATGATAAAATGATACGTTATTATTCTAATATTGTTTTCGAGAAACGGCATGTAGCTTATGTTAATGTTTGAAGTACTTTGTTGTCGTTTGTACAACGCAAAAAATGACACATTGATTTGTGTTTCAAAATTCATTGTCGTTGGAGGAAAAACGACATGTTATTTGCAGTTTGTTGTTGTTTCGTTTATTTTAAAGAAACTGACCATTTGTTTGGTTTGGCCATTTTGGCCATTCCATCCCATTTATTGGGATGAAAAAAATTGTTTGAAAATGGTTTGGAATAGTTTGAAAATGATTTGTAAAAATGATGTAAGAATGATTTGACTTTGCTAATTTCGAGATGATATGAATGGTTGAGATTTAAAAATATTGTATAGGGATTTGGAAAGGTGAAAAAAATTGTTGAAAAAAAATGAAATGGAATGGAATGATTTGGAGGATTAAAAAAGTTGAAAAAAATGAAAAAATGGAATGGAATGGAATGAAAAAAATGAGTTCCTGGGTGATTTTTTTTCTCGTGTTTAATGTTTATATGTGATAACACATCCAATATATAACAATATATTTCCCTTCATAGTTGCAAAAAAGCACATATGTTTTAATTTAATATTTGATGTCGTTTTAGAGTAGTGCACAACATCCAACTGTTTGTCCATTACTAGCGTGTTGTACAGGTGTAAATCATAATTTGATTTGAAGATATATCGATCGTTCGATCCTGTTTCAAGATTCTTCTGTTTGCTGAATAGTCACAAACGACATATCAGAAATTTTTATGCATCGAATTAAAGTGACATGTCGTTTATTATTTATTGTGTTATAACATTTGGTTGAAAACTTCATGTCGTTTACATTTCTGTAACTTTAAACAAAAAAAACAAGAAGTCATTTTCCTAAAAGCTTTATGTGTGTTTTCTCTATGTTATATCTTCTTTTTGGGATAATAGAAGAACTATGTGGCTAATCTTAAAATTTTAGCATTAAATTGCATGTCGTTTACATTTAAATTAGTACCTCTGTTTCAGAAAACGACAAGTCGTTTTTTAGAACCTTAATAAATGAGCTTATTCAGATATGCAAACGAAGTGCTTTCTTAATGATCTTCTCAAATAGACTAATTCTAGCTTGTTTTAAAGAAAAACGACATCTTTTTTCCCCCCCCTAAAATTACGAAAGTTAGCAGGTTGGTGGAGAAAGAATTTGTTTATTGGGGGAGAGGCATCAACAGTTTTAGCAAGTAAAAAATTTACTTGCCGGTCAAATGTTTTGGGTAAGGCTAGCTTTTGCTCAGTAACTAGTTAAACTGAGCGGTCAAAATTGGCAAACTACCGTAATTTCGTAAAGTTGTCATTATGAAAAGTACAAAACTTCCCAAGAGTATTCAATTATTCTACCACCAAAACTAATATAAAATGTCAATCTTTTTTATCTACACCAATAAAAAAAAATTCATTCCTTTCCTTTTCCTGGTCTTTGACATCTTATTTAGGAGAGTAAAAAAAAAAATGATCCAAATCATTTGCCTCTATGATCTGTCCACTATAGTCTAAAAGCTTGATTTACTAGTATAGCGAAGAAAGAACATGATCACATGAAAAAATGATGAATGCTGTTTGAAAAACAAAGTGCAAAGAATAATCATTAATATGCCTTGGAAAAAAAATCTGTTAGGGAGCTAAGACTGCTTTGAAACAAATCTGTATGAAATATCGAAACTGCAAGCAAAGATTATCATACCATTATCCTTATTTATTATCGTGTGACAACTTTAATATTGTCGAATGTCGATTTGTCACACTTTTAAAACTTATTTTAAAAATAAATAAATAAATTCCTCTTACTTGATGAAAAGTCGTAAGAGTCGCATAAAAGGAACCTCTTCAAAGTGCCAGACTATAAGTCATGTGGTTGTGCTTGTTCCACAACGTTCACTGTCTATATACCAATAGCTATTTAGCACAAGTCAGTAAGAGCCAAGAGGTGATTGATTGGCACAACTCAAGCGTTATTGGTCTGTGTTTGTTTCACAAATGTTAGCATTCACAAACAGCCATATAATCACACAGGTACCTATCAACAACGCAATAAACATGTTTCAACAAAAACTTGATCGACCCTATCTTAAGGAAAACAAAAAATTGCAATAAACATGTTTCGACTTTCAAAAGAGACACAAAACACAAAATTAACCAAAAGCCAGTAATTTTTTAAATCCAAATCTTCCATCAATATATATATATATATATTTTTTCCTGTTTCTCTGTCCTCTTAACAAGATTTTGACAAATAAGCAAAATAATTTAATATAAAATATAATAAAACACAAAGTGGTAAAAAAATTTAAGTGTTTTTCCTTACCTATCAAAATTTTATTTAAGAGAGACAAACATATAAAGGGGACAAGATCTGGGTTCTAACTTTTGTGGCCACGGGGGACTTTAATTATCTCAAACATTCGTAGAACGGGTTAATAAATCTCTCTTTAAGTTGGAAAAAAAAAATCAATCGAGACAAACCAAATTGAACAAACAAGTTTCAAAGCAGAAATATTTTTTAAAACTGAGCATTGTGCAATGTAAGAACTAAATATCTTGGCCAAATTGACTCGGCACTGAAAATTGCTCAACCCCACCGTTGGTGATGTTATTTCTCACATTGTTAAACAATTTGAGCAAAAATCTCCAAAACAACACTTGAAACATGAAAACGTTTTTCACTGAGGACATTCATCGAACATCTCGTCGACACTTTCCGAAACTGAAGAATTAAATCGAACCTACGGTTTATCTTCTCGAATCACGTCGGAGTCGTCCACGAGAGAAGATTCAGTTTGAGGGTTCTGGTGATTCTGTTGTTGTTGATCCGCATTGATCAAGTTTTCCATGTCTCTTATCCTCATTCTCACCACACTCGTAACTAGTACTGTAAAAAAAAAAAAAAAAAACCTCAATTGTTTGTTAGTGAGTTTTTTATAGGTAATGGGAGAGAAATTAGGAAGCTAAGCATTGAGAGGGATTTTTACTGGCTGCTGTGCCAATGGTCCATAGCCAGAGGATCTTCAAGCCAGGACTCTTCTCTCGCGCCATTACGATCTGTCTGTCACTAATCACTATCAACGCTTCCTTTTTCTCACTTCTCACTTCGCACTTCTACACTCGGGCTCGACTAACATCTCAGCTTATTAAATACTGAAATGTTAATATATTGTCAATTTTAGCACAATTTTAGTAGCTACTCAATTTGAAAATCTGAAGAAAATAGCTACTAGGTCGTCTCATTCACTCTTTATTAATTATACGCGATCATTGTAAAATTACTATGAAATTGATTATTTTCCATTCAACATTAATTCTCTGTTAAAAATATATTAAGATGTCGTTTGGTAAGGTTTGTGTATAGCCTGTAATATGTTTATGTTTATTGAAAAAACAAAAACAAAAACAAAAAATACTATCGATCTTGTTGGAGCATAACCCAATTTAGAAATAAAACAAATTTTTATCTTTGATCCACTCTAAGGCAAGTGTGCGTTTATAAAGAGGGTGTGTTTGCAAAGTTTGAACTCAAGACTTTCTGTTATAATATCATGTTAAAGTAACGATTCATTCTAAAAAGTGTATGGTATAATTGAAGACGGATCAATAATAATTTTTATAGTCTCAACACTACATAATATACTTATTTGAGCCTACTTTTATAGTTAAAGTGTATGGTATAAATTAAAAGTATAATATAAAACATATATGTACCAGTATTGTGTTAAAAGAAAAGGACCATTCTTCAACATCTTTCTTTCTTTCATTTTTTATTTTTTGTTAAACCCAATGAACTAAATAATTTATCCAAATTACATCCGTTTGGTATTCCGGATTTGATAAGATTGAATTGGATAAATTTTGTTGGATTAGATTAGATTAGATTGTAGTTAATACTATGCATGTTTGTTGTGGTATTGGATTAAATTATGATCATATTTTTAAAATTGTAAAAGTAAATAACAAGGCATATAAAACTATTAAAATAATTAGACATACATAATTTACATTTAAATTTAATTAAAAAGTATTTTTTTTTTTAGACTCACACTATTTTTCATGGGATTATTTATCCCATATAAGAGGGATTATTTTTGTGGGTCTTATTTTCAATTATTCAATCCCACCAGACACTAAATATGAGATTAGACTAATATTCATCCAATCCAAACCAATCCCCCCTAATACAATGAACTAAACGCAAAGTCAATTACGCTTTGGTTAATTTTAAGGGAAATCCCCACCCTTTTTAAAGTCAGCGGGGACCTTATATAAAATAAGTTCATACAATAATCAGGAGCTTATTTTCTTATACATGCTTCAAATTTTTGACTCGTTAAAGAGATTGATATTCATGCCATTATATTGTAGTTGTTGCTCTTTGAACAACCAATTCAAATGTATTGGAGGAATAAGAAATTAACGTTATGACTTCCGGGGTGAGTCTCAAAGACTTTTTTAAGGGTATCACAAGGACTTAAGATTCATGTGTGTTTAGTGGGAAAAAAAAAAAAGAGTGTATTTTGAGTGGCATTTATTTGACCCTAGCAAAGTTGACAAAGTTGAATATGCACTAAAATCCACTTTGAGGTTTGGTATATACAGGGTTTTGCAAGGAATTTGTGCGTAACTGCTATTGTTTTGGAGTTTTGCATTGGATGTGGACCTTCACGCTGGCAATTTGGGTAAAAAAACGAGATACGACACGTGTATGACACGGATTTGAGTTTTCTCTTAATGAGTATGTGTCGTCTAAATCATGTTGGACATGATTAAATAATGAGTGAATATAACACGAATACACTAACACGATTTAAATCTGTTAATTATTAACTATCATTTACCTATCAAACTAATTCAAACCCTTAAAATTTAAATTATACACACCCTTAAATTTTAACAGTTTTGATCATTTTAAATAGTTTTTTTTTTATTTGATATTTCAACAACTCTTTTTATAACTCAAATTACATATTTTTATATCTATCCAAACAACAATTCAATAAATTTTCAATTTAGATTATTTGAGCCAGACAATAATTTAAATTTTTCGTTCAAATTGCACAATTTAAAATTTTCAATTCAAATGAAAAAAATTCAAATTGCCACAATTTGAACCCGTTTGTCAAACAACACCGTAGTGTGGTGTAATTGCTATTGTTTTGTAGTTTTGAATTAAATGTGGATATTGATCCTATGCAATAACCATCAAACTTTATGAAATTTTCAATATCCATTATGAAATGTCTCCACAATATCCATTATGCAAATCAAATTAAAGAATAACTAGTTCCTTTAGAAAAGAAAAAGAATATTATGATATTAGCTTTGGAAATTAATATAATAATTACCATCAAATAAGCTTACGGCTAGATTATAATGAACTTAACGGGTATAGTTGATACCAATTACCAGCAGATATCCTAAAGGACTAAAACAAAAATATGAACTTATTCTATCCTTCCTTTTTTTTTTTCTCTTCTTTCGGGGAGTTTCAATTTTAATTTCAGAAAAGATGGATATTAATTTTGTGAAAAAATAAAAAAGAAGAGAGAATAAATGTAGGTGTATTGTTTATCCGTGCACGTGACAGTCAGAGCAAAGTGCATGTGCTCTCCAGTTCTGTATAATCCAGCTGATCAAGATCATGAGTTCTTTTGTGTTGTTGTTGTTGTTTTTTTTTTTCATTTTTTTTCATTAATTGACAATACTTGACTTCTTTATGATTTCGTATAAAATATAAGAAAATATCTCATAAAAAATAATAATACAATCAATAAGCACTTGCAATGTGTTTGGATATAACCCATTGGAACTCAAATCATTAACTCCATTTGGTACACATATTTAAATACTTAAATGTGAACATTTATATAATGCTTTATTTTTCTAATTTAAAAATCAAATGCTTAAATATTAATTATTTAAATCATATTAAAATTAAAAATAGCAACAATTAATGTAAAAAATATATATATATATATTTTAAATGGTCGGCATATGCTTTCTTCAAAGAACACTCAAAGTTTGACCGTTTCATTAAGATCGAATAGTTGGACCAAATCACTGTGTGATAACATGCCTAATCTTTTTCTTTTTTCTAGATTGTGTACATAAGTTTTTCATTTTAAAATACTATACCGTGTAAAATCATGTCCATATAGACATAAAAGATCAGCCAACACTGTCCAGCAAGGCAACACAGTGTACATATTATTATATGAACTACTAGAGCCAACCGATAGCTCGATTTATTGTTTAATAATGCAATTGCAATCTGATGTGTATTCACATGATTGATAATTGGCTCCATCTAAACACTCATGTACATGTGTAAGAAATAACAACAATAATGGAGACCAACTCTCTCTCTCTCTCTCTTTTTATTGAAACTTAATTTTCTTTTTAAAATGGTTATACTGATACAAGCACAAAGCAATATAATGAACAGGACATTCTTCCCAATCACATGGACCAAGCTGTCGTTTTGCCTTTCATCATTTAAGATTAAGATTAAGATTAAGAGAAAAACGTTACGATAAACACTTTATAGTTTGAGAAATGGTCGTACAATTGAATGAATCAATCCAATGGGAAAATGTGACTACAAATTATGCCAATCTCAACTTATTATAGGACAACATAAGGAATTAATGCACACTATTCAGCATAGGATGATACAAGGAATCTCACACTTTTGAAGGAATGGGTAATTACATTATTATTATTAGGCTTTGTAATGCTCAATATTTATCGGTGTTGCACGTAATATTATAAATTAAAGTTGTAACAATATAAATGGCTGATGTAACAATTTGAAATAATCACTACATCATCCTTTTATATCGTTATAATACTTTTTTATATTTTTATATTAGCACACTAATAAGTAGAGTACTAAAAAAATACATGACTATAGCAAATTCAAAACACATTTAATATTCATCTTTTTCTAGCAAAAAAAAAAAAACATTTAATATACCTTATTACAATAACTTACTTTTTTATTTTTCATTTTTAAGTTTACAAATGCAATCAATGTACTGAATAAAAAAGTTATTAATATCATTACTATTTTTATTATTATGTCTCATCATTTTCTATCAACTGTGAAAAAATATATGGTAAACTTCTGAGAGAAAGAAGGGAAAAAAGAATAAGATTGATAGGTTTATTATCTCTTGGCAATTGTCATCGAATACTTTGTCACATAAAATACGATACTAGATTTGTAGTTATAAACGATACAATCAAACATTTATTGAATCAAGATTTGTTTTTCGTTTATTAAAAGAAAATTCCTTGGTCGGTAAATATATGTATAATCTAAAAAGATTTATGCAAAGTTCTTGGAGTAAACAAAAAAATCCTTCTCTACATGGAAATATTGCTTTTTGAGAAACTAAACTAGTACACATGAAAATATTATTCGGATTACAATTTCTTTTTGGTATGAAAATTCTTGAATAAAAAATTGCGTTTACAATATTATATTTATGCCTTATTTAAGTCATGATAGAGAATATTTATCCTAATCACACATATTCAAAAAGTAAAATCTCAAAACATACCACTAAAATTATAACACAATTTACATTCTAAAATACTCAAACTTTAGAATAAAAGAACAACTACAATGATATAATAATTATTTAAAAATATGTCTCTATTGTTAATTGCATTTTAAAATTAATAAATAAATATATTATTTTGACTAATTTTTTAGCTAAAATTTTAGACTATGTAGCATGTAGCATTAAGTCAAAATAATTAATCCTAACTACAAGCAACAGAAGCCTCTTAAATATAGTTTTTTTTCTATATTTTCCAAAAAATAATTATTACCGCACAATATTTTTCAACCCAAAAAAATTAAAAAACCGCATGTGTTGGGACTTGGGTGGATGCTGTATGCTGCCATACTGGATAGTATATTGTATTTTTATTTTGTCCGAAGTCCGAACTCGAAAAAAAAAAAAAAAAAAAAGCTTGTTTATTGGGAGCGAGAAAAACCAAAAAATAAAACATTATAATAAGTAAAATAGGGGAAATCAATCAAGAATGGCGGAGATCTTCAAATACCAATGTCTCTGTCTCTGTCTCTCTCTCTCACTTCGCACCTTCTAAATACCACCAAATCCACCACACCCTTCAGGCTCTCCACCACCAATATTTTCCCTCTTTCCCGTTTTGCCCCTCTCCCCTCCCTCCGAACCCCCTTCTCTCCTCTCTCCGCGAGGGTATCTCTGTCATCCGCCACCGCCATGGGAGACGCTCCTGATGCTGGCATGGACGCCGTCCAGAGACGCCTCATGTTCGAGGACGAGTCTGTCTTCCCACTCTCTCCTCCTTTTCCTTTTATGCTTGAAGCTCTGAGCTTTTCTGATTCTTTTTCTCTTTGGTTGATTGGAAAAAGTATAGATTTTTGGCTTTGTCTGGCTTCGTTCTTCTCTGTCCTTTTCAGTTCTCGACGTTCGATTTCTCTGTTTTTTTTTTTTTTTTACTTTTTATTATTGTTTTTGTTTGCTGAGAATATTTAATCTGAATAGTAAATCTTCAGTTTTTTTTTAACCATCTTTTATGCTTAATTTGATTGTGCATGTTTGGTTGCCGAAAAAAAAAGAAAAAAAAATCCGTAGATTGTGACTTTAGGGATATATGGAGTCCTTTTTGTTACGTCGAGTTCAGCGAGCACAAAAAGTTGAATTTTCGGCGTTGTTTTCATCTGGTTGCTTAAGAGAGCTAATACTTTTGCAGAGTGATGAATTGTTATCAAATGGATTCGTGATTTGATTTAGCCAAAAATGTTGATTCCGCAGTTTTGCGGTTGGAGATGATTGATAACATTGTTGTAAATGGATTTGTATTTAGTTTTTCATCTGATTGCATATTGGTTTTTATTTTCTTTCCGGGACCTGAAAATATATGTTGAATTGAATTTTCTCAGATGTATTCTAGTGGACGAGAATGACCGAGTTGTTGGGCATGATACCAAATATAACTGTAAGTAGATATCTGATTGTAATTGATTTGTGCGTTAAAAGTATGGATGGTTTTACATGATTCAACCATGGATAAAATCTTTTTCTTTTCGACTTGTTCGTGTTGTTGCTCGCTCTACTTTGTAGATTTTTCAGAATCCTACTTTAAACGATATGTTGTCGCGTTTGTTCTGCTGTGCTTGCAGTATAGTTTGATAGATTGTTTTTGTGTTTTTTGGTAAAACTGCAGGTCACTTGATGGAAAAGATTGAGAAAGAAAATCTGCTCCACAGGGCTTTCAGTGTGTTTTTGTTCAACTCAAAATATGAGTTGCTTCTTCAGGTACGTTTTATCAGTTCTGTTGGGTGGACTTGAAGACATAGACAATAACCTTTGTTTGTGACATTATATCTCATTTAAAAAGGATTTGTCTTTGTTTTGATTTCGGAATTTTTCTCAAAAAATAGGATTGATGGAGGGTTATTTACAGATTTCATTTTTCTTAGGAAGAATATCATCTTTATTTGAAGAAAAGATAGATTACTACAGTTATATTCCGAATACCAACTGCTACATACTCGAAATTAGCAGACATATGGAGGTGATTCGTATTGTTCATGTGTGAAATTTTGGACTAGGAGATAAGTTATATTCTGTATTTGCTATAGATCTATCGGAAATGGTAGTTTTTAGTGGTGACTAGTGAGTTGGCTAAAGAAGAGG
This sequence comes from Boehmeria nivea var. tenacissima, assembly GCA_018132145.1. Classification (NCBI taxonomy): domain Eukaryota; kingdom Viridiplantae; phylum Streptophyta; class Magnoliopsida; order Rosales; family Urticaceae; genus Boehmeria; species Boehmeria nivea. The sequence goes on along the minus strand of CM030874.1, from coordinate 21,667,893 downwards.
GTTTTACAGTGACAAGTAAGTGAGGGAACCGAATCAATAGCTGACCATATTTGACTGGTTCATATTATTTCCGATCTACTATAGTCTTCCATCCTAGCATCGTGGCATATGATTGTAGGCTGATATATGCTTAGGTTACTCCCTGTCGTCATATTTGATGCACAGTGGCTATTTATATGAGAAGCCCACATCGATATATCTGCTTGTGAAGACAAAGATGAGCACCATGATATGAATGCTTTATATCTACTTCTCCATGCAGCAACGCTCTGCAACAAAGGTGACGTTCCCTCTCGTGTGGACAAACACCTGCTGCAGCCACCCACTGTACCGTGAATCCGAGCTTATTGATGAGGAGTCTCTTGGTAGACATTTCTTTTTAATCAGATATTTCTATTCCCACACAAAGCTTACTTGCCCCAACTTATGGTCCCTTCTTATAATGGTTTTTTGTTCTCTTTCGTCACCAGGAGCGAGAAATGCTGCACAACGGAAGCTTTTGGATGAACTGGGTATTCCTCCTGAAGATGTTCCGGTTGATCAGTTTACCCCACTTGGAAGGATGCTTTACAAGGCACCTTCTGATGGCAAGTGGGGCGAGCATGAACGTAATAATCTGACTTCTATCAACTTTTCATGACTTTTCTGTTTGTTTTTTATTTATTTTTTATATGTTTCGACGTTACATTTTTAGTTTAGTAGAAGTCCTGTTGGAAAACGTTCAGATTCACGATATCATTCTTCTGCAATTGTGGTGTTTACTAATTTCTTATCCTCGTATCGCAGTTGATTACCTGCTCTTCATTGTCCGAGATGTTAATGTCCATCCGAACCCTGATGAAGTTGCTGCTGTCAAGTACGTGAACCGCAACGACTTGAAAGAGCTGCTGAGGAAAGCCGACGCTGGAGAGGAAGGTCTAACCCTGAGCCCATGGTTCAGGCTCGTCGTGGACAACTTCTTGTTCAAGTGGTGGGACCATGTTGAGAAAGGCACTCTGAAGGAGGCCGCTGACATGAAAACCATTCACAGGTTGACTTGAAAACCTCAAGTCTCTATCTGTGGCGTAGTCGCCTGTGGTGCCTTAGTGGCCTTTCTTCCAATAAGTTTGAACACCGAGTGGGTTTTTCAACATAAGTAGGCATTTTAAAACTCTTTTGTTATTGCTTTTTCCTATTTTGTTTTTGTCCAAAAAGTAAGAAAGAGAGAAAAGGGAGAGAAGAAGATTACTTAATGGCGTGTTTGTGTTGGAGTTTTGAGTAACATTGTATTGTAGAACAAGCCTGGGATTATCTGTGATAGCTAATAAGAGACATTTTGTTGCTAGCTTCGTTGCTCTTGCATAGTACAGTGTTCATGTCTCTGTTTGCATGTTACTGTTTCTGTGCCTTTTAGAGCCCTCTCTATCTATCTCTAGTGGAAGCTCTTTCAAAGAGATTAGTGATGCTATTTTCTTGGGCTGAATTTCTTAATGACGAAGGATGTTATTTGTATTGGCACACGTATATAAAACATGGGAAATCAAGCTAATCAATAATATAATATAAGATTGTTTACAAATGACAAATGAACCAGATTGATCACTTATTTATGTATTATAAAAAGTAAAAAAAAAAAAAAAGAAAAATAGATAGATCGAATTCATGCGCTTTATCTTTAACCACAAAAGAGGGAAAATCCAATGAATGAAAAGAGAATTAGGCAGTGCTTAGCTAGGTGGCTCTGACATCAGGCAGTGACAAAAGCAATATATCACACATTTGCCCACTAAACCCAACAATCAATAACGCCACATGAGAGTTGAAAAACCATTGCCATTTGGGCCATCATTATCACATGAAAATAGCTCCCCAGCACAAGCGATCAAAACAACCACACCTCCCTCCATTATTTATTCCTTATTTTATAAATAAATTTTATTTTTATCTTTATCTTTTTCCTTTTCATCACTTCACGCTCCTACCAATCGCTTCTATTTCACCTCCAACAATTCATTACTATTTTAACTCGTTTAATTGACTAGCGCATTCGTCCAAGTTCCAACTCAAAACCACTCCAATTTTCCAAATTTATCAAATACTCCAAATTTTCATATTGGCTAAATGTGAGTTGTGAAGTGCAAGAAAAGAAAAAAGAAAAAAATAACGAGAGAAAAGCTGAAACAAAAAAAAAAAAAAAAGTAGACTAATCACTAATGTAAATTACCTTATTAGAATCTGAAACTGTTGTGTAGCGAGTGAAAAATAGAACTCCCACGCGCTTTACAGCTAAATAGAAATGAAAATTTAAGATTCTCTGTCTTTTTCTCGAGTATTTATACCAGTTTTCGTGTAAGAGAAAATCGGCTTCTGTAAGTCAGAGCTCTGAGTGTCTCTCTCTCTCTCTCTCTCTAGAATTGCATATTCTCAAAATCGCAGAGCGAAGGTGATCGCAGGTAAGCTCGTAGCTGTTTGACCGATCTTTTTTTTTTTTTTTCATCGAATTTTTTTTTCTTTCGTTGAGTTTATTGTTCACGATTTTGTTTTATCAGCGAAATTTTATTTTATTTTATTTTCTTAGCATCTTTCTTTTTCTGTGGCTTGGATTTGTGGCGATTTTATTCGCTTTGGTTTAGATTCCATTGGAAAGTGCCGTGATTTCGACGAATTCTTGTAATTATTTGATGCCATTTATTTCTTTGATTAATTGTTGATAATCAGTGGTTGATTCTTTAATCATACCATAATAGTTGTGAAAAGCTATCGGATCGACTAATTTACTATCGTTTATTTGTATACTCTCACTAGGAAATATTTTTTTTTTTTCAAATCTGTCCTAGATTACGTACTCAGAAGGACAAATTATGGTATTTCTAGTTAATTGCTATGTTTAGTTCCCCGAAGTAGTAGATTTTTGCCCTTTAAGGATTCTTTTGAGCCTGTTCTGATACTTGGTTTTGATGTGGTTTTGGGGAATGATTAGCAAACTTGTTATCGAAAATCTTAGCTTGGCAAGTTACTTTTTAACCGATAAGACAAATATAGCAATTTTTTCGACTTTGTGGATACTATTGTGTCATGAAAGACTCACAGTGAATTGGATCCGAAGTGTTCTAATGAATGGTCTAATTTACTAATCACATGCGTTGTTTGTTCCGAAAATATTTGCAAAAGAATGGCATTGGTCACGACTGCTGAAGTTTGCGATGCAAATTCGCAACTAATAGCGAGCGGAGAGCTCAGAGCGCTGCAGCCAGTGTTTAAGATATATGGCCGGCGACAGGTCTTCTCCGGACAAATTGTCACCCTTAAGGTGTTCGAAGACAACGTTCTGATTCGTGAGTTGCTTGAGCAGAAAGGCGATGGAAGAGTCCTTGTTGTGGATGGTGGTGGGAGCTTGAGATGTGCTATATTGGGTGGCAATCCTGTAGTTCAAGCCCAGAACAATGGGTGGTCTGGAATAGTGGTGAATGGGTGTATAAGAGACGTCGATGAGATTAATGGGTGCGACATTGGTGTGAGAGCTCTGGCCTCTCATCCTATGAAAGCCAACAAGAAGCGTCATGGGGAGAAACACGTTCCGATTACCATTGCAGGGACGAGGATTCACGATGGAGAATGGCTCTATGCAGACACTGACGGGATTCTTATTTCTCCAAGTGAGTTATCTGTCTAAACCATTGAAAGATATTGTATTGTGAAGCATGATGATATATGCTCCAAGTTTGTTTTCTTGTAATGCTTTGTAAGCATATTTCGTATTCTTGGTGTCTGAGGTCTGAGTTTTGATCAAATCTGTATTAGCTTGAATAAGTAATAAAGGCAATATATTTCTTATATACCTTTTCCATTTCCCTTTTGCTTAATTGCAAATTGTTAACTTTTAACATCTAGTTGATAGTATGAAATTCTTTGCCAAATTCTTGGTCGGTAATACGAGATACTTCGTTACACTAACAACCAAGAGAATAAGTACAAGAATGTTAAAAAAGCCTGAAAGAGAAAGATCTTAGATATTTAATCCGTTTTTCTCACCCTTTTTTCTCTTGATAAGAAACCTTCAAATGTCAATGGTACAACAAGCCAAAAGGACAGAAACGATGACCTACTTTTTTGATGTCAAAATAAGCCTTTATTCTGTGCAAATTTCTTTGACTCTTGAAGAGAAAACTAACGGCACATAAAAAACAAAAAATAATTAAAATATCACCATCCTCAATTGTGAAAATACGCCTGAAGATTTCCGACAGCATTGCTGTTCTTAAAGATCACACGTGAACAGCCATAGACAGTACAGAAAGTATGAAGAACTAACAGCAGAAAGATCACCAAGATAGCAAAAACTCTGCAGAAATTCCAGGCGTTGCGACGCCACTTCTTGACGGCCTTTCTTGCCGAAACCGCCCACAAGCTGTTGTAGTACTTATTGACTTCTTCAATTGCTCTGTCTAAATACTCTGCGTTTGTCTGCCTTATGGCTTTTCTCATCCCCTTGAACATTTCCACAACTTCAGAATCTCTGATTGATTCAAATTCCAAAATGCCCTGTTCCTTGAGCACCTTGACATCCTCTACATTCCTAATTATCCCACTCATAATCTCTGCATACCGTGTGAAAATCAGCGGCTCAAATTCAGGCTTGATCATGGCTTCATAGGCGACCAAGTTCCTAATCACCACCTCGGAGTTGGCATTTAGTTTGATCAACGGAAGGTGAAAAGAAACTCTCTTGGAATCAAACTTGATGGCTCTGATGTGATCATTGCGACAGAACTTGACACCAGCTTTATGAAGCTGTGCAGCTCTAGGAATCAGGATTTCCTCTTCAGCCATTGAATCAGCTGCGGGAGAGGAAATTACCGCCCACAGTTCAGTCCATGGAAGTTCAACCAAACCGCTCACAAGTGCAACAGGCCTGCTAACTTCTGGAGGTACAACCACATCGCCGGCTATTTCGATGGCTCTTGCAAGAATGTTACTTTGGCTTAGAGGCTTAATTGAAAGAGGTTTCGGAGTCTCCACAGAAACGCTTTGCAACGAGCTCACTTCCTTCGATAACGTCTCCAAAAATCTTTCCTCTCTCTCCTCCTCCCCTGGCTCCAAACCTGGCGCATACTCGAGGACAATCAAATTGTAAAGAAGATCTAGCAAGTGCGCGTGCTTTAGCGCCTTGCACTGAGGGTAATTCTCCACCAACCCAAGCGGCGACACTGCTTTGCAATAACACAACAACATCTGCGGAAAAAGCTTCTTCACAATCTCAGACGCTTTGGTTTGAGCATCGCCATTACTCTGCGGCAAAGCACTAATGTGTGAGCACTCGATGACCAATAGTATCTTCAACACGATGATGGGGATTTGATTCTCTAACATCATTGATTCTCTAAGACTTGTCATGTCCTGAGCCAAGCTCCGGCCTCCGAAGTCCACTAAACCGCGCAAAGGCGCCGATTTCACCAGCTCGTCTCTGCTGATTCCGTAGCAGCAAAGAAGCTCAAACAGAAACAAACCGTCTATGGCCATAACACAGGCCAAAACGTCGTCATCCATGTCCAAATACATGCTGTAACAAGCGCGAATCGAGGGTCCCACGAGGTTGTAGAGGAGCTGAACCAAGTTCTCAAAGCCAATACAGTTGAAACCTTCATGAATTCTCTTGGCCTCGTTGAGCTTGCACATTTGCATTTGTTGAAGCTCTGGTCTCGCGTGATGGTATGGTCCAAGGCCAACCAGGTGAGGAATATAGGCCTCTGGTTTCGAAGAAAGCAAGGTGTTTGGGACTTTGAATATGCTAATTGGAAAGTTAACGTTCTCTAGGTTTGTGAAGATTGAGCTTATGTTGTTGAGGAAGTTGTTCTTAGCTCTTGACACAGCCATTTTTTTTTTCCTTTTTGGTTTCGGGTTTATTTTAGAGTATTGTGTTTGTTTTTTTTGGTTAGATCCTACGTTTATTAGAGGAATAATTGATGAGTGACCATTTGGATATTAAATGTGAGGTTTGTGGTTGGTTTGATATCAACTTTGGACAGCTTGTTCACGGTAGACTATAGAAGTTAGAACAAGTAGAGACGACTTCGGACAAAGTGACAATATTGTCTATTTCGGGGAATGAGAGATAGTAATATGGTCCTAGCAAAAGAGAGATATTAGAGAGTTTCATATATGATTGACACATGAAAATATCTAATAAAAAAAAAAAAAACCCTTGAAAATACTAGTAAAAGATGAAATTGAATATGCTATTTAATAGCTCAGGAAGTTATTAAAAATGACACTTTTGGCAGTTTGTTTTTAGTAAGTGTTAAATGGTGAGTGATCTTCAAATCAGTTGCTAATCATGTCTTTAAATCAATCCGTTTGCTAGAGTGGAAAATAAGAAGGAAGGAAAACAGTGAGTGGATTATTGGTAGTCTTAGTAAGAAGGAAAATAAGAGAGGAAGTAAAATAAGAATGATAAAAGGCAAATGCAGGGGGGTTCACCAAATTTTATCCTTCCCTTTTATCCACATTTATAAGATATAATGATAAATGTTTTCTTTCCCTCTTTTTTCCCTTCTCATATAGCAAACATCGTAAATGAAAATCACTTTCTTTCTTTTCCTTCCTACTTTCTATCACATCCACATTTATTTTTTTGTTTACCAAACGGATTGTAAAGTGTGGTTTTCGCATTCATGCTGTTTCTTTATAATTTATTTTGTTCGCCGAGGATTTGCGAGAAACTTGTTGGAGACTTTTGAAAATTATCATCATATTTTAATTCATGTCGTTTCAACTCGTGTAGTTTGCCAAGTTATTGCCGGTTTTTTTTTTTTTTTTTGGTAATTAATTTGGTTTTCAAGTTAATTGTCGTTTTTGAATCATGTTGTCTATGAAGTTATTATCGTTTTCTAGTTGTTGTCATTTACAAGTTATTGTCCTCTTCTGATTATTGTCTTTCTTTAGTTCATTTGGAATATAAGTTTCAATTTTTATCGTCGCTTCCAAATCATGTCGTTTTTCGAGTTATTGTCGTTTTTAGTCACCGTTTTCAACTCGTGTCGTTTTTCGAGCTATTGTCCTTTTCTGATTATTCATGCTGTTTTCAAGTTAGTTGTCGTTCTTAAATCATGTCCTTTACTGAGTATTGCCGTTTTGTTATTTCCCTTTTTCCAATTAGTTTTTTTTTTTTCAAGTTTATTGTCGTTTTAATCATGTCGTTTTCTAAGTTATTATCGTTTTTTTCTGGTTATGTTCCTTTCAAGTTAATTGTCATTTTTAAATCATGTCGTTTGCCAAATTATTGTAGTTTGATGATCATTGTCCTTGTCTTCTTTTCCACTTAATGTTGTTTAATTCATTGTCGATTTTTAGTCTTATTGTTTACCAAATTACTGTCGTTTTAATTATTGTCGTATCCATATAGTTTATATGGCTTTCAAGTTTTTTTCATTTTTAAACTGTATCGTCACCAAGATATCGTCGTTTTTTCTAGTTCATGCTAGTGCGAGTTAGTTGTCGTTTTTTTTTTTGCTGGTTCAACGTTGTTTTCAAGTTTGTTGTCGTTTATCAGTTTATTGTCGTTTTCTAATCATTGACCTATTTTCTTTTTCTTTTTTCTTTCTTTTTGATGTGGTTTTCAAATTTATTGTCAATCAGATAGTTTGCTGAGAATGATTGTCATTTATCACCGTCTCCCAGTTTACGTTCAACCATTTCCTGTCGTTTTCGACTGTAATGTCGTTTTTTAAGTAGTTGTCGTTATTTATTTATTTTTTTCCTCCGCGCTTTGAATTTATTGATGTTCTTTAAATTTGTCATTTCTCAAGTATCGGTTGTTTTTCTAACGCTGTTTAATGACTTCCTCGCCATCTTTCCTCTCGTCTCACAAACAAAATTTTTGTTGGAAAAATAACTGCATACTCGTGAAAATCAGAAGCTTATGTCCCTCAAGTATTAGGCATTGGACCAGTTCACTACCAATTTGACCAAAAATAATAATAATAATAATAATAAAGAGGAAGAAGAAAAAACAAAGTAGTGAGATTATTAAAATAACATATATAGAAGCTGGCTGTTTATGACCAATATTATCCTAAAAAACAATCTCATGATGATGATCCAAATCTGATGATACCCCTTTGTGAGTCGAGTCATGCCTAAATAATTGGTTCCTTTGAGACACAGAAACCGGAGAAGTTACAACATTTGAATTCCAAACAAACATGTGAATTTGATCATCACACTAACACACCATTAATTGGCGTTGAATTCCAATTACCAACACTTTTCGATGACCTCATCATACAATTATTATTATTATTATTGTAACTGATCTCTTTCAAAGAGTAGTGATTCACATTATTAGGAACCAAAGCCAAACCATTATTATCCACTCGATGATCACTATAACTGGACGACCTCGTCCAGTAAATCTCCACGCCCGTGAGGTTCGACGCGGGAAGGGGTGGTCCCACCCGCTGACGTGGTATAATCTAGCTCGTTGATCAACGCTCTCCTCCTGATCTTCACCTTCAGTACTCGGAGCTTCCCGTCGGAGCCGTCGGTCTCGGCGATCTCGGCGCTCAGAGACACTCCGTCGGCGAGCGAAACGACGTCGGAGTCCAGGCCAAACGACACGACAAGGCTTTCCAGAGGAGAGTGAGGATTTTCTGGAGAGAGTCGGAGAGGATGAGCCTGGCTTTGATGGCGTAAGGGTTGTTGAATGCGATGAGCTTGAAGCCGATCGAAAGGTATGGCAAAGACGGCCACGAAGCGGTTGATGCCGGCACACTGCTGGCGCGAGAAGGCGCCCCAGCGGCGCACCGAGGCGTAGGCCAGCCACGCCGCGGCGAAGAGTGTGTATATTGAATATCCAGATTTAATCATAAGAATTTGTCAAGATTATTTTGTCCTTCTTTTTTTGTTTGTTTGTGTTTTTATAACAAAGAAAACGTTTATAAACTACTAGAAACGAGGGCGGGATGAGTTGAAATACTTGAGGAAAACGACATCAAATTCAAAAACGACGCAAAAACAAAAAACGACAATTTATTTACAAAAAAATAATTAAACAGAAAGAACAAAGTTCAAATTAGATATCAAATCAAGGGTAAAAGGGTAATATACAATGCAACAAAAGAAATTTTAGGATACAAGGGGTAGAAAACGACAACTACTTGGGAAAATACATCAATATAAAACCGATGCCAAATTAGAAAACGATATCTACTTAATAACTCAAACAAAAATAAACGAGAAGTTTAAGTTATACATGAAATTGGAAGAATCGGCTAATATACAGTGCAATGAAAATAATGTGAAAAAAGACATTAAATAGACAATGTCAAAAAGACATCGGAAACTACAACTACATAAAAACGACATTAATGTCAAAAACGAAAAAAAAAAAAAAAACTTGACATTATTGCAAGTGCATTACAATGCTAAAAACGACATTATTTCACTCCACTGCAACGAAATTCACGTTATAAATGTTCACACTCAGTCTTGTACTTAGGCTGACTCGGGAAAGAAAAAAGGGAGAATTATAAAAACTTCCTCTTAATTCTTGTGAAATTTCACGAATTTCTCCTCAGTGAAATTCAACGAACTTCTTCGTAGGTCATAGACTCCGATATCGAGACGATTCCGAAACTCTCGACAGTGTGTATGAGCCCATTCGTCAGCTGGACGTACCAATTCAGAATCATCGGATCGGCCTCGGACTTGATGATGCTCTCATAATCCACCAAGTTTCGGATCAACACCTCGGAATAAGTGTAAACAGTTATGAACGGAAACGAGGCCGTTTCGGCCTTGAACTCGACGGTCTTGAACAAGGCCAAGAAGACTAGAGTAGAAAGGGAAACGATGTTGTTCATGTGAGGATGCATTATTGAACAGAAACGACAACAACTGAAAAAACAACAACTTTGGACCAGATAAAAATTGGGAAACGATGATAAACGACATGAAAATACTTTGAAGGTACAAGGAGGTGGAAAACGACAAATAAATTTAAAACGACATCAAAGGAGCAAACGACAAAACAGGTTGAACCAGATGCATAGGGAACGAAGAGCTAGAAAACGACATATGGTAGAAAACGACGAAAAAAAACCTTTGAAACATATAAATTGGGAAACGGTGGTAAACGACATAAAATGATGGAAGGAAACAAAGAGGTAGAAAACGATAACTAACTGAAAAAGAACGCAAATGATTGAACAAAATTAACCGAGGAAACGTTGATAAACGACTAGAAACTATATAAAGGACAGATTGAGTTGAAAACGACATATACTTATAAAAACGACATCAATTTCAAAAACGACACAAACACAAAAAAACGAAGATAAAGATAAATTGAAACAAAAAAAAGTTTAAGTCAGATGTCAAATTGGAAAGAAGCATAAAGGGGTAATATATCATGCAAAAAAAAAAAAAAAAAGAAATTATACGATGACACAAAGAGGTTGAAAACGACAACTACCTGAAAAACGACATCAATGACAAAACGACTCCAAATAAGAAAGCGGCAACTACTTAATAACTACAGCAACAATAAATGAAAACAAACACAAACGAAAGTGGGAAACGGTACGAGGCGCAAGCGTCGAAAACGACAATTACATGGAAAACGACATAATGGTAGAAACGACAAAAAAACGGTGAAACAAATAAACTGGGAAACGGTGGTAAACAACATAAAATGATTGAAGGAAACAAAGAGGTAGAAAATGATAACTAACCGAAAAAGGACGCAATTGATTGAACAAAATTTAACCGAGGAAACGTTGATAAACGACTAGAAACCATACAAGGGCGGAATGAGTAGAAAACGACAGATATCTAAAATAAAAAAATAAAAAACGCAAGCAAAAAAAGCAAAGATAAAAATAAACGGAAACATAAAAGTTTAAATCATATATAAAATTGGAAATAAGGGTTAAGGGGTTATGTACAATGCAAGAAATCAAATTATAGATTGACATAAAACCAAAACTACCTAAAAAACGACATCAATGTCAAAACGACACAAAATAAGGAATGTCAACAACAACTTAATGATCAAGGGGTTGTTCAGTAAGCAACTCAAATAAAAAAATGAATCTAAGTATAAGACTAATGTTTTTTTATTTAAATATTTAAAATTTGATTAAATTATTCTAGCTATAGGCAAAAGTAATTTTTTCAATTCCAAATGCAAATCTTATCTCTTATAATCTCAATTCAAATAATACTACAACTAATTCTTATCTAAACATCAATTCGAATACAAGATTTTGCCAAATAATAACGAAAATCTAAATAATCTAAATTTTGTATTTGATTTCATTAGCAAACCACCCCTAAAGCAACAATAAACAGAAACGGGAAGTTTAAGTTAGACATCAAATTAAAAAGAAAAAAAAAATTGACATTAAGGCCGAAAACGATCAAAATGTTGACATTACTGCAAATAATTAAAACAACGACATTATTGCAAGTGAATTACGATGCCAACAACGATATTGCTTCACTCACTTTGCCGTTACAAATTCATGTTACAATTTTAATCCTTCAAGTCATATAGAAGCTCACTCAAAAAAAAAAAAAAAAAACAACCTCGTACAAAATACAGGCTAACATACCATTAAAAATGGCTTCCAATAAGCAAACACCAACCGTATTAATTGATATTAACAATCTAAACAATAATCAAACTTATTTATGTAACAATACTAACCATAAGAGCTCACTTAAGGTACTTGATTTAGCACCGCAGAGCTACATAACTTCACTTTCAGCACAGACGCATATTCATAGCAACGTACTAGTTTACATTTAGATAATCTACACATAAGACCTCAAGTTAAGCCCTCTTAACCCCTGAATCTTAGCCTGAGTGGTTTTTTTGCTGATTAACCATTCATAAACCAGACTCAAAGCCAAGGCAAGCACTGCCAAACACACCAACAAAACGGCAAGCACAACAAAACAGCACAGAGCAATCCCTCCCCACTTCTTGAAGAACTTGCTCACAGACACACTCCATAAACCGTTGTAGTATCCGTTAACTTCCGCAATAACTTTGTCCAAATCCCGCGTGTTCGTCCCTCGTATAGCCTTGCCCATCCCGCTGAACAACTCTACAATCGCCTCGTCCTCTTTAACTGAAGAAGAAGAAGAAGAAGATCTCTTGATTATTGTTCCGTCGAGGGACTTAACATCTTTGCCGCTCTTCGTGAGCGCACTCATTAGCTCCATGTACCGAGCGAGAACCAGCGAGTCTCCCCCCGACTTAGCCACAGCTTCATATGCAACCAAGTTTCTCAGCACCACCTCCGAATTATCACCTAGTTCCATCAAAGGAAGGTGAAACAACCCCGCGCTTTGGTCAAACTTGATCTCAGAGATTCGATCAACGGGGCAGAATTTGATTCCTTTTCGGCAAAGCTCCGAGGCCCGAGGAATCAAGATTTCCTCGGCAGATTGTCCAGTCAGAGAAGATTTAACGTAGGACACAATTATTGACCATGGTAGTCCAATTAAAACCTGAATGAGCTTAACAGGTGTTCCTAGTTCTTGTGGTAGTAATACGTCCACGAACACGCGACCAATGGCTCCTAGGATTTCCTCTGGTCTTGCTGTTTTTTCGCTTTCTAGCGCTGCTCCTGACATAGTTTCCATACCGGGATTTTCCTTCAAAATGAAATCAAAAGCTTTCCGAACCACCTGGTATACAAATCTCTCCTCTTTCTCTTCTTCTTCTTCGGGCTTAGTACTGGTTTCGGGCGGGGTTTTGAGAGTGACCAAACTGTAAAGAAGATCCAGCAAATGGGGATGCCTTAATGCCTCGTAATGCGGGTAGTCCTTCAACACCTTCAGCGGGCTGAGCGCGGCGGCGAATCCCAATAACACCATTGGAAGAAGCTGCGTCACGATGGAAACCGAGCTGCTGTTGGCGGAAATCATTTCCCAGTTTTCTACGGCCACAATAGTTTTCAGAGCGTGAATCGGGATTTGATTCTCCAGCATAATAGCGTCTTGGGCGGAAATAACCCGAGGGCAGCCATTACCTGTTGGAGGAAAAGCATCACTAATAGAACGTAAGACCCAGGTAAGACTTACTAAAAAAAAATTTGACAACTCAAAATCATTTCTCGCCAATAAACATCTCTTAAGAGTGTATATACTAACTTTTTAATAATATTTTACATAGCAGGTGAGGTGTTATAATTTAGTTCATTAAATATAATATCTTTTTAATTAGACGATAAACACTCATAAATTATAATAGGACACATCAACCGTCACATTAAGAGTCATTAAAAAATATGTAAAAACAGTGGTATGTGTAGCACTACGTACGTACTAAAAGAAATTAAATTCGAGTCAATTCGAGCATTACCTCCCCCGGCAATGACCAAGTCGCGGAAGAACCCTCCTCGAGCTTGGTTGTCGTAGCCTTTGATGATGCAGCGGCGAAGCAACTCGAAGAGGTAAAGCCCGTCGACAGCGAGTACAAAAGCGAGAGTCTCATCGTCCATGTCCAAGTAGGACGAATAGCTGGCGCGAGCTCTAGAATGCAAGCCAACGTGTCTGAGCGCTCGAACAAATAAGTCGAAGTTGAGATCGCTTGAACAGATTTTCTTCACCTCGGCGAGCTTGAATGTCTGCATTGCTTGGAGCTCTGGACGAAAGTGGTTGTACGGACCTAGCCCCAGAAGCTGAGGTACGAAAGCCTCGGGCTTTGACTCGCTCAGTGATTTGGGAACTTTGAAGATGGAAACTGGGATGTGTTTGCTGTCTGTGGTCAGCAAAGGATAGGAATTCTTGATGATAATCAGGTTTCGGTCTGCTATGTTAAGCACCATTTGGTTCTAAATACCAAAATCACAACGTCAAATAGACAAAGTAATAGAAATATAAAATTTCTATTATATTAATATTTAATACAAGACTATAAACACATAAATAAAACATACACTAGTTAACTCAAATAGTTAAACTAATAGACATCTTATAAGCTACTCTTATCTCACACACAAAGCACTTTTTTTTTAATGCCTTGTGTTTACTCTCTTTTTTTTTTTTTTTTTTGGTGCAAATGAAGTAGAGGGTTCCTATTTATAGGCAAAGTTGGAGGGCTCTTGGCCAATTTGAGGACATAATGATGTTGTTTTGTTAGTTACAACTTTGGAAGTGATCAGAGAAAATTATTGAAGAATAAAAATTAATAATGCCTCCAAATTTGAGAGTCAAAAGTCTATCAGTTTCTCGGCCACGTGGCTTTGTTGTAATGGATCATGAATTGTATATAATAAACCAAACTAGTTAGAGCTACTAAATTCGTTTTCCCTGCAAATTGATATTAGAGAGCTCTGTGAGAAGTCTTCTGCTAATGAAGAACTTGTCTGTCCAGTTAGTCTGTCTCATGACGTTGTTTGGACTTTGTATAACAATAAAGTCTAACAGAAAGTTTTGCTTATAGCTGTAATGGAGAGAGTGAGAGGTCTGGGTCAATCTGAGGGTGTAATTGATGGACGAAATCGAGGAAGAATATGTTTTTTAGAATCGTGAGGTTTTTTAGAATATGTTTTAGAATGTTTTGGTTTTTTAGAAAATATTATTTGCATTTTTGACATAAATCAATTTAGAATTGATGTTGTCTAGAACTTATTTATTTTGAAATGAAATTTATAACTGGTTCGATATTTTGTTTGGCAATTTATTTGGTATTTTTTTATGTGATAATATATTTGGTTGAGGAAAATGATTAAATAAGAATTGATTCGGTATTATTATAACTTATATGTTTGATATTTTTGGTAATTTTGGGACATTTGTTGTCGTCAATAGTCGTCACCTATATGTCTTCACCAAAACCCTCTTTTCTCGTAGAATTACTGTTCCATTAAAGATTTCAATTGTGGGTTTGCTTGTGTGACTGATACTCATTTTCATTATTTTCTCATCATCGTTTTTTCATAATAGATTGTCACGAAAAACAGCCAAATGTCATTAATTGGTGATCATTCTTTTTTTTTTTTTAATTTTCTGAAAAAGTTATCATTTTTTAACTCTTGACAAAGTATCAAATCGAAGGATAACACGAGTTGTAAAAATATGCTAAAATTAAATGAGTCTTTTAAAAAATAGCACGTGTTTTAAAAATTATAAAAAATGATCATGTCAAGAATTGTATATCAAAAAAATGTTATACAAAATAGTATACATCAATTTTCTGAAAAAGTGATCATTTTTACTCATCAATTTTTTTTAATGTTAAACGAAATTTTATAAATATTTGGGTGAGTTGCAAAAATAGGCCAAAATTAAATATTTGTTTTAAATGATAGTCTGTGTTTCAAAAAATTAAAAAAATAGCCATGTTACGAATTGTATAACAGAAAAGTGTCATACAAAATATAACAGATCTATAAATATTTGTAAGATATTATTTAACACTTCAAAAAATAATGAGTAAAACTTAAAGTGTTACAAAATATCTTACAAATATTTACAGATGTGTTATATTTTGTATGACACTTTTCTGTTATACAATTCGTAACATGGCTATTTTTTTAATTTTTTGAAACATGTGCTGAACTTTAAAAACGAAAATTCTTTTTGGCTATTTCTTTGATTTCCCTAAATATTTACAGATATATGTAATATTTTGTCGGACACTATTTTGTTATACAATTATTAACATAATTATTTTTAAAATTTTTAAAACGCGTGTCATTTTTTAAGAATACAATACCTGAGCCTTTTGGACGCTGGTGCCGGCTTTGGGCCTGAAGCTGGAGCGGGGAATGTTACTCATCTGGACGGAGTCGTCGTCGTCGTTGGCACTTGTCAGGATATATACATTGACAAGAAAAAAGACGGTACCGTCTCAGTCTTAGTCTCACAGAATTTTCTGACTTTAGCTTAATTAGCTGAACAAGATTCAGTGGCACTGAGAGATAGAGGCACTTATGTACAGGACAATTATCGATACAGAGTAAATATAATACCTTTTTAATTATACATATATATATATATATATATATATAAATATCCAACGGAGAATTTCCTTTTATCAAAATTTTTTCTTTCATTCTCTTTTTGAAATTTTCTTTGTATTTCACTTCTTATAAGTTCTAACTCTAAAACGTCGGCTTTTCTTTCTTTTTTTTGTTCGTCCTTCCTTGCTTTGTTTTTTTTTTTTTTTTACTGGTAAAATTGAAAAAAAAAATTATATATGTTTTCTTAATGAAAAAATGAGTTCTATATTGTCTATGATAGTTTTAAATTACGCATATCAAACAAATAAATTATATAAATATGCCGATCTTGTGCTGACGATTTAAATTGTACCCAATTAATCTTGCATTCATATTAGTTTTACCCCCGATCATTTAAAAAGTGGAATTTTTTATAAAGACATGATTTTTTTTTATTTTTTTTGGCTGGAATATAAAGACATGATAGTTGGTTGGTATTTTCCTTATGATGGGTCATTCTACCAATCGGATAACTTTAACAAGCAATTAAACACGTTTAAGGCCACAAAATGATGACAAATGGCCAACAGGAAATATATTGACAGTTTATTCCTATTGACAGTTTATTCCTATAGTTTCTAGAAATATATTGCAACCCAGTTGGGCAATGGAATTATACTCTTCATGTTCATCAATACATATTACCCCAAAACATGATCTGGAAGAAAAATAAAACAATTACCCAAGAAGAACAAAATCATAGGAAAAGATAACTTTTTTTTTTTAATCTTATTTTTGGTAGTGTTACCGTTGCTCAAACCGATGCACGATTCTTTGGCGTCGATGTCGATGGGAAGGCCTTCGTAGCGAATTTCTAATTAAGAAGTGAAGCTGATTAAGCTTCTAATCCTATGTACGAAGTTACCGAAGAAGAACCTGATCTCTCGGAAGTGCTATGGCTTGTAGCAAATGCCACGCTTTAGCTCTTTCTTATTTTTAGTCCGATGTGTTTTTTTTTTTTTTTTTTCCTTCTCTCTTCAAATTTATAATTGAAAAAATGACAAATTGGTAAAATGTCTCGTATTGATCTTGTGATATTGTCTTACATTACCTCTTTATCTTAAATTTGTGGTCATTTTACCCTCATCTTCAAAACATTTTGAAATTAATTGGTCCCTGGCTCCCTGCGTCTCATATATAATTTTGTTTGTTTGAGCAACGAAAATGATAATCAACTTCATAGATTGTCGAACATATACAATAAATGCTCTTAAATAACGATACCTACCTGTACGGCTGTACCTACAGAGAAAATGACAAGAGATATTTATAGAGCACTTGAGACGTGGAATTTTTTAGGACTTTAATGTATCAAAATCTGATTTGGAGGATAGGATATATAGAAGGAGATAGAAGATCTGAATTTTTAATGTTGGATGCAAGTTGTGAAATTAATCTTGAGTTTCAGCCACATATATGAATGATTCTTTATAAATTTCAAGATTTCCTATTATTATATTAGGTTTCATATTATTAGTAGTTTATTTTTTTTCATTTTTATGTAGATTATCATTTCTAGCATTTAGAGTAGATTAATTAAGTCTATATAAATAAAGTTATTTTATAATTTTATCGCTGAGTTTTAATGAGAATATTATTGGAATATTACTCAGTCAATTGCAATAAAAAGTTTTTTTTTTTTTCACATGCTATCAAAACAGTCAATTTTTTTTTTTTTTTCTTTTTGCTTCCGCACATCTTGATTGGATTCTAGTTTTCTTGTTTTTCACAGAAGGTACATGCATTATTGTCTAGACAAGTCGAATGTCCATAGTTGTTTAGACCATTTCTAGCTCTGCAATCTGCATGTATCCCTACTTTTTGCCCTATGTTGATACCAAATCATACTCCAACCCAACGCAAAAGGCTTACACAAGTTTGGTGCAACGACTAATAATGCACACAATTTAGTTCAACCAGTTAATATTTGAATTTTGAATTTTTGTTTGTGTTTTAGTGCTAATGCCCGCATTTAATTGTCATTTTTTATTCACATTTTTCTGATGGATCCGGGTCTATAATCATGACCCATAATTAGAAAGGTATAATAGTATTATTAAAAGAGTGTTTGAATAGATTTTATATATCTTGTAAATATTGAATATATATATAATATTAAGTCTTAATATGACTATATATGTAAAAGACTCATAATATAATCAGAATTCTAAGATGCCTTAACCTGTTTAAAGGGCATTTATGTACCACTAAAAAGTGCATGTAGGACAAGTGAATTGATTTAATATTAATTTTAAACTCTGAACAATTTTATAATAAAGATTAAATGCCAGTTTGGCATTGATGTGCTTATAAAAGAAGCGTTTCAAACTGTGCTGATGAAAAAAGCTACTGAAGTTATAAACATGTATGGTGTTTGGTTATTTTACTTTTAACCGCTGTTAAAATAGTGTGGGTATATAAAATTATCAAATAATAATTTTAGAAAATTATTTAATGGAATATGGGTAGTTAATTAAGGATATTTTAGTAGCATAAACGATTAAGGATAGGGAATATGGGTACAGAAAAACAGCATTTAATCTGCTTTTCAAATTATACTATGTAAAAACATAAACGATTACTTACTTCTTAAATAAGTAGATTTATTAAACATCTATAACTGTTTTATATTCTTTTATAATTTAAAAATAATATCCAAAAATAATGCCAAACTGGCCTAAAGAGGTAGAAATCCACTGATCATGTAAATAATAAAATAGGGGGCGTGGTTTACGAAGTATATTGGCATTTTTTGCTTTCAATGCGTGTTTTAGATTGTTAATCGCTGGCTACATTAATTGTCATTTACGTATTAATAATATGTATGCAGTAGACAATTTTTTTCATCTTATTATCTCTTCTTAAAAAAAAAAAAAGAGGCCAATTTCTCTTGAAGTCAATTCACAGATTCTGAACCATTAAATTCATTCATTTATGATATGAAGTCCAAAAAGACAAATCTGACATGAGAATTTCCGTTTTCTTATTAAGCTATTAGTTTTCCATGTTACTTTATAGGGATTAGTTTTTTAGATACGATTTAGTTTACGATAGTTACCGTTGTTTCAATGAATATTGTCGTTTGTTGCGTTTATCGTCGTTTTTTGAGATTTTGTTGTTGGGTTTACACAGGCTTGTTGTCCTTTGATCTGTCTATTTCAATTTTCGGTTAAAATGTTATGTGTTTTTTTAATTTTTTTGGAAAGTGTGCCATGTTACCTTGTACTTTGAATTCGATTATTATGGTCTCTAACCATCGTTTGACCACATTTTATCCGTTTTATTCTATTTTATTTTTTTCTACTTTTTTAATCCTTTAAACCATTTTTTTTAATCATTTTTTTTAATTTTCCAAATTCTTATACAATATTTATAATCTCAACCATTTATACCACATCAAAATTCGTAAAGTCAAACTATTCTACATCATTTTTCTAATTCATTTTCAAACAATTCCAAACCATTTGCAAACATCCCAAAAATTAAGATGGAATGACCAAAATGTTCTCCCCAAACAAGGGGTAATTTTTCCTTAAAATTATATTGCTTGACAACATAATAACATGTTGTCATTTTTTAAGAGAAAAAATCAATGACACCCACTTATTTATTACAAAATGCTAGGGATACCCTATGGAACAAATATAATGTCATTGATATCTCCTCTTATAAATTCTGTTAGTTGAAGTGCGTGAAATATTCAAAATAACCACAAAATCTCAGCCATAAAATATTATCCATTTCATCTTGACCTTTCATTTTTTAGGGCAAAATCATTCATATTTTTTATCTCACAAATCAGCCAAGAAAAAAAAAACTCTAAATTGAATTAAAACAAAAAAAAAATTCATATCTTACATCTAAATTTTTTTTTCCAAACAATTAAATTATTTGGCTCATTATATGAATACAAGGCGGAGAAAATAAAATTTTAAAAATATAAATTAAAGCAAAAAGAGTGAGAAGGTGTGGATGTTAAGAAGGAATAAGGGAGTATTTACAAATATGAGATAAGTAAAAAAAAAAATAAAAATGATATTTATCATTTTTCTCTTTATTTTACTATTTAAGGGCATTTTTGGCATTTTAAAATGATGTAACAGCTGTTTTACGGGTTTAGACGTAGTTTACTTATAAGGGGTATCAGTGACATTTTTAAAAAAAATAAAGGGTTGTCACTACTCACTAGGATTACATTTGATTCAGCCCTAACATTTCGCAAAATGAGGGGCTTTAATGATTTTTCCTTTTTTTTAAACAGCATATTGTCGTTTTAAGGGTTTTGTTGTTTTCACAGGTTTGTTGTCATTTTTCACAAACATGTTCCAGGTTATTTTCTTCATCTGATTTTATTCAGTTTTCCTTTACACACACACACATATATATATATATATATATATATATATATATATATATATATTTCTTTAGACACATTACGCTTTAGTTTTGCATAGATTAGTTTCTGCTATAAGCATATTGTCGTTTTTATAGATTTTGCTGTTAACACATTTTGTTTTGCTTTATACTTCATGTCGCTTTTCCAACATGTTCCAGGTTATTGCCGATTTTGATGTGTGTTTCCCCTTAAGTTTTTCAATTACGACATAGCTTACTATGATTACACTAACATCAATTTATTTAATGTCGTTTTCCATTTCTATTGTCGTTTTAACAGATTATTGTTGTTGGATACAGACATAGAGTTACTGTCAATCAAAGCCAAGCCAAGGGATTTCAAATGCAAATTTTTTCACAACTTCAGACCAATAATGCAAGATTTTTGAGCCATTAAGACAATCGATCAAGTAACAACAGTTAAATCTCCCTAAAAACGACTAATTAACACACTGATTCCGAGTCTCCAACTTCTTCTTCAAGACCTCCACCACTGGTTTCTTCTCTAGTTATAGTCAAGCTCGAAGCCGACGACCCACCAGTACTTTCCGCTTCCAAATAGACCGCCTTTCGCTTGCCTCTTCGAGCCCGCCATTTTCGAACAAACTCCGAAACCTCTTCTTCCTCTAACATTCCCTCACCATCACTATCGCCTCCTTTTATTACTGCCTCATACTCATCTTTAGCCGTTGATTGTTCATGATGATCACTTGGCAATGATCTTTCTCGATCTTCTGATCTCTCCCCGCCGTTATCGCGTTCGCTCGAGCTCAACAAGATGGGGAAAAAGAGCGGTTTGCAAAAGTACAACAGAGTGAACACCAAAACAACGTAAGTGTACAGCGATATCCAAACATAGAACGTCCATTTCCAACGCCGGACCAGCTCTTTGGTCCAGGGAAGCTTCGATTTCAGCACGATCTCGGCTCCGTAGATCTGCGGGAGAAACGCTGTCCCGGCCCTCGGGATCATAGTTACTCTAACGGCCTCGGTTCTCGGGTACCCTTCTTTGTGCTTTAGTATTTGATCAATGGCTATTTTCTGTGTTTCGTCGGCGATTCCTAGCAGTAATGGTACGCTGAGAATGAATGTTCTTGCCAATCGGACCGGGAAGCTTCTGAAGCGTAACATGCAAGGCAAACTTGATTTTGCCTTTACATGGCCATTTGTTGATATGAGCTCTGCACTGATCTAATCAAATGATATATATTGGAACTTACATTAAGAGTAATCTTGTTGAACAACAAAGAAACTTTCATAATGGTAAAAATTGATATGTTATAATTACTTCCTGAAAAGGAACCACTTGCTCATATGCTTGAATATATAGACTAAATGAACTAGGGGAATTTCATTTATTTGGGAAGGGGAATTTGAAAATGAGCAAATGATTTATTTGAAGGGAAAAAAACGATTAAGTTAAAATAAGAGTGTAACAAATTAATACCAGGGTTTGTCGCTTGGCTACATGCAGGTGTCACATTGGAGAAAAAGGTTTTCTTGCGCACAAACGCCAGGTTTTGGCACTCAATGGGAACTTCTCTAACAAATTATAACTTTGTATCATCCAAAAAACTAAAAACTATTAACAATAGTAGTTTTCCTTTGTTGTGGTTTACCACCAAATTGTTTGGTATATTTCCAATTATCATCATTTCAAAAGCAAGCACAACAACTTAAGAAGAAACTATTCATATTATTACTTTCAATTATGAATGAAACATTGAAACAGAGTGTGTGTGTGTGTGTGTGTGTGTGTGTGTGTATATAAGGAAATTGAGACATTCTAAGGGCAGGCATGTCCTAGATAGAGCTTTCGTCGGTCAATTGGAAATTCTCTTAACAAATTTGACTACTTAATTTGTACAAACAAATATTTTTCACTGTATACAAACACACACATTATATGTAATATGATAATATAATTAAATATTGGTACCTGAAACACTCCAATGTCCCTATTGAAGGCAGATTCGGGCATCAAAAGCAGGACAGAGACGGAAAAAGTGTGGCCCACAGGAACGCCCACCAGCACAGCCTTCCTCTTCTCCAACCAAAACACAGCCTTCGGACACGCCTCGCCGTAGTCGAAGCCCAACCGCTCCCTCAGCAGAACCGGTTCTCCGTCGACCCACACCCGCACCAACCCCACGCCCAAAACCACCGCCACCGCCAGAACCACAGCCAAGACGGCGCACACATAGGCGGCTCCGAGGATCCCAAGCCCTAGCCTCCTGAGCAGCGCGGCGAGGCCGTGCGTGGCCTTGGAAGGGGCTGCGTGGAGAGCTGCGTGGACGGCGAGGGTGGTCTCTTGGGCCCTGTGGTAGGAGTGGGACACCACCGACATCAGGAAAACGACAGGCGAGAAGAGGAACGACAAGGCGTTGTGGATCAGGTCCGCTTGGAGGAGCACTAGCTGCGTGAACCAGTCTGGTTTGGCTTCTGTTTTAATGCTATTGTAGTAGTACTGGTAATCGCCGTAATAATTGTCATAGGAACTCTCTTCTTCTTCTTCTTCTTCCTCCTCTTGTTCATGATAATAATGTTTTAGTTCCATTTAGTGATATGAATGTTGTGGTGGTTGTTGGGTTTGGGTAAGCGTGACGGTGAAACATATATATTATATATATATATATATTTGTATATTGTATTATGTATAATTTGGTCCAGACTCGATACCAGTACAGGTGTGTGTAGTGCATGGAGAGGGAAACGAGACGTGGTAACAAAGCGGAGTCAAGAGTTGCCAAGTGTTGTACTTGTCAGATGCTTTTGTTTTTTTCTTTTTTAATTGAAAAATTAAAGGATCGGATTGGTTCCCAAACTATCACACGAGACCCCCAGTTTTGAAGGTTTTTTTTTTTTTTTTTTGGCATATGAAGAAACGCACTATATGTTATTCTTCTTCTTAATTTCTCTTTTTTTTTTTTTCACCCCTGCTCCTACATATAGTGTGTTTATTTCCGTGACGTGTGCCAATTGCCAAGCAGTTTTTCTAATGATAATTTTTTTTATTAGTACACCAATTGTATTTGTATATTAAAATAATGAATAAAAATAATAATAAAAAAAATTATAATAAGATAAATTAAATGTGTTTTAAGTGTTACGATCAATTTAAATTTTATTATTTTTATTTCATAATTATGCACAAATTGTACTTAATAAAGACCCCATATATATATTTTATATTGAAAATTTTATTAATGACGCGACCAGTTGGACTAACAAGAAAGAGCATTCTAATGTCATTTGGTGTGTTGATGTCAAAATTTAATATTTTTATGCGAAAAATACTTTTTAATGCAATGTTGTATATAGTATCAAATTTGTCATTTGATTCACTTTTTAACTTTTTATGTAAAAATAATAATGATTATCATTTTATATTTAAAAAGTTCATTTCTACCAAAATATAATTATTATTATATTTTTAGTTTTTATTATTACTGGTTATAATCTTTATCTTTTATAAATTTTGCTACTAAAAGATTAGTAAAATAATAAATGATATTGTGAATAGTAAAAGATGCATTGGGGCACTTAAAATCAAATATAGTCTTTTTATCTTTTTTTATTTATTATCAAATTTAACATTGACATTGATATTTGCCCATGAGATAATTTACGTATATAATAAATTAATGCTCATTTAAGCTCTTTTTTCATTTTTGGCTCTATCAACTTAGATGTTGTTTGATTCTATCTTCTTCTTCTTTTCTTTTTTTTTTAATAGAAATAATGTTACACAATTAAAATATTTGACTAAAAATTATACATATCAAATATTTTTTTATCAAAATTTCTTATCATTTAACATTTATTTTTTTGGCTATTGGATTATCCAGACTTTAAATGAGCATTTGGGAAGGAATATGTATTCTCACCATTCATAATATCCCTCGAAATATAATTATGCAATAAACATTTTAATTACGAAAATGTGTTGCAAGGGGAAATTTTTCATCTACAGGTCATAATATATATATATTGAACACAGCTTGGAGTAACATTTGAGTTAAATAATTTTATAATTAGCAGTTGAAACTTGACTTAAAAAAGTTGTTAAATCAATTTAGGAATACATTTTTTTTTCCCTATTCTACTGAAATGAGAAGTACTGGGTTATATTTTGAAAACACTACCAACATAAGTTATTCATTAAAGCACTAGTATCAGAAATCAGAATCATATCAAGGCTCAGATCCACATTTAGAGGACTATTGATCTACAGATTATAATAAATGAAACAAGTTATCTAATAATGCTAGATTTTGACCACTCCATTACTTGAAACAGTCAATCTCCCTATCCAACAGAATTAACTTCCTTCTTTGTTTGTTATTGTAATCAGTTGTCACGTACACTCTCTGGCGTTTACTCTCTAATTAATTACGCTTATCTATCTATAATTTAGTCTACAAATGTGGTTAAGCTCACACATAGAGAAAATGAGTCATCTCTTTGGACTAGGGCTGGCTCGAAGGTCCTGATGCCTTCCTTGAGCCAAGGCCCCCATTATAGGAAAAGCCTACATTATAGTGAAGTAGATTTTTTTATTTTTTATTTTTGTTTTAGGTTTATATAGGAAAGTAACGCTGGTTATCTTATTGGAAAAAAATAAAACAAAATAAAATAAAACTCGCCGAGTGAATAAAAAGGCAATGTGAGAGAATTTTTTATCCATATTTCAATATATTGCAATCAATCACTTCACTTGTAAATGATTTTATGTATTACCTCCTGTATCATAGCATGCCAACGTAGGTTGCAGAAAATAGGAATAAAAATATAAGATTTTTAAAACTGCTAATTAGCTAAGTTAAAGGAACTTAACAATATTTATTTATATAAAAAAAATGAAACCCTTATTTAAAATGTGTCAAGTGAAGTCATGTGCTAATTAACTTAACAAGTAATTTGATTTTATATATAAGACATCGACCATTATGAGAATATATAAATCTATGCTTCTTTTTAGCTCGCATTTTTATTTATGCTACTCAAAAAATTATTTGACAAGTAATGTTATTTTTCGCTCAATTAGTCAATTATATTTATTTCTCTTTTACGATGATGGCACATAAGTTTTTAGAAGAATTCAGATCCTCCTTTTGTCAATTTATTTTGAAAGAGAATATTGAAAAAGAGTAACATGATTTATTTGTATAAAAATCTGATTTTTAAAATGAAATGAGGTGATTAGTAATAAAAAAAGGCACGAGGTGATACTCTTGACCCAATAATAGCACAAGTAAATACACTAGTTGCAAAATGGCATTTTTCTGAATTTTCCAGCCAATAAGGCGATTGCTTAAGGCTCATTTATTTATTTTTTTAGAATCTGGTTATGTTATCGTAAGTTGTAAGTTGTAACCAATTAATAACTATTCCTTGCAAAAAAAAAAAAAAAAACCAATTAATAACTAATACCTTTACTTTTAATCACTATTTTGGTTTCTTTTTTATTTTCGATTTGATTGCAAAAGTGTGAATACCTTATATTAATTACTGATCTTTAATAGATTGTTTTTTCTTCGAAACTTATAATTTCGTTTGTTTGTAATATTTTTTTCTTCTTTGTAAGTAGAAAATTTTTAAGGATATTTTAAGAAAATAATCAAAGTTTCAATTAATTAAGAAAGTAGTTTTTTTTACTACGTAATGTATTGATTTTACCTTTATATTTTTAATTTTGTATTGACTAATGACTAATTTTTTAATTTTTTAAAATTTTGATATCTTTTTAAAACAGTAATTAGAAAATGATTAAATACCAAAAAAATTTATATTTTCATTTTCTTTTTAATTGATGTATAGTAGCATTTATATTTTCATTACGTAATCTCTTATAAAACAATGATTTCTCAATATTTAAAATTTATTCTTCCACATTTCACGAAACCATAACAAAAAATTTATCAAATTTTTAAAGTACATAAAAATCCAGCAAAATTATTGTCATATATCGTTATTTTAATTTTGCATTTATTTTGATGTTCGTGATTTTTTTCTAATATTTCAACTAATCTCCTAAAATATGTTTAAAAATACACAGTAGTCAGAGGGGAAAAAATATTAGTGATTGGCCAATGAAGATTCTCAGCCTCTAAAGTTTTCAAAAACACTAGAGCAATGTAAAATGACTATGCACAACACCTGTGTTGATAACTTAAAGGAAAAAAAAAAAAAAAAAACTGGTTTAGTTACTAAAATCAAAACGACATTAATCTTTACTTACGCCCAAAGCATTTCCATCTAAACCATCAAGAGTAATCGAATTCCAAGAACATTATTAATTTATTATATATGTCGTACTAGTCCTAAGTTTTACTTGTGCATGAAATCTAACAAATATGGTCACGATTTCTTTTATATTATTATATATATATATATATCTAATTTAGACCTATAGTAGGTCCCACGTCATTGTTTGCGTTGCGAGAACATTAAAAAATGAAGGGGAAAAAACATTATTTTACAAATAAATAATGCAAAAACGGAGAGAGAAACTGATTTCAAAAGATAAAAAATAAAATAAACAGAGCGAAACAAAAAGAATTCTCGTTTCTTTTGTTGTGTCTACTGTCTAGTTTGTAGAGAGAGAAGGGGAAAAAAAAAAAAAAACCTCTCTTGTCTCTTCCTTTCCTCTCTCTCTCTCTCTCTCTCTCTCTCTCTCTGCTCTGCTGAGGAAGAACTTTCTTCTTCTTCAAGCTCAGCTTCCAAGCCCCTCCTCAAATGCCGGAGCCGGAGAGTCGGAACCGGATTCATCAGCGCCTTCGCGGTTGCTGAAAGTCGAAGGCTTTTCGCGAAATGGACGGAGACGAGGTCCCGGACTCCGACGATCGGGAAACCCTAGCTCCAGCTCCGGAGGAGGAGGCGGTGGCGGCGAGGGTGCGAGGAAGCAGTATCGCGGAGCGCAGGGCGGCGAAGTTCGGCTTCAACGCCGAGAAGATCAGCACGGCGAGATTTCGGACGGCGAGCCCTCTCGCCTCGCCGGCGGCGGCGAGGTCTCCGTGTCTCACAATTCCACCTGGCATCAGTCCTACCGCCTTGCTTGATTCTCCGATTATGCTTCCGAACTCTCTTGTAATTTCAGTTCATTTTGTTTCTTCAAAGTTTCATTTTTTTTTTGTGTGCGAGAATTATATATGATTTTGGAAAAAGATTTATTTATTTATTTTTTTTGTCTTGAAGAAAGTTTTTTAGTGTTTATTTTCAACATAAAAATTGCATCCTTGTTTAGTTGAAAATTGTGTTTTTATTGGTTACATAAAATTTGAACTTTTTTAATTTAAAAAGAAAAAAGAAAAAAGAAATTGAATGTTTGTTTCAAAATAAAATTTTTATCTTTAGGTTCAACAGAAATTATATCTTGTTTGAATTTCAACGTAAAAATTGTATCTTCTGTTTTAAAATGCAAGATTATCGAGGTTGATGGTCAAAGTATGACGCGTGGTTCGCAGGCAGAGAAGATATTAAAGTGAACGTTTTGACTAGACGCGCGTATTTATCGATTCTAGTTTATGTATTGATTTGCGTCCTTTTTTTTTTTTACTTAATTATTGAGTATTGATTAGATAGTCCTGGTTTGCTTAATTCAAAGATTACTGAAATTAGGGGTAGGTCAAATGAAGGGTGTGATGTGAATCTGATTGTCTCATGAATGGAAAAAAAAAAAATTGTGAATATTGTTGTGGTTATATATGGACTTTGATGTTGATGGCTTTATGCACTTGAGAAGTTTAAAATAAATTTTATTGATTTCAGTGATGTTTGATGTGTGTTATCTGCATATATTATCTGCTAGGCAATGCCGTCTCCGACCACCGGTACATTTCCGTTTCCGCCTTACCGTCATGAAAGTTCAATCCCGAATTCATCAACTAGGGACGACAGAGATAAGGGTGTTGGCTCCTTTAGATTTAAGCCTTTCGCGGGTGATAAGCCTTTGCCAGACGGCTCTACTTCTGGAAACAAGGTAATTTGCGATAGCTACTCTTTTACATAACGCTACTCGTGTTTAAATGAAAGATCGAATCGATAGAGGAACTGTAAGCTCGGTAGGGATCGATTCTCAAGGTTTTTACAATGCTAGTACATTACACGAGACATATAGTTAGGTTTACTGCTTGCCTGCATGTTTCAAAGCTTGCCATAGCTCTTTTACAGCCTTATTGGTAATCTATTTAATGACTTTTTAATTTCTTTCGAAAGGATGTGTTCGATGCCTGTAGATTTGATGGTTGCCATATTATCACAGACCCTCGTTGAAGTTTATAGTCAAGGTGTGGGAATTAGTGCTGATGTTCTAGTACATTTGATTTGATGGAAGACTTGAATTTTTCTGTGTGGCGTTTAAAACAGCTTTTGCTCAATGACATGATAGTATATGACGTTTATGTTTGTCTTTAATTGAATTAGACTTCATGCATAAAGCGGTTTAGATTATCCAGTCTTTGATATTTGGTGCCGTCCGCTTAAAGCAGATATGTGAAAAACCAAATTTCAGACTTGATATTTAAATTTGAATCATTAACCTTTATTTTTATTTTTTTGGTGGAATGTCGCAGCTTACTGAAGTTGCTGATCAAGCCATGGTCTTGGATCAACCATCTATGGGTTTTGAGTTCTCAACAGGGTTTCCTCATGAAGCTACTAGCAATCATTGTGTGAAGCCATCTAATGATGTGAAAGTCTTAAACAACGTGGTTATAGATGCCAAACCTGTTAACATGGAAATGGCTCAAGACGTGGCTAGTGATCAGTATCTTTCCAGAGAACCTATTTACGGAGAGGAAAATGTATCCCATGATATCTCAGAAGGGAACAACAGTGAGTATAACTCATCAGGGTCAATGGCTAGGACAGCGGAAGATGGATACAATTGGAGAAAGTACGGACAGAAACAGGTTAAAGGTAGTGAATACCCGAGGAGCTACTATAAATGCACTCATCCTAATTGCCAGGTGAAGAAAAAGGTTGAACGATCCCATGATGGTCAGATAACAGAGATCATTTATAAGGGTGCTCACAATCATGCGAAACCACAGCCCAACCGTCGAGCTGCTCTTGGACCTGGGTTCTCGTTTGATGACATGTCCGAGGTAAGTGAAGGAACCGGAGCTTGTCTAAAAGCTGAAGGTGGATCTGTTTGGACAAATATTCAATCAGGCTCGGAAGTTAAATTGGGTTCTGATGGGAGGGGCGACCGTTTGGAGCTTACATCTTCAGCATCTATCTTAACGGACTTGTCTGATCGGACAATATCAACAAATTATGGGAAGTCTCTCTGTGCAATTGAATCAACAGAAACACCAGAGCTCTCATCTACAGTTGCTAGTCACGACGATGATGAAGACAGAGTCACCCAAGGAAGCATGTCAGTTGGAGGTGATGCAGAAGATGAGGAATCTGAATCAAAAAGAAGGTATGGCTTTTATTTACCAGTGCTTATCTCCAGGCTACTGTGGCAGTGCTAACCGTGTTTTATTCTGCATTTGTTTCCCGTTACAGGAAGAAGGATAGCTGCTTGGTTGAAACTACTTTGACGTCCAGGGCTGTTCGAGAACCGAGAGTGGTGGTCCAAATCGAAAGTGAAGTGGACATACTTGATGACGGCTATCGCTGGCGGAAATATGGTCAAAAAGTTGTCAAAGGAAATCCGAATCCAAGGTACCGTGAATTTTGCCTGGTTTGCTCTTCTCATTGTTTGGTAGATTGGTTGGGAATCTTTGGACCCTTGCTGGACTATGATCAATGATAGGAATTAGGAATTCGTGTTTCTTTTCTGAATGTGGGTACAATGTTGTGCTTCAATTGTAAAACAAGAAACGTAATCATTTGTCAAAAACAAGAAGCGTAATTAAAATCTTCTTTTTATTTTCTTCTATCAGGAGCTACTACAAATGCACTAGTGCTGGATGTTCAGTGAGGAAGCATGTGGAAAGGGCCTCTCACAATCTGAAGTGTGTGATCACGACGTATGAGGGGAAACACAACCATGAAGTTCCTGCAGCCAGGAACGGTAATCACGTGAACTCCGGTGGTGCTAATACAACTTTGGCCGCAGCTAATAATGCTCAGCAAGCATTGTCATTACCCAGAAGCTCTACCATTCCGAAAACTGAAGTACAAATTCCAGATCTTACTACTCAGTTTGACAAGAGACCTGACTTTAGTAACGAATATTTGCAGCCTGGTTTTCCTGGGAATTTCTGTCACGACGCTAGGTTTGGGCCGTCGTCCCTTTACCAAATGAAATTTCCTCCTTTACAAAGTGCCATACCTTACGCCTCGTTCGGACTAAATCCCAACCGTGTTGCACCTCAGCATGCTGGTCCTCTAGCATCATCCGTTTTGCCAGATTTCCCTATGGCGTTGCCACCGAATCTCCCCCCACCCGGGAATCTCTCTCTGGTTGGTTTTGATTTCAACAGCGGGAAACCAGTTGCTCCGGTTCAGCCTATACTGTCAGGGCAGCATCTCCAGCAAAACGACATAAGGTTCCTCCGGCCAAAGCAAGAGCAAAATGACGATTCCATTTACGATGCGTGCTTGCCCCTCAATGATCACACAGACGCAGCATCGTTTTCATCGCTATCGTCTTCATCAGCTTACAATCGGATTATGGGAGGTTTTCCATCCTAGTATCTTTCCTAGCAGCAGTTAGCAACCGAAGCAGAGTGAACTTAATCAGTTAATAAGGTTTTGAGGTTTTTTTTTTTTTTTTTCAATAATATTTTTCCTTAACTACATAGATAGAAACATATTTTGAGTTTTTATACAGACTGGATACCGCAAAGTGTATCCGATGTCGTTCACAGGTTTTTCAGCTTTTCATATCCATATCTATAGAATTACTATTTACTTTTCTATACCTCATGTCGTGAACTGTCTGTGTCTTTATGTATTCGTATGTGTCCGCAGGCGAATTATAAGAAAACTCTAGCTTAAAAAGCGGTCAAAAAAAAAAAATTCGAAACCATAGTGTAATTTTTTCCAGCTATGGTAGATTGCAAAATTCAGTTCTTTCATAAGCAAAACTATGTCTATATCCTTTGTAACATGTTCCTCTTGCTTTGGTTACCATGAATGTGAATGATTTGAAAGAACAATCAATTCATTATTGTAGCATCGGACATCCTCCGCTAAGGCCCTTCAAACATGAAATAAGCATAAAATATATATATATATATATATATATATAATAAAATAAAAGAGATCAAGATCGTAACACAATAGTAGCATTGGATTCAGACTAATCAGTTATTGCAAACTTCAGAAGAGAAGCACAAACACCACTTGATATTCCATAAGAAGATAACATAAGAGCATATCATCGTCATATCATCATCATAACAAGCATAACAATCCCTAATATACATCATCATCATCATCATCATTTCACTTCTTGTGGCTGCCACGGATGCCGGGGCGGGTCTTGGAGGATTCGGCGGCGTGGCTGGCGTGGAGGTTGATGAGCTTGGACTCTTCGAAGGGGATCTTGGGGTGGCGAGACTCGTGGTGAATCTGCATCGTCTTCACGTCCGGCGCGGTCACCTTGCAGAGCGGACACTCCAGCTTCGCGTGCCCGCCTTTCTCCGTCCCCGACCGGTCCGCCTGCCCCGCCTTCCCGCCGCCGCGGTTCGTCGTCGCCGCGTCGATCTTCGACGCGATCTCCTTCGCCGTGTGCTTCTTCGGCTTCGCCTTCCCGGTCATCCTCGATCGCCTCCGGAGTCCGGACTCTGGGAAGGTTGCCCTTTTTTTTTTTTTTTTTTTTTTTTTTTTTTTTGAGATTTTGGGGTTAAGGAATAAGGAGAGAGACTCGGAGACTGAAAACCCTAATTGATTGAAGCTTCTGATGGGGATTGGGCAATGGTGCGGATGCTATATATATAAATAGGGCTTATCTGATTTCTTTTTCTTTTTTATTATTTTTGTTTTGTTGTTCACTTGTTCGTGGGCCGTGAATTATCTGGTGCGATCGAGCTCATTTTAAGCTCCGTGATTGGATGAAAAGGTTACGTGATGACTGATAGTGATCGTTTATCTCTCTTCCTTTTTTTTTTTTTATTCCTTTTTCTTTTGTTGAGATCCGCTACCTAATCTTGAGAACCGTCAAATTAACTTTTTAAATTTTTTTTTTTAAACTGGATCTGATAATCCAAAATTTCTCTCTTTAGCGAGGGGGAAAAAAATCAAAACAAAAGTTAACTTCACACTTATTCAAGTTTTTTTTTTTTTTGAATTCCAAAAAAATTATTATAAGTATCACTTAATATTCTTTGATTTTAAGTTGTTTGTGCTTTATTAATTTATACTCTATGTTTGTTTTTATTATTAAGGGTTTAACAATTTATTTTGAAAATTGACATCCTAAAAAAAAATTCAACTTATATTACTATTTAGTAGTAAATTTTTAAAAAAAAAAAACTATTTTTTACAAATAGAGAAGACAAGAAAAGGAAGAGAACGGACGAAATAGTAATTTACTTATTGAAAAAATAACATGTCTTGCAATTGTGTATGGATTGTAAATTTAGATCTCACCGTTTCCACTACCTTAGACCATCTCCAATGCTAATGCCAATGTCAATGCCAAATTTGGCACCAAAAAAGTGAAAAAATACCAAATATAGCATTGGCATTTAATTTTTACTCCAATGCACTCAATTAGTATTATCAATGCTAAATATTGTTTTATTATTTTTTAGGTGTAAAAATAAAAAAAAAGTCAATTAATAGTAATAAGTAATTATTGCTTTATTGGGAGTTGTGTACTTTTTGAATATTTAATATTAAAAATACATGCTAAAATTTAGCATTATGCTAAACTTGGTGCCAAATTTAGCACTAGAAATAACATTGGGTTGGAGGACATATTTTTCTCTCAAATGCTAAATTTTAGCATTGGCACATCTTTTTAGCATTACATTGGAGATGCTCTGAACCATAATTCTCGGACCCATCCTCAACACTCCTGTCCTAAGTGACAGGATAAAACCTGTCGTTTATCGCTTTAAGTTCGTCACTTTGAAGCTCTTGTATTTTGCTTTGCTTTGGCTGCTTTTGGAACGACATAAATTGTAAACGCGCTTGTACTTCTTGTTTTCATTACCTCCTCCTTTACTTCTCGCCAACCCTACGAAATCAAATCTTTGCTCGATTTGCATTGCATGTATTGGACAAGTAGATTGTGAAGCTTAAGGCATAATTCAACCGAAATTGACATAAGGCTTTGTGTCTTGTCTCTGTAACACAATTAACAAAAACATGTCATTCTCAAACTCACTCCCATAGACAACAGATTGACAAGCTCTGTCTTCATGAGGAGATAAAATAGACATATGATTAGTCAATGCATGGGCCCCTAATAAATAAATAAAAATAAAGAATGACAGAAGAATGAGATTTCATTTTATTAGTCCATCAATATTGGAAGACAATGTTTCTTGCATTTCCTCGTTACAAAATTTCGAGAGGAACAACTGTTTCTACCATTTTGCTGGTGATCGTATGTGCAAGAACAATGTGAGAAAAGAGGATACAGGAAAAAAAAAAAAAAAAAAAAGGTGTCACTATGGTTGTGTTTTTCCACTTTCCAGAGAATCTATGCAAAGTTAATATCAAGTATCAACTGACCAGAATGGTGGGGTCCACGAGTTATATGCAATCTTAAAAGAGGAGTCTTTAATTCTTTTTGAAAAAAAAAAAGAGAGAAAAGAACTGCCCAATCTTTCTGGCTAAACTAAACTAAGCTAAGGGTATTTTGGGGGGCTTCTGTAAGTTCTCTTCTGTGTAAACCAGCCTTCTCTTTTTTGAGCCGTAACAGTGGTATTGGTAGATGATGCTGTAGAGACATTGCCTCAAGGAGGCCACTTCAAATGTCTCTATGAACTTCATGTCCGTCGCCCTCGATTTCACGCCCGCAAAACGCTGGTACTCCTCGAGCACCGAGGACAGACACCAGTTCTGCAATTTCCTCAGGCAAGCAACAAGGCAACCAGTCCGGTGCTGTCGAAATTAAAACAAGAGGGTTAACAAACTAAACTGCAAAATGGTCAAGAATTCAAGCCTATTAACACTATGCACTTGTCTCAATCAGATATACAAGTGATTCTCCAAACTGTGACACCTCGTAAAGAAATAGCAATCTTTTTGTTCATGCAAAGATGGCATAAACTACACTAAGACCATTGTGGAATACACACGTCATCCATAAACTATACTGGTTCACAACAGATACTCCAATGACAGCACTATCATTGAGTAGAAACATGACAGATAACAAAAATAAAAGTAAAAGAAATGAAAAAAAAAAAAAAAGTTAAGAGAAGGAATTTGAATAATACCTTTCCACGCTTGCAATGGATCAAAATTGGGTGGTTTCTCACATCTGAAAACGACAAATAGCAAGATTTCAGAAACATGAAACACTTGGTACTGCTTATAAAGCCATATATAGAATAATAGAAACTTATAAGAATTAAACAAAAAGAATGTTTGTCAGATTAATTCTATACCAGTTAAGATCTTCAAAGCATCAATGATAGTGTCCTTGGGAATAGAAGACACAGAAGTCTCCTGAAGATTGAAAAGTTAAAAGCAAGTATCAACAATAAAGCCTTACCCATATTCCATCAACCAAATTCCAATGACCCAACTCAAGGATAAAAAAAAGTCTAGTTCTTTATTATATTGATTTTTCAACACATTACAGATAGTTATTAGATACACAATAACTCACAAACAAACAAACGAAGGCCTTTCTTTGGGAACAAGGAAAACGCTCCCATTGGCAGATAAGAATAATAATATATGCTGTATTACATATATTTTCCAACAGACATTTATATGGACTTTGTAATGAAAAATTGAAAGGTGATTTTTGTTTTAGCACAGACATTGAAAGAGACGGGAAAGATGAAAAGACCCAATAAAAAGAAAAAGAAAATCCGAGAGAGAGAGAGAGAGATAGAAAGAGAATATACCGTCTTGCCCTCGATTCCGAATTGAAAGAGTTTAATATTATTGGCCTCGAGAAACTTCAAATTCTCCTCTGGATAGGGCTCCGGGCACAAATATCTGTTCATTTTACCAAAATTCAGTCAAAATATATACACAAAAAGGGTCAAATTCTTAAGAGTTACATTATAATCTATTTGTTTCGGAAGAAAATTCAAACGAAAAGGAAGGGGAAAAAAAAATATCAATCTTTGGTCTTCTGTTCAATGTAACCCCAATCGAAATACCAAAAAAACAGAAAAAAAAAACAAACAAAAAAACTTCAATTCTATCTGAATTGTCAAATTCACCGAATTAACTCAGTAACTACAACAAAAGCGAAAACAATTAAAGCACCAAAACGAGAAAACAACGACATTGAACCAAGCAATAAATGCGTAGAAATATATATATATATATATATATATATATATGCATAAACAATGGCTTACATAATGCCTTTGAGATTTAGGGTTTGAAGAAAGCGAAAATTGGCGGGTTGAGGGAAACCAGATCTATAAATGCCGTCCTCAACCATCGAAAAATTCGACGGCGGCGACAAAACGTCGACGTTCTCTTGCTTTTCCTCTATCAAAGTCATCGTTTCGTTTCTGACTCTCTCTTTCTCTTCTTCTTCTTCTCAGCCAAATACCAGAGACCCAATGAACCGTAGCAAAGAATTTCTTCTATATATATATATATATATCAGAGGAAAAGATAGAAAAAAATTGTATTCAAAAAGAAAAAAAAATGTTGATCCTAAAGAGGGAAAAGATTCTCTCTGAACGATATTGAGTGGGAGAGAGAAGCGAAGGCGTGTGATTTTGGGGGATTTAAATTGGAATTGGTAAATATTGGATTTGAGAAGGTTTTGGGATTTCGATTTTTGAGCTCTTTCTTCTCTAATCCTAAATTCCTAATCTCTATATATAATGATACTTGTGTATCTCTATCTATGACCTACGTATGTATATTTAATGTTTTATTTTATTTTATTAGCTTAAAGAAAAGGAACTTGCTTTAAAAAAAAAAAAAACTTTTTATGGTGGTTTTGTCTCGTTTATGAGAGAGATGGACGAAGTTTTATTATTTTTGCCTTTTCCAAGTAATTCTTTTGGAATTATTTTTCAAGGCTATTATTATTTATTTTATTTAAGTGTATTTAAATTATGTGGGAAAAAAAGGGTAAGTTGGATATTTTTAGAAATTTTGACGAGGAGAGAAGGGTTGCTCATGAGAGAGACAGATCAAGAGTAACAACTTCATTCTTTATCGTCGGATTTCCCACACTTTTTAAAATTTTAAAATGTGTTGAAAGGAATAAAGGACATATTTATGTTATTGGAATTTTCGTTATTAGTTAATGTGTTATTAATAATCAATTTTTTCAGAATAAAAAAATAAAACTAAAATACATCCACAATTATATTTGATAATTAATAAGTGGTTGTTAAACTATTCGGCTATTTTTTCGAGTTAAAAACTGATATATAACATTACTCGATTTGGATTCGATAGAAAATACGGTGCGGAGGAGGAGTGAAAGTGATTGAGGTGTGTACTTTTTTAGTCAGATTTGGCCAATTTGGATGAACTTTGTTGAATGAGTCCTAGATTCATATGGACAAGTTTTGTCCTCTTTTTTTTTATATATAAAAAAAATAGAATCTTCTTATGTTAGTGCCTTTTGGATGTTGACCCTCACTTTTTTCTCACTTGTATTGTGTATTTTTCTATTTAATTATTTTCATTTGCACCTAAAAGATTATGATCATCTTTATTAGGGATTCTTTGGCAGTTTTTTTTTTTAGTATAAAATAATTTTAGATAGTCAAAAAAATTTTTTAATGCAGGACTCATTGAAAAAGTAATTTCAATGATACAGAATTGTTTAAAAAAAAAACATCTGAGAATTTTCCTCTTTATTGTTCTTTTAAAAAAATAAGATTATCCTATTGTGGGAAAATTATGCTTATAAGACATAAGTGAATACACTTGTGCCACCTAAAAAAATAGAGAAGAAAGCAAATTTTTTAGGAGCCATGAGTCATGAGAATGTTTTGGAGCAAAAAAAATTCCAGTTATTAGTGTAACCACATTTTTTTTTAAATTTAATTTTTAGATTCACAAGAAAAACTAATGAAAAAGGATGTCTAGACTCTAGATTGTCGGCTTTGAAACTTTCTATTTCGAAATTTCAATGGGATTGGCAAAGGTTTTGATTTATTTATTTTTTTTCCATTTCGCCAACGTGACATTAATAACCAATTAAGTTGTTTATTTTCCAGAAAGAGTAGTACAGAGTACAGACAGATGAGCTAATGATCTAATGATGAGGCAATGAGTTGTTAATTTTGAATTAGCAAAATTCTTAGATAATCATTGAGTTCTACTAAAATACTTATTTGGTCTCCTTTTTTTTTTCATAATTCCTAAACAATTCTTCAGTTGTGAAATCTAGTCCAAAATTACTTTTTATTATTAAAAAAAAAAACAACAACAACAACAATCGATGCCCATGAATAAGAAAAAGAAAATTTCTCCTCTTTGCACTTTTTACTGAAATGATGATATGATTTGTGTCTTGTGTCCATTTTTTTTTATCTGCAACCAAACGAGATTTTATGGAAATTGAGAATTTATATATTTTGTTATTTGTATCTTCTTTTGGTTCTTCAATTGCTTAAATCTTTTTTTAGTAAGCTTTCTTTTAATGAAGAGGTGGTTGATTGAAGACAATGGAGCTCTACAAAATCCTTATGCCATTAGACTAAACCTGTTTTCAGGTTGATTCTCTTGAGCATTATCCAATGCCTTTTTTTTTTTTTGGAAAGTGACCCGGCCAATTTACTAGAGCTATTTGAAGACAATTTCATACTGGGGTTTATCTATAGTTGGGAATGAATTTGGGTTTCTTTCATATCGAACCTTTAGATGCAAAATTTTCAGTAATTTTTTGCATCAATTGCTTATACGAGAAAATCGTGAAATTTTAAGTAAAAATCGACAAATACATGAATTGTTACTTATGATATTAAGGTTATGATCCAATCGAAAATGTAGCCGAGGAGAATGTCGACCCCTTAAGAATAGGATGACTGTGATAGTTTAAATGGTAAAAAGTGGAGCAATAAGATAGTTTGTACAATTTTGACTGCAATAGTGTTTTTTTTTTTTTTTTTTTGAGTTAAAAGTGGAACAATAGGATAAGTTGTACAATTTTTTATTGTGATAGTTAAGATTTTCGAAGCAAAAAGTGGAAAAATAGGATAAGCTGTACAATTTCAATTTCAGGTCAGTATGAGAAACTG
This sequence comes from Boehmeria nivea var. tenacissima, assembly GCA_018132145.1. Classification (NCBI taxonomy): domain Eukaryota; kingdom Viridiplantae; phylum Streptophyta; class Magnoliopsida; order Rosales; family Urticaceae; genus Boehmeria; species Boehmeria nivea. The sequence goes on along the minus strand of CM030874.1, from coordinate 21,629,186 downwards.
TCAAATAAAAATAGTTCATGTACGCGCAAAAATCTTTTAATGATATGAGTTTATTTTGGTAAAATATAAGAAGAGAACTGTTCCAGGTTGCTTAGATCTAAAGCCGACAATTCAAATCAAATTTTAGAGAACAACCGTGGTGTCAGGTGTGTGAGCTGATTTTTTCTTATGTTTTTTTTTTTTTTTTCATAGTCTCGCCTAGAAAAACTCTGGTAGATAGTCTGTTTTTTAGACCATATTTAAGAAAATATCTATAACTTTTTTATTTTATTTAGTGAATGGTCTGTTTTATTAGTCGACGATATGCTATTATTAGTAGATAATATACCCGATATATTTTATTGATATGATGTTTATTAACCATAGTAAATTTGTCTATTAACAAAAAACGGATCATATATTAAAAAATGAAAGCTGTGGATATTTTTTTGGACTCATTTGTTAAATAGCCACTTAGGACCGTATGTTTTAAGGAAATGACCTAAGAATTCAAATATTAATTATTAGCCCCAAATCTCATTCACACTACTTTGAAATCTCATTTTTACCCCTCATCACTCATTTGTTATCTCATGTAACAAAGGGCAAAAAAATCAATACATATTGTCTAAGGCTAATAACTTAATTATAACAAACTAAGGTCAATTCCTTAAAATTAAAGTTAAAAACATGTCATTTATTTAATAATCTTTATTTTTTTTGTACAATTTTAAATTAGATCATTTAATCATATTATTAATATTACTTTCACCATGACTACATATATAGGTGTAAGATTTTACATTTTTGGATTGTAGATATATGTAGTAAATAAATTAGTCAAATTGTCACACTCGAATATCTATCTAAAGGCGAAACAGTGTCACCCTCATACAAGGCATTAAGACAAGGCTATCATTTTAATTTAGGTAAAAAACTTTTTCATGTTTAGGTGATTCATTGTACATTTTGTAAGCTTGAGATTATGTTTTCTTTTCGTAGTGGCAGGCAATGACTTTCATAATTTCTTTGCTTTATTCCATTTCTTGTTTCTAATCTTTCTGTAAATGTAAAAAAAGAAAGAAAAAATCCATGCCAAATCGTGCATGTTGCAAATAAACTTGCTTTGATCGTGACCTGTTAAAACATAGTCTATGAAAATCAGAGTCCATGAAAACTCACAATAAGATTAATGACCTTCATTATTTCTTTGCTTTATTCCATTTCTTGTTTCTAATCTTTCCGTAAATATAAAAAAAGAAAAGAAAAATCCATACCAAATCGCGCATGTTGCAAATAAACTTGCTTAGATCGTGACCTGTTAAAACATAGTCTACGAAAATCAGAGTCCATGAAAACTCACAATAAGATTAATGACCTTCATTATTTCTTTGCTTTATTCCATTTCTTGTTTCTAATCTTTCCGTAAATGTAAAAAAATAAAAGAAAAATCCATGCCAAATCGCGCATGTTGCAAATAAACTTCCTTAGATCGTGACCTGTTAAAACATAGTTTACGAAAATCAGAGTCCATGGAACCCCACAATAAGATTAATAATAAAAACAATGTAAAAATTTGTGTCATTTCATCTACGAAGTTCATTGTACTTATTCATTAACTTTTTTATCACACTTATTTTTCCAACCAATTGCGACTCAACACTCCTCATGGGCTGCAAGCTTTGAAAAAAGTTTAAAATAAATAAAAATCAAATGTTGACGGCTATTATTCTAATTTTATTCTAGATCATGATAATGTTAGTTTTGTCATATTCCTTAAATCTATATATTAATCTACTTCACTTATAAGTAATGTAGTGGAATATCACACACTCTTGCCATTTAGTTGCGAATCCATGGGCGAATTAAAACGTCTCTTTAATTGATGGCTATGACCAGGTCAACATGTGGACCATTTTGGACCGTATCATAATTGGTCAATGTTGTCTCTTTGACATTTATTCAAGAAATATTAATCTTTGTGACCCATAGAGGTGTTTTGATTTGAAAGTTTGTGGATGTTTTGTTGCGTTTGCTTGAACTTGAAAAGTTCATATTGTTGTGCGGCAACTTTTTTATTTTTTTTATTTTAAATAATTCTTCATTTGATTTTATTTGTGTTTTTGACTATGTCTGATTTGAAATCACTATATACTAATGTAGCAAAGTTGTCTTATTATATATTATCTCAAAATATTTATATGTCATATTCAATCTACCGTGCACTTTTTTTTTTTAAACTATATGTAGATAAATTATGTTGTTATTATTTTTTTAAAATTTCAGTGGTGGGCCTTGGTGGAGGATTTTTTTTAAATATTTTTTATGAGATTTTAGCTAAATGGTCTGTTTTTAGCTTTAGTTTTAAGAATTGACCCGAGTTTGTAATAATTAAGTTATTAGCTTCAGGCCTATTCATATACATCAAGACTGCTCAAAATACCTATGTTCGTCCAAAATTTGTTACAATTTATAACAAATATTGTTACAGATTGTAACACCTTTTGTTCTAATAGGTAACAACTTTTGATACAAATATATAATAAAATATCTAATTTTTATCACACATTTGTCTGTTACGATTTATATCAACACTTGTTACATGTCGTAAAAAATATTGTTACTATTTCGTAATAAAATTTGGGCAAAATAATTAATTTTTATCACATAATTATTTGTTACGATTTGTATCAACATTTGTTACACGTCGTAACAAATATTGTTACAATCTGCAATAATATTAGTCACAGATTGTAACAAAATTTGGACAAATAAAGGTATTTTGGACAGTCCGCATGAACTTGGAGGCTAGTAACTTAATTTTTGAATAGTTTAGTCATTTTCTTAAAAGATATTATTTTAACAGGTCATTTTGCTAATGTGCTTTTTTTTTTTTTTTTTTTGGAGCTTTGGAAGTTGTATCGAAGGTGGGTGTAAAATTGTCAATGACGTTCTAGAGAAACTCTTGAAACGATTCATTCAATTCATCCTTCACAACTAAAACATGACAAATAAACACGAGAATACACGCACAAATAGAAATTAAAGATAAATAAAATCAAAATAGTACCATTTTTTTAACACATCTGTATGGAGGGAAATCACTGTAAAATTTAGATTTAGGTAAGAATATAACAAGAAAGCTTGAAGATAGGCATGTCAGTAAAGAACTACAAAGTTAACTTTCAATAATTAATGCATGAAGTCAAGTGAGTTTCATGGCAGAGAAACTCACAAGCAAAGATTAATGTTTTTCTTCAACATCATTTCAAACTCAGCGAGTACATATTTTTTTGTTTGAGCTTTGGAGTTTGGAATCACAAGTTTAATTCGTTAAAATATCTAAAAGACAGTATCATCATTAAACAATTGGACCAAATAGAAGAACACTTGGGCCAAATAGAAAAGAAATCGCCCATAATCCAAAAGGAACTGGATCGAATATACATGTGGTCCAACTAAAAAAACATTTTTCAAAATTTCCCAAGTAACTTGAATATCCAAAACTCACAAGTGATCCAAAGTCCAAACCAATTTTTTGCTAGTATGCATATATAATATATGTGCATATATGGTATGTAATTATAGAGAAGAGAGAGAGAGAGAGAGAGAGAGAGAGAGAGGGGTCGGATAAAGGGATAAGGTTTTACAAGACATTTGATCCAATGAAATCTGAGAGTGAGTAACGACCACAACAATCTAACACCATGGGCGATACTTGGCCTCTCTTCTTTTATCACAACTCTGCAACTCTTACTCGATCTTGGTTTTGGAGTCATAACACAGACACACAACAATGGCCACAGCAACATCTCCAATGGCCAGCCAGCTCAAGTCACGCTTCACTTCACCTCTCTCCAGAGCTCTTCTCTCTCCCAAAGGCCTCTCTGCCTCTCCTCTCAGGCTCTTTCCCTCTAGACGACCCTCTTCCTTCACCGTCAAGGCTGTCCAATCCGACAAGGTAAATTTAATCAACCAACACTATATATACACTTCATATTGTGATTGATTTATGATTATTGTATAATATCTTGCATGGTACGAGACTTGAAGTTAAATTGTTTGGGATATATATGTGTTTCAAAATGGGGCAGAGTTGGAACAAATTTGTACTAGTTAAAGTTACGTACTTATCCAAATACTCGTATCGAATCAAAATACATAAAAGAGACTACAGTTTTAGAGCGTGAATTATGTATTTTGCTTTGTCCATATACAATATTGCAGCCAACTTTCCAAGTGATTCAACCGATCAATGGTGACCCTTTCGTTGGAAGCTTGGAGACTCCGGTGACATCAAGCCCCCTGATTGCATGGTACCTCTCCAACCTCCCCGCGTACCGGACGGCAGTGAGCCCGCTCCTCCGGGGCATCGAGGTCGGGCTGGCCCACGGGTATCTCCTGGTTGGCCCGTTCGTGAAGACCGGGCCCCTCAGGGACACACCCTACGCGGGCGGGGCAGGCTCATTGGCTGCCGCCGGCCTTGTTGTCATCCTTAGCATCTGCTTGACAATGTACGGAATCGCTTCCTTCAAGGAGGGCGAGCCGTCCACCGCCCCGTCTTTGACACTCACCGGCCGCAAGAAGGAGCCCTGACCAGCTCCAGACCGCCGAGGGGTGGGCCAAGTTCACCGGCGGCTTCTTCTTCGGAGGAATCTCCGGCGTCATTTGGGCCTACTTCCTCCTCTATGTCCTAGACCTTCCTTACTACATCAAATAGAGAAAAGCCATTACCCAACTTGCAATGTGTTGCTCTTCTTTCCCCTTAATTTCATGTATGCCTTATTTTGTGAAGGAAATGACAAATATTTGTATATTTGAACTAATGCATTTACCAATTTGGATCCCCCTTAGTTGATTAGTAATTTGAGCACTTATTAAATAGATAGATATTTAGGAGAGACCTTCCACATATAATTAATTACATACAGATCACAAGCATATATAGATCAATATATATATATATAGTAAGCTTCAAACGTTAATTAACCACAAAATCCACAAAAGTACAAGAGAGTGATATATATAACATCAACTTGAAAATCTGGTCCTGTAATTTTAGGTACAATTTAAATACAATGAACACCCTTTACATAGCCATATTGATCTCTCTGAGTCTTAACTTTAAGAGGCAGAACCGTTGACAAGAGGTGCGTGATGATCAGGCTGTACTTGTTTAGCCATGGAGATCAAGTCAAATGATTGCCTCCAATTAGGAACAGATGGCATTGGCGCCGAGAGCAGTTCCGGAGATATGAGATTTTCCCAGCCCTTTATTGCGTCGTCGTTCGTCGCAGAGCCGTCCCAACCTATGTGCGTCACGTGCTTCACGTCCGTCGGACCCCCTATCTCCATGTCCATTCCAAGCTCTTCCATTTCTTCCTTGTACACTATCAGCCAAACAAGGAAGATGGTCATAATTTCAACAAATCAATGATAAATGTTAATAATTATAAATAAAAATCTAAAAAAAGAAATAAAAGTATTGCTATTGACTATGTGAAGATATGATTTTAATTATATTTTGTTTATTGAGTAGTGTTTGATTATAATTTGACTATCGGAAACATGTATTATTTTTTTGTTTTGTACAATTATTTAAATGTACGCCGATTTAAACGATTTATGGCTTCTCAATCCCAAGATGCTTAAATCTTAATCATTTAAATAACTTGAAATTGGAAAAATCAATAACCATTTCAATGGTTGTAGCTCATATATTGTAACTTAATTACCAAAGTATTGCGAGAAGTTCTTGAAACCCTTGAAGAGCCTGTGAATCCCAGTCGATAAGTTTGGCTTTCGAAGAGACAAAGACCTAAATGAGCTCTTGCTACTTTCACCGGATAAACTCTCATCATCATCTTCTTCTTCAACTTGTTTATTTGCTCCTACACAAAGGCAATACATCCAAAGGTACGATCACATTGTATATAAAGTTAAAAGAAAAAAAAATACGCATAAATTTCAATCCTGAGAGAGAGAGAGAGAGAGAGAGAGAGACTAATTATGGGAGATGGGTTTGAATGAGGCTTGGATCTTCTTGGGCCTTGTACGGCCACAGCAACACTTGATTCCGAAACGCAACCGACAGAGAAAGGAAGAAGAACAAGTCTTTCCATTCTTTCTCTCATTTTCTTCACCAACAAACAACACTACTATATCAATAAGATATTATCAGAGCAAGAAATATGAGAGAATAATGGTGGTTGATGATATTGAAAACATGCAAAGCTCAGAAGTTGGAGTTGGTTTGTTATAAGAGAAGGTGTAGAGTCTGGCTTTGTCATCAAGTTACAATGATTTTACGTATATAAAGTCAAGCTACATATATAAGCCTGTTAGGTACAAGATAGAGATGCAAATTAAGGAATGTTTGAGAGAAATTCCAACTAACTTTGGACGTAGAAATATATCAACATTATTTAACCTAATATGCAATCCAAAATAAACCCACGTATCAATATATGTGTTAATTAGTTAAATCCACTTTTAGTTCAATCTCTTTTCTGTGTCACAAAGAAACATCTCTTTCTCCTCTTTTCAAGTCTCACTATACGGTGGGGTCTCTGCTACACTAACCTCTCTTGTAAAGAAAGCCAACACATATCTCTTTGTTAGTTCTTTCGTTTTCCTTCAATTTTATTTATTTCTTTGTTGTATTTTTTTTTCTTAACTTAATTTGAACTCAACCATCTAAAAGTACATCCTAAGCGACCAGCCATGCTCATGGCTATGAAGACCAAATTGGGTATATTTCTTAGAATATAAAGAAGCACATATATAGCCACATATGATGGGTTTTAAGACTAAAGAAAATCAACATATAAATTTAGTAATTACCCACTGTACCTTTTCTCTATTTTTTTTCTCTCTTTCTCCTGCAAATGAAAATTATTATATTATTTCAATGGCTATTTATTTTATTTTATTTATGTTAAATACATTTTTTTCTAGAGATAAGTGAGTAAATAGTCATTTTTTGAATGATGTTGTAAGAAAAGAGTCAATGATTTCATTAATTAATAAATTAGTTATTTTTTTAAAACTATTTGATGATGTATGTTTATCTTTATACCGTTAATTCTTTTATGTATGTACCAATAAAAAAAAAAACTTAATTTTAGAATGGGAGATTTTGAGGAATTCTCTTTTTTTTGACACATTAATAATATATTTTTTGGTGTTGTATTTTTTATTTATGTCCTCATTTTTACACTATAAATAAAGTGTAGAAATAAAGAACATATTATTTGAGATATAAATTATTAAGTGACACTTAAAATGATTTGTTTTTTTCGTAATTTTCTTTTGTTCGAAAATATTGATAATTTCTATAGATAAAGACAACAACAATAGTCAAATACCAAATTGACCTTTTTTTTTTATAGTAGATTTTGCATCGATTGCGTTGATTGAGCTGTGCAGCACAGTCGTGGCCTGGGTTTCAAATTAATTGATTCAACAAAGGAATAGTAATTAACGTGTTCCAAATTTCGAAGACCCATAACTATGCTCCAAATTCGAAGAGGAAAAGTACAAAATTAAGATGCATAAAAACGTTACAAGCTAAATGAGTCAAAGAAACCATTAAAAACAAAACGTACTAATTGTATTAATTCACGGATTACACTATTACCTTTTAAAAATAGTAAGATTTTAGTTATATAAACAGAAGATTCCATTTGAATAGATGCAGAAAAAGAAATTCACTATATTTTTCACTTGTATATGCCAAAAATAGTATTTTACCTCATGCGCCTCATAATGTAATAATTCAGCCGTACACATCCAAAGAGAGGCTAATTAAATTACGAAGCTGCATCGTCATTAAAGAGATATTACAATATTTTAAAGACTAATTTATATATTACAAAAAAGGTATTTAAATGGTCTAATTTTACGCTTATTTTAAAAAATGTTTAGAATTGTTGATTATAAGCTAGACATATTTTTGGTAAATGTTCTATTTATTATGTCAGATAGTGAAATACCCAATTAATATACAGCGACAACAATAGATGCATTAATATTGAACTTTTGTACATTCTTGGCCGGGCACTCTCTAACTGCATTTATATAGCAGACCTCAACTTTTCCAATTACTCTTATGAACTTTTGGTATCTAATGCAATTTTGTTGTCGTTTATTTTCTCTATCTCTTTCTCATTTTAGTTGTTTGTCGTTTGTGCACGTTTCACTTGTAAATCGTCATGTTCAATACTTTTGTCGTTTGCGTGGCCGAAAAAAAAAAAAACCTTTTGTCGTTTTACTGGCATTTCTATGTTTTTAACCTTTCGGGAAAAAAAAAAAATCTATTTTAGTTGTTTCTTTTGCTGTGGTCATTTTTTATATTTGCTGTTATTCTCAAGTTACCAGCATTTTAAAACCTAGTTAGTCGTTTTCAGTGTAATTGTTGTCTCTTTGCCATCTGTTTTTGTTAGTTGCATTCTTGTTGTGTTTTCATTATAGTTTATAGGTTTCTGGTCGTTGTGAATTTTCTTTTATTATTAATATTTTTCAACGTTTCATTTTTGTGATCGTTTTTCACTTATGGTGGTTTCAAGGGTTTGATTTACTTATATTTTTCATGTCGTTTTATCATTCATCGTCATTTTCAAATTTATCACGGTTTTCTGATTTTCACGTCGTTTTAGCTGCAGTTGATTGCATTTTTTTTTTAATGAAATGTCCAAAATATTAAGATATGATCGTTTTCACAAAGTCGTCGTCTTTGAATCATGAATTTATTGTCGTTTTCTCATGTTGACGTTGTCTATCCGTTTCATTGTCGTTTTATGTTTCTTTAGTTTTTTTTTTTTTTTTTATAGAATATGATGTTATAAAATTTTTTGTCGTTCTCATTTTCATGTTTACCTAATTAATTATATTTTTGTGAATTTTACAATTTCTTAGAATATGAGCGTTCTTAAGTTGTTGTTTATTCATTTTTATGTCTTATACCTGCTCATTGTCGTGTTCGTGGATTTTTTTTTTGTTTTTTGCTTTCAAATTCTTCGGATATGATTAGTTAGAAGAATTGTCGTTAATCAATTTCAAATTTATTAGTCGTTTTCTCATTTTGGTGTCGTTTTTCTGTTAAATTGTCGTTTTATTGAATTTTCAATTTCTTAGGATATGATCGTTTGAAAAATTTGTCGTTTTAAATATTCCAAATTTATTTGTCGTATCTTTGATGTCGCTTATGTTTAATTGTCATTTTATAGACTTTTTAATACATAGGATATGATCTTCTCCAAAAGTTGTCGTTTTTTCTACTTCAATATTTACTGCCGTTTATTTGTTTATTGTCGTTATGATCCTTACAAAAAGTGTTTGAATTCCCGAATTTAATCTCGTTTCCTTCTTTTGATGTCGTTTATCAGTTCAATTGTCGTTTTCTGGAGTTCTCAACTTCTTTAGGATATGATAGTTTTAAAAACCTGTCGTTTATGAAATTCCATGTCGTTTTCATACTAGTATTGAAATTTGCGCATAAAAATGTGGCTCGTGGAGGAGTGTGAGCGAGGATTAAAGAACAGGAAATGCAATTTATTGTCGTTTTCTCATGTTGACGTTGTCTATCCGTTTCATTGTCGTTTTATGCTTCTTTAGTTTTTTTTTTTTTTTTTTTTTTATATAGAATATGATGTTATAAAATTTTTTTGTCGTTCTCATTTTCATGTTTACCTAATTTATTGTCTTTTTGTTGATTCTTCAATTTCGTAGAATATGAGCGTTCTTAAGTTGTTGTTTACCCATTTTTATGTCTTACACCTGCTCATTGTCGTGTTCGTGGTTTTTTTTTTTTTGCTTTTAAATTCTTCGGATATGATTGGTTAGAAAAGTTGTCGTTTATCAATTCAAATTTATTAGTCGTTTTCTCATTTTGGTGTCGTTTTTCTGTTAAATTGTCGTTTTATTGAATTTTCAATTTCTTAGGATATGATCGTTTGAAAAAATTGTCCTTTTAAATATTCCAAATTTATTTGTCGTATCTTTGATGTCTTTTGTGTTTAATTGTCGTTTTCTAGATTTTTTATTACATAGGATATGATCTTCTCCAAAGGTTTCCGTTTTTTTTTCACTTCAATATTTACTGTCGTTTTCTCATTTTGATGTCGCTTATTTGTTTGTTGTCGTTATGATCCTTACAAAAAGGTTTGTTGTTGTTGTTGTTGTTGTTTTTTTTTTTTTTTTTTTTGGCTGAAATCCTTAGAAAAAGGTTTTGAATTCCCGAATTTATTCTCGTTTCCTTCTTTTGGTGTCGTTTATCTGTTCAATTGTCGTTTTCTGGAGTAGTTCAATTTTTTTAGGATAGGGTTTTTAGTTCTGTTAGTCCCTGAAGTTTTGGTCGGGTGACATATTAATACCCAATCTTTTTTTATTAGCATAAAATATCCCTGAATTGTTTTTTTATTGCAACACCGTTATTTAGGACGGAAAAGAAGCATGTGAGTTGCATGTGGTTCATACTTTTGTTTAATACCGAAAATACCATTGCATATTATTCGCCCTTTGTCATTCCGATTAGAACCAGGTTCGAAGACGTAGAGAGGGAGAAAACGTTCGGCGCGGGGCCGATTTGGATGACTTGGACGCTCAAGCTGGATTCGAGGTACAAGGATGATGATTCCGCGCGAGCCTCGGACCGGTCAACTCGAATTTCTTTAGTTTTGTTTTTTTGTTTTTGGTTTTCTGGTTTGATATGTACGGCTTGGGTTGGAATTTTAGTGAGAGATTTTTCTGTAATTTTTGGTGTTAGTTTAGGGTTTAGTTTTGGCTGTGAATTTAAAGTTTGATATTGTTTGATTTAATATCAAATTCAACTGATTAGTTGGTGATAGAAATTGATTGTTGCATTTCAATTTAGAAACGGATTGTTGAAGCTCATGTGTTCGATGAAATGCCAACACATAGAAAAAGAAGTTTTTATAGTATTGTCTTTTGGAAAATAAGGTTTTAGGAAAATTGGAGGCTGGTTTTGTTTCGGCGTTTCTATGACACACATATATTTGTCTAGTCTAAAACTACGATAAAGCAGTTGTTTTCTTTAATTTTGTCTCCTCAAAATTTGAGATTTGGGCAGTTCTTCATGACATGTTATAGGCATGAACAAGTAACTAATTGCCTTTTTAAACATATTGTGAAGTGATATGGTTCCATGGATAGATTCTCGGTTAAATCTTTAGGAGGGAGTTTTTGAGTCCACCACTAATAGCAATGAACCTCTCTTAGCTCTTAATCTGGTGACCTGTACTCATTTTAATTTTATTTTGATTTTGTAATAATGAACCTCCCTTAGCTCTTGATCCTGTTACATAATTACTTTATTTTATACTTTCATTCATCCATGTGTTCGATGAAATGCCAACACAATTTCTTGTTTGTTTACTAGGTTTTGTGAGCTCAATATATTGTTTGTTGTTTGCTTTTTTTTTTTTTGCAGCCACGATGACATTGGGTAACTCTGAAACCTCCTTCCTCCAAATCCACGGCTGACGAATCCTTTTATGGAGAATTTTTCTTTTTCCCTTCTTCTCTCCTTTGAAGCTGCTCTAAGAAATTAATTCACGTTACAGTTCCAACAAGAAGAAAGAATCAAGGGTATTTGTGGGTTTTTAATTTTTTTTGCGCGCAATGTGAGTATCACGTGCAAAATCCGTCACTAATTTGACGTCCGTTACCATTTTTAACGGTGTTGCAAGAAAAAAATAATTCAGGGATATTTTGTGCTAATAAAAAAAGGTTGGGTACTAATCTGTCACCCGACCAAAAGTTCAGGGACTAACAGAACTAAAAACCCTTTAGGATATGATAGTTTTAAAAACCTGTCGTTTATGAAATTCATTGTCGTTTTCATACTAATATTGTAGTTTGCGCATAAAAATGGCTCGTGGAGGAGTGTGAGCGAGGATTAAAGAACAGGAAATGCAATATCCACAGCTTCCTTAATCAATCAAATGTGCATCAGCAAAATTGTAGAATGTCTTGCAAGATAAGACATGTTTACTTTAAGACCTCACCAGTAATCACCACAAGAACATGAACCGTTCGTAAAGTGATGAAATCTGCGAATATCTCTCACCACAATTTCCCTCCCCAGAAGCTGAGAAGTCAACTTGAAAAACTCATGACAGTCGGCGCAAACTCGGAGATTCTTCATCACCCGAACCGGGGTCCCCGGTGGCGTGCTAATGATGCCATATGCAATGGCGAGTTTTTCGCTGTGGTACCCGAGAAACAGCTCGCAATCTTCCTCTTCTATATCCTGCAATACCACCTCCGCTGCAGGGGAGTACCCGATTTCTTTCAGTCTTCCAATCAGCTTGTCCAAGTAAGAATATATCTCCGCGCCATGTGGGTGTGACCTATCTCCCGCAACGAAGGCGTGGACTTGGTTCTTCAGTTGGATCCAGGATTGACCCGGGAGCTTGTTGACCCCTCTCTCGTTCATCAATCTCCTCACTTTGGCTGCTTCTTCCCATTTGTGGTGCATTGCGAGCGTGTTTGCGACCAAAACATGAGAACCATCGTCCAAGGATTCGAGATTTTGAGTAGCCCATCTCGCCATTTCTATGTTGTTGTGAAGTCTGCAGGAAGATAGGAATGACTTCATGACCAAACTCAGGTGAGAGATACCGTGTTTGTCGATGAACTCCTTGGCCTCGTCCAAGTGACCAACACGGCCGTAGAGATCAACCATACAAGCGAAGTGCTCGATTTCGGGCTTGATGTGATAAACTTCTTTCATCAACTGGAAATACTTGCAGCCTTCTTCGACCAGCCCTGTGTGGCTGCACGCCGTTAGAACTACTGTAAATGAGATCTCATTTGGTTTGATTCCCTTCTTTATCATGTCCTGAAAAAGGCTAATGGCCCCGTGTCCTTGCCCGTGCCAAGCACAAGCCGAGATCATTGACGACCACAACACCACATTGGGACTAATTGCTTGTTTGAAGATCTTCCGAGCATCCTCAAGGTTTCCACATTTAGAGTACATGTCAACCAATGAAGAGGCCAAGGGAGAATCAAGTTTGTGACCGATTTTCTCAATGAGCGCGTGTATCATTTGACCGAGAGTTAAAGTCCCAGCCTTAGAACACATAGAGGCAACAGTTGTGATTGTAAACCTGTCAACGCCAATGTGCTCGCGAACCATAGAAATAAAAGTCCGTAAAGCACCTTCATAGTCATCGTTTTGAACATAACCAGTAATGAGGGAACTCCATGTTACTTTTTCTGTTGTCGAGCCATCATGAGTTGAGTTTGAATGATCCAGAGGCATTTCCCTGAAGATCAACAATGCCTTGTCCATTCTCCCACATTTGCAATAAAAATCTACAAGTGAAGTCCTAATAAACCTCTCATCGTGAATGCCTAATCTAAGGACACGGCAATGAATTTGTCTTCCAAGTTCCAAAAGCACTAAAGTTGAAGCCAAAACCAAACCTGTAGAGAATGTGAATTCACTGAGTGAAGATCCACTCTCCACCATCTCATAAAGCAACTTCAACGCATTTTCGCTATGACTGTTTCGCATTAGACCACTTATAACCGTATTCCAACTCGCAACATCTTTGAAAGGCAATCTATGAAACAGAGCCACAGACTTCTCCACATCTCCGATTCGTATATGCCCATCAATCAATATGTTCCACGCCACCGTGTCTCTTTCCCTTCCCGTCTCAAACAGCCTCTCTGCATACCGGAATTCGCCGCATTTCACATAAACATCGAGAAGAGCGTTGGCCAATGTGGCATCTAAATCAATCTCATTCCTCACAATCCACCCATGAATTCCCTTCCCTGTCCGAAGCTCTTTCGCACCCGAACACGACCTCAAGACACTAGATAATGTGAACTCATTTGCACGAACACCCTCTTCTTGCATTGTCCTAAAATGTCCCACGACCATCCCAAACCACCCCGCTCGAGCCAAGCCCGAAATAAGGATCGTCCAAGAGCGAACGTCCCTGTCAGGAATTTCATCAAACAGCTTGTGTGCATAGCCAAAATTCTGAGATTTTATGTACAATCTTAGGAGATAATTTGTCACGTTCAAACACCCAATAGAACCATCTTTCACAGCTTTGACATGAACTACATGAGCCATTGACTAACCAAGTGCAACCTTCAAATGGCTTGGTGTGCTTGAAAACTAAAGAGAAAAGGAACGAACTTTGTAGTGCTCTCAAACAAAATTGAAACACTGGAAAAGCAATGAATAGGCTAAGAATTAAAAAGAGCAATCAACATTAATGTAATGTTTATTTAAGAACTTCTTTTGAACATATATATTGGAGGAAGTTTGTTGTATATATATCTCACGTCTCCAAATTGTTCGGTTAGTGTGAAAGGACATATTAAGCCCTGTTCTTTTGTTATTGGTTCATAAAATTGTTGCATGTCTTTTAGAGAACATTAATTTATCTTTTATTTATTTATTTATTTATTTTTATTTTTTGCAACGTTATTTGACTTACATGAATCGGACTTACAAGTAGAGCCCGCAGAGTTGGACATAACTGAACTTGTTATCATTTTTCTTATTATTGTCCTTAATAAGGTTTTGTACTTAATAAACTTATTAGAAGATGATCATGAAGATTAAAATATGAGAAATCGTAGGAAATAGCCAAAAAAAATTATGTTTTTAAAGTCCAGCCTATGTTTCAAAAAATTGAAAAAAATAGCCATGTTACGAATTGTATAACAGAAAAGTGTCACACAAAATATAACACATCTGTAAATATTTGTAAAATATTTTGTAACACTTCAAGTTTTACTCATTATTTTTTGAAGTGTTAAATAATATCTTACAAATATTTATAAATCTATTATATTTTGTGTTACACTTTTCTGTTATATAATTCGTAACATGGCTATTTTTTTAATTTTTTGAAACATAGGCTATCATTTAAAACAAACATTTAATTTTGGTCTATTTTTGCAACTCACCCATTAAAATATATAATAGAATATCTTTATCGTTACTAATTAGAAATACCGAGGTAAGAGATGGCCCAAAATGAATTAGGACATCTTTATTAGTCTGTCCATTACTAAACCGTGACCAAGCAATAGGCTTGTTGGATTTAACCAATAATTTGTTTTAACCATGCATATGATTTGAAATCATTCAAATCATTATTGTTGAAATGATTTTTAATAGTTCTAAACCATCTAAATAGTTGAAACAAACAACCCATAAAGCTGAGTATAAGACTTTTGTTTTATTCTATTTTTAACTTAACATTTGAAAAATTCCTCATGTTCAAGCTCAAGTGGTAGCATAACAAAGAAAAGATTTAGTTTTAAGCTTAGTAACTAAACCCAAAAAAAAAAAAAAAAGTGAGAGTTTGATACATTTTATATGACTATTGATAAATAAAGCTCATGTTAGCATCAGCACAAGTGTAACCACCATCAACGACGAGATTATGAGCCGTGACAAAGCCGGAGTCGTGGTCGCTGGCCAGGAAGAGCGCGGCGGCCGCCACGTCGGCGACGGTCCCGCCTCGGCCGCGCAGCAAGCTCCCCCTCTCGCCGACAATGTTGGCCACGTCGGCGGGCTCCATGTCGGCCCTGCGGAGGGAGTCTCTGAAGGCATTGACAAGCATGTCTGTGGGGACGCCATGGGGTGAGATTGAGTTCACTCTGATCCCATGAACGCCTAACTCACATGCCACGCTTCTCACCAACCCATTGATGCCTTCTTTTGACAGTGTGTACGTGTGAGATCCTAGCCCTCCCATCATACCTATTCATTACCATAATATAAATCACATGTATGTATGTGCCTAGCTAATTAGCATGCATGTTCGTAATATTTGACAATATCTTCTTGGCTGATTTGGTTATTGACTGTGTATTTTTTTTGGGAGGCAATCTATTGGTTCTTCGATAAGTTTGAACATTAAGCTCAAAACTATGGAATATCATAAAGAATCTTGAATTTTCTACCAATTTCTTTTACTAGATGATCATATATATGACAAGATTTTAATTAGAGAATATAATTTATTGCAAGTTTTATATTACTAATTATAAATGTTTGTGAACTTATATATGTCACATCATTCATATTAATTACTTGGTATTTTTATTGCAATGTCCTAAATAATTGGTGGTAAAATCTTGTTTACATCTATTAATTGTATGTTATAATATCATAGGCTTCCAAAAAGAATGTTATACCGTATCATGAATCTGTAATTATAAATTAAAATCATTGTTAATGTAGCGATATATTGTATATATGTATGCTTTGTCATCGAACTCTCTAATCAATTAGTTCAAGAAAAACGACAAAATCTAATATTAAATAATCAGCACCCGTTGAAGAATGATGCTATATGATAAAAAAATGCTTGATAAAGAAAATTAGGCATGCATATGATGGGCTCATGATCAAATGATAAGATTGAGTTTATTAGGTAAAAATGTTCTTTAATCAATCAATAAATGTAGCAAATACACATTTACATATACATACATACCTGCGGAGCTAGAAGTGCATATAATGCTTCCCCTAGTTTTCCCATTCATCATGGCTCGTGAGGCATACTTAATGCCATGCAAAATTCCGACCACATTGACATCCACCACGCGCTTCACCTCCTCCATGTCGAGCCTCATTATGCTCCCGCCGGCGGGGCCCGATACGCCGGCGTTGTTGAACATTATGTCCAGCCGACCCTTCCATTTCACCGCCACCTCCACGGCCGATTCCACCTCCGACTCCTTCGTTACGTCGCAGTGTACGTAGCGGGCCCCGATGGAGTCCGCCAGCGTCGAGCCCAGCTCGTCGAGGATGTCCGCCACGATGACGTGCGCGCCGTTTTCGGCGAAGAGCTTAGCTGCCGCTGCTCCGATCCCCCTCGCGCCGCCGGTTATAACGGCAACTTTTCCCGCCAACCTAACAAAGGGGAAATTAAAAAAAAAAATGATTAGTTTAATTAAAAGATGAGACTGCGCACAAACTTACAAGTTACGATGCCTTGTTAAGTATACGAGTGAATGTACAATTTATCATGATTGAATATTGAATTCTATTTTAGGGAAATTCCCTAATTTGATTAATATTGACAAATATATTAGCCTATATGTCAAGGAAACTTTGGGTTTGACAGTCTGATAAATACAAAATTTTATGGGAGAATTTCAAAACAAAGTCATTTTTTATGCCACTTAATAATCTATACCCCATGTAGTGTGTTTCCTTTCCTTCCATCTTATGTTTGTAGTATAAATTTTGGGGCATAAATTAAAAGTGCAACTCACATGGGGTATAGATTATCATTGTGTCAATAATGGGGCATTCTTCAAAATCCCCCAAATTTTATTTTACAATAGTCTGGACTCTAGACATATATAGGTTAATTTGCTGGCAATTAATAAACGGGTGTTTTTTCTTTTTTCTTAGGCAAAACAATGAGCAATTTTGTTTCAAAAGGAATTGAACATGTTTGAAACTAACCTCTTTTCAGAAAACTTATGAGCTCCACCATTCATATGAGAATTAGCTTCTGGTTCTGGGTTCATTAGATGTGTTGGATATGCTTTTAGCATTGAATTAATTCGTGGCCTTAACATGTAACTAATGTGCGACTTTTAGCATAGAAAGATCAGAGGAACGATAAATATTCAGGTAATATTTAAAAGATCACTAAATAGTCCCCATTGTGAATTGTTGTTTTTATTTAATCGTTGCACACTTTTCACTCCTTAAAGCTATTTCGAAACTAAAAATTGGACGTGACTATCCCCCTATATTGAATGATTGAGTTGTAGATATGATATTTATATATTGTTTATAGTTTCCCAATACCTAATTCTCAACTATACACTGCCTTCTCAACATATCCATTTTTCCATACGTGATATATTTGGTTTTTCTTTTGATTTATAGCATTAATAATTTGTTTGGGTTTTATTTTCTTTTTACCCCCAACAGAGGTTTAAATTTAAATGAAAAATTTTGCTGATTTTTATTTGAGCTAGAAAAAATCTTTTTTTTTTCAATTTAAAGTTTTCACTTTAAATGTACTTTTCGTTGTTGTTAGGTAATTGGCACGATCTATGAATTTATGGGAAAGGAATTTGAAAAGGTAATTTACCATAATCACTACTATTCAAATGTTAATTTAAATTAAATGTAGAGGTTCAGATCTAAATAAAAATAAAAAAATCAATTTAAGTATCCTATTAATTAGTACGATATTAATATTTTTTTCACAAAATTATAGACGAATTTGGTTTTTAGTATTTTTTACTCTTCTGACGGTAAAAAAAAAATAATAATAATTTATAATACAAATCTTCTTTCTTAATCTCAAATCAAATACTACAAAATAAACTTTATACAAAAAATTAATTTGAATTACAAGATTTTATCAAACAATAACACAAATCAAAATACAAATCAAAATCATCTGCATTGCTTACAAAACGATCTCCCTAAAAAAATGTCAAACAATGATTTTCACCGGAAAGGAATTTAAATTGAATTTTATCCTTTAATTGCGAACGAGACCGGGTGTAACATAAAATAGACCATTGATTCACTATTACACAAAGTATGTCACACCATATCAACGACGGATCCTTGAAGAGGCAGGGGATTTCCCTCTCAACTTTTAAAATTATAAAATCTACCACATATATTTAATATTTTCTCTCTTTAATTTTCTAAAATTATAAAATATTATCATATATATTAAATTTAGGATTTTTTTTATTTTTGCTTGAATTTAGAATATTTTTATTAATTTGGTTGATTTTATAAT
Source organism: Boehmeria nivea var. tenacissima (assembly GCA_018132145.1). NCBI lineage: Eukaryota > Viridiplantae > Streptophyta > Magnoliopsida > Rosales > Urticaceae > Boehmeria > Boehmeria nivea. The sequence continues at coordinate 21,610,416 of CM030874.1, read as the reverse complement.
TGATATAGTTCAAAATATCTGGGTTTGTTAATGTAATTTTTATTTATTTTTATTTGTTTAGATTTTGTGTAAATAACCGAAAGTACGAGCAAACGACATAACTTCAGGAAACGACAATAAAAGATTAAAAGCAACAGTAAAAGAGTGAACCGACTTCAATAAGACAGCAACGCATAAACCAACTGGAAAAGTAGAAAACGACAGGGGAAAAAGGAAACGACAAGAAAATATAAAAACGACATGAAACCCAAAAACGACAGGAAGCCCAGAAACTAGTAAACGACATGAATATGACAGCAATATAAAAACCACCAGAAAATATAAACCAACAGGGAATCAGAAAAGGATTGGAAATCCAAAAACGACAGGAAATCACAAAACTAGTGAAACGACATGAAAACGACATCCAACCCAAAAACGACAGGAAATCCAGAAACTAGTGAAACGACATGAATATGATAGCAATATAAAAACGACGGGAGAATATAAACCAATACGAAATCAGAAAAGTACTGGAAATCCAAAAACGACAGGAAATCGGGAAACCAGTGAAACGACACGAAAACGACATGCAGCCCAAAAACGACAGGAAACCCAAAATGACATGAATATGGCAGCAATATAAAAACGACGGGAAAATATAAACCAATAGGAAATCAGAACAGGACTGGAAATCCAAAAACGACAGGAAATCGGGAAACCAATGAAATGACAAGAAAACGACATGCAGACAAAAAACGACAGGAAACCCAGAAACTATTGAAACGATATGAATATGACATCAGTATAAAAACGACGGGAGAATATAAAGCGACAGGAAATCAGAAACGTACTGGACAAGACTAAAACGACTGGGGAAGTAGGAAACGACATGAAACGCAAAAACGACAAGATACCAAGAAACGACAGGAAACCATAAAAAGATAAAAGTTGAATTACTTTAAAGAATCGCATGCCATATTTTAAAATGATTATATTTTAAAAAATTTCAAATAAATGATAAATACATTTAAAAATATTATACAATTAATAATAATAGTTGGTGGTAATTAACTTAGTTATCAAAACATGTGCAAGTAATTAACAAATTGGCTAGTTACTCAATTATTTCAAAAGTTTGGATATTTATTTTTATTGCTATATAAATTTTGAGCATTTCTCCATTTCACCCTTTTTGAAATGGTATTTTTAAAAAATGATCGTGTTTCGATTAATTAAGAAATTAATATTTTTTTACTATTTAATGATGTGCTTTTATTATATCCTTAATTATGTTATGTATAACGATGTGCTTTTTTATTTTTATTTTTTATGATTACGTTTGTTTGACTTCGATCCATTAATAATATCATTCTTCTTAAAACCGTGTGTACGCACCCGGCACCACCAACCACAGACTAGTCAAGTCAACTACAAAAACAAATACAACGTGAAACCGCGTTTCTTGTTCGTCAAGCTAGAATATATATAATTCTGAAACTAAGCAATAATTTGTCAATTATTTGTGTTTTTTTTTTTTCACGGACACGTTTATAAGGAATGCAATAGAATATTTTATAGAAGTTAGAATATATATAATGGGTTCATGTTTTTCTAGCACAAAATGCGACGTGTTTCTTAGTTTCAGAGGCGAGGACACTCGTAACAATTTCACCAGCCATCTCTACTCCGCGCTGGAAAAGAACAAAATCAAGACCTACATAGACGACAAGCTGATCAAGAAAGGCGACGAGATCTCGCCGGTGCTCATCAAAGCCATCAAGAGGGCCAAGCTCTCCGTGATTGTTTTCTCCGAAAACTACGCAACTTCCTCGTGGTGTTTGGACGAGCTTGTGCAAATCCTCAAGTGCAAGGACAAAAACGGACAGATTGTCGTCCCCATTTTTTTCCGCGTAAATCCTTCGGACGTGAGGAAGCAAAATGGCAGCTACGCGATTTCTTCGAAAGGCGTTAAGGGCGGGAAAAGCAAAGAGAAAGCGTGGAGAGAGGCTTTGAAGAAAGCAGCTAATCTATCCGGATGGGACTCGGAGATCATTAGGTAATTGTACTGACTATGATCTTGTTTATCTTGTATTCGCTATGAAAATTTGTGAATTGCTATTATCATAAAAGGTTCCATGGCTATACATATCAGTTATAAAACCTTTTTTTTTTTTTTTAATAATAATAAAGTACTTTAGTCGCAACCAAAATTGGTGACGAAAAAACAAAATTGACATAAAAATTAGTTGCCGTGACGCAAAGATCAATTACTATGGTCAGTTCTAACTATTGAACTACAAATTGTTGTGCATCACATAATATGTTAGGTCGGAATCAAAATTGATAGAGGAAATTGTCAAAGATATCAAGCACAAGTTGGCGGTTCTCAGCGACAGTGCGAACGCTGCAACCGCTGTGGGTGTGGGTGTTATCGCCGCAAGCACAGCTTTTGCAACCACAAGCTGTTGAGGCATTTGCCCTTTTGTACACTGTGCGCTGCTTGTTTCTTTCTTTCATCCTTTTCCTTTTTTCTTTTCTTTTTTTTTTTTTTGGCTCAAAGGCAATACCTTGTAGTTATGTAGTGTATATATAGTAGTATAGTACCTAATTGGTACCACTCATTTATGCTTCCATTTACAGATTATTGCTCTGTTTTTGCATAGTGTAAGAAACAAAGACAAACGGCATTCAATGACACTAAATTTAAACTGTTCCAACCCAAGACATATTACAGGCAATTTTGGACCCAAAATTACTGCTACTACTACTAGTACTGCTTCTGCTGCGGCTACTCCAACACCAAAAAAAAAAAAAAAAAAAAAAAAGAAAGAAAAAAGTACCCTTGTTTGGTAAGCCCTCCCATTCCATTTTGTTGGAATGATTTAGAATGTTTGAAATGAAATGAAAAATAGTTTGTAAAATAGTTTAGAATGATTATAAGAGGGTGAAGTAGGTAAATATTCAGAATTTATATAACAATAAAAATAAATACCCAAACTTTTGAAGTAATTGAGTTTCTAATCAATTTGTGAATTACTTGCACATGCTTTTGGTAACAAAGTGAATTACCACCACTTACTACTGTGTAAGTAATTGCATCTTTTGGGTAGTTGGTTACATTTTTTAAAAGATTGGGTAATAACTTACATTAAGTTTTAAAAATTGGGTATTCACTATAATTTCTCATTATAAAATAGTTTGACTTTATAAATTTCGAGGTGGTATAAATAGTTGAGATTTAAAGATATTGTATAGGGATTAGAAAAGTTAAAAAAATGATTGAAAAAAATGAAATAGAATGGGAGGAATTGTATAAGTATTAGGAAATTTGAAAATATGGTTGAAAAAAAATAGAATGGAATGAGATGAATGATTTTACCAAACAAGGGGCAGTAAATTCATTTGCACGAACACCCTCTTCTTGCATCGTCCTAAAATGTCCCACAACTTGTGTGCATATAGCCAAAATTCTGAGGTAATTTGCCACGTTCAAGCACCCAATAGAACAATCTTTCACAGCTTTGACATGAACGACACGAGCCATTGACTAACCAAGTGAAACCTTCAAATGGCTTGGTGTGCTTGAAAACTAATGAGAAAGGAACGAACTCTGTAGTGCTCTCAAACAAAATTGAAACACTGAAAGAGCAATGAATAGGCTAATCACCACTTGGGACATAGATTATTAAATGACACTAACAATGACCTTGTTTTACAACTCTTCCATTTTTCTTTCTACCAAAATTTACAGCTACTAGCACTTCCTACATCCCACCCAAAGGAAAAAAAAAAAAGAAAGAAAAGTCTAACTGCTAATCCCTTTTGTTGTCCTTCTATATTGAAACTTGTTTACAATAAACAAAGTGTAAAAGTTAATATATCGATACTTAAATACTGTTATAAAATCAATGATAGAAAAACGAAATAAAGCACGAATAAAACACACAGATTTAACGTGGAAAACCCTGGACGGGAAAAAAACCACGGGGAAGAGAGAAGAAATCACTATGTCGAAAAAGATTGGTACAAAAACGGTGGTAGTCTCAAAATTTAGGGAAAAAGAAAAAACGGCAACTACAACATCAAGCCGAAACCCTAAAATACAAAATATGTGCGAAAATAAAACGGGTCAAAAGGTCCGTACCGCGGGGGCTCCGCCCCCGCACCCCCAACGGGCTTGGACTTAGTTGTTCGGGTTGAGGGATCGCACCGCGAGGACTTTCGGATCAGGCTTAACGAATTCAGGTCACCGAACTCTAACAAATACCCTTATTAATTTGCAGCTGAATGAAGATCCAACTGTTATTACAACTTGTTTAACCCCCTGATCATGTTATGATATTTGTGTGATTCATAACCATTACAACACGAAAATTGAAATCAACAAAGTAGCTACCAATTGGGAAAATCACTTTCTTTCGCCTTATTCAGAGAATTTATTGAAGAGTACGTCAAGCTTTTTTGAAAGAAAATTCCATCTTTTTTGTTTTTTTACCAATGGAATATTTCATAGATGAGTTCTAAAAATGAGTCAAAATTAAATACATCTTTCAAAAAATAATACATGTTTTAAAATATTAAAAAAAAAAAATCATCTGTCAAGAATTTTATGACAAAAAATCATCTACGCATTAGTAAGAAATCCATATATACATGACAGTTTGTTACAAAATAGAAAAGGCATAGATTACATAATTCTAAAAATAAAAAAAATAAAAAAAAAACTGTTGTCATGGTTTTAGGCCTGTTGAGAAGAATTCGGTAGAGAACTTGTTGCTGCGATGTTGATTTTGTTGCAACTGATCTTATTTAAAGATTGATTGGAATCTTTATCTTGACATTGAGATGATTTTTCTCAATATTCCTATATTTTCCTTTGACATAATTGTATTATAAGTTAGAGTAACCGCCGCAGCGGCACTATCACAAGCAAAGCACGGCACCCGCAGCTACGCCAACGGCAATACCTCTTCGAATCCATTTCATGATTTTTATTGCAGCCAATTTTTGCCCGACATCTTCCACAATCACCTTTATCAATTCCTCATCCGACCTAATATAGGAAACAGAATAAGTGAATTAAATATTATAATCACGTTTGATTTTACTGTATCATAATGTATAAACTTATACAATTTGTGTGACTAACAAAATTATATAAGATAACGAAAAAATAATCTTAGACATTCAGGTATATTTAATATTTGACCATTTTCTAGTTCATAATTACCTACATTTTTAAAAGTTAAGAAACAAGTCATTAACCCATTAAAGAACTAAAGGCATAATGCAAAATCACAATATCATGTAGTTAAAAAAATTATTATTTTCTTAATTAATAAAAATATTAGTTGTTTTCTTTAAACATCATTAAAAAAATAATTACTTGCTTAATATTATCTACACATTAAAGCGAACAATATAGTCTAATAAGAAGAAATTCTTTTGTAATAGATAACGCAATTTGCATTGCATTAAGTGGATTTTTCGTATTATATAATACGGTATTTTGAATGTGTTTATATGGTGCACTAAATATAATGACTTAATTTTAGAACATATTTTAAAAATGTCCATAATTTTCATTTTTTTGAGGAATAGTTTATTTTTTATTAGTAGACAATTTACTATATATAATTAGTAGACAATATATCAATAAAAAACAGCCAACATACTGTCTACTAAGTATGATATATTATCTACTAACTAAAAACAAATTATTTACTAATCCTAAAAGAAATTGTAAACATTTTGTCAAATATGATATAAAAATGAACTAGCGCAACTTGTATAGTTGTTCAGTATTCATTTTGTACTCACGGAAAGTTTGACAAAGTACCAAAATTGAAAGTGTTATAAAGTGAATTTAGAGATGCATATAAATATATTATACACATACTTAAATTGCCGTGATTCCAATCCTTTGATGCTTGACACTGTCTTCAAAGCTTGAATGGCTTCTACACCGTCTGATTTGATCTGATAATCTCCTCTTTGTTTCCGAACATCCGATGGATCAACCTCATAAAAAACCGGTACGATGATCTGCCCGTCTTTTCGCTCTTTGACGATCTGGACGAGCTCGTTCAAACACACCGAGCAAGACGTGAATTTTGGCGAAAAAACGACAACAAAGATGGTCGTTTTCTTCTTCATTGCTTTTCGAAGAAACTTGCCTTGCTTTGGTTTCTCGTCCACGACGGCACTTATGTGCGCTTCTTTCAGAGCATCAAACAGGCCCTGACCGAAGCTCTGATCTCTAGTCATGTTCTCGCCGTTGAAACAAACAAACACATCGAACTTTCCCATGTTTTTGTTTTTATCTAAAATCACAATATTTCCTACTGAATAATGAAACAAACGTACACACGCACTAGTATATATATATATATATATATATGCATTGTGTGTAGTTGATCAGTTCTATTTGACCTGATGAGCTCTAGTTGTTGAAGCAACACTGCCTGGAAGGTTCATTATCAGTCAGATCATTGAGCTTCTGTGGAATTTGCAAATAAATGCCACTTTTATTATTATTATAGTAACGACTTGCTCAAGCCTTGACTAATTGGTCTATATTTGTGCGATCGTGTTTCAGTTTGTCGAGGAATGAGTCATGTGTCAGTATTGGACAGATCATTAAGACTCTGTGCAACTTGCAAAAAAAAAAAAAAGACAATTATTAATGACAACTTGCTCAAGACTTGATTAATTTGGCCTATATTTGTACGATCGCGTTTCAGTAAGTTGAGGAATGAGTCAATATCGGGCTTATAGTTGGCACTAAAATTAATGCGGAAAATTGCAGTAAATAGTCATTTTTGTTTTAATTTTAAAAACATAACACATGTCTTAAAATATTAAAAAAATAGTATTGTAATAAGTTTAAAATGTTAAGTTTGTGTTTGGGAAAATCATTCTAGTCATTTTTGACCATTTTAAATGGTTTGAAAAATAATTTGACTTTGCAAATTTCAAGGTGGTATAAATGATTGAGATTTAAAGATATTGTATAGGGATTTGAAAAGTTGAAAAAAAATGGAATGGTTTAGAGGATTGAAAAAAGTGAAAAAAAATTGAATGGAATGATATGGATAGAATGAGTGAGGCAAACGGAGGGGTAAATAATTTCTTACAAAGATGTTAAGATTTTTTTTTCATAAAATTCTTGACGGATATTATTTTTTCTAATATTTTAAAGAATTTTTTAGGCATTTAACCAAACTTTTAAGTAATTTTTTAGTATTTAGTCATAGTTTCACGAAATTATAGATTTAGCCATAACATGTAATATTTTTTGTAACATGTAATATATATACGTGTAAAAAATATAACATTAAATATAACGTTACATTTAATTTTATATTTTTTACACGTATATATGTTACATGTTACAAAAAATATTACATATTATGGCTAAATCCCTAATTTCGTGAAATTATAGCTAAATCCTTCAAACTTTACCTTTAAAATGATTAATTGCTTAATTGGCCCTATTTTAAAACATGTTGCTTTTATTTTTGAAGTTCATTCAAGTAAGCTCATTTTCGCAATTCACCTTATAATTAATTGATCATTTACAATAATACATTAATCGTTTGTGTGAATTAGACTTTTCTATATTTGAATTATTATGTCTTAATATTAAGAGAAATTATAATGAATACCCAATTTTTAAAACTTAATGTAAGTTATTACCCAATCTTTTGAAAAATGTAACCAACTATCCAAAAGATGCAATTACTTACACAGTGGTAAGTAGTGGTAATTCACTTTGTTACCAAAAGCATGTGCAAGTAATTCACAAATTGACTAGAAACTCAATTACTTCAAAAGTTTGGGTATTTATTTTTATTGTTATATAAATTCTGGATATTTACCTACTTCACCCTAATATTAAATACGAAAATAATACACTTTATAATGAAATATATAGTTCTCAATGGAATATATGGTATTAGACTTACAAAATAATATTAAAATTTGAATCAAATATAAAGTATTATAAGTTGGTTCTTAAATCAAATATAACAATTATATGAGCATCATGACCAAAATAGCTTTTTGATACCTAATTTTTCTAAATTTGAAATAATCTAAAATCTCTAAATATATTTGTAAATATTTCCCTAATAATAAAGTCTAAATATGATAATTACCCCTTCGTGTTGTATTTTTTTTTTTTAATAGTGACTGGACTACTCTGGGGTTGATGCGCTACAGGCTTTAACAAGGGATAATATAATTAAGGAAGCGGCTGTGATGTTTGATGTTTTTCCGTACAAAAGAAAAGTCAAACAAATGTAGCGAAAAAATTATAGAAATGATAAATTATAGATTCACAGAAAAGGTTTTTCTCATAAGTATCGGCCAAAAAAAAAAATGTGATCACGTGCTTTTGCTTTCGTAATGGGAAAATTACACATAAAATTTCTGTCTCATTTATCTAGCTTGTCGTCATGTTGTAATTTTTGTTCATTGGTGGACTTTTCTTTGGTGACCCATGAGCCAGTTATATGAGATTTTATATGAATTTATTTTATATTAATTAAGTAAGTGCTAAACTGATTTTTATTAGTGATCAATTGAGGAAGATACTTTGATAACTATCTACTTTGAGATAGATGTTCATACATAGGCATGAAAATATGGAATTCCATGGACTTCCATGGAACAAAAGTCGGGTGATTTCCGGGTAATTACCCAGAAATTATCCAAAAAAATTTTTCGGGTAAATACCCGAAATTTTTTAATGGAATAGCCGGGTAAATCTGGGTAATTACCCGGAAATTACCCGGTTTTCTAAATTTTTTTTAAAGCTTTCATCTTTTAGTTCATGCCTTTGTACTATAATATTATAATAATATGATTGGGACATGATCGGGAGAGAGAACGTATGAGAGAGAGAGAGAGAGATAGAGTAGGCAGTACGTCTGTGAGAGAGAGAGAGTAGGCAGTTGTAGACTTGTAGGCTTGTAGCAGTGTTGTGTCAGCAGGTAAAAGTATTGTACACCTGCCGTGACTAAAAAATATTGTAATAGTTATGATTTTTTCGGGTAAAAGCCGGGTAAATACCGGGTAAAATAGTTTTTTTTTTTTTTTTGCTTGCCGGATAATTCCGGGTATATATCCGGATTTGTTATCCGGGTATTTTTCGGGTAATACCCAGAATTTACCCGGGAATTAAACCGGGTAATTGTTTACCCGGAAAATTTTGTTCCAAAATTTCATGCCTATTAATCATACATAGCATAAGGTGATATTCTATTATTATCTTTATAGTGGCTAAAAAATCTACAAAGTGTAAAATTAACAAAGTCCCGGACTTTTCAGCACTGTTGTTCTGATTAACATGTAAAAGGGGATTTTGAAAAATATCTAGTTTTGAATACATTAATAATATAAGTTCGTTTTATGTTGTATTTTTAATTTATGCCTTTATTATTATTTTTGGACAGAATTTATGCCTCTAATTTTACACTACAAATAAAGTATAAATTAAGATAACATACTATTTGGTGGATAAATTATTAAGTGACACTTAGAATGCTTTTGTCTTACAATTTCTCTTTAAAATAATTTTTGGGAACCCAAGCTGGTCTGACTATATGGATCACACGCTGAATGTTGGAGTTGAAAAAATCAAAATATATCATTTAAACTATTTTTTAATTGTTATTTTATCACACTATTTGAATTGAGATTTAAGAGATAAAAATTTGAATTAAAAATTCACAAATTTATTTTTACTTTAATAAATGTATTTGAAAGTGAAAATATTTTGTTTTAAGTTTTTGTTAAAACTCATATCCGAGCAACAACTTTTACTGCAAAAAATGATTTAAAGGGATCGTTTGATAAGCGGTTCAATAAAAATAAAAAAAAGTTAAGATAATTTTTGTTTGATTTTAAAAAATCAAAATCTTCAATGATTACATAGAAGCATGGTTTGCACTACTTGAATTGAAATTTAAGAGTGAGAATATGAATTGAGAATTGTTCTTAAAAAATTATTATTTACATATTTAAAACTCTGTATAAAGAATATTTTGTTTTTTAAACCAAAAGTTGTCAAAGAATATTTGGTAATATAGTAAGAATCTAAATAAATTGCCAAACAACATGGCAACATGTTATATTAAAATTTCAACCCCTTATTTGATTGAAGATTGAAGAGGGAGGGGTCCAAAAGAAAAGCAAATCCCCCAGTGGAAACGAGACGAAGACGGAGTCAAAATAACAATATTAATTTGAAGTGTGGTCCAGTCAAAAGAGACTATGGACAGTAAAATAAAATAAAATAAATTGAAATAAACAAAGGAGACTAAAAAAAACCCTCTCTTTTTTTTTTTAATTTTTTATTTGTTGACATTCGAGTCGTGTGTTTCTTTTTGTTTGATCTGTTCTCTCTTTATTGTCTCATGTTTGTTTCTATAAATAGTGCTTAAATGTTAAAAAGTCATCAACAACAAAATAAAAACAAAGTGCATAAATCGTACACACTTTCTCATTGAGACTAAAAACCGCAAGTGAAACAACTAACATTATGGGTGCGAAAACGAAGAAATCCGATGTGTTTCTGAGTTTCAGAGGCGAGGACACTCGGGATTTCACTCGCGCGCTGTTCAACGCTCTCGACAGCGCCAAAGTAAGAACGTTCATCGACGAGAAGCTAAAGATCGGCGACGATATCAGCGATGTCCTCCAAGCATCGATCAAGAAGGCCAAGGTCTCCGTGATTGTTTTGTCGGAGAACTTCGCCAATTCCTCGTGGTGTTTGAAGGAGCTCGAGCTCATCGTCGAGCGCATGAAGAAAGACGGACAGGTCATCGTGCCGGTTTTCTATCGCATCGAACGTTCGGATGTCGGGCAGCAGAGAGGAACTTATCGGCTATCCTCGGAGCGCTTCGACGGCAGAGATAAAGACAAAGCTGGCGCCGAAGCAGCTTTGAAAATTATAGCAGACATTGAAGGATTGGATTCACGGCAGTTCGAGTAAGTTATTCTCAAAGTTTTCATTTACCGAGTGAATATTTTTTATTTTGTGTGGTTAGTGCTAGTTACTTATGACAATATCGTTTGTTGTGTGCGTGTGTGTGTATGGCAGGTCGGATTCAGAGTTGATACAAGCGATTGTGAAAGATGTTAAGGGAAAATTGAGAGCTTTAAAAATATCGAAATGGATTCGCAGAGTTGGAACGGCTGCCGTCGTTGTGGGGGCGCCTTTGCTCTTGATTTAGGTAGCCTATGGTGCCTCAGCTGTTGGAGCTGCTGCGGCCATAGCAGACGGGATGAATGCATCAAGAAGAAAATTCGGAAAATGCAATTATGGAAACGTTGGGTTTGACAGTCTGATAAATACAAAATTTTATTTTACAATAGTCTAGACGCTAGACAGATATAGGTTAGTTTGCCGGCAATTAATACACGGGTGTTTTTTCTTTTTTCTTAGGCAAAACAATGAGCAATTTTTTTTCAAAAGGAATTGAACATATTTGAAACTAACCTCTTTTCAGAAAACTTATGAGCTCCACTATTCATATGAGAATTAGCTTCTGGTTCTGGGTTCATTAGATCTGTTGGATATGCTTTTAGCATTGAATTAATTCGTGGCCTTAACATGTAACTAATGTGCAACTTTTAGCATAGAAAGATCAGAGGAACGATAAATATTCAGGTAATATTTAAAAGATCACTAAATAGTCCCCATTGTGAATTGTTGTTTTTATTTAATCGTTGCACACTTTTCACTCCTTAAAGCTATTTCGAAACTAAAAATTGGACGTGACTATCCCCCTATATTGAATGATTGAGTTGTAGATATGATATTTATATATTGTTTATAGTTTCCCAATACCTAATTCTCAACTATACACTGCCTTCTCAACATATCCATTTTTCCATACGTGATATATTTGGTTTTTCTTTTGATTTATAGCATTAATAATTTGTTTGGGTTTTATTTTCTTTTTACCCCAACAGAGGTTTAAATTTAAATAAAAAATTTTGCTGATTTTTATTTGAGCTAGAAAAAATCTTTTTTTTTTAATTTAAAGTTTTCACTTCAAATGTAATTTTCATTGTTGTTAGGTAATTGGCACTATCTATGAATTTATGGGAAAGGAATTTGAAAAGGTAATTTACCATAATCACTACTATTCAAATGTTAATTTAAATTAAATGTAGAGGTTCAGATCTAAATAAAAAATAAAAAATCAATTTAAGTATCCTAATAATTACTACAATATTAATATTTTTTCACAAAATTATAGACCAATTTGGTTTTTAGTATTTTTACTCTTCTGACGGTAAGATAATAATAATAATAATTAATTTATAATACAAATCTTCTTTCTTAATCTCAAATCAAATACTACAAAATAAACTTTATCCAAAAAATTAATTTGAATGACAAGATTTTATCAAACAATAACACAAATCAAAATCATCTGCATTGCTTACAAAACGATCTCCCTAAAAAAATGTCAAACAATGATTTTCACCGGAAAGGAATTTAAATTGAATTCTATCCTTTAATTGCGAACGAGACCGGGTGTAACATAAGATAGACTATTGATTCACTATTACACAAAGTATGTCACATCATATCAACGACGGATCCTTGAAGAGGCAGGGAATTTCCCTCTCAACTTTTAAAATTATAAAATCTACCATATATATTTAATATTTTCTCTCTTTAATTTTCTAAAATTATAAAATATTATCATAAATATTAAATTTAGGATTTTTTATTTTTGCTTGAATTTAGAATATTTTTATTAATTTGGTTGATTTTATAATTGATATAGTTCAAAATATCTGGGTTTGTTAATGTAATTTTTATTTGTTTAGAGTTTGTGTAAATAACCAAAAGTATGAACAAACGACATAACTTCAGGAAACGACAGTAAAATATTAAAAGCAACAGTAAAAGAGTGAACCGACTTCAATAAGACAGCAACGCATAAACCAACTGGAAAAGTAGAAAACGACAGGGGAAATAGGAAACGACAAGAAAATATAAAAACGACATGAAACCCAAAAACGACAGGAAGCCCAGAAACTAGTAAAACGACATGAATATGACAGCAATATAAAAACCACCAGAAAATATAAACCAACAGGGAATCAGAAAAGGATTGGAAATCCAAAAACGACAGGAAATCACAAAACTAGTGAAACGACATGAAAACGACATCCAGCCCGAAAACGACAGGAAACCCAGAAACTAGTGAAACGACATGAATATGATAGCAATATAAAAACGACGGGAGAATATAAACCAATACGAAATCAGAAAAGTACAGGAAATCCAAAAACGACAGGAAATCGGGAAACCAGTGAAACGACACGAAAACGACATGCAGCCCAAAAACGACAGGAAACCCAAAACGACATGAATATGGCAGCAATATAAAAACGACGGGAAAATATAAACCAACAGGAAATCAGAACAGGACTGGAAATCCAAAAACGACAGGAAATCGGGAAACCAGTGAAATGACACGAAAACGACATGCAGCCAAAAAACGACAGGAAACCTAGAAACTATTGAAACGACATGAATATGACAGCAGTGTAAAAACGACGGGAAAATATAAAGCGACAGGAAATCAGAAACGTACTGGACAAGACTAAAACGACTGGGGAAGTAGGAAACGACATGAAACGCAAAAACGACAAGAAACCAAGAAACGACAGGAAACCGTAACAAGATAAAAGTTGAATTACTTTAAAGAATCGCATGCCATGTGCTTTTTGGAACGGTAAGCAACAATTTCTCATATGAAATCATTATTTGAATTCATATGGAATATTAAAATGGCCTTGTAAAAGATGTGTGAAAAAAAGGGATATGATTATATTTTAAAAAATTTCAAATAAATGATAAGTACATTTAAAAATATTATACAATTAATAATAATAGTTGGTGGTAATTAACTTAGTTATCAAAACATGTGTAAGTAATTAACGAATTGGCTAGTTACTCAATTCTTTCAAAAGTTTGGATATTTATTTTTATTACTATATAAATTTTGAGCATTTCTCCATTTCACCATTTTTGAAATGGTATTTTTTAAAAATAATCGTGTTTCGATTAATTAAGAAATTAATATTTTTTTACTATTTAATGATGTGCTTTTATTATATCCTTAATTATGTTATGTATAACATGTGCTTTTTTATTTTTATTTTTTATGAGCGCATGAAGAAAGACGGACAGGTCATCGTGCCGGTTTTCTATCGCATCGAACGTTCGGATGTCGGGCAGCAGAGAGGAACTTATCGGCTATCCTCGGAGCGCTTCGACGGCAGAGATAAAGGCAAAGCTGGCGCCGAAGCAGCTTTGAAAATAATAGCAGACATTGAAGGACTGGATTCACGGCAATTCGAGTAAGTTATTCTCAAAGTTTTCATTTACCGAGTGAATATTTTTTATTTTGTGTGGTTAGTGCTAGTTACTTATGACCATATCGTTTGTTGTGTGTGTGTGTGGCAGGTCGGATTCAGAGTTGATACAGGCGATTGTGAAAGATGTTAAGGGAAATTTGAGAGCTTTAAAAATATCGAAATGGATTCGCAGAGTTGGAACGGCTGCCGTCGTTGTGGGGGCGCCTTTGCTCTTGATTTAGGTAGCCTATGGTGCCGCAGCGGCTGTTGGAGCTGCTGCGGCCATAGCAGTCGAGATGAATGCATCAAGAAGAAACTTCGGAAAATGCAATTATCGAACCCGCTAATCAAAGCGAGCTTAGTTAACCCTTGCCAGCTAATAATCTATGCCTTAGTGGTGTACTCTTTTGATTGTCACTCTATGTTTATAGTGTAAAAAGTAGAGTATAAATCAAAAGTGCAACACAAAAACGAGCATGGATCAGTGACGTGTCCAAAATGAGGCATTCCTCATGATCCCCCCTTTAAATATTTCATCATGATAGTAACGGAGCGTTGCGCGATCTCTCTTCTTTTGGTTTGATCTGTTCTTTTTTCTGAGCAAGTCAATATCATTGTCTGGTTACTGTGTTTGGTGTTTCCTTTCCACACACTACATTCCATTTAACAGAAGTGTGTGATAATTGAACTTAAAGAACAACGATTACATAGTTCATTCAAAACGTTATCATTGCTAAAAGCCTAAAACAATGTGACAAGAAAGGAACAAAGAACCCAAGTTATATTTTAGTGATGTACCCTATTTTACTAACTAATGCTTAATACGATACATATTATATCATTTAGTACTTAGAAACTGTGTGTTAGGAGGTTCAGCAAAAAGAAATTGTGTTAGACTATACAATATCTTTTCTGATAAATAAGGTTATTTTTTCACCTTTTTAATGCTATATATATATATATATATTATCTTTAATACAAAACAATTTATACAATACAGCACCATACAATTAAAACATAGTGATCAAAACGTGTCAGTTTGCTAATTTGTAATTTAAAAATTTTTCACTTGCCTATCATGAAGGTATGTGAACATTTGTTTGTCATACGTAGCATTTATACATTTCCCTGTTCTTAATTGTAAACTCTTCTAGAATTGGACTCATTCTTCACCAAATACCACGTTGATCAAGTTAGTTAATTAGTTGGATATATATATATAACGTCAGTGAAATAACATTTTACCTGAATGAATTAATTTTTTTTTTCTTTTCCATTTGGTCTTCGTTTTATAGTCGCAGCGAGCAATTCAACCATCAAAGGTGTTTACTTCGACTTACATTTGATTGTGTGTCATTAGTACTATTTCCTTAATATCTGACTTCTCTTATGACACATTTTTCTTTTCACTCAAAATTCAGATTATTCACATACATCCAAAAAAGAAATCAGCTAAGGTTTTGCTTAAAAAAAAAAAAATGGGATGTTCTTGTTCTGTTTTTGTATCAAAAAAAAAGTACGACGTGTTTCTTAGTTTCAGAGGCGAGGACACGCGAGATAACTTCACGAGCCATCTTCGTGAGGCTTTGCGTAAGAAGAAGATAAAAATTTACACAGATGATGAAGGGCTTGAAAAGGGAAATGAAATCTCAACTACACTTATCAAAGCAGTCAAGAAATCCAAACTTTCGGTGATAATCTTCTCAAAGCAGTATGCTTCTTCATCGTGGTGCTTAGATGAGCTTGTACAAATTCTCAAGTGCAAGGAAAAATATAGGCAAATCGTTGTCCCCGTATTTTACGGCGTAGATCCTTCTGATATAAGGAAACAAAAAGGAAACTATGAGATTGAGATTAAAGGGTCTAAGAGTACTAAAAAGAAGGTTCATGCTTGGAAAACTGCCTTGAAAAAAGCCGCCAATATATCAGGATGGGATTCAAGGCATGTTAGGTAATTGTTCATGTTTTTTTTACTTTTGTTGGGTACTATTCTTGTTGAAGACTAGGTGAGTTTTATTTTTATTTTTATTTGTTATTTATTTGTGTTCCAGGCCAGAGTCCGAATTAGTTGAGGCTATTGTTGAGGATGTAATGAAGAAGTTGCGCCGGCGTTGATTCAGTTTCAGATGATTTTGATACTTTTAGTTTGATTTTGCGTACAAGTCAAATCTCTTATGTATCTATCAGAAACTTTATCAGATATTTAGCTGTGCTATCTTTTGGTCCTAGATCCTTGATTCGGGTGTACAATTATTACAATCAAACATTTTTTATTTTGTTTGTTTTTAGTTGACCTCTTGTCCTTTAGAGAGTGAATTCTTGCTTTTTGTTACCAATTCTTGTGCTCACTAACACAGCCCAAGGAGAAACAGCGAAAAATCTTGTACAATTAGGAACTGAGAATATGTTTAATTTCTAGGACATATTTCGTTAGGTTTATGATTCTATTCAATGTAACTTTGAGTTTGATTTTCTATCAGAAATTGATGAAAAGAGATTTAGCTCTCTTATAGTTCTATCTTTTGGTCCTAGATAGTTGATCCGAGTGTGCAATTATTTATAATCAAACATTTTTTATTTTGTGTGTTTTTAGTTGACCTTTGATGCTTTAGTGTAAATTATTGCTTTTTGTTACCAATTCTTGTGCTCGCTAGTCACTAATTAATACAGCCCAAAGAAAAACAGCAAAAAATCTTGTACAATTAGGATTCTATTCAATGTATCATGATGAGCAAAAGTGGAACCAAAAGCTTATAAAAAGAAATATAACATGTTTGACTTGGTCTGTCGTTTGCAGTGGCTGACACAAAAACAGCAGAATTAAGATTTTTTTTTTGTTTGGCGGTTCTTATTTTGACTAAAGAATTTGAGATGTTAGAGATGCTAAAAATTCCTAGAACATGTATAGAGACAAAGGAAAAAAAGTGAACCTTGTTGTTCAAATGGTTGTATAGGAAATATATATAAAACTATAACAGCGTTGCCCAAGTCCTAAATTAGCGCGTAATGGGCACATGGTTGAAGCTAAAAACTAGTGATTAATATTTTCAATACGAAGCTGTGTAACTTTGACTTTTGAGGTTTGACTTCTGATGGTGAGAATCGATATGGTTCATGCTTTGTTCCCTTTTTTTCTCACCATTTCAGTCCATTGTCTTGATCGATAGAAGTTTTTTGCGGAAGAAATGTTTTTGAGTGGTGAATTATCAGACCAAGAAGTGGCTTCTTCTTCTTCTTCTGAGGAAGAAAAGTATGATGTGTTTCTTAGTTTCAGAGGTGTAGACACTCGTGAGAACTTTACTAGTCATCTCTATGCAGCTTTGTGCCGAAAGAAGATTGAAACCTACATAGATTACAGGCTCGAGAGAGGAGGCGAGATCTCGCCCGCGCTGCTAAAAGCCATCGAGGTGTCGAAGCTGTCTGTGATCATTTTCTCAGAGAACTATGCCTCTTCCTCGTGGTGCTTGAATGAACTCGTGCACATTCTCGAATGCAAGAAAACGAATGCGCAGTTTGTGGTGCCGGTTTTCTACAAGATAGATCCATCGAATGTTCGGAAGCAGAAGGGCAGTTTTGAAGTTGCATTTGTTGAACATGAAAAACGGTTTCGAGATAAGATCAACAAAGTGCAACAATGGAGAGTGGCTTTAGAAGAAGCGGCTAATTTATCTGGATGGGATTCAATGGTTACTAGGTAAGTCTTTTTTTTTCCTTAATTTAATTTTGTTCATGACTAATTATAATTAGATCTGGTCAAATGGACCAAAGAAGTTCATATTGGCCATAGTTTGAGGCTGCTTGTTTTTTGTTGATTTATTGAAGTGGATAAATATCGTTTGACATTTACCAATTAAGAACAACTAATTAGTAGTCTCAGTATATAGAAAAACATCAAAATGAACATACAAAAGGGAATTCGAAGCAAAAACATTTCAAAAACATTTTTATACCTTATTTTCTTTGTTTTTTTTTTTCAATTGTGTTTCTCTTGAAATTGTTTCTTGTTTCAATGTGATCACGATTTTGATCTGTTACATTCCCGCTTATATTCTAGGCCAGAGTCCAAATTAGTTGATGCAATTGTCCTAGATATCCTGAAGAAGCTGAGTAGTATATCGTCAAGCGAAGATTCAAATGGCTTGGTTGGGATCGACAAACGCGTCGAGACAATTATGTCAATGTTAAGCCTAGGCTCGCGAGATGTTCGTGTTGTAGGTCTTTGGGGAATGGGCGGTATAGGCAAAACAACCTTAGCTGATACCATATTCAATCGACTCTTCTACGAGTTTGAAGGTGGTTGCTTTCTTACCAATGTTAGAGAAGAAACTGAGAAATATGGACTGAATCATTTAAGAAACAAGCTTTTATCTGCATTACTAGAAGAGGAAATTCCAAGCACGATTGTCACACGAAAGACTTTCGATAAGAAAAGGCTTCGCAGGAAAAGGGTAATTGTCGTTCTTGATGACGCGAACGATCCAGAGCAATTGGACACTTTAATTGGAGATCATGATTGGTTTGCTCTTGGAAGTAGAATCATTGTAACAAGTAGAGATGAACAAGTGCTTCAGAATGCAATTAATGTTCATTTATACGAGGTTAAGGAACTAAACTTCGATGAATCTCTTCAAATCTTCCATTGGAATGCCTTAAGAACAACCCTGTGCCATCGGATTTTATAGAGCTATCAGAAAGGGTGATCGTTTATGCCAAACGTGTTCCGTTGGCCCTTAAAATTTTGGGTTCCTACCTTTGCTCTAAGAGCAAAATAGAATAGGAAAAGGCATTGAACAAGCTAAAAATGGTTCCCAATGTGAAAGTTCAGAATGTGTTGAGGATAAGTTATGATGGTCTAGACGCCACAGAAAAGGATATATTTCTTGATATCGCGTGTTTCTTTAAAGGCGAGGATAGAGATTTAGTAGAGAAAATACTTGACGGCTGTGATTTATTTGCAGACGTAGGAATACCGGACCTCATCAAGAAGTCCCTCGTAACCATTGAAAAGAACAAGGTGTGGATGCACGATTTGTTGCAAGAAATGGGTTGGGAAATCGTCCGCCAACAATCCAAAGAGCTCGGAAAGCGTAGTAGGTTGTGGAGTGCTGAAGAAGTCCATCGTATGTTGAAAACAAACACTGTAAGAACCTAAACTTTGCTTTCTCAAACCATCAAATTCGGTACTAAGGACAATTCCCGGCTCACAAGTTATGATTTGTTCTTAATGACAGGGAACCGCTGCCATCGAAGGTATATTCCTTGACATGTGTAAGATTCGAGACACGGACTTGAACCCTGCAGTCTTTGCTAAAATGTACAATCTAAGACTGCTCAAAGTTTATAACTCTAACAAACTTGCCAAGACGTGCAAATTGGGCTTTCCCAATGGGCTTAAATCTCTCCCCGACACGCTTAGATATCTTCATTGGTGTAGATACCCTTTGAAATCTTTGCCATCAGATTTTAGTCCTGAGAATCTTGTTGTACTTGAAATGCCGCATAGCCAGGTTGAGAGACTTTGGGACCAAGATCAGGTATAAGTTCTAATAACTTGTTCTGTTTGTGCAAGGCTAGTTGTTAAATTCGAAGAACAATCATGATGTGAATTTGTGAATTTCTCTATTCTTTTGCAGTACCTTGACAAGTTAAGAAAGATTGATCTCAGCTATTCGCAGAACCTAAGTCAATTCCCAGATCTCTCCCAAGCTCCGCATCTCGAAAGCATGAATCTCGAAGGCTATAGAAGTTTGCTACAAGTTCCTTCATACTTCAAATACTTTGAGAAGCTCACAACTCTCAATCTTAGCGGCAATTCAAACCTCAAAAGCCTTACAGCCATACCGCAAAGCGTGCAGTACTTGAGCTTAGAGGATACTGGGATACAAGAACTGCCCTCGACAATTGGCTCGCTCGACAATCTTGTTTCTTTGGTTCTCAGAAACTGCAAAGGCCTTACGAATCTTTCGAGCGCCACGCAGAAACTACACTCATTGGATCATCTCAACCTATACGGCTGCTCATCTCTCGACGATTTTCCTGAGCTTCCAATGAACTTAAAGTACCTGAATTTGAACGGAACTGCAATAGAACAAGTACCTTCGCAGATCGAGGGTCTGTCCAGTCTCCAAATTCTAGACTTGGGAAACTGCAAAAGGCTTAAAACAGTACCTAGAAGAGTCATGCATCTCACAGAAGCTGGAAAAGACTATAAGCCTGACATGGAGGAAGTCTCGTTCATGAATTGCCTAGAATTGGACGAGAATGCTCGCGACAACGTTATGGCTTACGCGCAGCTAAGGATCTTGCGCATAGCAACGGCGTCACTAAGGCCAGGGCAAGTCTATGTACGTCTCTCTCTCTCTCTCTCTCTCTCTTTTCCGGATTCTTTCCATCAGCGTAACCGAGTGCATTACTCTCGTGCTCTTTTAATTATGTGTCTCACGGTCCAGGAAGAGTCTCAACTCTGTGTTTGTTGCCCGGGAAGCGAAATTCCGAAGTGGTTCAGCTACCAATCCGAGGGGTCTTCGATAAACATCAAGCTTCCTCCGCTCTGGTTCGGCGCCAGCTTCCTGGGGTTCGCTCTCTGTGCCGTTGTTGCGTTCGAGAACTACAAGGACAGCGGCAGCTTGATGTTCCAATCGGAATCCGAATTCAAAAGCAACTGCGGCGAGAGCTACAAGCTTGGCACCCAGTTGTGCGGCTGGACTGGGGACGAAAGTTGGGACGCGTTTCACGTCGAAAGATTCGTCAACTCGGATCACGTCTTCCTGTGGTACGACTACACTCTGAACCTGAATTTTGTGAAGAAAAACGACGAAGATTCGAGCACAAGTCTGCGCGACGCGACTGAGGCCTCGTTTGAGTTCTATCCTGTTGACGTTTACAGGGATATTGTTGACTCTTGCTACGTGAAAAAATGTGGAGTCTGCTTGATATATGCTCAAGATTCGTGTAATGCCATGGATGAAGATTTTGGAGGACCAAAAGTAGGAGAAAGTAGTAAAGGAAAGAGACCTCGCCAAGTGTCCGAACCAAGTGGAAGTGGAACTTTTATCTATGATGAGAATGAAGAAGAGGAAGAGCCAAAGCATAAGAGAATTTGAATATATATAAAACTATTATGCCGTCAAAATTGATGGGAGTTTTTAATATGACTGGTCTTCAAAATAAATATAAAGAATTTTTTAATTATTCTTTTTAAGTTTTAACTCGTTGTTGAGTTGTCAATTATGTTTTTTTTTTAAATAAAGGGTATTAGTTTGTCAAAATTTAATTTTAATTGTATTTTTTATTCCAATAGTTTGCAGGAGAGGTGGGAAGATGAGGTAGAGTTTTTAGTTCCATTTTTTGGTTGGGAGGAAGAAAAGCAAAAAAGAACACGTCCTTCCGAATCTATTAAATTGCATGTTTCATTTACGAAAATATGCAGCTTCTCCCTCTTTTTAATCAACAAAAAATTTAATTTACCCTTTATAAAAATAAAATAAAAATTAGAGTGAATATTCAATTTTTAACACTTAATTTAAATTAATATCTAATTTTTTAAAAATATAATAAAATATCCAAATAATTAACGAATTGACTAATTACTCAATCACTTTAAAATTTTAGGTACTTATTTTATTATTGCATAAATTCATATTTCCGTACTTCATCCTTTATAAAATAACAATTATACAAATAACTAGTATTCATCTATTTATCTCTGGGTCTGTTAAGAATTTAGTCATTTTGCAATCTATGTTTTAAAGATATAGCCCACGTTTTAAAATATTAGCAAAATAACCATCAGGTCAACATCTAAAAATTTTTGACTAAAGAAATAAAATTTGTGACTAAATAAATAAAATACACAGTCATAAAATTTGTGACTATAGTCACAAAATTTCAAAAAATTTAAAATAAACACAATAAAAAATTTAAACATCCATTAACAAAATAAACAACTCACAAATAAATAATTGCCTATACAATCAATTTCATAAAACTTATTACTAAATAATATAAATAGCAAAAAAAAATTCAGATAAAGAAGTCACAAATTTCATGACTAGAGACACAAAATTTTAGACAACATTGTCTGTAACAAACAATAAAAACAGAATTCAAAAAATTAATGACTACAGTTTCAAAAATTTAGATACGAATATATGGCTATTTTGCTAATATAAGCAAACATAGACTAAGTATTAAAAACAGACGTAAAAATATGACTATTTAAAAAACCGTTTTATTTTTGAAATAATATTATAATCCTCGCATACCGAACCTCTCGATTCCAACACTCTACCTACGTCCTTCCGTCTGCCCAATCAAATATATAGCAATATACGATGGATGCATTTTGTCGTCTGCGGCGGCACTGATTCTAAAATGGGATTTTTGAGGCCCACTATTACGCATCGTCGCGTCCTTTTCTGGTTTTTTCTTTTTTTTTTTTTTGCTAGAATTTTCTGGCTTTTATTTTAGAGCCACATGATCAAAGGATAAATTGCTCTAAGAGGGCAAATTTTCCTGATCCGGAAAAACAAGTTACCAGTTTTTCTTTTTGCTCCGAAAAGAAGTGGAATTTCATTAGAAGAAAGATGACAATTGTTTCTCAGCCTTGCTTTTTTCTTTTTTCTTTTTCCTTCTTTTGCTCCGTTGGATTGAATACCTTTTCTGCTCTAGCTTACAATAGAAAACACACCACATGTTCAACATCATCATTTTCTGTGCTCCCATTTTAGTTTTACTTTAATGCGTGAAATTTTTCACCAACTCGAGAGGGAATGAGAATGAAGAAGAACCATGCACGCACTAACAAAATGAAACCCACCAAAAAAAAAAAAAAAAGGATAAATATTGCATCACAAAGGTGAAGGCATTAACATATATCTATATATGCTAGCATTTTACAAAGAACAAGCATAAAAGCTTGTAATGAAACATTTAATACCCTTTCTTTCTATAGAGGATGGTTGCATGAAGTGTAACAATAAAAATTAACAAAAAACCCCCAAAAAAATGAAAAAGGTGTAACGCTGAATTGAAGAACAGTGATGCTCCTAAAGAATCAGGTTAGCCTATAACATCAGACTTACAGAGGAGGATAGAAATACGAGGACAAGGAAAATCCCAAGAAGAGCAATCCTCCGATTGTAGCGACTGTGCCTTGAGAGATTTTGGAGGCCAACATGCTGCCACCGACCACAGCCACTGATGTGCAGATGGTGTGTCCTATCGTAGCTCCGATCGCAACTCCGATCGCATTTTTGTGTGTAGCAAGCTGCAAGGTCAAACATACTTCAGTTGAATTGAAAATAGAAAGACCGATGGGATGAAAAAAATTGTGAGTGATATGTTCTCTTACAGCAATTGTTGCTATTTGGCTACGGTCACCCCACTCGGCTAGAAATGTTAGGATAAATGACTGCAAAGAGTGAAACACCGAATTATCCGATGTGATAGTCAGTGTAGTATACTTGAGCTCACAGTACAAAATTTTAAGTTTATTGAATGACTGACTTAAACTATGACCGAAACAAAATGAAGGAATAGGAACAACTGAGAGCAGTACCTCCAAAAATATAGGAGTGCAAAATCTTGAAAAGAAGCGCCGGAAGGATGTCTTCCCTTGTCCACTCTCAAGTTTCTCCTCTACCTAATGTCGAGATCGTTGAGAAAAATTAGGAAAAAAAATGCATAATTGAAAAAACATAACAGAGCTTAAGTTACTTTTTTTTTTTAAGGAAACAGGTTCTATATGCTAAAAATATAGAAAAATTTGCAACTGAGATCAAGTATAGGACGCACTTCTTCCATTTCTTTTTTCTGGGAACCTTTAGAATCTGATCTCCAAGCAATGTAAAGTAACCGTAACCCAAAAAAAGCATAAAGGACTGCAAACACAAGAATAGCGTAAGTTAATAATAACCTTGGCCATAAACCAACTATTTCTTACACAAATAGGAAAACATAATCACCTACACAATCTAAAAGCAGAGTCATAGAACAACCAACCTATCTGATAGCTATAGATAATTACAGAGTTGAGCAAAATAGATTATGGAAGGTTAACCTAATTATCAACCAGAAGAAAGTACTAAGTAGCTGTGTAAAAAAAAGAGCAAATACCTGTAGCTGCACTATTTGTGTGCTTCCTTGATATCAAATTTGGCACTATCCTACCCAGTCCAGTAGAAAGTACCTAAGAAACACACAAAAAAAAAAAAAAAAAATGTTGAACACATTAGAGAGGAAAGGCACCAAGTTCGTCTTATTAGCTGCCAAAACCACTCCATCATGAAAGGGTGCCTATGCAATGTGTATATGATGCTTGTGACTTGCTAAAGCCAATAGCAGAGAGCAGAAGGGCATGCATTATGTATGTGATGCTCGTTCCCACAGAGAAATAAAAGCTCAGATAACTTACTGTCATTACAATCAAGGCAGAGAGTGCACCGGATAAAACAATTGACTTTGGGTGACGCATTGCCATAAGTGCTGCTATTATAAATGTCTCATCTCCAATCTAGTAGATCCATTGTCAAGCAGTAGAAAACTAATCAAATGAAAGTAAAGTTATATAGTTAACAAATCAGAATCTATCTGAAACATTTGTTTGTTCAATAAGATCGATTCAACCTAATTCATGTAGAAAATCCATCCTCTCAAGTATAGAGGTATAATGATTACGAGACGGACTTTTAGTCCACAATAATCTGCCTAGTAAGATATAATCGCATGCAAATTGAAGTTGCGAAATGACAAACCTCGCTGACTAAAATCATCGAAAAGCTTGCAATGAAGGCATCGAAAACTCCAAGACCAGAATCCACATTGACACCGAAACTAACAGCGTCAATATCGGTCTTGTCTCCAACAGAATCCCTCTCCAGATTGCTTAAGTTAATCTACATACAGAAAATACGATACCTCAACAACATTCAGAACACGAAACTAATTCTTCTAGTAGCAATATAACTAGAATGTCTATGATATTTAAACAAGCTATATATCCTCACTTCAAAAGAACAATTTCATGAATATTAAATCTACGTAAGCCTTATGACCAGTGAAAGGTAATTATTAACAGGTATTAGGACTTCAAAAGAACTTTAATTTTTTTTATTTTATTTTTATGTAAAATTAACGAATTTGGAGCTTCTTCTGGTTGACAAGACAAAAACAAATTTTCGGATCTAGCACAAATCTAGCTAGGGCTTGGTTCAACTTCAGATATAAGAGAAAAAAAACTCGTGTAAAAATTGCTCAATCAGATTAAATTAGCATTCTTAACTATTTTCCCCCAAAATATTCTCGATAAACAACCAGATTCTCTAACTAAATAGAAACCACACATACCTTGCTCCGACGACCCAGATCTTTAGATCCACCGGTTTCTTCTCTCTCAGCTTCGGCCCCGGACTCCTGTGCTATCGACCGATCAATATACATACACACATAACATATATATATACACATCCAGAGAGACCGAGAGAGAGAGTGAGACCTGAGCAGAGACGGTGAAGAGAAGCAGGAGGAGGAGAAGGAAGACCGAGAGCGACTCTTTGAATCGCACAACCGCCATTCTTCAGATTCCGACAGTTCGGCGAGAGAGAAAATCCGAGAAAATCGAACGAGAATCGCCGGGAAAATTCTTCGTAGGGGAAAGTGGATCTGAGTCTCTGAAACTAACTTGCAGATCCAAAAGAAAAGAGCCCTTTCCTTATATTCGATTGTACGGATCTGAGTCTCTGAATCGCTTGCAATCTTAGAGAGAGAGAAAGAGAAAGAGAGAGATCTTGCGTAGAGCGAAGATCTCTAAAAGCTGAAGCAGAAAGGGGTTTGCATTATAAAAAAGAGTAAATTGGAGGTCGAAACCGTGTTGAACCTTTGACCACACCATACTAAAGCCAATCCAATAATTTACACAAAAGTAAACATAATAATTAATTAAAAATGGTAAATAAATGTACAAATAGTATTGACTATTGGCTGTTTGGTTAATAAAAAAAAAATGTAGCCCCAATCATTCTTCCTATTCTATTCCATTCTATTTTTTCATTTTTTTCAATCTTTCAAATAATTTTATTTTATTTTTTTTAACTATTTTTTTCAACTTTTAAAACCCTTATACAATATCTTTAAACCTCAACTATTTATACCACCTCGAAATTTATAAAATCAAACCATTTTCCAAACTATTTTTCAAATTATTTTTCAAACTATTTTCAAATCATTTAGAATAGTAAAAAATAGTTGAAATAGTTTCTCCAAATACCACGTTAGTTTGGAAGTATATATTTATTTGCGTTTTTCTTTTCTTTTTTTGGAAGAAACAAAACGAGTGAATACGAAATGTTTTGTAAGGCATGGAAAATGCTGGAAATGGAGACAAAAAAAACTTCGAAGCTGGTATAATTTTGTTTTTGAAGAAAATAAAAGAAGACTACTTGAATGGGTTTTTTGTATGTTGGTTGGTAATGGAAGTGAAACTCTTGGCCCATAGGGATAATAGGCCATACTTGTAAGAACCCAATTTCTTTTGTGAAAAATTTTGATCGAATGGGAATTTGTAATAAAAATAAATAAAAAAAGACCATTCTAAAAAAAGACATCTCTGATACCAATGTCAATGTGAATCACTTAAAAAGTAAAAAATTATATATATGACATGTGAATTATACTTTAATTGTAAAAACTAAATCAATAGTGTTAATGTTAATAAATAGTCGAGAATATTACAAATAATTATAATAATTTTTTGTACGAATTTTTTAATATAATATTAATTTTTAAATCAATACCTAAAAATTGATAAATCAATGCTCTATGTCAGATGCCAAATTTTTAGAGAATGTTTTTATGTCAAAATTGGAGAATGCTTTTTATGGAGAAAGGAATATTTTCTATTGCTTGAATAATGCTTTTTATGCCAAACGATTTGGCATTATATTAGAGATGCTCTAATTCAAACAAAAATACTATGGTCATTTAGTTCACAATTCAAATTCACATTTAAATAGTCTAATTATAGTTTAAATTCATTTCAAATTGCGGAATTGATTGATTTTACTCTATGTCTTTAGTGTAAAAGTATGGACATACATTAAAAGTATAACACAAAAATGATATAAATTATTAACGTACTAAAAAAAAAGGACATTCTTCAAAATCTCCATTGATGCGACCTTCAAGTCCAAGGTTTGTAGTTGTTCTTCTTGTCGTTCTCATCGTAGATAGAGCAATTTAGTCGATTTCGTTGTTAAAAAATTGCATCGAATATAATATTTTTCTTAAAGTAGCAATTTTCGAATCACCTTGTCTAGCGATGACATTTTTCAAATTTTGATTTTTTTTTTTCAAAATGTCATTGTTAGACAAATGTCTTTTGAAGATTGTCACTAAAAAAAATGTTACAATCCATGCTATTTTTTAGCGTCTAATTTGATCAAATTATCTTTCCCTTTTTTTACAAATAAATAAGACAAGACAAGAGGAATGACAAAGTAATAATGTGCAAATAAAAAAAATAAAGGACGTGGCTTGCCATATTGGCATTAAGTGTAACATAAATTTGAAAAGTGGCATAGATCAAATCGAATTTCTTATATCCAATGTCATTTTTATAAACTACGCCACTACTACAAACCCTATTATTTTTTTCTTAGCAAATTAATACTTTGTCAATTACCATCTCTCTTGTCTTCCTTGTCCGTAATACAATGTCAATTTGGTCAAATCTACTGCTATAAAAAAACAAATGGACGGTAATGATTTTTTTTTTTTTAAGGACAATCTTTGAAACTCATCGTCCAAACATGACATTTTTCAATTTTTCCTATTTCCTTTCCCAACCATGCATCACAAAGCCGACTCAATTTCAGGGAGAAAAACAAAATACTTATAGAAATTTTAATTATATGCTCTCTCTTTGGCTGGAAAGAACATAAACATATGGATTCAATGGGTTCCATAAGCTCAGAGTTATGCAGTTCCAATTTCAGCTCATAAAGATTCATGGTGATTTCACACAAACAAACCATTAGCTTGTTCATGTACTTCTATAGTCAAAATCAAAATAAAACAGATCCACTAATTCTCAGCTTGGCGCATTATCTCTGTCTGGGTGGGTTCGGTTGGCCATGCTCTAAACGTTATTGAAACCTTTTAAAAATAATAAATAAATAAAATTCAAAGTGGGTTATTTATTTGTGTGGCTTTTGGTACCAAGTGGAATGAATCCAATGAAGGCAATATATCCCACAAGTGCAACTTTAAGATATTCTTTTTCGTTGTGCTAGTCCAACTTTATGTTCTGCAATCGGCACATTTCCAACATGGAAACGTGCTTGTGATCACTTACTCAATATCTAATTTAAATGGGAATCAAAACATTTTTTTTTTATGAGGCAAGAACAATATTATTATGAATCTAGTTGACAATAAATAGTCTTGCAAAAAAAAAAAAACTTAGACAATAAATATAGAGTATCGAAGATTCTTATCATAGGTTCTTTTATTTATCGCGTCTTTAATTACGTGGCACGCGTCCAATAAACAAATTAAGGTTCAAAGTTCATATTTTATTGTGTTGCGTACATTTTCTCTTTCATGGAGGTATTTAATATGATTGGGTTCTAGGGTTTAGTGCTCAATGTTACTCCCTACTTTATAAACATTTCATAATATACTAATTTGAACCCCTTTATTACTGTAGCTACTACAGTAATTACAAAATTACAAAATTATCCCTTGCAGCCAATTTCAAGCATTTGGTGGGAGGGTCTTTTTGGGGTTTGTACACGTTTGTGTATTATTAGGGTCCCACTAAAATATAGAAAAGTGCTTCACGTTTCTACTTTCTACACAGAAGGTTTTTTTTTTTTTGCATGAACCAAAAAAAAGAAGAGCCTCTAGGCTTTGCTATTGTTAGTGAAATTCAATATATATTGATCACATTGCTTTTTAAATCGGACATTGTTTATTATTATTATTTCAATATTTGTATAATAGAAACACAAACATGATTAAAAGCAACCCACGTATAAAAATACAAATAGAAAGCATGAAATGATAGATTTTATTGTTGTTTAGTTATATGTTTTTTGTGATGTAGTTTAAATTTTGCTATAATAATCTAATAAAATATTTAATATAGAATAAATTAACAAAGTACTTTTAACGATGTTAATTGGACTTATTACTGTCTATTTGGTATTTAGTCAATTTTGATATATATATATATATATTATATAAAGAAAGGATCAATGTTTTCAAAAATTAAAAACCTAGCCATTAATCCTTTAATAAACTAAGATTATAAAGATTCATGTACTTAAGAAAAATGACTATTTTGCTAATTTATGAAAACGTTGACTATAATCATAAAATATTATTTAAAAATAATTATTTATTTAATGATTTTGTAATTTTTTTTACTATTTCATTAAAAAAGCAACCCCGCAGCAATGCGCGGGTTTTTTGAGCTCGTGTTATTCTAAATGGAAATTAAAATATATGGTGTGACTAATGATAGAACACTTAAATATGTGTTATGCTTAATTGTTTCAAAGAAAAAAAAAAAAGAGGATTTTGAGGAACGCCACTTTTTGACACGATGATAATCTATACCTATATATGTTGCACTTTTAATTTATACCTCAAAATTTATACTGTAAATATAAAGTGAAAGTAAAATGAACACATCACTTGGGACACAAATTATTACATGACACTAAAAATAGTCTTAATCACGGTAAGGTTGTATTTTTGGTTGAACTAAAAAAAACAAAGTTGTGTTTTTGGTCTTAAACATTCGTCTTTATAGGAATTAATAATTTTTGGTGAACACATAATCATAAATAACACATCCCATAATGAAATTGGCATAATTCTTATTACGTAACATATTTAGTAGTTTTAATGTATGGAATATAATAATAATATTGCTATAGGAAATAGTAGTATCAAGTTAAAATAAGACCACGAGATTAAAAAAATGGTCTTTTCGGTATTTAGTTATTTTTTTACCCATATTTAAAAAAAAACATTCAAAAGTTTTAAAAATTAAGAAATTAGTCATTAGTTAATACATAATTTAGAGTGTACAAGTAAAATCAATGCATCGTGTAATTGAAAATATGACTATTTTCTTAATTAATCGAAACGTTGACAATTTTTTAAAAATATTTTTCAAAAATAACTATTTACTTAATAATATCTTAAAAAAAGGGTTATGTTTTGCAAATTTTGATTATGATTATTCCAGCCTCTGCAGTGAAGAGTTGGCCGTGAGATTGGAGGAAGTGGTATTTTTGGTACCTCTAGCTCTAAGTGAATTTAATGATATATATACCATACATGATAATTTACTATCGCCTATCAATTCTTCGCCCGTTGTGTGATCGGTGATCCTATGAATAGGATCAATTAGTACTCTTCACTTAAGCACTGTTTGGTAGTTAATGTCAAGTTGATATATATGTACTATGTAGTATGTACCCACTTTTGTGTATTTGTTAGTAATAAATAACACGGTTTCATAAAATCCAACAAACGCAAAAAGCCACAATAGTTACTTAAAAATAAAATAAAAAAAAGGAAAAACACACATAGGCACTCATATATACAAACCATACATTTTATTTTACCGCTAACATATTATTTGTTCACATACACATAAAATAAAAATAAAAAACTATTGTTAGGAATTTAGGTTATCGAGGTGCTATGAAACTTTGATTTTGATACATGCATTACGGTCTGCATTAGATGATTAAATACCGTTTAAATAACTATTTTTGGTCCACTTCGAGTACTACGTCATAGATCATGTTTCTCTCCTTAAAAAAATCATTTTAAAAGTAGACAATCATGTGTCCTAAAAGGAGGAAAAAAGAAAACGAAAAAGAAAAAAAAAAAAGGTACAATATCCAAAATCAATAATATAAGTCTGCGCATAAAGTGGGAAATTGGAAGCATAGATAGACATTTATATTTTTTTCTTTGACAAGAAAGATAAGATATGGCTGGAAAACCATGATTTTAGTTCTCTATATGATTTAAACAACATTTTTACTACGCATTATGAATTTCAGATTTCCTAACTAATATTCTTTATGATATGTGATATTGTCCAGATTCAATTTACACAAAAAAACAGCATCAAATTTAGTTTGGACAATAATTGAAAGGGAACAATTCAATGAAACATTGAAGTGGTCAAGCGAACCACTAAAACAAATCCCACCAAACAAAAATGTCACATACATTTCAAGGAAAAAACTACAACAAGAGGGACCCATAAAAATATCAATGGATTATTAAAGTCATGTATGAAGTATGGAAAGCATTGAAAATGGGTATATATATAAAAAAAAAATAAAAATAAAAACTGAACAACCGAATCAAAACGTTTTATACTCATAAAAATAAATATTAGTGATTATAAATTTATACTCATTTAATTCAATAGTTACGAATAAGTGAGAAAATTAGATAATCTCATAAATATTTAATAAACAATAAAGTTTTTTTAATTAAATCACATATTATTTTTATTACACTTTTATCACACACATATATATATATGTCCCCCAAATTATACTCGAATTATTCAATTTTTTTTTTATGAATTTATTGATTTTAAGAAATTTTTTATGCCAAACTAAATATTAAAGTTTCTCAACATATATCTTTTTTTGCTCTCAATGTTTTTGCTACAACTTGGTATGTGTTTTCTGTTAGTTTTCGTAAAGAATATTGCTATGGAAATATTTATTTTCTAGCGAATTCAAAATTTCTATCACAATATACAAATATTAATATGGTAATATTTTATTTCTGACTAATTCACATTTCTTATGAAAATATCAATTTAGATTTTCTAACATGCTATGAGAATATTTCTACAAATTATTTCATTTCCAACAATTCGAATCTTCTATGAAAATATGTATAACACAAGCTATGAAATTTTATAATGAAAATATTTTATTAATATAGAAATATTACATTTTATAACCAATCCAAAAATTCTATGAATGATAGTTTGCTTATAGAAATAATGTCAAACATTTTTGTTCCATAAGTTCGATAATTAATATCGGATTTGTATATTAAAAAGTTATGTCTATATAAGTAATTTTTACTATCAAACTATATATTCAACAAAATTCTAATTCACAAATTAGATTTGTAAATGTCTATTTATTTTGGTATAGATATAATATTTTTCTTTGTAACAAATAAATTTGTAAATATATATTTAATTTAGTATAAATTTAATAATCTTTCTAATTAAAAAAAAGAAATTATCAAGTACATAACTATTTATTAAATAATGTATTAAGAAAATAATCAATGTTTCGATTATTTAATAAATTAGTCATTTTTTAACTATATGATGATGTTGATTTATTTTTATGCCCTTCATTCTGTTATATAGCAATGACTAATAACTTAATTTTTTAAAACGTTAACTATTTTTTAAAACATAATCTAAAAAATGACCAAATACTAAATTAAAATAGTTAAAAATAATAAAAGAAAATAGAAATGAACGTTAAAGGAAAAAAAAAAAGAAAAAAAGAAAAGGGAAAATAAAGAAAGAAATGGTAGTTAGTGGAAAAAACATAAAGAAATAACCTGAAAATAGTAAAAGCAGTTATATAAACGAAGCGGTCCGAGCTTCTTCGAAGCCGGTTCGGGACAAGCCACACGCGCACTTCCCACACAATAATCCACGCGCGACGTGAGTCCACCACGTGTCGAATATAAAATCCCACTTGCACTGACGTCAAACGTAAAAGCTAAAGTACAAATAAGCAAAGCCTAAAGGTCACCAACACCAGAACGTGCGCGTATGAGCGCGCGAGTACGTCAAAACCATCACGCGCGGAGCGTCGCGGGACCCGAAACGACGTCGTAAGACCTAAACACACACACTCTCTCTCCTCTGTGCGCTTTGGTTTTGGGTTTGAGCGAAAGATCGTTTGGTTGGTTTTTATTCCCTCTCCTCGTTTGTGGAGGGGAGGACTCACCGCTCTCTCTCTCTCTCTCTCTCTCTAAAAAAAAAAAAGAAAAAAAAAAACAAACAAACGCACTTTCTCTCTCTAGAAAAACACACACACTCTCTCTCTTTCTCTCTCTAGAATTCTCTCTCTATTTCTGAGCGAATTCCTGGTATTTGGACGTTGATCGTTGTCGGAGCTGGTTTCGCCGGCGATCGGAATGAGAATTGCGTCGGCCGTGGCAGCGACGGCGGCGGCGGTGACGGGGGTTTCGCTAGAGTGACAGCGCGGGTGAGCGATGGGCGTATGGTATTCGATGGTGGAATTACGAACATGTCCCTTGCGGCGGTGACCGACGCGACGGAGCTGTCACCGTCCTTTAGCCAAGGTCTCTCTCTCTCTATCTCTCTCTCTCTCTATATATATGTATATGTGTGTGTATAGATTGCTCTTTTTGTTTTTGTTTTCCTGCTTTCTCTGTTTCAGTTTTTCTTGTTGTGTCATTGTTGTTGTTGTTGTTGCAAATTTTTCAATTCGAAGCCAATGACGGTTTGGCTTCGGGGATGTGAATGGTCCAAATTGCCCTCTCCGCTTTTCCGATATCGGTTCGATCACTGGCTCGAATTTTCGTCTCGTTTCGTGAAATTTTGCATTGTTTGTGCATTGATTTCTGAATAATTGTTTAATCCATGTGATAAAAGCGAAAAGCTTTTGTCAAACGTTTTTTTTTTTTTAAAATAATTTTTAATAGTGTTTTTATTTATTTATTTGTTACCGACACTGTCTTATTGCTGTGCGTGTTTATTCATTTGTTTATTTGTTCGTTGAAATGTTACATTTTCTTGTGTTATGACTCTGGATTAATCTTCATATCACGGATTGTGATACATTAAAAAAAAAAAAAACTTGGATCAGGTATAAAATGTGAAACGCAATTTGATATTTTTGTGGTATAAGGCTAATTATTCTTTCATGCAAAGAGGTTGGGACGGAACTATTGAATTATATAGTTTTAATGTTGAAGATTGAGTCAGATTTTCAGGGATTTATAACTAACGGTAAATGAAACTCAGTTTTTAAATTGTAAAGAACTAACTAAAGCGTTTTTCTCCACCAGCCATTGAAGCCTATAAGCTCTAATGGTACATATGTGCATCCATTATAAAAGAGTGTGTTGAGCGTTTATATTTCTTATTTGGGTCGGTTTTATATCGTGTCATATCTTTGACTTTATGTTTGTTGGTTTTTTCTCATTAATTATTGATCGGTGAACTTAAGGATATTAGAGACGAGGGCTTTAAACATACTCAATAGATTGTTGTACTATTTGATGTGTCTCTGTCTCTCAAACACCTTCTTTTATTTATAGCTTTTTTCTATCTATAATTCATGAATGGGTTGTTATCTAGCAATTTGCAAATGCATTTATAAATATTTTGGCCTCTTATAGGTAAGTATTATTGCATTGAATTTAGAGATACACATAGATAAACCTGTTGCTGGCAGTTATGACTTATGATCGTGGAGGAACTTATAAGTTTGAAAGTAGACAACTTTATTGCTGCCCAATCGGTTCATTTTTTTTTTTTTTCCTTTTTTTTCTTATAATCCTAAGTTTTGCCATGTAATGTTGTTTCAGATGCAATGTGGCAAATGAGTTTGAGATCAAGCGAAACAATGGAATCTGGGACCTATCCTGAGCGTCCTGGAGAACCAGATTGTTCTTACTACATCAGAACCGGTCTTTGCAGATTTGGTGCAACATGCCGCTTTAATCATCCTCCGAATAGGAAGTTGGTATAGCTATAGCATGTTTTGACAAGCTCTGTTAAGCTAAAGAGTCAACCAGATCAGATAATTTTTATCTTGTTTTTGAATTGGGAATATTATGATAGTTATGGTGCTTGATTTTTATCTGTTAATGCATTGTCCATTACCTTGTTTATTGCTTAGAAAATTTTCCCCTTTTGTATTGACATGCAGCCATAGACACTTTTCCGTGGCATTTATGTGTAAATGCGTGGACATTTTTTTTTAATTAATTTATACGTTTCAAGTTCTGTTACTGTTATCATGCCTAGTACTTTCACCCTGTCATTGTAACGGCAACCGTCAACCAGATTATTCTGCTTGTTTTCAGGCTATTGCTACAGCAAGGATGAAAGGCGAGTTTCCAGAGAGAATAGGACAACCTGAATGTCAGGCATGTTTATGTATTTGTTCTTGATTCCCCACATAAATGTCATAGTTTATTTTTTTCAAGATTATTTTATCATGTAAATGCATTGGTAAGTTGACATATCGTAGAAAGTTTCTAAGGTATTTTAGATGAATCACACGTAAATGAAGATTACCGTGGTTTCAAGAAAGAGATTACTCATAAGCAATAGAGGAAATACAAATTGCGCTTATGCGCTTATATTTTCTTTTCATTTCTTTGAATGATTAGATGCAAGAGTCACTGCCAATTCTTTTTTGACAACACTAATGCAGTAATGCTCTTCTTGAACTGCTCTCCAGTACTACCTGAAGACGGGTACTTGCAAGTTTGGAGCAACATGCAAGTTTCATCATCCAAGAGACAAAGCGGGGATTGCTGGAAGAGTTTCTTTAAATATTTTGGGCTATCCACTTCGTCCGGTTCGAATTTCATAATGCTCACCCACTTTTTTTTTTTTTTTTTTGGGTGTGCGTGTGTGTGTCTATTATGTTTCTAGTGCGAGCACTGGTTTACGTGATTTAGTCTCTGTTTCTTAATCTGATTGAAATAAATACTTTATTTTCCTTTACTTATTTCTTGCAGAGTGAGGCGGAATGTGCCTATTATTTAAGAACCGGACAATGCAAGTTTGGGAGCACTTGTAAATTCCACCATCCACAGCCGACTAATATGATGGTTTCAATGCGCGGTTCCCCTGTTTATCCCACTGTTCAGTCTCCAACAACTCCTGGCCAGCAGTCTTACATTGGAGGCATTACAAACTGGTCGAGAGCATCTTTCATTCCAAGTCCAAGATGGCAAGGTTCATCAAGTTATGCACCTCTGATTCTTCCTCAAGGAGTGGTATCTGTTCCAGGCTGGAATGCCTATAGTGTAAGTTCTACTTTTTTTTTTTTCTTTATTTATTTATTTTTCCAAAATTCCCTAGTGCACTATTCTTTCTTGGTTAAGTTCATTGATGACAGGCCGGGACAATGCTAGAAACACCTCAGAAATGATAAATGTTTGTCATATCATCGAATATCATTTAAATAGTTTCAACATGTTTTAGGCACTCGCTTTTGTTCAGAAAGGTCTTTTTTAGTTACTGAAAGGCCAGTGTCATATCTATCTAAAGGGAGTCTTAACTTTTCTTTTCTTTATCTTGGTAAATTGAGCTATTTTTTCTCAAGTTTCTCTTTAGTCGTGCCATGATGCCATCCTTAATAGGTTTTGTAGCTTTACATGCCAGAATATAATAGAGCTGTCTTGCTATATTTCATTCTGATATTTAATCATATATCATTTTAGGCAGATGTTGTTTAGAATTTAAGCTTGGTGTATGTGTTCTTATATGAACTAAGTCGTGAAAGTGTAAATTGTATATTGAATTGCCCCCTTTCCAGGGACAGCTAGGGTCAGTTTCATCTTCAGAGAGCCAGCTGGCATCAGGTAATAGTCAGATTTATGGAACTTCACGCCAAAGTGACCCGGCAAATGCAGGATCTCAAGGGGCATTTTCTCCCTATCGTTCTGGCTCTGTACCTGTTGGCTTTTATGCCTTACAAAGAGAAAATGTATTCCCCGAGAGACCTGGCCAGCCCGAGTGTCAGTTTTACATGAAGACTGGAGATTGTAAATTCGGCGCAGTTTGTAAATTCCATCATCCTAGAGAGAGACTAAT
The DNA here is from genome assembly GCA_018132145.1 of Boehmeria nivea var. tenacissima. Classification (NCBI taxonomy): domain Eukaryota; kingdom Viridiplantae; phylum Streptophyta; class Magnoliopsida; order Rosales; family Urticaceae; genus Boehmeria; species Boehmeria nivea. The sequence goes on along the minus strand of CM030874.1, from coordinate 21,573,161 downwards.
TCCTGCACCAGATTGTCTTTTGAGTCCAATGGGCCTTCCTTTACGCCCGGTTAGTGTTCTATATCTATTCCTTGCCATTTCTTTTCCAGTTTCCTCTTTACTTTTAAGTCATTCTCTATCAAAGCATGTCATCTGCTCAAGGTGGATCACTGTCAAATAAGATACTCTCCTAAAGGACCATTCTTGCAGTATATCATTCTTGTTTTGTCTTGGCGTCTTGTCAGCTGGACCATTCTTCCAGCTTGAGATGAGAGCATCTATTTGTTCCTGCTTTTCTTCTAGCTTCCTTAATCATAATTTTCCGAGTTATAACATGGACCCTTGTATAAAAACACAACTAGAAATTGACATTAAATCAGTGGTTTTATTAGAACCTCATTTATCTGGTTATGTATTTTAGTTTTAGACTTTTAGTACGTCTTTAGATAACTTTGTTCATAATGGACGTTTAATTTTCAACAGGGCGAGCCTTACTGTATCTTCTACTCTCGTTATGGTATTTGCAAGTTTGGTCCAAGTTGCAAGTTTGACCACCCCATGGGAATCTTCACTTATAATCCATCGGCATCATCTTCGGTTGATACCCCAGTGAGGCGTCTGTTGGCGTCCTCGTCGGGGGCAGCTGCACTAAGTTTATCGTCTGAAGGACTCGTTGAAGCAGGACCGACAAACCCCAGGAGACTCTCACTGTCGGAGGCCAGACAGATGCCTTCTGGTGATGATAATGACACTGATACAGAGGGCTGACCAGCTCTCTATAAATGAGCTATTTACTTTTGCAATCTTTTGGGAGCCAAAGAAACGTTGTGTAAATTCATTTCCATTATTGGAGATGTACAGAGTTCATATCAAGCGATCCTGTTCTGCTGAGAATTCGTTTCAGTTGACAGAGTCGACTTTCCTAAAATTTCGTATCGCTGCATTGTATAAAAATTTGCAAATATTGTCACATTGGTAAAAAGCCAATGTGAACATTTCATCTGTTCCAAAAGCCCATTCTCTGATTTTTGTTATTATTTTCCTCAATATAAAACATTGTTTTTCCAAGTTTAGGTCGTCAGTTTTGCTTTTACAGTGATTCTTCATTCCAGTCTTACAAATTTGAAAACTTGTATCAATATGATTTGCAACTCTAGCTTCTGAACCAAATTTTCTAGGGACTGTCTTTTGCAATCCTTGGATGTTTGCTAATATGTTCCTGGGTTCTGTTCATTGATAGTTGTTTAACCATTGATAATTTTGTTAACTTGACAATTTTTTAGAGTATTTTTTCCTTGCAGAAGTTGATCTGGCCAACTTTTGGTTTGATAAGAACAAAGTAGAGGCAGCAGATACAAGGAAGTTTACGTCACTGCGTTCCGTCTTCTCACCGGACAAAATCATCCAATTTGGCGCTACAAGTCTATGAAGGTGATGTTTCTCATGTAAAGAAATATAAATACTTTATAACTGCAAATTGCATGTTGCAACTGCCGGTGGATTATTCTCGTTGTCTGGTTACCGTGTTAGGACTCAAAGCAATTCAATTGTAATATTGGTATCATTAGGAAATATTTTGTGGATTACTAGTCCAGCTATAGATTTCTTGATGCGTCTTTGAAGAATCTATGGCTTGTAGTAGAAGTTGCTTAAAGGGCTTCTATATAGTAAATAGAGAGAATAGACACTGGTTGGGATTGTGGGATTGTTCTATGAGCAGGCTTTGCTTTTTTATAATACCTAATAACAATTCTTAAAAGCGTCTTTTATTTTACCATTCTTCTCATATTTTTCTTTTCGGAAAGTAGAATCAAAGACCAAGCTTGTTTGTGAGACCACTAGGAAGACGGAAGACCTTCGTACTTTAGTCGTTGATCAGGTTTTTGTTTGATTATGTTGTTGTAAACGAATGTCTTTTGGACTCAGGACTAGAAAGTTGTTTCGTTGATTTCGTCACGTATTTGTTGTTTTTTGATAGAGTCCGACTAACATGACAAACACAAATGCAAGAAAACAAAATAGGACGATGATAACAAGAAAAGCATATTGAGCCATTCACCAGTCTGAGCTTTGGAGCTTTCATCCAAGGATCTTTGATGAGGTAATAAATTCCAAAGTTTGCAGCGCAATTCTTATTGTCTCAGCTTCCGAGCGGCCATTAGAATTAGCCAAATCGCTTTGCAAAAAACTCATTAAAAACAGTCGTGTTGTGGGAAGCTTTTTCTGTCTATTACTAAGTACATATCTTGCAGTTAGGTTCATGTTATGCACTAATCTGAGATTCGTTGATGCGTTTCGATGTTACTCGGCAATGGCAAGATCGGATTCTCTTGTTTCAAGTAAAGTCGATTTTCCGCTTAAATTGTTGGTTAGGTTAACCTTCCGGAGTGCAAAGTCGAGGTAGTCAAAGAGCAAAAATCTCTTGCAGAAATTTCTCTCATAATTTCCCATTTTATATTTCTCTTGGAGTAAGATTTTATATTTATTGAGGGACCTAGTTGACTGCTTTATTGGGCATAGTGGCATAAATCTCAGAGAATTTTGAATGAAGTTTCTTACTCTTAACTAATTAGTTCTTCCATGTCCAAACTTTTTTTTGTCTCCTAACTTCGCAGTTCTCTCTTAATGCGCTGAATCGTCAAAAGAGGTACTAATAGAAATGTGATTCAAAGTGAAGTCCAATTAAACAAAAGAGAAAAAAAAAAAAAAGCAGCTTCAATGTTTCGAAAGCAATGATTCGGCTCAATTTCATAAGCTATTTTTTTCCCAAGGGATAATAACAATAATCAAGAATAAGGCACACTTTTCTTTCTTCCTTTCCCTTTTCATATTAATTTTGACTAACTTACACAACACTACAACAGAGAGTACCTCTACATGTCACGCTAGAACCATCCAAAAAAACTTCGGAGTGTATATGAAGACAAAGGAGATTCAAACAAACATTTTGTTACTAACATAAACGACGTGACATTTTGTTATAGCAAAAGCAAAAGTGATCCGAATCTAGAATTGCAGATAATGACGACACTTTTACTAAAGTGAAGATGTCAATAATCTTGCCGTGGACATATTTGTCAAAAGTATAAATGTGGTGAAACAGGAGAGAAGCAATTAATCTATATATAATACCAAATTAATTATTTATTATGGGTCACAAATAACTAGCAAGTGGGGGGGTATGCTATGTGATTGTGATTAATGATTATCATACTGTCCCCGCCTCAAACAATAAAATATTTTCCAACGAAAACAACATATCTTTGCCACGTGGCAGAGGCCCTTCAATTTGCAAGGTGGGTGTGTTTGTGTGTATAGAGTCTAGTGTGCCTTTCACATTATGACATTCACACAAGTGAGTGTGTTTTGGGAGGCCAAATATGATATGCCCTTAATAATCAGCACAAGTGCAAAGGAAAAAGAAATAATACCCTTTTTCACTCGAGAGTCTTCACTCACTAAGCTAAGGTCTCAAATCTCTTTACAAAATTTTCTCTCTAACCTACTTCACTGCACTTGATATCCTCTGTTGATGAGTAAAACCCATTAAAGAGAGAATCTATATAACCCCATATATACAAGCAGCTCCAAAACCCCATTTTTTTTTTTTGGAGAACCCATTACTGTTTATTTATTTTCTGAGACAGCAAATAAAAAATCTCACTAGAAACGAGCAAGACCCACAACACTCCACCAGTCCATCACCCCTTTTCCAAATTCCCATCAAACTTTTGCAACACTCAAAAACACCAAACCTAGCAACTGAAACTGAGAGATTACCATGATGCCTAAACATGGGGTCACCTTTTCTTCTTTCATTTTGCTGCTCTTCTTGGCTTCCACTACCACCAACACTCAAGCAACTTTGGTCCCCGTGAGTACTTCTCTTTCTCTCTCTGAAAAACGCCATCTTTGTTTTTTGACAGATCTCTTTTCTTTCTTGCCAAACTTAGTCAAGAATTTAACTTTTTTCCTTTTTGGGTATGTCTATGGATTGAATGTTTTATTGGTTTTTATGATTTGGAGGTAAATGGGTCTATGGCTGTTGAGAAGACAGCGCCACCGTTGGTGCCATTGGTAGAGGAAGGGAAAGTGAAGATGACAATGATGATGATGAATGAGAGCAGAAGAAAGTTGGGAAGTTTCCAGATATGTGCACTTTGTACTTGCTGTGGAGGAGCTAGAGGTGTTTGCTTGCCATCTCCTTGTTGCTATGCCATCAATTGCAATATCCCCAACAGGCCTTTTGGCTTCTGCTCTTTCACCCCTAAGACCTGTAATTGCTTTGGATGCCATATCTAAGAAAAGGGGAAAAAAATCTCTCTTTATCTCCATAATTTTATTATTTATATATTGTTTAATTTTGGTGTTTGGAGAGTGTGAATGAGGAAGAATATCTGTTCTTGATTTGTTTGTTTATAATTTTTGTTAAAGATAATATTTTTATTAGGAGGGGGTGAGTGTTAATGTGCTCTTTCCAGGATAGTGTTTTTTTTTTTTTTCCCTAATTGTGTAGCGCAATTGCTAGGATTAGCATAATTTATGGAGTATTCGAGGGGAACGTCTTCCTTGTTGAGCTATTGGAGCTTATGATTATTAATTAGCTTTTTTGAAGAAATATATTAAATGAATATTATCAGTAAAGCTGGTGTGAGGGTTTAGATTTAAGCCTATTATTTTAGTCTTATTCCTTGCATGTTGAGTTATAATTTTTTTTTATACTACTATAATGCTGCTAGTGGGTGATCCATTTGGCAATGTGTGGAGGATTTTAATATTATCAACCATGGTTAGTGACTGATAGTTTCCATTTACTATCATTATTTTTTTAATCCTGCCTCCATTTCTCTTTACATTTGCATTTGCATTTGCATTTTAATAATGTTTAGCAGAAAAGTTAATTGCTAGCTTATTATGGTTATCTCTTCTTTTCTTTAAAGGATTAATACTTTGTACTTCTATCTTCCTCATCAAAGTATGTACTTAAGAAATATGAACAAATCTGAAAAAAAAAAAGAAAAAAAAAAAGGAACAAGAGTCTTATATGTCTTAGCTTTGTTGCTGGTATTTCATTGACTTTGTAAGAGAAGCCACTTGTAGAGATGATATATTTTACATGTTGTGTGTGACAGTGTAAGTGTCCTGCCACTTTCCTACAGATAATGTATTGATTTGGGTGGTCCCTTGATTTGATAAAATATTGAACCCCTCCTCCAATTCCATGGTGTCTAGAGATAGAGTGAGATGTGTCTTTCTAGCTTTTGCATTACCTCAAATAGGTGGCAAAGCCAAATTGTTAAGAGAGAAAAAGCCTAATATGAGGGAGATATTATTATTTGTTCTAGATAAGATTGTTGCAATGTTATTAATGCATATAGGTGTAGCCAACTCAAATATTAAGGTGGGTGGAAGTTAGGTGGCTGCAATTAAGCCTAGCTACTAACTTGCAACAATTGTAGAGACTTCACTAGAGGGCAAGGTTCTTCAGTAGTGTTATTGTTACATTTTAAGTTTAGTGTTTGTGTTGTGTTGTGTTGTCTTGTTTAAATGTGTTTGTGGGCTTGCTAAATATGGAAATTTTCACTTGCTCAAGAGCTTGTGTTGTGTGTATTTGGTGAGAGAGAATTATGGTTAAAATGGTTTGGCTTGTGGACATGAGGGTAGGGTTTTGGAGCCACTATATATCTGAGTTTTGATGTCGTCTTGAGAAGAGTGTTTTGGGAATCTCATTGACCTCAGATTGTGATGACAATGTTTCAGCAACCCATGTGCTGTTCAAATGACAGATCAAAATCAATTTTTGTGGGCGTTTTTATCACGTCCTCCTCATTCATCAACCACAATTTATTGTTCAGTGTATTGTGTTATTTAATTAATATATATTGTGTTTCCAAGTATATTAGAGTTACCCAAATTGCCTGTCACACCCTTGATATTACGCTTACTTCATATGTTTATTTTCTTTTTAGAAAGTCAAAGGTCATGTGAAGTGTGTGTGTGTGTTTTTTTTTTTTTTTTTTTTAAATTTCTAATGTCCAAGCTGTTTGCTTCGATAATTTGTCACATGCAAGGATCTTGGAAATATATATATATATATATATAATATTATATAAATGTATATCTATATTTTATCACCATTGGAACAAAAAAGACGTCATATTTTTTTATGTCAATAAATATATGTAATGACACACAAATTGTGATAACAAGTGGTATCGTTTCGTAACATTTGTGCATGCAATTTCAATTAAATATAGAATGTGAGACTCCGAGCTATGTTGTGAACTTGTGACTCATCAGTTTTCTTTCATGATTCTTTTTGTGTATTAGTGTTTGTGATGCAATTCAAGTACGCAGGTGATTTTTATCTTTTGGATTCCAAATTCAATGAAATTGTAAGCTATGAAGCCATGCAAGTCAACATTGTCGCTGAATCAAAGTTTTCAATATGGGAGAAAATATTAAGAAAAACTTTAGAAGAAAGCGACCAACTACGGTTACATGAAATAAAGGCCAGCAGTAATGATATCTAGGCATTTAATGGAAATTTATTGAAGAAAATTAATTGGACGCGAAGCCTTGAAGTTATTGGAAGGAAATCTATAAGTAAAGTATTAGCATTTACTGTAGATATCAGAGCAATTAATTATATCTTGCATAAGTTAATAGTGTTAATTAATCCATTTGTTCTCTCTTTTTTGAGAGCAACGTCAGTTTCTTTTGAAGGAATTTAATGCTTCACCTTTTAGTCACCAACGATTTTTTTTTATTACTTGATTTTTCAATAACTTATTGCGCATAAGCTGTTTGAAGAATCAACTCAGACTACACTTTTAATTTTTTTTCTTTGCCTGCTAGCAAATTGATTAATTAAAATTATTTTAAATTATTTTTCTTAAACAATCTGATTATTATCACAAGAAATTATTCACACACCATAGCAAATAACTTTTTCATAGAGCATAGCATTACCAAACTAGCCATTGCTCTCAAAAATGGGTCGCTAGTTATTTGTTTGTATTATAAATATTGGGGTTGATGTTGATGATGTTGATAGATTATATCATATTGACCTTATAGATAAGATCTGATATATAGTATTTGATCCAAACTCCTCGTGTATATCTTTTACGTTCATGATATATTTGGAAAAAGATACGAGCTTAATGTTTGAAAAAATCATTCTAGTCATTTTTTATCATTTTAAATAGTTTAAAAATAATTTAAAAAATAATTTAAAAAATAGTTTGATTTTGTAAATTTCGAGGTGGTATAAATAGTTGAGATTTAAAAATATTATATAGAGATTTAGAAAGTTGAAAAAAATGGTTAAAAAAATTAAAATAGAATAAAATAATTTAAAAGATTAAAAAAATTAAAAAAAAAAAGGAATAGAATAGTTAGAATAAATGGGCAAATCGGGGGTTAATGTTCATAATATACACTATGTTCATAATTATTTGGAAAAAGATACATGTATAAAATATCATTCGGTTAAACAATATCTAGCAAGATGATTTTGTTTTTTGTGCGAGACAGAGAGATAAAGCACATCTCATATAGTTATTGAGACGGAAAGCATTTTTTTTCTTTTTTTACGTGTACACAGGAATCGGAGACTTGACTTTGGTGACAAAAGTGTGAAACAGTTGTAACGCGATTTTTAACCTTCAAATGAGCATTTGTCAAAACAAAACACGTCCCATCAAGTGAAAAATTACCTCAATCATTGTGTTATAGTATTTGTCCTCTTCATTTTTATTCTTTCTTGTCCTCCTTTCATTTTCCATATCAACGTGAATATTACACAACAAATGACCTCTGTCATCTTCTCCGACTCATATATGTTCGCCAAGAGAAGACAAAATTCTGTATCACCATTTTCAGGCCCATAAACCTCAAACTAATGAAACATGACCAAGCCAATAGACCAAAATTATGGAAGAGAAAGTGATATCACACTTCTTGTAATAACCCAACCAAAAAGAAAGACAATGATGTTGGAAATATAATAGATGCCACCATAAATTCTAGAATTATATGCTACTTGAGCATATTTGCACTGCCCATTGTTATCAAAAATCTAAAGTGCAAATAGAATATGCTTTGGGCAAGTTTTAGACAAATAGATTTCTTCTCTCACACAAGGCCTATAAATACCACCATCTGCCTTCATTGTATCACACAGCCATTTTGAAGGCAAACTCGTGGAAATAATTGTGGAAGGAAAAGAGAGAAAAATAGAGAGGAGAGAAAAGAAAGTGTGTATAGAAATAAATAGAGAGTGATTAATAAAATTTCTCTTTCTCTCTATTAATTTATTTCTTGTTCTAATATTTGGCTTTATTATTTTAAATATTATTTTACAACACGTTATCAGCACGAGTCTCTAACCACTGTCCCGCTGCTCAGGTAAACTTCGCTACTTATATATTATTTTCTCTTAATTCTAATAGATCAAATATTATTTTATATATTATATTATTTGGCTCACAAAATAAAGTTATCATATTTAATATTAATGTCATTTACTTACATATTTAAATACACACTATAATAGTCGTTATTATGCTTGTATCTCATTTGATTAATTAATTCCATATTTTATAATTATAATCGTTATATATCACTGCCAAATTAATTACCATAATTTGACATTGTTGATATATTATAAAATATTTATTTTCTGATTGTGAAATATTTATTTGTACTGTTATAGTTTCATAATGTCAAATATTACAAAGCTTGAGTTCGTTGCCCTTGATATTTCGGGCAAGAACTATTTGGAGTGGATCCTTGATGCTGAGATCCACCTTGATGCCATGAACCTTGGAAATACAATTATAGAAGGAAATAGCGCATCCCTGCAGGATCGCGCAAAAGCCATGATATTCCTTCGCCATCATCTTCATGAATCTTTAAAGGCTGAATATCTAACGGTAAAAGATCCATATGTCCTTTGGAAAAATTTAAAAGAAAGATATGATCACCAAAAAACGGTGATACTGCCACAAGCCAGATATGAGTGGATACACCTGCGATTGCAGGATTTTAGAACAGTTGGCGAGTATAACTCCGCAATGTTTAGAATAACTTCTCAGTTGAAATTATGCGGAGAAAATATTACTGATGCAGACATGTTAGAGAAATCATTCTCTACCTTTCATGCCTCGAATCTCGTACTGCAACAGCAGTATCGAGAGCGTGGGTTTCAAAGGTATTCTGAGTTGATATCCCGTCTGCTAGTTGCTGAACAAAATAATGAATTGTTGATGAAAAATCATCAATCTCGCCCAACTGGTTCTGTGGCATTCCCTGAAGTGAATGCCACATCCACTGAAAATGAGCCACTAGCATTCCCTGAAGCGAATGCTACATCACTCAATAACCGCGGTGGTAACCGTGGTCGTGGCCGTAAAAATGGCCGTGGCTGGAACACTTGGCATCGTAGTGGTCAAAATACTAACTCCTCACGGTTTAAGAAAGCCGCACCTTACCACAAGAAGTGGGAAAATAGTGAGGAAAAAGGGAAAGGTTTCCCGAAGAAACCTTCCAAGAGCAAAGAAAATATTTGCTATAGGTGTGGCATGAAAGGACATTGGGTGCGTACCTGTCGTACACCCAAGCATTTTGCTGATCTTTACCAAGCTTCCTTAAAGGAAAAAGAAAAAGGCGTAGAAACAAACTTTGTCAATCATAATGATCAGATAGACACTACGCAGTTAGATATTTCAGATTTTCTTGAGAATCCTGAAGAAAGCTACAAGAATATGTTTGGCAATTGAAATGTCCATGTTTCTTATTTAATGTTGTATTTGCTCTAAATAACTCTTTTATGTAACCCTTAAATTTCAATATGATGATTTGAGTATTTTTCTATTGAAGTAATGAAAATAACTTTTTCAATATTAATGAGCAAATACTTATTTTATTTTATTTTCTTGAAGAAACATGGCTTTCACTAATTATTACTCCAAGGTCAATTGCAAAGAGCTATGTCTGGCAGACAGTGCGACAACGCACACAATTCTTAAAGATAAGAAATATTTTTCACAGTTGACATTAGTCGAGGCTAATGTCAATACAATATCAGGTCCTGCAGACTTGATTGAAGGCTCTGGAAGAGCAAATATTATGTTGTCTGGAGGAACAACATTTATGATTAACGACGCTTTGTTCTCTAGTAGATCCAGAAGAAATCTACTAAGTTTCAAAGATATACGTCGTAATGGATATCATATTGAGACGAAAGATGAAGATAATAATGAATATCTTTATATTACTAATGTCGTCTCAGGACGGAAGCAAATACTGGAAAAATTGCCAGCTTTCTCTTCTGGGCTATATTATACATTTATTCATGAAATTGAATCACATATTGTGATGGCCCAGAAAGCTTCCGATCCAAAATGTTTTACTCTTTGGCATGACCGTTTGGGTCATCCTGGGTCAATAATGATGCGAAGAATTATTGAGAATTCATGTGGACATCCGTTAAAGAACCAGAAGATTCTTTTGTCCAATGAATTTTTCTGTGCTGCCTGTTCTCAGGGAAAATTAATTATAAGGCCATCCCCATTAAAAGTTGCAGTTGAGTCTCCTGCATTTTTAGAAAGAATTCAAGGGGATATATGTGGGCCTATTCAACCAGCATGTGGACCATTTAGATATTTTATGGTGTTGATAGATGCATCAACACGATGGTCGCACGTTTGTTTATTATCTACTCGCAATGTTGCATTTGCGAGATTTCTTGCTCAAATAATCCGATTAAGAGCACAGTTTCCGGATTATACAATCAAGACTGTTCGTCTTGATAATGCTGGTGAATTCACTTCCCAAGCTTTTAATGACTATTGTATGTCAATTGGGATTAATGTTGAACATCCTGTTGCTCATGTTCATACACAGAATGGTCTAGCAGAATCGTTTATTAAACGCTTGCAACTAATTGCTAGACCAATACTAATGAGAACAAAATTGCCGATTTCGGCTTGGGGACATGCAATAATGCATGCTGCAGCACTTGTGCGCATCAGACCCACAAGTTATCAAAAGTACTCCCCATCACAACTTGTTTTTGGTCAAGAACCAAACATTACCCATCTAAGAATCTTTGGTTGCGCAGTATATGTTCCAATTGCTCCACCACAGCGCACCAAGATGGGTCCTCAAAGGAGGCTGGGAATTTATGTGGGATTTGAGTCCCCTTCGATCATCAAATATCTTGAACCCTTGACGGGAGATATTTTTACAGCAAGATTTGCTGATTGTCAATTTGATGAATCAATTTTCCCAGAATTAGGGGGAGAAAAGCAGCTGAAAAGAAAAATTGAATTTTCATGGAATGCATCATCATTATCTCATTATGATCCTCGCACAAATCAATGTGAACTGGAAGTTCAAAGAATGATTCATTTGCAAAATATAGCAAATCAATTACCAGATGCATTCATTGATACAAAGAAAGTGACTAGGTCACATATACCAGCTGCAAATACTCCAGCTCGAATTATTGTCCCTGAAGGACAATCTGGAGATGTAATAGCAAATGAATCTAAAGCACGCCTGAAGCGTGGTAGACCTATCGGTTCCAAAGATAAAGTTCCTCGGAAGAGAAAGGAACATGTTAAAACTCCTGAAGAGTTTGGTGCTCCTGAAGAGACCATATTTCCAGAACAAATAACTGACACAACAAAGACCCTTGATGAGGTCCAGGTACCTGAAAATGTTGATAATCACGAGATCTCGATAAATTATGTCAGTACTGGAAAACTTTGGAACCGTGATGAAATTAATGTCGACAATATATTTGCATATGCTATAGCGCTTGAAATTATGGAAGAAAGCGAGGATCTTGAGCCTAAATCCGTCGAAGAATGTCGACGTAGAAATGATTGGCAAAAATGGAAAGACGCTATCCAGGCAGAATTAAATTGTCTCGCAAAGCGAGAAGTATTTGGACCTGTAGTCCAAACACCTGAAGGGGTGAAACCTGTAGGGTACAAATGGGTTTTTGTACGAAAACGCAACGAGAAAAATGAAATAATGAGATATAAAGCAAGGCTCGTTGCACAAGGTTTCTCACAGAGACCAGGTGTTGATTATGAGGAGACGTATTCTCCCGTGGTGGATGCAATTACTTTTCGATATTTAATTAGCCTGGCAGTCTCTGAAGGACTTGATATGCGTCTAATGGATGTGGTAACCGCATATTTATATGGATCACTAGATAGTGATATTTATATGAAAATCCCTGAAGGATTTAAAATGCCTGAAGCATATAATTCTATATCCCGGGATATGTGTTCAATAAAATTACAAAGATCTTTGTATGGTTTAAAACAATCAGGGCGCATGTGGTATAATCGCCTTAGTGAATATTTGTTGAAAGAAGGCTATGTGAATAACACAATTTGCCCTTGTGTTTTTATTAAGAGATCAGACTCTGGGTTTGCTATTATTGCCGTATATGTTGATGATTTAAATATTATTGGGACTACTGAAGAGCTCAATAAAACAATTTCTTATCTAAAGAAAGAATTTGAGATGAAAGATCTCGGAAAAACAAAATTCTGTCTTGGCCTGCAGATTGAGCATCTATCAGATGGAATATTTGTCCATCAATCAACATATACAGAAAAGATCCTTAATAGATTTTACATGGATAAAGCACACCCATTGAGTACCCCTATGGTTGTACGATCTCTTGATGTTAAAAAGGATCCTTTCCGACCTCGAGAAGATAACGAAGAAATACTTGGTCCTGAAGTACCATATCTGAGTGCAATCGGTGCTCTCATGTATCTTGCAAATTGCACTCGCCCAGATATTGCCTTTGCTGTTAATTTACTTGCAAGATACAGCTCTGAACCAACAAAAAGGCATTGGAAGGGAATAAAACATATATTTCGTTATCTTCGAGGAACCACTGATCTGGGGTTATTTTATTCAAAAAGTTCAAAATCACCCTTGATTGGTTTTGCAGATGCAGGATATTTATCTGATCCGCACAAAGCCCGATCACAAAGTGGTTATTTATTCACATGTGGTGATACTGCAATATCATGGCGCTCCCGAAAGCAAACTATTGTTGCCACATCCTCGAACCATGCTGAAATACTTGCGTTGCATGAAGCAAGTAGAGAATGTGTCTGGGTAAGATCTATGGTTCATCACATCCGAGAGACATGCAGGTTATCTTTTGATCATGGAAGCCCAACAATATTATACGAAGATAATACTGCGTGCATTGCTCAAGTCAAAGGAGGGTATATTAAAGGCGACAGAACAAAGCATATCTCACCCAAGTTCTTTTTCACGCACGAACTACAAAAGAAGGGTGATATAGATGTCCAACAGATTCCCTCAAGTGACAACTTAGCAGACTTATTCACTAAAGCACTCCCTACTTCAACATTTGAGAAACTGGTACACAAGATCGGGATGCGGCGTCTGAAAAATCTATTACTAGTGTCTGAGTGACGCTAATCATGGTTGCATGAGGGGGAGTTGTCTACGCACTGCACTCTTTTTCCCTTGGCCAAGGTTTTGTCCCACTGGGTTTTCCTGGCAAGGTTTTTAATGAGGCAGTAATTTCAAAGCGTAGAACAAATGAGAATGATGTACTCTTTTTCCTTCATTAGGAATTTTTTTTCCCACAGGGTTTTTTCCTAATAAGGTTTTAACGATGCATATTCTTATGTGGTGGACATCTAAGGGGGAGTGTTGGAAATATAATAGATGCCACCATAAATTCTAGAATTATATGCTACTTGAGCATATTTGCACTGCCCATTGTTATCAAAAATCTAAAGTGCAAATAGAATATGCTTTGGGCAAGTTTTAGACAAATAGATTTCTTCTCTCACACAAGGCCTATAAATACCACCATCTGCCTTCATTGTATCACACAGCCATTTTGAAGGCAAACTCGTGGAAATAATTGTGGAAGGAAAAGAGAGAAAAATAGAGAGGAGAGAAAAGAAAGTGTGTATAGAAATAAATAGAGAGTGATTAATAAAATTTCTCTTTCTCTCTATTAATTTATTTCTTGTTCTAATATTTGGCTTTATTATTTTAAATATTATTTTACAACAAATGAATGTTTTTCCTTACTATCTTCCTTGTAGCTATAGTATATTTACAACAAAAAAAATGTGAGAAAATGAATCAATGGAAGATTTACAACAGCGACAAGTGAGGTAACACTAATGAACTCAATAACTCAAAAAAAGGTATAAGAAAAGGAAGAGTGAGGTAATTTTGTATGCATATATATATGAGTACCCCTTTTAAAACTTTGGTGTGTTTTGTATTGAATGGGCAAAAACTTTATGAAGTTTGCATATAGAGACCACAGAATTTACTCTCTCCTACGGTTATTGGAAAGGATCGACCCAACACTTGTCCTCATCCATGGCCTTTTTCCATCTATGCTTGAAGATTAGTAACTCAGCCGATGATTGCTTTCTCACCTACACAAAAAAAACAACCTCAAAATCTTATCACAGTTCATACTAAAAGAGGGGAAATATATGAATATGAAACAGAACTTACTTGAAATCTGGGGTGGTCCTTTGGAAGGGGACGGGAAAGTGGAGGTGTCTGCAAAATTGAAGATTGTTCAAGTTCCTTATGGTTTTAATAAGATCAACAGAGTATGTGAACATTTGTAGCGGGTTTAGAATGGATACCGAAATCTCGGTGCTTGTAGCGTTTTCAATAAGCTGGTCCTTTGCTGAAGAACTTGTCTGCATTGGAAATATTTTGTCAATCAAGAAACCGAACAGAATATTGTTAAAGAAATTGAAGAAACAAAATTAGCATAACCATTAAGCACTACAACCAAGAGGTTAGATTTATATCAGAAGCTACATCTCAAACAATGTCATGACATATTTCCAAACTGATTCATAGTAGTGAAGCCATTTGTCTAACCTCATCTTCATTTGTAGCTCCTAGAGTGGGGCGACCGAGATGGATTATGTACTCTGCGTCAACAACACCGACATTTTTTGTTCGATCTCCCTGTCAAGAAGAAGAGGAAGAAGCAAAATAATATAAGCAACAGAGCTGAACAAAGGACATTGTTAAGAGAGTCAGTTATCATATAGACTAAACTAACATATAACATAAGAAACTTGCCTGTGCACAGTAACCAAGCTCGTAATCTAGTCCCCAAGCATGAATCAAGTCATTCTGTGTACATAGTCAAACAAGAAGTAATAGACTTAAGTCAAAATAAATCCTTTTATTTTAGACCTGAAATGTTCTTGCCATAAATGCCATTGCCATAAATGCCTTAAACCGCAAGCCTGTCCTATGAACTTTTAAAACAGAAGTGAACTTGCCTGGATCATATGCCACACACATCGCCATGCGGCTCTTGAAAACACTGGGGCCATCATTTCAACCCACCTGAAACACAGTAACATTGCAAAGGATGATTAATCAGACAGAAAGAGGGAAAACCCACTCTTTTTTTAGTGACCCAAACATAACAATTGAATTCTTACCCTGTGCACGGAGGAGCTTTACTACTGCTGTCACAGACGACTTTGCCCTGCTTATAAATCCTTCTGCAGAAAAAATCCAATAACGAACATTGGATATCAGAATAAGAAATTACAAGATTTATACATAATACAAGCGATGTTTTTAATCGTAGTAGAATCAGCAGTATCTGCTCTTGAATCTTCATTCATGTTCAATAGCATAATCCAACAAAAAGAATGGGAAAAATAATATATCTTTGGACGCACATAACTCTAAACTAGATAATCTTTTCCAGAATATTTGTTTCATTTGTTGTAAAATCTTGAATTTTCGGGGGAAAAAAAAAAGGAGACGAATAGCTGTTGAGAAGAAAAGCCAAGAAGCTAGAAGAGTCGGGACATGAAATCAGTAGGTAGGATCTTTGGTCTAATGATGCCCTAAAAGTAGACTGCCAAAAGCCACTTCTCATACTGATGATTTGTATTTGATTCCTTAGGAAAGAAACTGAAAGTCTGGAACTATAAGGAACCTGTGCACTGTTGATCTCCTTCCACGCAATGTGATTTGATGATGCACCTCCACTGATTTGGCTCGATCAAGTGCAGGCTGTGATATCTCAAGACCTTCACTTTGAACAATAGAGATGTACCTAATATATCATACAAGAACTCCTCAGGTTTTATGATTTTTCAATTTCACATGTTTTATGCAGTAGTAATTGCAGTTTCCTTTCAGTAAAGTACTAGATGACAAGATATAAGAAAGCCCTTCAAAGAGAAAAATAACACAACTGCGAAAGAATTGATAATTGTAAACATGATTACATGATATAAAAGGGTTTGGCAAGTTAAGCTATCATGATCTTTACATATGAGTGCTTAGCAAAAAAAGGCATTGCAATACACACAGCGCATAAATGACATACCGTGCAGGGTGGAAATTTTCGACACCTAGGTCCTCGTCCCAAAGGAAAATGTAACTATACTCCGAAATTATATCAGGATGCAAAAAACGCTTGGCAAACCACCTAGGAATATCATAAAAACAAAATTTGGCAAAACAAATTAGCAAAATGCAGATTTCTCAAATATGTTATAGTAACAAGAAGGTGAGACTAGTTGTTTACCACTTTGTCTGATTCATAGCAGATACGTGTATGGCATTATCACTCCATTCAAAACTCTTCCACTTATCAACATTACCATCGTAATGGAAAAGAATCACAACAAAATTACTCGACAGAAACTACAAGACAACGTTCAGACAGGAAACGTTAGCATATATTAGACAGAAACAAAATAAATAAAGGAAGCAAAAAAAAAAAAAAGTATTTTTTCGTACCTTTGTGACCATTTTATTGACAAGATCTTTCTGCTTTATGCCAACAGCCGCCGCAAATAAGTTACTTGAATCGGTTTTATTTTTCTGGTTGAAATTAAATGCAAGTAAACATCAACTAGGGATCCATAACAAGAGATAAGGGTTCATGTATTTAAGCTTTTTACATACCTTTGTATAACCCCATAATGGCATTAGTTCCAAATTAGAAGTCCTGGAGATAATGCCTTCAGGTAATGCCTCACTTCCATGAGGCCTGCATTGACTCTAAACCAAGAAAATGAAAAATATATAAACAACAACTCTCAATGATTCTCCACTCAAAAAAACAAAAGGAACAAAACTTGTATCCCAAGAAATCAAACCTTGCATTTGTTGAATGGCTTGTTTAACTTGAAAGTATTCAAAGTATCACTGACTCCCCATAGAGATATTTTCTAGAAAGCAGAACCAGAAGAGTTATTAGATTTCTTCTACTTGAAGAATTCAAGAAAAATCGTGTTCAATTCTAAACCCATAAAGACTAGAATTCATGAGCAAGATTTAGCAAGACTAATAATAGCTCCAATAGAAATATGAATACCTCGTTGTGAATTGGTGCTATTAGAGAACTTCCAATGAAATATGTAAGACAAAGCAAAAGTGCTGCTATAAGGCCAAAATAGCTAGATTTCTTGCATTGTGGGTCTATAAATAAAGATGCCTGAGGAAAAAAAAATATCAATAAAAAAACACGTAACACAAAAGTACAAAGATTAGCAAAATTCCACTGAGCAAAACCAACAAAGAACATGTTTCCAAAAAAAAAAAAAAAACAACAAAGAACTGCATCAGTCGATCAACAACAGAAAACTGGACATTACAAGAGGAAAGAAGCACGAAAAATAATGTACTGATCAGAACTCTGAATTAAGAAAAAAGAACTTAATTTAAATAATGATAATAATTATAATAAAGAACAGCTAAAGATGTTGACTTTAGCCAAGAAATGATAATATTTCGTCTTTTTCACTTTCTTCCCAAAGAAACGTGGATTTCGAATGCAAATTCTATAAATTCTTATATATATGAATTATATGTAATTTGAGTAAATGTGTGCGATCAAGAGTCTGTAAAGGATGACAAAAACTTAACGAAACCGCCAAAATTCAACGCATAAAATCCGAAAATAATGCGAAATACAGAGCAATGACATAGCATTTAGCCATTTACAAACACAGGAATTAAATATAATAATAAAAAGACATTCTTTTTCATTCATACTTAACATCAGAAACACAAAATCACTACACGAGCTCAAACCCAAGAGAGAGAGAAGAAAAATAAATAAAGGCCAAGAATTCAACAGCACAGAGAGAGAGAGAGGGAGATTAAAGGAAAGAATGTCCGTACAAAATCCAAAGACTTCATTTTTTGTTTCCTCTTCTCTCTCCAAGAAGCTCCAGAGTCTCTGACACCAAGAAAATTCGAGCCAAACACCATATATATATATATAGAAAAATGTATAATCGAAGACCAATGCGGTTCACGAAACACGTTGTCGCTCAAAGCCCAGAGATAGCCAAACACTGAGTCTTCCAAGATTAACAATAATCTAAGTGAGCGAAAACAGAGGAGAGAGAGAGAGAGAGATAGAGAGAGAGAGAGTCTGAAGAGAATAAGTAATTAAGTTAGGAAATGAATATTATAAGGTCGTTTATAAGGCAATCCTAATGACAGTGAAGCGTTTAAACGGATTCGGGTTTCTCAGTTTCCACGTTCTCATTTATTTATTTATTTTTATTTGATGATTAATTGGCTCTAATCCTGATAGTCATTTGATAGTTGTTTTATTTTATTTTTTCGCAAGCAAAAAAGAAGTAATGTATATATCAAAATATAGTTGTTTTATTTATATGGCAATGAATCGGACAAAATCTGGTAAAAGAGAGAGAGTTAATACAAAGATATGTTTGTTTGTTTGTTTTATTTTTTATTTTTTAATTTTACAATGCCAGGCTAGGCACGTTTTTGCCTATTGTATCTCAACATTTTTCTTTCGTTGCACTCACGATTAGGCCACTTGGAACTTTTACACTTTATACTAAAGTCGTGAATAATGTATACTTTGTATCAACAATACAAGTTACATATGTTGGATAATACAAGTTACATATGTATTCTCATTGCATCTATTCAAAACCATATATGATTCTTAATTTCCACTTATTAAAAATTTTATTCGGTATCAGAGTCTACGATCTAACGACTGAAGGTTATACGATGTTAATAATCTTCAAAACCGCACTTACTTACCGCTGCCACTGCATCATTTTAGACCCTTTCACTGCAATAGGACGGTTATGCGATGACAGATGTGTATAATGAATAATAGGGGATCCATTGTTCATGTAATTATTGCTCCATATTAAACTACATATGTTTTCTCTTTTTTTTTTTTTTTGTTGTTGTTGCTGCTTATAACTGGCAGTTTATAATTTGATCAAATAAAATAATCAAGTATATGTATCATTAGCAATTTTATTTTCCTATGTCTACCTCGACGTGCCTACTTTTTTTTTTTTCTTTATTTTGTTCCATTTTGCTTTGCATAGTTGCTCTTATTATATTTCCTTCTCTTTACACGATCTCTGAATTATTGCCTACCTTTACTCTCTTTGGGTCGTATCTATTCATTTGCCTCTTTAAGGGACATCTCAAAAAAGTTGGCTAAGCCAATTATTATAAGCTTTGGAAGTGAAAGTGAAGATAACCAAAAACAAAAAAACAAAAATCTATGATTAGGGAATTTTTACAATAAAGAACAATTTTGTATCACTAATTGAATATTTTAAAATATAAAATTCACTTTAAAAATAAATCTGACAAATTCAAAAAAAAAAAAAAGTTTATATCATTTTTTAACATAGCTGTCATAGTAGAGAACAGACCATTTTAATTAGTATTTACTTTAGTTGGAATAATTATCTAATTAGTGAATCAATCAACTTATGCACCACCACTAGATGCCTTTTGCATGCTGAGCATTAATCCTTGTCCTTAAAACATAATCGTCATACCTAATTTTGAAAGCGACACGTGGCAACGCTAAGGTCAAATATCTTTTACGTAACAGAAAAAGAGATCTAGAAGAACTGAATTTATATAAGCTTTAATCCTTTTATTTAATATTTGCAGATATTAAACGTTGTTAGGTTTGTTGTGCTATCACAATTGACGTCTCACGTCTTTCCCAATTTCAGATGGTTATTTTATTAATGTTGAAAATGCTTGTGATTAAACTGCAGAGAAAATTACAAATCTATATTGCTTTGACTTAATATTTACAAAATACTTAATATTTACAAAATTATTTGAGAAAATTAGATATTCTCATAATCATTCAATCAATATTAAATGTTTTCTTAATTAAAATACATATTTTTTTATTACGCTTTTACCCTTATAGATACCAAAATTATCTAAACTAATTTCCTTTATTGCTTTTTAGAAAATTGGTTAATATTAATTCTCAAATTTTTTTTTTTGCTCTCAAACACGTTTATTACCGATTGCTACATGTTTTCAATCAGTTTTAGTATGTAAATATTTTATTACTGTAGAAATATTTTTTAAACCGATTTGGATTTTTGTATTTAACATATTTATGTGGAAATATTTTATTTCAAATAAATTTAATTTTTATGTTAATATTTCTTATGTAACCAATTTTGATTATATATATATATATATAGAGAGAGAGAGAGGGTTTTTTAGGCATTTAACCAAACTTTTGAGTAATTTTTTAGGATTTAGCCCTAAAATGTTGAAATTAAAGATTTAGTCATAACATGTAACATATATACGTGTAAAAGTGTAACATTACGTGTAATGTTACATGTAACGTTACATTTAATGTTACATCTTTTACACGTATATATGTATAATGTAACATAAAATGTTACATGTTATGGCTAAATCATTAATTTCGTAAAACTATGGCTAAATCTTTCAAACTTTACCTTTAAAATGGCTAATTTCTTAACCAATTCTTTTTTTTTTTTATGAAAATATTTCTAACACAAGCTATCGAAATATGTAATGAAAATATTTTATTATTGTGAAAATATTTTATTTCTAGCCAATCCGAATTTTTTCATTGAATGATAAAGAGACTTGTATATTAAAAAAATTTAAATCTAATTTTTAAATAAATTATATTTATATATTATATTTTTGTTGATTTTTTATACTTAAACTAAACTCATATCTTATTTGACATTTGAGTATTATTTACACAAATAGATATCTATGTCTATGTCTATATAAGTAATTTTTGCCATCAAGATATATATTTGTAAAAGTCCTAAAACAGAAATTAGATTTGGAAATATCTATTGATTAGGATATATATATATATATATATATATAATATCCCTAAACTGTAAGTAGATGCGTAAGCACTCGCTTCTCATTCATTTTTAGATTATTTTCGGAAGAAAAT
This sequence comes from Boehmeria nivea var. tenacissima, assembly GCA_018132145.1. Classification (NCBI taxonomy): domain Eukaryota; kingdom Viridiplantae; phylum Streptophyta; class Magnoliopsida; order Rosales; family Urticaceae; genus Boehmeria; species Boehmeria nivea. The sequence continues at coordinate 21,551,863 of CM030874.1, read as the reverse complement.
AACAAGTATCATGAATGATGCATCATTGTTTGGGAAAGTTGACAAAATCGTGGGTTTGATCTTTTTTTGCCTCTTTGCCGGAGCGGCAATGTTTTCCCATGTAACCATCATCCATCTCTCTTCCTTCCAACATAAAAATAAATATTTAAAGACCATGTGACCCTTTGAATGTAACGTTATAAGAGAGAAAAAAACGTTGCATTTTACAGGCGCGTGGTTGTATCGTATTCGTTTTTCTTTAATTTTTTAAGTTATCAGGCGAATTTGGTTTCTTTTAATTTTTAAGAGCGCGAGCTATTAATGTTATTATCAAACACTACAGCAATGTCTCCAAAGATTGGGAATAGGATTCTGATATGAATGACAAAAGAACCAGAAAACTATGATTGCTAAGAAGCCATGAGTATAACAGTTTGAAAATTCTTTTAGTATTGTTTATGATATTCCTGTTTCATATCCAAATTATGCATAAAGCTTTAGCTTATGGTTGTCATATACACAGACAGCTGACTTTTCAAAGGGAAAGTGTCATTATTGATAGCAAAATAAATCAATACATCCAAATACACGGTAATTTGTCAAACTCCCCAATGATTCATAACATGCTATTTATATTATGTTTCCCTCAAATTAATATTGTTCATCTGACCTTAAATGAATAAAACAATAACCAATCCGATCATCCATCTTCTGGTATATATACTCAAATATCTTACAAGACAACCAATATTCCAAAACCTTGAAACATTGCAAAGTTGGGCATAAATAATACACGACAAATAGGAACATAGAGGGAGATTTTATTCATTACCGAAAGTTGTCCCAGGAAAATAGTAGCAGAAAACTTTCCACCAAAGAACCAGAAGCAGGGAAGAGACACACACTTTATAAAGTAATATAGACTTTGCATCGAAATCAGAAGATTATATCATCATCCCTCTCCGCAGCAGCAGACAACAAGTTGTGAGCCGAGTTAATCGAAATCCCCTTCTTAAGTGATACCTTCTCCGCAAACTGCTCTTCGGCGAACTTCTTAGCAGCAGCTTGCTGTCTCTCAATTTCCCTTTTCTTGTAACCCTGAATCTTCTTCAGCCTGAAGAAATCTTCTCTCTCAAGCTCATCCAACTCGCCCTTGATGTAATTGATTGTGTTCTCCAACCTCGGTTTGACCACATTCTCCAATGCATTAACACGGCGGTTAGTGGTCTTGATAGCTTCATCGAGAGTTAAAAACGATGTCTGAAGTGAAGCAAGCTCGACAAGAACCTCGATTGCTTTCACATAAGCTGCACGGCATTGTTGGATCTGTTGTCCACCTCTGGCCAACCCGGTGAGGTCATTCTTGGTCTCACCATCGGTGAAATACTCAAATTTGGGGAGCTTAACTCCAGCAATGTTCTCTTGTTTTGATCGGACTTTGAGGGTTGCATTTTGCACGTTCTCAAGGACAATGTGCTTGACGTTCTCACCAGCCACATACTTGGCTTCAGTTAGGGCAAATGATGAAGCTTTCATGACATCTCCCATTGATTCTTTTGTTGACACAATTTTTTTAAGAATCTGTCGGAACTGCACAGTCAAAGCATCACTCTTCTTCTTGAGTAGAGCATGACCTCTAGTTGCACCAACAAGACGGGCTTTCACGACCCCAAGCACAGTGACAGTGGGAACCACATTCAAACGCTGGTTTTGCCCAGACATCGTTCCAAAAATCTAGACCAAAACAAGCATTAATAAGAACCTAAAAGACTGGTGTGTAAGAAAATTCAAGAAGAAAGTACTCAATTAAATGTTCCATAAAATCTACACCTTAACACCAATACCATGCGGACGCGGTATACTAAAATAAATTCAGAAAGCAACTATCAACATTTAAGCAAGTGAACTTCCAAAATGACCAAAAGCCATCGTTAGAACATTATAAGCATTTGACATTGATGTTATTCAATAAGCTATATAGACTTCTATAAGCAAACTTCTAAATCCCAATCAAGGCACTAAAATATTGATTTGCTTTTGTTCCATCATAACATCTCTACTTAAATATTTACTTTGCCTGAAAGAACTGCTTCCACAGAGTTTAAAAAAAAAAAAAAAAAAAACCCCAATAAATGCAGAAGCGTCATATCATTCTTTTAGCGGAGTTCTACAACCAAGAAGACTGCCATAAAACAAAACTAGCTTCTAAGTTTAAGCATAACCACATCTGTACAACTATTCTAGCTACTAAGGATAGAGTAAAACCCACTAGCAGACCAAATTATTTTCACTTGATCTTTTTGAAATCAAATTACTTATTAGAAGTCGAAACCTGTGATAACAGGATTAAACAATTAGCCCACAGAAAATAATTCAGTGTTTTCTAAGGCGACATCCTCTAGAATCTTCGTACAATAACAAAGCATACCACAAACACTAACAAAACTCAGATATCCATTCCTTTGTCATTAAATCCCCACTTTGATCCCCGTTTAGATCTCACTCCCGTGGCTGAAAATACCCTTTTTTTTCTTTTCTTTTTTTTTCCCCCCCTAAATCCCTATTATTCCCAATCATCACACTCAACACAGAGGACACACAAATCCAGATACAAAGCAATTTCCAAGATTCTCACTTGTTGCTTTTAAATCAGAACTCTAATTCCTTCGTCATTGAATCCCTACTTTGATCCCCCCCTTTAGATCTCACTCTCGTCGCTGAAAATACCTTTATTTTTATTTAAATTTTTAAATCCCTATTATTCCCAATTCAACACAGAGGATCACTGATGCTCTTATTTCTGAGGTGACTGATCAAAAGGCCACCTCATTTGAGCTATTCAGTAGAAGAATAAAACTCCAGATCAAACTAAAAGCATTGTTCTTTTGATTCCCAACAGAAAATTCTCAAGCTTCGCTGACTTATTTCTTCCCCATAAATTGAACAAAACAGAGTTAAAAGCAAAGATTTCAATCTCCAATTCAAAGCCTAAAATTCACAAAGCACAAGGAAAATCAATAGGCAGAGAAATTACCGAATCTAAAACCTCGATCCAAGACAAAACCAAACACCCTCCTTCGCAGAACAACGAAGCACAATTTCGAAGAAATCAGAGCGAATATGTTGTTGGGAGTTTAAAGATCAACAGATTTGGGGTTTTTATTTACCATTGATACAATAATAATGACGCTAAGAGTTTACCTGAGAAGCAAGTTCGACGAGCAAGATCAACCCACCGGCGACCAAGCAATGGCTTAGGGCTCTTTTTTGGGGAGCAAGAAGAGGGCCGACCAACAAGAAAGAAGCATGAAATGAAAGAAGAACGCAGTGAGAGATAGAGAGAGAGTGGAAGAAGAAACAAGGGAATTGAAGAACAAATGGGAAAACTGTAGGAAATTGCAAATTATTATTTTTAGGTCTTAAAAAAAGGAAGTTTCTTCGATAGGTAACAGTTTTCGTGCAATATGTATAGTGCACGATCCAGATACACTCATTGGATATTAAACTGAAGGTTCATTTTGATATAGTGGACCTTCCTATACCTAAACAAATTAAGATTAAAAAAAAAAAAAAAAAACCCTGGCTTTTGTCAGCTCAATCCCCGAAACTCCGAACCCAAAAACTGATCCCAACTCTCTCTCTCTCTCTCTCTCTTTCTCAAGTCTCCAACTTGACTCTACTTCGTCATCCCCAAAATCATCTTCTTCTTCTTCACCAAACACTCCAATCCCTCCTCTCAATTTCAATCATTCAACACTTACCCAATTGACAACAACAAAACCAATCAACACAATAAAAATCCACTTAAATCAAAATGAAACACTCAACAGTACAGATCAAAATCCTAGCACAGATGCATATATACACACACATATATATATAATGCAAAACTAACACTACCGAAAAACTCAGAAAAAATGATTCAGCAAAATCTTGTAAAACCATGTCGCGCATTCACTAAAAAGACTAACATTGAGATAATCATTTACGAACATTTACCGCAATTCTTACTAAATTTTGCTCGGAGCTCGGGGCTTGCCGGCCTGGGGCTCGGGGCTGGGACGGCGGTGTTTGAGAGGCTCGGGGGGTGGGACCGCGGCGCTCGAGAGGCTCGAAGTCGGAAGTCGAGAGGCTCGGGGGCCGGGGCTGGGACGGCGGGGCGGCGCTCGAGAGGCTCGTATTTTGAAACTGAAGTCCGAAGAGTGAAGACTCTGAACCGACGTATCCTAATTCCTACGTTACGGGATGGCATGGCTAGGGCTAAAATGTTAAAGAGGAATAAACTTTTGGGCCGTTTCGGTATTACCGAAACTTAATTTGGCAATACTAAAAACCGCCCACTAAATTTTTTTTATAATTACCGAAACCGCCAAATTGTTTTGGCCACTAAACTTTTCAATTTTTTTGGGGCAATTTTGGTATTGGACGAGTAGTATTTTGGGTACCGATTATTTATAAACAGGCCTGGTTATAAATTCAAAATATCAATTTTCCACACATTTGTGTTCATAAATTTATGAGATGATTCTTAAAATATAGATTTTCCACATATTTTTGAAATTTTTCTTCAAAACCTTAATATAGATATATATATAAATATTGTCACAAGTTATATTATCAACTTTTTTGTTGTTATATATTTAACATATAATATTATAATATATATGTCTAGATGTGTATAAATTTTATTTTCTACTATTATTTTTACTTACATAGATCTTAATACTTTTCAAATATTATTATTTTAACTATTTCATTAAAAAAAATAAGATAGATAAATAGTCATTTTGAATCATATATTTTTTTACAAAATAATCATAATTTTAAAGTATTTTAAATCTAGTAATAAAAAATTTCTTATACAAGTAAAAAAAAATTATCATAATAAAATTATACATAAAATTTAGTAAAAAAAATTTCTTACTAAGATAATACATTTTTAAAATGACCACCTTTTAAAAAATTTTAAATTGTGATTATTTTTTAGGATTTTTAAGGATTTAACCAAATTTTTTACCCTAGTTTTATGAAATTAAGATTTAGCCGTAACAAATGTGTAATATAATATGTTACATGTATGTTACGGCTAAATCTTTAATTTTATAAAATTATGACTAAATCCTTCAAACTTTACCTTTAAAATGATTAATTTATTTAAAAGTCAATTAGGTAAATAGCCATTTTAGATTGTTTGTTGTTAAAAAAAATAACCACAGTTTAAAAAATTTAAAAATTAGCCATAAAATTATAAGAAATTTCTGACAATAACAAAAATACGCATAAACATATTGTTAAAAAATTCTGACACTAAGCAAAAATTGTCAAATTTCTTACATTACTAATTTTTAAATTTTTAAAAACTATAATTATTTTTTAAAATCATTTTTTAAACCGCAACTATTTTCTTAAATTCCCCCTTTTTTTTTTAATTCCTACGGAAAAAAAAAAAACAGACTCGCTCGTCTGTACAACCATTCTAGCTACGAAAGATGGAGTAAAACCCACTAGCAGAGCAAATCGTTTCACTTGATCGTTTTGAAATCAAATTGCTTATAGGATACTGTGATAGCATGATTAAACAATTAGCCCACAGAAATTAATTCCATGTTTTCTAAGGCGAAATCCTCTAGAATCTTCCTACAATAACTAACAAACCTCAGATCTCTCATTCCTTCGTCATTTAGTCCCCACTTTGATCCCCCTTTAAATATAAAACTCTCGTCGCTAAAAATACCCTTTTTTTATCCCCTAAATTCCCACTATTCCCAATCATCACACTCAACACAGAGTACACACAAATCCAGATACAAAGCAATTTCCAAGATTCTCACTTGATGCTATTATTTCTGAGGTGACTTATCAAAAGCCCACCTCATTTGAGCCTAACAGAGAATTCTCAAAGCTTCGCTTACTTATTTCTTCCCCAAAAATTATACAACACACAGTGAAAAGCAAAAGTTAAGACTTCCATCTCCAATTCAAAACCTAAAATTCACAAAGCACAGAAACCCCAGGAAAATCAATAGGCAGATAATTTACCGAATTCAAAACCTCGATCCAAGACAAAACCAAATAAAAAGAAATCATTAGAGAAAAAAAAAATATTTCGTTTGTTCGAAGAGAAATTAAAGAATCGGATTGGAGACGAGATCACAGAGAAGCCAATAATGGATTATACAGCGAGAGATAATATGACAAAGAACGACAAAGTAAATGACTTTGCACAGCTTCGTCAATAATATGCTTTTCGTGGATTGTTCTGCAAATGGGAGGAAAAAAAAAAAACGAGAGTTAGATCATAAACATGGTAATTTATAAGATAAACAACTTGTTTAACAAGCATAACAAGGGAGATCAAAAAGTAAAAACGTCATTTATTAAACGGAGTAACTAGAGGGCGAAAAGAAATAGGTACAGATCAGTACCAGAGGATTGGGTCTGTGGCGATAACCAAGCATCATCCGCTTCTTGTACTGCTCGTACATGTCATCCTCAGGAAGCACCTCTCCCGGATTGCTAGCACCAACCCCCAAATTGTTCGTCTTCACGTCGCCTGCCATAACTGGATTCGCAATGCCGCTCTTGGAGCTCCCCAGACCCTCACCTGGAAATAATACTGTGAGTTTTTAGGAAGGAAAATTGAGAAGAATAAAATTGCATGAGTAGTGATTTCATAGTAAAAGAGAGAACTAAGAAGAAGAATAAGTGAAAGTAATGAGAGAAAAGTTGAGAAGTGGAGGAAGAAGTAGAAACTTTATTGACTACATCTTTTCAAAATTGGTTGAATTATTAATTACTGTGGCATAAGCCAATATTTATAATACAAGCCTAAGACTAAAATTAACAAACGTGAAAGACTTCAACTCCCCAACACTACTAAACGTGAAAATCATAACAAACCTAACATGACTCTTAACTTCCTATAATAGGATAGCTATTTTATGGAACAAGTATATGAGAACAAATCGGAATAATTGGTTAAACTTAATGATTAATCAAGGGCAAAGAGTTTGACAGAACCTTCTTTCCAGCCCATTTTGGACAACAGCTTATGACCAACGTTATCGGCCTGGATTTTTGACCTTTCTACAGCCTCCTTTGCAGTTTTCTGTGCGGACGCATCATTGCAGGTAGCCATAAACTTCTCAAGCTCCTCCAGCGGAATGTAATCTCCCATATGGTGGCCTCTCTTACCAGATCCTGCTTCCCCCAAACAAAAGAAATGTTAAACTGAAGAAAACAAAGCACCAGAAGGAGCGTGTATTTGTAAAAACTATTAGCCCACACAAAAATAATTCAGAAAAAACAGTTTCAATCCACTTCAGGTCGAACCTTGTAGCGAGGCAGGTGGGGGCATCTCATCTTTTGACTGTCTAGGCTGTTTCATCTTTTCTTCCCGTGCAGCCTTCTTCATATAGTACTCCATCATTGCAATGGGATCTGAACCCGTTGGTGGAGCAGACTCGGCTATAAAGTTGGAATTAAGAAAAAAGAACTATTTAGCAGGTTCTACGTAAACTGAAGAAAAGGCAACCAAGGAAAGAGTTAGCACTAAGACAACAGACACCTTACTGGATATAGACCGCCATATATAGGCGGCCATAGCGCAAAGGAAAAAGTTTACAAGGGAATACCATTCATAAACATTTTAGCAGGGAAAAAAAATGACATGCGTAATATACCACTTTGGGCATAATTTGGTCATTGCTAGATTACGAAATAATACAAGTGACAGCGATAAAAAATAACATGCATTGTTTGTGCGAATATATACTCCCTGCTGAGTGCTAAGATTAAAAGAAACAGAAAATTTCAAATAAAAGATTACCAGTTCTCCCTGCTGAAGCAGATTGGTTTGAACTTGAATTTTCAGTGGGTTCGTACAAGGCAGAGGCAGGTATCTGATAATTTGAATGTTGCTGAGAAGATCTCTGAGTACCATATGAAGATTTAGAAGCTGAAGTACTGGTACCACCTATGAAGAATAAACTCGCAATTTCAATCAGAAGAACACCATACATAACTCGGAAGGCAATGACAACAATATGTAGAATGAAGAAACCAACTTAATGCTACTTCTAAAGATTAGATTCCATGTCAAGAAAATAATGCTAATTATTCAAGGACCAACCACTTCGAGATGTCTGGAATTCCTTTGACTGTGAAAGGGCCTTTTCTTCTTCTGCAAGCCGATACTCATAGTATTTGTAATCTGCACAACCTTCATCAAATAGAAACCTACGCAAAACATAAAACACCAGAAACAGGGCATAAGAATCATTACAAACGAGCATGAAGCCCCAGTAAATTAGAAAGGAACATAAACATATTCATGAGTGTTCTACTCACATGGAATTTGACATGTCATTGAAAATGACAATGTGTGGATCAAAGAAAACAAAAGGAGAAATGAAAATAAATGCCTATGAGTTACAGAAATGACATAATACTTACTGGAACGGGGTGTCTCCGGGATTCTTTTGACGAGTAACATGCTCAAACTGCCTTCCATTTTTAGCCACAAAACTTGCTAATTTGTCAGCAACCTTCTTCACTGTAGGATCAGTTGGGGATGGTGGTGCTGCATATCACTTATAAAACTGATTAATACCAAGAGCATGAACAAGGTAATGCAAATTATTCTTGCAGCAGGCATGCCACATATTCCAAATCGTTCATGAACATCTCTTTCCACCATGTTGATAGCAACTAAGGTATAAGCTGCATTCACAACAAATATTCAACAATGTCTTGCCCTCTTAATCCACACCACTTTAAGAGTAGAGAAGCTAGCTACCTATGTAAGTTCTTCAATAACAGTGCATTGCTAAGTAACAGAAGGATTTCTAGTTTGCTCCCATAAGCACACCGTCTCTCTAACAACAACTGACAGCATCCAAGGGAAATCGCACAGGTTTTGTGATAATAAGTTGCATTGAAGGGAATACATCAGGAGACAAAAAAAAAAAAAAAAAGAATCAAGCTGAAAAGAACTAGTCCTTCGAAGCCCGTTTTATAAGTAGTTAAGTATTCATCTTCCAAGATAACTTGGGCGAATATAAATCAATCTTCCCCACTACTCTTAGGAATCTAGGGCAACGCTCAAGAGATCATAGGGTTTATGCTTTAATGTTTTATCTTTTCACAAAGAAAAGTTCAGCCACCAAATTAAACAACAAAACAATAAAGAAAACATAATTTGGAATCTAGAATATGGCTGGAGACTTATTATTGTGAAATGAAATAACACTGCAAAGTGAAAGTGCATGTTGTTGTACGTGCATCGATGAGGCAAGACAATGTAAAAGAAAGTAGTAACTAGTAATTACCAACATCTGAATTCCCAGATGATTTATGATGGTCATCTGATTGATCTAACTTTTGTCTTTTTGTCGGCACATCGCTTGAAACATTGCAATCATCTTTCTCATCTTCATCCTCATCTCCACCTAACTTAACCGGAGGAGCTACAAGCTTTGACTTTTGTTTCAAGCTGAAAGCAAGCTTTCCAGTCGGACCACCCGTTGTAGTCTTGCGTGCATTGTTATCCTTAAGTTCCACATTGCTTTTATTAACAGCAGAGTTAGGAGTCAAAGTTGCTGATATAATTTTGATTGGTCTACCATCTTCTGAAGAAGCGCTCTTCTTGTCCTTCTCTTGTTGTAGTTGTCTAAACCTTTCCATGAATGAACCATCGTTAACAAAGAGGCTAGGTGGTGGTCCTTTATCCATTGTAAAAGAGCCAAGTGCGCTTAGGCTGTTTACAGGAAATCACTGTTTGACAAGCAAGCTTCCAAGCTATTTAGACAATGAAATGATGTTTAACACCTGATCTTTATGTTGTTCGGATTATGCATTTGTGTCAAATTATACTTGTAGAGTTCAAACAACAAAAAAAAGTACGCCACACATGTCAATCAACACCATTTTAACTAACAACACTCGAAGTCACCCACAAATAGCAAGATTTAACATGACAAGAATTGAAACTGTGGCTCAACAAACAATATTTTATTACTTCTAACAACTATTATCTCGTTTAAACTATTTAATATTACCTTACTCATCCAGGCTAGAACTGAAGAACACAAATGCATACATGATACAACCTAAAAAGTATTTAACATTCCTAATCGATAGATTCCTGCAAGCAAAAACCTACCAAATTTCAAACGAAATCACTTTAGTAAGGATACGGTGCAAAATTTTGGCAAGTGCCATATAAAAGGTACAGAGACTATTCAAATAAGATTAAATAGCACTCTTCCTCAAGTCACACAGCATTATAAAAGTTAAAGCCCTATCTTAAAGATATTCAAAGCCATAAATTCTTGTCATGGGCAACATAATTTTAAGCAAAGAAGAACCAAGAATCATCCAAAACGATAGGAACCTAAAGCACCCCCTAACTGTTAGCGATACCAAAATCAAGGGCTAGAGATTGGCTTAAAAAAAAAACTCATTCGAAACTCAGAAACCCAAATTTACCACATGAAAATTGAAGGAACTTCCAAGCAGATTCAGGACACAAAATCCCGAAGTACTCCTTCAGCTTCTCCTCCCACGAAATCCCGCCGATAAAGAGCTTTCCCTGATCAGATTCCATGGCGGTTCATCCAAGGAAAATTCTTCTCAGAGAGAGACGGAGGAGAAGCTGAGCAATGATCCGACTCGAACCATACCCAAAAATTAGAGAGGCAAAAAAACACAAGTTTTTTTCTTTTTTCCTCTTCTAAACAAACACCCTCCTCCATTCACAGAACAACAAAGCACGAATTCGAAGAATTGCCGCGAAATCAGAGTGAGTAAAGAATAAAGATCAATAGATTTGGGGTTTTTATTTACCATTGATACAATAATAATGAAGCTAAGATAAGAGTTTACCTGAGAAGTAAGTTCGACGAGCAAGGGCAACCCACCGGCCACCATGCAATGGCTTAGGTTTTTTTTTTTTTTTTTTTTGGGAGCAAGAAGAGGTCCGACCAACAAGAAACGAGAAATGAAAGAAGAACGAAGAGAGACCAGAGAGAGAGAGTCGAAGGAAGAAAGGGAATTGAAAAACAAATCATGTGAGACTTGACCACCCATTTTTCTTTTTTATTTTTATTTATAAAATTTTTCCTTCAAAATTTGTTGTGTTGGTAAATACATATAACTCTTTAGGCCACAAAGTTTGTCCACCAAGATTTTGTATATGAATATTTTTTTAATAATTTTTAATTTTTATGTGTGATAATTAAAAGTCAGTTACGCAAATAATCATTTTGGATGGTGTATTAAAAAATTAAAATCTTAAATAAATACTTTTAGTTTCAATAAATTTTAAAAAATAGATGTAAAAATCTTTTTACAAAAGTAAAATATATCTTATCGTAACAAATATATACATAAAATTTATTGTAATAAAATTTTTGCCAAGTAATAAATTTCTAAAATAATTATTTTCTTAAAATTTTAAACAATAACTATTTTTTAAAACTTATTTACTAAAAAGTGACTATTTTATTAAAATTTCCTATAATATAATTGATTTGACGCGAGACATAAGATTATATACATACACATAAAAAATAATAATAAAACATTAAATAAAAATTAAAAGTTAAAAATATATTTAGTTTAGTCATTATACTAGTCTATTATAATTATAAAATATATCTTATTAAACGCCTTACTTATCTTTCTATAAATGTATCCACTTTTTTTTAAGAACAGTCTGAAGAACTTTTTTCATAATCACTGGAATGCCAAATGAGTCCTAAGAAAAACGTCATCATCGTCATTATAGTATTATTACTATTGTTATTGTTATTATTATTTTGTGTTTACTGTATCAAGCTTGTTTTATGCAAAAAAAAAAAAAAAAATTATATGTATATACAGTAATTTATTTGGAAGCACCTCTCAACATATTCTTGTCGTTTCTTTAATTAACACCTGCTACTCATTTATGTTGTCGCTTATTGGCGCGTTGTTCTTCTTTTGCTATCGCTTTCTTTTCCTGTCGTTTGTATGGTGATTGCTGTTTCCATCATTGTCGTCATGCTTTAAATTTTATTGTCCTATACTATAGTGTCGTTTTCTCACAAAGTTTCTTCTTTATTCATCTGCTTGTCGTTTGCCTATGCTTGTGTTAACAACCTTCGATATCGTATTAATAGAAACTAAGATAAAATAGAAAATAACAAGATAATTGCAGGACTTTCGAAAGGTCCGCTCTCTCCTAAAAAGAATCACTTCCTCACCCAACACTCAATACAATTTCCATGCTTTTATCTTACCACTCTCACTCTATTTATAGAATGCTAACTCCTAATAATTCTAAAACTCTCCTACAATTACTTACTAATTTTCTCCGATTGCCGTTCATTCACATTGATATTGTCGTTTTTCTGTCCGATCATTAGAAAATGTCGTTTTCCATTTTTTTGTCATTCTGCTTTTACAATCAATTTAATCGGTTATTAATTAGACAAATACGCTGTCATTAGTTTTTTTAATGGTTCATAAAGTTTTTTTTTAAATGGTATATAATGATTTCATGATGATAGCATAAAAGTGCACAACAACAACGTTTAGCTCAATTACAATGTTTCACTTTTCAGTTCTATTGAAACCCAATAAGACATGCAATGTCTCAATTGGTAACTATGACATAAAATAAGCTAACCTCAAATAAAATTCCAAAAAATAGTCTTGAGTGGTCAACTGTTCATAGGAGATTTCAAAGTCAGCTGATATGGGGCCTATTTAAGCCCCATCGGGCTGGAGAAAAGGGTTGGCAATCTCATTGGTACCGTCGGTCGGAGACACTAGCATCACGGCAGTTCCCCTGCAGACCTGCAGCAGTAAGAAATTATCATGATGTGCGGTCAACCTTCGTAAGCATTTCAATAGAAAAATCACAAGTAGAATGCATACTATTAGACCAAGGCGCCTTGTCTGATCTGTAGTCTTCAATGGATCATCGGGATCTGCAACATATTGAAATGTACTTCCACATGAACTACGGCTATCACTACGAAAACAGTCTACCAAGCACTAAAATTAGATTCCCAGTTGATAAGATTCCACCATGTCAATTATTAAAATCGTGGGAGAGCATATGCAAATGTATATTCAAGTTGCTTGTTCAATCAAATATTCAAAACAAGATTTGAAATGACTGAACAATGTTACTGCTTCCTTTTTCACTGAATGGATCATTTAAAATCAGAGTTGACTGCCTTTGACGCTCTTAACCTCTCAAGAAATACACTTTCTTCAGCATAAATATTCAAAAGAAACACAATTCCAATTCCAAAACCTATTTGCAGCAAATTCGTTCGCCCTGTTTGAGTTACTACTTGCAACTACAAGGAGTGGAAAAGAAACCCCACACAACATAGGAACTTAAAAAAATTAAGCATGTGCATAGAATTAAACAACTACGGACACCATCATAAATAAAAATATAACAATATACCAGATAATCTGGAGTAATTACCTCTAAGAAACTCTACTGCTTCATCCAGAACAAGGTTTAACAGTTGATCATATCCTTTTAAAGTTCCCGTTACTGCAAAACAAATCACAAGGAATGAAAAATTTAAAAACATATTCATAAAGGACTACGAAATGAAAAATATCTCATATAGTCAAAGAACCAACATAACTACAAGGGATGTACAATGCAAGACATCATTTTCTCCTTTTTCGACATTTTATATGCAACCGATCAAACACAACAACCAAATACCAAACTACACATGGAAACTGGAGCAGATTAAACAGTACAAGCAATCTTTGCCCACATGAGGCCTAGTAAGTATTGCTACAATAGGCAAGATGTACTAAATGCCCAACTGAGAGTATGTATTCCACATTGTGTACCAAGCATTCATAAAAATAAAAAACAAAAACAAAAATTCCTTCCATATCCTAGTCAAATTTATTCCTCAGCACAAACTACAGACATTGTCGGACCCTGAAAATTCCGTAAAACCAGATTTCCAATTCCACTCAGAACCCCTTCTCTTTTCAGCTTTGCTCAAGCAACCAGTAATCCAAAAGTTAGTAGACCAGAATCGCTCGTTCCCGAAACCCCAAATACTCAAAAAGCTGAAACAAGTTGCATTTTTTGAAATATTGTAATACAAAGTTTTTCCTCTCATACATGAATAACCCAAAACTACTTGCAGTTTATACTATTCAAAAGATTAGGGGTTTTCATAAGGACACTAACCTTGTCTACCACCAGTGAGTTTCACTTCCACACCTTTGTCAACAAACTTGGCAAGGTCCAAAACTGTTTCTTTCCTACCTGACTGTGAAGTGAAACACACGATTTACATAAACACATATGAACGAGAAAAATAACCAATAATAAACAATAAACATAAACCTCATTTCAAACCGAAAAAATACCATCTTATACTACTGTTTCTTCAGCTCCTCTTCAATTTTGACACCAAGAAAGTGAAAACTCCTCTGCAAGGGGCTTTATCCAGAAATCCCGAAACCCTAAGAAGCGCAAATGACAAAAGTAAATAAGATTGAACTGAAAAAAAAAATGCAACAATTGGTCAGGAGATTTTGTCCAAGTCAAACAAACACTTTATCAACGAACTAGCAGAATCAAAATACAAATTAAAAACAAAACCAAAAAAAAAAAAAAAAACCCAGAAAGAAAATGTTCATAGAACAAATAGAAAATGCACTCACAAAAATCGCCAATTATGAAAAACCCAAAACAAAAACCAATCGAACGACCAACAAACTAGCCCTAAACAGAACCGAGAACGATCGAAGCTTCTTCTTCGACCATCAATGGTGTGAGTGTTCAAGCACCGATGGATCCGATAATACGACGAAGCCGAAACCCCTCAGCCGTACGGTGAACTTTTATCTCATCACCACGTCTGAACCACCTCGCCGTAGTTCTCGAAATCCCGCCGATAAAGAGCTTTCCCTGATCAGAGTCCATGGCGATTAATCCTTAGGAAAATTCTTCTCAGAGAGAGAGAGAGACGGAGGAGAAGCTGAGCAGTGATCCTTTAAAAGAGGACTCGAACTATACCCTAAAATTAGAGCGGCAAAAGAACACAAAGTTGTTTTTTTTTTTTTTTCTTCTAAACAAAAACCCTTCATTCAAAGAACAACGAAGCACAATTTCGAAGACTTTACCTGAGAAGTAAGTTCGCCGAGCAACCCACCGGCGACCAAGCAATGGCTTGGGTTTTAAGAATTTATTTTAATAAAAGTATTTGTCAATCAGCAGTGGAAGATGCACTATACTAACAAAGTAATAATATTATTAGCAACAAAAAAAAGGATTATCTATACAAATGCCCCCCAATGTTGTGCTATTGTTGCAGTTTGCACCCTAATGTTTAAAAACTGTCATTTTTGCCCCCTAAAGTATTAAAAACTTATAGATTTGCCCCCTCTGTCATAATCTGTAACAAAAATGGGTTAAATTAATTACGTAATATTAATCTGTTGGTGTCTGTACAATTTTTTAAGGGTATGAATACAAAATTTTAAAAGATCGAGGTGCATTTTGAGAAGAAAATACGACATAAGGGGGTGTTTGTGAAAATAAATATAGAAATAATTACTATAATTTTCTTAATTTGAAGGCAGTTGATCTTTAAAAATTGTACAGGTGCCAACAGAATAATGTTATGCTATTAATTTAATCTATTTTTTTTACAAATTGTAACAGAGGGGGCATATCTATAAGTTTTTAATACTTTAGGGGGCAAGAATGATAGTTTTTAAACATTAGGGTGCAAACTGCAACAATAGCACAACATTGGGGGGCGTTTATGTAGATAACCCCAAAAATATATATATATATATATATATATATATATTATCAATTGAAACCATTTATCTTATTTTTTCTTCTTTCAAAAAAAAAAATCATTTAAATAAAAATATTAGACAATTTACTCTTTGTTTGAGGAAACATTTAAATATTTCTATTCTCGTTCTTATTTATTTTCTTGATCCTAGTGCTAAATCATTTTAGCAATCTCAAAATTTGAAAAATCAACAACTATTTTAAATTACTTTATTTGGAGAGTTCATTCATTTCATTTTATTTCATTCCAAAAGCTATTCGGTTTGATTTTATGAATTTTGAGGTGGTATAAATTGTTGAGATTTAAAGATATTGTATTGAGATTACGAAAGTTAAAAATATAGTTTAAAAATATAATGGAATGGGAGGAATTGGGGAAGCAAACAAGGGTAATGTTTTTCCTAAAAAAGGGGTTAAATTAATCGTCGAAGATGCTTTCGTCTTCTCCAATCGCCAAAGCTTTAAAACCAAAAGCTCTGCATCCGATACAAGTAATCTTATGGTAAAAATATTTATTGACTAATAATTTAATTTACAAAAAATAAATAAGTGGTTTAGGCTTTTAGTTTGGCCTATGTTTGAAAGAATTTAACCATAATTTCATGAAATTATAAAGAATTAGCCATTTTTATATTTTGTATCATATTTGATTCACATGTATCATATGCATCAGTTATCAAATATATTATGATATTTTGTATCTTATATATATATATATATTAATAGAAGGATTAATTAGCTAAAGTGACATTTTCTATAAATTTCTTTAAAATACAGAACATTTCAAAAAAAACAAAAAATGAATTCATTTTTCTTATTATATTTAAAAACTTATAAAATAAGATCATTAATATAATAAATATATATTTTTTCAATTATCAATTCAAATACTAAATCAAGCAACTATCTTCGCATCAATTTAAATTTAACTTAAGATAGTCTGATATGGTAAACAGTGATGAAAATAAAAAAGGAACCGAGAGAGAGGAAAAGCGAAAGCAAAAAAACAAAAACAGGGAAAAGCAAAAATTTGGACAAATAAATATTTGCTTATGGATGAAGTTAAGTCTCCTACAAAATACAAAGAACAGCCTAAACATTGCCAAAATGAATAAGGAAAAAAATAAACAATAATGTTAATTAGTAGAAGCTGGATCATTAGTTATTACCCAAGTGATTAAGCGCCACTAAAGAGGAATAAAAACCATGGTCTATGTTGATTAAAGCTTCATGATTTCCTTTCTCAACAATGACTCCATTTTTAAGGACTGCAATTGAATGGGCTTTTTTGATTGTGGACAATCTGTGGGCCACAATGACAGTGGTCCGGCCCACCATGACCCGATCCAATGCACTTTGGACTGCTCTTTCAGATTCAGCGTCCAATGCACTTGTGGCCTCATCCAATAGTAATATCTTTGGGCTCTTTATTATGGCTCGTGCAATTGCCACGCGCTGTTTTTGCCCGCCAGACAATTGTGCTCCTCTCTCTCCTACCATGGTGTCATAGCCCTACACCAAATTTTGTTGCAAAAATCCCAAAAAAAAAAAAAAACAAACAAACAAATCATCAAATTTTACAAAAATTAAAGGTGGTTTTGCAAATATATAAAAAAGCTTGAATGTGCCAAGAGCCAATGAATTGAGTTGTGGAAGCGTTTAGCATGGGACACAATAGTAGTGTAACTATGTACAATTAAAATTCTATGTTCATTGTGATAGTTCTAAGACTAAATTAAGATAAACAAATAAATAGTGATACTGACTAAAGAATTTTTACTTAAAATTACTAATTTAAGAACAAAGAAAATGTGAAGCTATAATTTTTGTTTGGTTGTTTGTTTTAATTTTTATTTTGCTCATTGATCTACTTAAAAGAAGCTATGTAATTCAAGTTTAATGTTGAGAACAAATAACACTCTCTGAACGTTCAACATTTCATTAGACAATGAGAATATTATATATGTCATAACAAACTAATCATTATGATTTATTTACCTGTTGTAAGCCACTAATGAATTTGTGGGCTTTGGCCAACTTGGCTGCTTCTAATATTTCTGCCTCAGTTGCCAATCCCTCACATCCGTAAGCAATGTTGGCACGGATTGTGTCATTGAACAAAATGGGTTCTTGGCTCACAAGTCCCATTTGTTGCCTCAACCACTTCAATTGCAGCTTTCGAATTTCAATCCCATCAAGTGTGATATAGCCTGAATCAGGATCATAAAACCTTTGCAATAGTGATATCACCGTTGATTTCCCTCCCCCACTTTCACCTACCAATGCAACAATCTGAAAAACTTTGTTTCAAAATTCTGGTGAATAAGGCTAATGTGACGATTTAAGTAGCAGCATAGAACAAAAAGTTTATTATTCTTTTTTACCTTTTCTGAATGAATGGTCAAGTTGAGGTTATGAAAGATCTGAACATCTGGCCTAGAAGGGTAACAAAAGCTTACACCATGAAGCTCAATTTCTCCAACCACATTGTCTAGAGTAACACCGGACTCGTCGCTCGGGTCGATTTTCGACTTCCGGTCTATTATGGCAAACACTGAGGCTGCGGCATCGTTGGCTTTTGTGGAATCAGGAAGCAATGAGCTTGATTGAGAAATTGCAAAAGCAGCCATTGTAAGAGCAAAGAAAACCTGCCATTCAAAAAAGGATGTCTTATAATATGATCATTCAAACATTTTAACAACAACAACAACAACACAAGGTAATTAGGAAAGAGTGAATACCCGGAAAACGTCCAAGACAGAGGCTTTTCCGGCCTTAAGGAATCGAGCTCCGGCGTAGAAACTAGTGGCGTAGACACAAAAGATCAAACATAAAGAGAAACCAAATCCTATTCCACTGATCAAGCCTTGCCTAATCCCTGCTTTGACAGGGCTTTCGCACTTTTTTCTTGTAGAGTTGAATCACTTTCTCTTCAGCACAGAATGAAGCAACTGTTCTTATACTTCCAACCGCGTCTTTAGCTATTTGGCTTGCTTCTTCATACATATTCTGAAATCAACACAATGTTTCAACTAAACATCAATAATCTGACTTATTAGTTCAAGAGTCGGTATATCCTATCTCCTCAAAAAAAAAAAAAAATCATTACTTAAAATAAAGTATTTAAGTAATTATTTAAATCCTAAAGTCTCAAGTCCTAAGTCTTTTGTTAATGACAAAGTTTTAAAAATATATATACCTTAGCGTCGGAGCTGAAACCTTTCAAGAACATGAGCTGAAAATAACCAGTGACTCCCAGCAGCGGAAACAGAACCACCACAACGAGCGCCAGCTGCCAGCAGGCGGCGAAGGCGATCGCCAAGCCTGCCACAGTCGACGCCACGTTTTCAACCAGCAGCGCCGCCGCGTCGCCAACCAACGCCCGCACAGCCGCGGCGCTGGCAGAGAGCCTCGCCCCGACCGCGCCGCCGCCCTCGTCGAACCACCCGATCTCCATGCACACCGCCCTCTGAAAGCACAGCAGCCTCACGCGCCGGATCAAGTTGCACCCGGCCACGGCGAAGAGGTAAGAGCGCGCCGGGACGACCACTAAAGACGCCCCGCCGAGGGCCGCGAACAGCACCGACCACCGCCTCGAGTCCCTCTTGAGCTCCTCGGGCGGCTCGTACAGGGTCTTGATGGAGCTGGAGATGATCAGCCCTAGGAGCGGGAGGATCACGCCGTTGGCAGCCGCGAAAATGGTTCCGCCGAGAAGCACTGGAAGCTCTTGCTTATTCAGCAAGGCAAGTCGGCGAATCGGAACTTTTCGAGGCTGTTGGTTTTGACCTGCGGTCGGGTTTGATATGTTTTCTGGCACTGGTGAGTCCTGTCTCTGTGACCGTTGTTGGAGTGGCAATATTGTTTGAGTTTCTATTGACTGTTGAGAGGATTCAACATTAATGTTGCTAATGATTGGTTTTGTTTGGCTAATTGAGTTTACTTCTTGCAATTTAATTAGCTGAGAGTATGGTCCCTCAGGGTCCTTAATTAATTCCGAGTGCAAACCTGATTCACATGAACAAGTTTCAGGCTTGAGAAACACAAATATCACTCGATGAATCGAAAAATCAACGAATTATTTAGCAAAGTAAATTAACCTTTTTCCGCGATTTTTCCGTTGCGAATCACGGCGATGAGATCGGCGTTCTTCACGGTGCTCAAACGATGGGCGACAATGACGGTGGTTCTGTCCACCATGATCTGATCCAAGGCCTTTTGCACCACCTTTTCGGACTCCGCATCGAGCGCGCTTGTTGCTTCGTCGAGAAGTAGGATCCGCGGGTCCCTGAGAAGCGCCCGAGCTATGGCGATCCTCTGTTTCTGCCCGCCAGAGAGCTGAGTTCCGTGATCACCAACCATTGTGTCCAATCCCTGTGCTCAAAACAATAGTTTCCATGACAGGTTTGAGTTTTTGTTCTCTCTTGTCAAGTTACAAAACAACAGAATTCAATAGGACTCGGCAAGGTACAACCTTAGGCAGTTTGTCTATGAAAGCAGAGGCGTTAGCAAGCTCAATTGCGGCCCTTATCTCCTCCGCAGTCGCGTCGTCTTTTCCGTACAAGATGTTGTCGGAAATGCTGCAAGCGAAAAGCGCCGGTTCTTGGCTAACAAGGCCGATTTTCCCCCTAATCCAACTCTGCCGAAAATCCTTCACATTGACACCGTCTATGAGAACCTTGCCGGCCTGCGGATCATAGAATCTCTCGATCAGGTTGATCACCGTCGACTTTCCACTCCCGCTCTGCCCAACCAACGCCGCGGTCGTTCCTCCGGGGACGAGGAGAGAGAATCTGTCTAGCGTCCTCTCGTTCGGCCTGGTCGGGTATCTGAAAGAAACGTCTCTCAGCTCTATGTCCCCGTGAATGTCCTCCAACACGACCCCCTCCGTCTCCTCAGCATCGACCTCAGGTTTCCTCTCAATCGTTTCGAACATCTTGAAAGCCGCAGCTTGGCCGGCTGCGAACGCGGTGATGCAGGGTGATGCCATACCAAGAGACCTTAAAAATCCATACAGAAACAGAAGACATAGCTTTCATTTACAGGGAAAAATGCTGCGTATTATCATATCTGAAACTAGCACCATGAGATTCGACAAAATTTTGTGCGAAAACTCACATAGAAGCGGCCAATACGGCGATAATCACGTTGACCACCATGGACCCGGTGTACCCTTTTTCCAGCACAAGCTTTGAGCCATACCAAGTAGCCAAAGCATAAGTAAAGAAGATGACCATCATTACCATTCCAAGGCCTAAACCAGCATGTAAACCTTCAAGAACACCTGCTCTATAAGCACTGACCAAAAACGCTTTATAATCCGATATAGCTCGCTTCTCTCCGGTGAATGAGGCAACCTATAGACAAGGAAAAAGAACTTTGAGGTCAAAATTTTTCATAGGAATATTAGAAGGATTTGACACTCAACTAGAACTGAAGATTTACAGTTCTGATTGAGCTGATCGTTTGTTCAACCACATTCGCGGCCTTAGCATAAGCACATTGTCCGCGAGACGCCATTTTCGCTATGATAATCGACGTGAAAGCCCCGGCCGCAACAAGAAGAGGAATGGTTGATGCCAGGACAAGGGTTAGAAGCCAGCCTCGGTTCAGCGCAACCACCACGCCTCCAATGAACGTCGCGATAAGTTGCAAAAATTTCCCAACCTGCAAAAAAAAAAAAAACAAAAAAAAAACTATTTAGCCTCCGCGAAGTCCTGCAAAAAACTTTATCTTTAGCCTTAAGTTTTTACTTTCTCGCCCATTGCGTCTTGGATTAGTGCAGTGTCACCGGACATTCTCTCGACAATCTCGCCGGTGTTCGCTTCCTTATCGAAGAAAGCGACGTCTTGTCTCAATATAGCTTTCAAGTACAAACTCCTTATTCTCGCAGCTTGTCTCTCTCCCGTGGCCATCCAACAAGCCACCTCTGAAAAACACACTAAAAAGTGTCAAAAAACAGTATTTTCAACGAGCATAAAATCAAATTTTGTATGAGAATTGCTTACGAAGAAATGCTGCTACACCAACACCCAAGCCCAAGTAGACAAATTTCAAAGAGACCTACATAGATATTTTTTTCCATGTAAGTCAAGCTATAATAATGATTAGAATGATAAAAAAAATAGCTAAAACGCCAAATAAGAAAGAAAGTGAGCTACAAAAGTCCTATTTTCAAAAATACTATTTTATGAAACGTACAAGTGTAGAGCTACAAAACTGCTTTAACTCAGAAATTATCTTCTAAAAAAATTGAAACTACAGTCCTAACATGGAAAATCGATTGATAGTTTTATTTACCTTTGAAACAATATGAACAATGTCGTTAAACGTATTGGGATTGATATTTCCAAAAGCGTCTGTCAATTGGCCAAAGAGTATAGCCATAATGGGCATTCGCAACCCATTTCCAATGGCACCGATAGTGCCTAAAATCATCAATAAAACATCTATAGAATCTGCAAACGAGAACAGCTTGTGAAACGCAACGGTTTTAGTTCTCTTATTATTTCCTAATTTAATCTCTTCATTTCGAAAGCAATTAGCGTTGAACCTCTTGCTCTTCACCGCCATAGATACCAAACATCAGTGAACTGAAAAAAAAAAAACAAACAAACAAACAAACAAAATACAAAACCCTAAGTAAGGGTTGAAAAATGAACAAATAGGCAAATAATGAGAAAATAAGATATTAACACGTTCAGTAGAGAGGGAAATCAATCCACTTTTTAGAGTCTTTATATATGTATATTTTTCAGGGATTTCATTTTATATTATATTTAACAATTTTTTTGATGTTTTTATAGGAATGCGCCAAAAAAACTTCATCACTCGAGAACTAACTAAAATCTATATACTATTATATATTAATTTAACGATAATTAGGGGAACTAAATAAGGTTTTTACACGTGCTTTAAAGTACTGAGAGAACTAATTAAAATATGTGTTAATGACATGAATATTCTATAATGAGAATATGGCCAGAATGGTTCGTTAGGTCAAAGCTAAAAAATATAATCTTACACGTGCACATAATGACCCAGATCCTCTGTGTTAAATACAAAATAATTTTAAAGAAATTAAATCCACGTGTTAAATAGGAAGAAGGAATGTGCAGCGGGAAAAGATCAACTTCCGGGCCGTACAAAACCGAACGCTTTTCGTAACGATACCGGATGTTAAAAGAAAAGAAAAACAAAAAAAACAACAAAACGAAACCCTACTTCGCACCTGATCAGAAAAGAGTTATTGGTCTCAATGTAGTGTTTCCCAAAGTTTAATAATGTCACATTCGAACACTATGTGGCTTTGAACCTTTGAATATATATATGCGCACCTCCAAAAATATTGAGAGGATATCTTTGAGTCAACAACTATCATCATCGTGATACATAATTGGCCGAAATACCTGTGTAGAGCTCACCTCTGTTTGCTCACCGTCCCTGGGTTCGCAAAGGCCTGAAATGAACACACACAAAAAAAAAAAAAAAAAAAAAAAAGAAATCATAGTAATAATTATTATAATCATGAAAAAGAGGTTAT
Organism: Boehmeria nivea var. tenacissima; assembly: GCA_018132145.1. Taxonomy (NCBI): domain Eukaryota; kingdom Viridiplantae; phylum Streptophyta; class Magnoliopsida; order Rosales; family Urticaceae; genus Boehmeria; species Boehmeria nivea. Next base: position 21,528,497 of record CM030874.1, on the reverse strand, counting down.
AATTAGCCCGGCCTAAAGAGGTTATAATCATTATTATTCCCGTTGGTGTGTGCCACTCTGCGTATATATACAGCATGCTCACCAATTAGAGGAGAGGACTTCATGTAATCAAAAGTTGGCGATTTAAGTCAAGCAGCCTTGTGATCATTTAAGAAGTCCAAGAAAAAAAAAAAAAAAAGCTTCCAATCTAAAAGGAGTCGAGAAACATGAAGAAAAAAAAAATGGGCGCCAATAATAGTGATTATAATAATTAAAAAAAAAGAAAATGAAAAGGAAATCTTATATATATGAATAGGCCAAATAGTTTTTGGATTCTTAGGAATCGATTGGATTAATCCCTTAAATATCTCCCTTAACAAAACTTCCGTTATCAAAAAAAGAAAAAAGAAAAGAGAGAGAGAGAGAGAGAGAGAGAAAGAGGTAGCTATTGATGATAAATATTGAAAAAAAAAAAAGCATATAGTGTAGTGTTTAAGAGTTAATTAGTAAATTTTAGCTTATATTTCAAAAACAAATTAAGCAGAAATATAAACAAATTAAGCAATAGTCATGATAGTCTAAATACAAAATGCATGGATAAACTTCAATTCTAATAACTACTGTATAGCTATTATTTTAATAATTAAAAATATTAGTTATATAATTTTAAAATCATTATAATAGAATGACTATTTCGTATAATTTCTCGTAATTTAATTAGAAGAATCCGGATTATTATCTTAAGTGATTACGTAAGTAGTGCGATTAAGAACCACCAAAGAGGCAAAAAAAAAACCATGCTCTATGTGGATTTCCGCTTCATGATTTCATTTCTCAACAATTTCTTGAGTGTGGACAATCTGTGGGCCAGTGGGGAAATTTGAAAAATGCCACTTTTATAGAACTTGTTTTGAAAAATACTACTTCAAAAGAAAAATTACAATTAATGTCGCATTTTAGTAGTAAATTGATTGAATTGTCTTTTTTTTTTTTTTACAAATTAAGAAGACATGAAGAAGAAATGGGGCAACATTGTAATTTGACGATAAAAAAAGTAACATGACATGCAATAGTAGCATGGGTTGCAAATTTAAATGTGAAATATGGCATGTGATCAAATTTTTTCACCAATCTATGACTGTGGTCCGGCCCGCCATGACCCGGTCCAACGTATTTTGGACTGCTCTTTCTGATTCGAAATTTTTTTAAAATTAGGTCATTTGTCTATAAATTCATAATTTTGTTGCAAGCTGTAAAGTGAAAATTATATTTTCCCTTATATTGCAAGGGATTTTTTATAACTATTTCATCGCAAATAATGAAGATTGAAATTTTTGTCCATCTTGAAAATTCATAATATGACTGATTATGTAGCTTCGTGACTTTGTTTTATTGTTGGAGGTGATTTGTTAAAAGCGCAAACTGTCGCAACACTTCATTTTTTTTTTAACTTTTCTTTTATTTTTCCGTTCTCAACACGAGATAAGGTACTCTCAATTGAGCACAACTAATGGTTTATATACTTTATACTGATATTGACATGGGAATAACGAACCTAATTAAGCCCCTTAGTTTTTGATTAATATATAACAACGTTGTTAAAGGATTACAAAGTGCGCTTTAATTTGCTAGATTTAATACAGATTAGAACGTTCCAAAATTATGGACTAAAGAGAAAATGAAAATACAAAGGTGATCTCGAGCATATCTTTCTCGCTCTAACTTAGTACAAACATCTAAAAGTGGCTAGTTGACTATAGCTGCTCAATGTAAAAAATCCAAGAGAATATAATAAGCGATCAAGGCTGGAAGAGAGACCATCGTACCAAAGATCACCCTGCAAATGTTAATTTAGAAAAGTAATCAACATAAAATTAATGTAATTCAAATAATTTTCCATTTAAAAATAATACTTTTGTAATATTAATATAATTAACATTTACTGGTCTTTTTTTCTTCAGAAAAATTGGTCAGAAGTCGGAGTTTTAATTATTGCTCTATTTTGCAATTAATATATGTCACTCTGACTGTTTTTTTTTTTTTTTTGGCCAGTTTTATTTTGTTGGATTATTCTAATATTATTAGAAGTCAACTTACGCAGTACTAATCACTTCTGCATGCAATCCATATTCTTTGGCAAAGATGAAAGATGTGATGGACTGTGGCAACGCAGACTGCAACAGAAACCCAATTAGAATTGAAGCCATATATATAATTAGTATTAACTTGTCAAATATACTTTAACATTTGATGAATGAGTGATGTTCTAAGTGCAAACATCAGCGACCAAAGTGGTTGAAGCATTAACGTGCTTAGATTATAATAAACTAAAATTAATTAGTGTGCTCATGTGTTGCATTGTGACGATAACTTAGATGTCAAATTTGAGAATAAAGCTACTGCTTTTTATTTAGTTGCTTTTGGGCATGTATAAAAAGTTTTTAAGTGTATAAAAACTTAATTTAAAGAGGGCCTTAAGTAGAGTTTGAGTTGAGAGCTAGTCAGATCTGATAGAGGAATATAAAATACTAGACCACTTCAAACCCTACAATTGCTATACAGGGAGAACATCATGCTTGGATTTTTGGATTATATAGTCCTATATATATATATATATATATATATGCAGGGACGGATTTACTTGGTATTCAAGGGGGGCCTTGGCCCCCCCCACCCCAAATATATATATATATATATATATATATATATTTATTTTATTTTAAAAGTATTAATTTCTTAAACCTTTGTAAAATTTATTTTTAATTGTTATTAGAGATCCCTATACTACTAGATAATTATTGATTATTAATGTAATAAGTGAATAAAACCTAATAATTATTGTTTATTTATGACATAATTGAATATTATGAGAAATTATACACCTAATTTAAATAAATACACAATCTTTTGAAAAATATAATAAATTATCCTAGTGATTCAATTATTTACATAGTGGTAACCGATAATAATTAACTTAGTTACCAAAAGCATGTGCAAGTAATTAACGAATTGAGTTTGGGTATTTATTTTTATTGTTGTGTTGATTTTAAGTATTTTCCTACTTCATTCATTAATAATTTGTTTACACAATAAGTGGGTCAAACCCAATAATTATCTATAGTCCATATATATTAATTTAAAGTTTTTTTTAAGCTAAACCCAAGCCTATTAAGATTAAGAAATCCAAAATTTATTAAAAAACATGAAATATAGTCCAGACTATGCTTCGCAACAAGATGGAAGATAAATTTTTAACTAACTATTTACTAGTATACATTGAAAAGAAAATTACTGAAAAATTTAGTATATTTTTAATTATATAATATTTTCATGATATGCAAGAGAGACGTTACGTATTTTAATATATTGCTAATATAATTAACACTTTGAAATATATGAAATTTGACGCAAATATATTTGTTGAATAATTTAAGTTTTTATAGTTGGCCCCCCCTACCATCTAAGTCTGGCTCCGTCCCTGTATATATGAAATATTAGAAAACAATATCAAAACGGCCATATATATATTTTCTGTCCTTTTTTTTTTCTTCTCGTTCTCTATTTGCTTACATGTCAAAATCAATTGGGAAATAGAAAATGACAAAATAAATAGAAAGACGATATGAACTCGTCTATATATAGGATAAAGCCAATTTAATTTAGGACTTCCTTCCTTTAAAAAAAATGTCTTTACATTTATATATAAATAAAAAAAACAAATTAAGTCAGGAAGCATGTTCCGATATAAATTATAATCAACTAAGATCAAAGAATGGTAAAACTTCAACCATATGCAGATTAATTAATGCCAGCCAGTATTGCAAGGGTGACCTAATTTATAATACTAGTTTTATACCAGTACGAAGTACAAACTACAAGTTCTATATTTAGGCAACACTTATGTATATGTAGATTAATATAATGGAGAAAAGTCGAGATCTATATATATATATATATATGATATTCACCTGAATAATAGCAACACGTAGAACATCACCATGCAAGCCCGCAGCAATACAGCCAATAGCCATAGCTGCGGGCCCCGCAATGAACCTCAATACCATCCCAAACACTGTTAGCCGCGGCCCACATGCTATCGTCTTTTCTTGCAGCGCCATGAATATCCCTACACATGCATGTATAAAAATATTATATATATACATATATATAGCATTATAATTCGAAGATATTAACACACAAAATTATAAGATAAGTAGTTGTATTAATTAATAAAAAATGAATAGTTAGAAAAGGAAATTCTCACCCATGCTAAACATGGCAGTGCCTGCCCCAGCTTTTGACATGATTAAAATAGATCCCTCAAGGATGCCTGGAATTTCTAAGTGCCACCTGCATAATGTAATTTCCAATACAAAAAAATAAAAATAAATAAAAAAACTCATCAAATTAAGCACCTTATGAAAATAATTTGGTCAACATATCAAAATTCAAATAGAATTACATACCTGTTTGCAACCAAAGCCCAAATGATGCCAATATAAACAGCATAAGAGTTTGGATTCATGGCAAGTTTGAGCCAAACAACCTTCATTAGAGACCAGAATGAAGGCTTATGATCATCATCACCACCAACAACCACAAGAGTATTTCCCTCCAAGTCTTTATTCCCTTGCTCTTCTTTGTTACCGTCATTAATATTACTTGCGGCCGAAGAAACGTCCAAGCCGGTCCGCCGGAACTCCAACACAAACAAGAGAATGGTGAGCCAGATAATGGCCTGGATGACCGACGACTGGACGACGAGATCGACGGCCATGGGGCCGTACATGGCCTTCATCAACGGCACTCCGACGACGAGCGAGTTGGTCAAAGTACAGAGCGAGAAGCTGGTTATGGACCAGCCGTAGCTCCCTTTGGTGCTCCACTTAGCCCAAAACGCTAGCACCGCCACGATGATCGCCTTCGAGATCACGTCGGCCGCGATGAACCGCGCGTTCCAGAGGAAGGGGTCGACGTGGGCGGTGAACTCGAAGGTGAAGAGAGGGAGAGTGAAGAAGCAGACGAAGCGGTTTATCGCGCCGCATTGCTCCGGCGTGAAGATGTTCCACCACCGCACCGAGCCGTACCCTAGGGTTAGGGCAACGTACAGTGGGAACATGGCTTCAATCACCTTGTAAACGTCTTGCCAACCTATCATTTTTTTTTTTGTAGCTTAATAATTAGTACGTATATATTATTGTTGCAAAGTGTTTAATAACTTGTAATTGGCAATGTTTGTGTGCTTGGGGTATTTATATTATCACAAGCGTGTGTGCAAAATACAAAGCCAATTTTGTTATTCCTTTCTCTTTTGATCATCAAAGCCTTTTTTTTTTTTTCTGGTTTTGATTATGTTATTTTAATATTATTGGAGAAATGTGGTGCTGGTGGGTGTATACGATTCTATATAATTATATATGCCGTGGATTCTTGGAGGTGTGTGACATAATAGGAAGTTGTTTCTCTATAATAAGTGCATGGAAATGTAAAGTTGCTTTCCACTTTCACCAAGGTTTTTGTGTGTGTGATATGTGTGAATATTTTAATAATGGTCAGCAATGATCTATGATAGAATAAGGAATGAGGTCCAGCGATTATTCCACCCAATTTTGAAAACACTAATTAGTCACTAATATATACTAATTAAATTTAATTTTTTTGTAGTTCCAAATATATAATTAGATAGTTACATGAATGAAGTGGAGAAGCTTAAAAGTTCATGTTTGTGGCAGTAACACGTCATCATATTTCAATTAACTAAGAGAGAATCTTAATTAATTGATTATATTTATTCAATTTAGAAATGTATTAAATAACCAGAATTTTTTCTAAAAAAATTTACCAGTATAATGTGTTGAATAAAGTGCATTCTCAAGTACAAGTTCTATAACCAAATGAATTAATGTCCCATCATTCTAGCCAATTTTCTGATTGTGTAGCATCATTATCATTTTAATTACTGGTTGAAATAAGACTGCCATTTTCTTTTTAATGTTGAATAAGGATATTAATGAAACTTTTTCATAGGTAGAACATGTGAGAGAAATAATATTTTAGGACTAGAAATCTCTATCCGTGCATGCAAACGTCTGATGAACGTAACTGTTTTTAAGTTATGCTATACAATGAAACAATTAGAGTTTTTTTTTTTTTTTATGCCAAAGAAATAATCAGTGATTGGAGATGCTACAAGGCCATATACTATGCATAATGCATGGAAACTGCCATTTTCTACTTATTATCCAGATCCTAATTAACCAAATTTAGTACTCTTCAATTTATAATAAAACAGTATAAAAAAGGCATAAAGAATCAGTTCCAACTTTCATATGATATAATTTGCGGACAAAATATATACTGCTGGAATGCAATTCTTTTCTTCTTTCTTTTTTCCTTCCTTTTAGCATTATTATTGGATATATCAAAATCCCTGTTTATAACAAATTGGTATATATGTATGTCTACACACACACACACATATATATATATATATGCATTAACTATATTCTTTTTTTGTGGCTTATTCCGTCGGAATTTGAAATATGCTTAATTTTGTAGTGAGACTGATCTCTAACGGTGGAGCTAGTTAGCTGAGTAGACATGTAATTTCTTCTTTTGATATATATATACACTTCGGATGGTTTAGGATAAGTGCCTCTCTTTTTTTTTTTTTTTCATGTATCATGTCTAGAATATATATCATGTTTAGTCTTTTATATTAGTATTATCAAGCATGCCTACTTTAAATGCCACTAAAAGTCGGTCTTACCACTAGTGATATGTAAAAAAAGAGTGACCATAGAAATTGTCTTTTTTTTTTTCTTTTAATAAAATTTTGTATGAAAGTCCACAAACAGCTGTGGTCAGCACAAAACAAGAGCATATGTGAGGAGGCTTAATCAAAAAGTCATTTGTACTTTAGCACAAATCTATGTTCTGTCTGATACATATTATGCTATGGATTTAATGTGCATCACAAAGACTAGGTGTTTTAGTATTGTCTATTTCTGCTTTCATGTTTTTGCTTGGGAACCTATATTTTTAGATGCATGAGAATAGCATCCCTCTTTAGGTGATTGGAGAATTTTTATTTTATTTTAATTTTTTCATCTTGCTTTTATTTCTTGAGCTTGTCTTGGCATATTGGTACTCAAAAGCAACTTAGAATTTTGTCCTTTTAAAAGAGTTTTTAGCCAGAGAGAATAAGATATGATTTCTTCAAGAAGAAATTTCAAAAAGACTTTAAAACATAAATCAGAGTTAAAAAAAAATACTGAAAACTCATTTCGATATAAGCTTTTTTCTTTTCGCAATAACTAACTCACTTTATTTAACTTTTTATAAAAATTCCGATGCCAAAAAAAAAAAAAAATTGAACCAACTGTGCATGTCAAACGGCCAAAGTCTGCTTAATTCAAGACCACTGTTATTGAACAACATGACTTGTAATTGGCAGACAAAAGAAAGTGCGCGATCTAAATTTCCTTTCATACTTTTACCACAAAAAACCCCCCACTTTTTTTTTTTTTTTGCTATCATGACCAGCACACTGCTTAAGAAATTAATGTACAATTTGTCTTCGTCCTTATATTTTGACGGCTTGTCACAGCATTTCATAATTACTTTAATCTAAAGTTGGGAATTAATATTCTTGTTTTTTCCCAAGCCTAAATACGGAGGAGTAAAGGCCAAAATACCCTGTTGAAGTATAGATATTTTAAAATAATGGCTACAAAAGAAAACAAAATGGTCATATCTTTCCAGGTGCATGATCAAGTTAATTATAGCAAAGTGACCAATAAAATTATATAAACCACACTTAATTTGTCCAAAGACCATCGTTAACCCAATTAAGAGTACGTTTTATTTTATTTTTTTTTCAAACAAGTGCCTGCATTTTCAGGTGCAAATAAAGTAATTTGCTTGTGATTTCCTCGTCAGATAATGCAAATCGTGGCGTTCTCATCTCTGTTTTTCCATTATTCCCAAAAAAATTCATCTTAAACTTTGAGAATTTAGAAAAATTGCCACTTTAAGAATATATGTTGAGGTTCGTGTCATTTTTGAGCTTATATTTACATCTTATGTCCTTGCTTAAATAAATAAAAAAAAAAAAAGAGTAACTTTATTAATTGCAAACATAAATCTAAAATCCCGTCATTAATCAGTTTCGAATTTTTTAAGCCATAGAATATCAGTTTTACAGTGAATAAATTCACACATGTTAATAGTACTTAGATCCAATAGCATAATAAAAAATAGCAATTCCTAGCTCGTTAATTAACGTATAAGCTTAGCAATATTATGTTTTCATATTTTTAACCTGACATTCATCTTTCTTTTCTTCTCTTTCTTTTTTCTTATAACCTTACATAATCATTAATTTGCGTTACATTATAAAATATAAATAATAAAAAATAGAGAAATTATAGTGAATACCCAATTTTTAACATCTAATTTAAATTATTACCCAATCTTTTGAAAAATATAACCAACTACCCAAGTGATTCAATTACTTACGCAGTAGTAAGTAGTGGTAATTAACTTAGTTACCAAAAGCATGTGCAAGTAATTAATGAATTGACTAGAAACTCAATTACTTTAAAAATTTAGATATTTATTTTTATTGTTATATAAATTTTGAATATTTCACTACTTTACCTTAATAAATATGCGGGGCCGGGGTCAACAATATTATTCATAATTATTCAATTTCATGTCATGCACCACACTTTAAAAAGTTGGTTTCGAGTAGTTTCATCATCAGTAGTAGTAACAATACGTTGTAACTTTTGTAAACTTGTAGCGAAAAATTCATTTCCAATACCTAATTTAAAGAAATAATTAAAATTTTATAATAATTAACATAATCATCAGAAATTGTCTATTTTAACAAATAATCATAATTATTATTTTATTTACTCAAAATAAATCACAAATGGATTATTTCTCTAATTCAATCTTGTTTCTTAGCTTTAATACTTTTTAACTCAATTATTTTTTGCAGAGTCTCGTTGCATTGCATGAATTATGATTACGACATGGAAATATTCGTCTTATAATTTCTCTCTCGTGTTCAGGCGTAGTCGTTTCTTTTTTTCTTTTCTTTCTTTTTCTTTTTTTTTCAAATCACCTTTTCAATATAAAATCAGAAATTAACGCACGTCCAATATTTGTGTAATCTAAGGACAAAAGAACAAATTCCGAATTCCAAAACACTGTTTGTGCGGTTCTTAATAAGACACATCTCATCTCTTCTTCACATATTTGAAATGCCTTAGTATTTGGACGCCACTTGAGAAAACATTGGAATAGAATATTCAATGCTTTTTAATTCTTCATTTCAATTCAGCTCTCCTTTTAGGTTGAATAGAGAACAGTTTTAGAAGGAAAGAGAGAGACTCGTGTGGCTAATAAAATAGTAACACAACATATATATATATGTAAATGAAAATTCACGTTGAAGCAACCAGAACAATTTTTCCGAGGATGGCACTATGTCGGCATCTAAATCGCTTCTCTTTAGAATGGTCTATCTGAGTGATTTTTTTTTTTTTTTCGTTTTTTGATGTTGGTGTGACAGTACATTTAAATATACTCCACATACTATTTGAGAGCTATTTTCTATTTTGTTCAGGTTGGGTGCTTCGACACTTGTATTCAAAAGTCAGGATCTATTTGGACCACTTGGAAGCAGGACAAAAAATCAAATAATAAAAATATAATGCCAGATATTAAAAATAAAAAACAACCACCATCTGTTGTATTTTCCTCGTGTGCTTCAATTGAGTCCCGTTTTGCTCACAGGTCACAAAAGATTCCAAACTACTGGCAACGTAAAAAAAAGTAGTCCTATTTGGGATTATGATTTTTTAAACAGGTAGTTTTGCTCCTTTGTTGAGCTTGAAGACAACTTTCTTGGGCATTGCTGGTATAATTGCTCTTCTTTTTTTTTTTCGGTGGAAAGAAAGATTGAATTATTACATGTAAATTCATGTTTCCATTTCATGATTGGTCTCATTAGCTTTACGTTTAGATACTCTAGAGGAGAGAAAAGTTACAAAGCTAAACTTTGGCAATCGAGATCATATGACAAAGGAAATTTATTTCATTTCTTTCAATCATTATTATTCATCATAACAACCATACACGAACATCAAAATCGTACAAATCACGCAAAAATCTATTCATGACATCCAAACCAGTACAAGTAGCAAGAGAGGGCTCAAAAGTAAAGGAATTATAATCACAACTTTAGTACTTACCGAGGAAACCAAATGTACGGACAAATCAACTCTGGATTTCATTAACCAATCCTTCGTAAGATTTATTTGCCGCCGCTACAACGGAGGGTGGTTTGCTTACGGCCGCCAAGATGTCAGCATAGCCCACCACCCCGACCAAAATATCATCATCACATTCATCCTCAATTACCCACACATGGGTCGCCCTATGGGACAGCATTTGGGCCATGACCGCAGCCAACGAGCTCGTGACCTTGCAAGTCAAGGGCGCGCTTCTACCCCGATACATGTTCCCAAAGCTCGGGTTTGCTGAGTTGAACCCGATGCTCCTGCTACTGAATCTCCTGAGTCTAGGTGTAGATCCACCGACATTGTCAGCGTTGTTGTCGCCAACAGTTTGATTTACGGAAAAATCGGGAAAAGACCTTGAGGCCACATTGTCCTCAACTCCCATCACAAATTGCCCTGCTGAAAGGTTTGCTAAAGCCCATGCTGCAGCTAAATGGTCACATTTCCATAGTTTCGAAGCAGAGATCTCTCCAATAATCTTATATTGATTGCCTACTGCTCGTTCCACAACAGCAATTGCGCTGGGGTCTTCGGGAAGCTTCTGAGCGGCTTCCATGGCGGGGCAGGAGGCTTCGATGGAATAGTATTTTGGATTGATGGCCCCGAGGGTGGAGATGGATGAGAGGGGAAGCGGTGCTAGGGCACCAAGACAACCTATGATGAAACGAAGAACGTCTTCCCTTGAAAGACAACAAAACTTTTCACGGGTGATTGAAGTTGAGGATGAGGATGGTCGGTTCGGATTGAGGAGGAGGTTGTTACTACTGCTGCTGGAGGCATCCATGTTCTTCAGCCACTTTCCGTTGTAGAGGATTGAGAATCGTTTGCTCATGCCTTTCCAAACCACGCTCTTCCGAACCAGAAGACGTTTCACTCCATGCTTCATCATATCCAATGCATCAATCAATCTTGCACAGGACAACAAATTTGAAAGAAATCAGTGCAAGGGAGAAAAATTCAAAGAGAAGTATCCGTTGAGCATATGAATATATGGTTAAAAATCCTCTATTGCTACAGTTCCAAGCACAATCAAAATCGTAAAGGAAAGGATCCTGTGGATCTTTAAATGACAGTCATATGTACAGTAACTTTTTCCTCTTGAGAAGCCTCCAGTTCAGGCCAAGATATCACGAAGCAATGCCGCTAGTTTCATGCTCAAAACTCTACATTGCTGGAGGGCAATCGTTATGCCCAAATACATTGGCAAGATGAATGAATAAGAACTACAACTTGTAATTGTAGAGATGACCATGGATCACTACAAGAGGACCACACTTCCACTCCCGTGCTCAAGATGCACCACATTCAAAAATCATAGAAACGGCATTCCACAATCACAAATCGCAGGAGATGACATCTACAATTTAACTTGTAGGTTAAATTCAAACATTTACCATTATTGAGGCCACAGATATCCCACATTCCAATTTTAGAAGAAAGACAACCCACACCCAAATAATTGAATACAAAAGTATGACATAGAAGAAGAAGTCATGAATCTTTAAACTAAAATGACCCTACAGAAAGTTTTGACACTTTTCCGAGAACAAAACTTCATTAGCGGCATACACAGTGGGAAAAAAAAAAATCTAGCAGTAAAAGGAAACATGATATAGAATAGATCCTTATTGGCTTGATATGCATTACAAATACGAAGAGCAAAAAAAAAAAAAAAAAACCTTATTCCAATTATAAAATATCCTTCCTAGCTTAAGACAAAAACCAAAAAGAGTGTGCAATTTTAAAACATGATAAAATTACAATGCTAATAACAAAAACACAACGAACTAAGCTTTCAATCATTGTTATCCACATCTAAAACAAACATAACAAATCAAATAAGCCAACAAGTAATAACCATTGTCAACGGATAACAACTCTACAAGAAGCATGGAAAATCCATATAACAACAACTAAACTAAACAACACACAGAGTCAACAGGATCAAGAGGTCAACCTTGTCGCCGGATCAACCTGCCTCAGCAGAGAATTGTTGGGGACAATAACCTCCGAAACCGGGGTCTTCAAAGCCTTTTCCTGATCCGCCAAACACTCCGTTTTCGCCAAGAAAGCTACAATGTCGAGAGAATTCAGAATCCCCACAAACCTCTGCTGCCTCATTTCGGTATTCTCCATCGCACCCGCGACTGCCGGTCTCTTCTTCCACACCGCAATCCCTCCCTCCGTCGACTCTCCGATCGCCCGGATCGCCGATTCCACCGTCTCGCTCTCGCAGAACTCCACCACCTCCGGCTTCCCCACCGTCAGATCGCCAACCACATGGTACAGAAACACCGACGCCATAACTCTAGAATGAATTCAGACCAGATATTAACAACAACAACAACAAAAAGCACAGAGAGTTCTTCAATTTCCAATCTTTTTGCTCAAAGAAAACTTGAAATCGGAAGAGGGAAGCACCTTGATCGGCTTAGCTAAGTATCGAATCCTCGTTACCCCGGGAATTTCTTGATTCAAACGTAATTCAATTCTCCGTTGCAACTTTTTCTGTTCCCACTTTTTTCAGACGCAACGAACGAACTTTTCTCTTCTCTTTTCGGACAAAAGTTTGGGTTTCCGAATAAAAAAATACAAAATTTTCCACAGCAACTGAGAATCTTAGCGAATCTGAGAGGGGAAAAAAAAAAAAAGGGAAGTTTTTCTCGCGAACCAAACAGGAAAAATGGAACCGGAAAAGCCGGCGGATCAGAGCGAGAGGCTATAAAAGGGTATGGAGGAAGATGAGAAGAAGGTGAAGACCGGTAATCGGAGGCCTGTGGAGGGTCGAGAAAATCAAAGGAGCGAGAGGTTTCGCAATCGCCATGGATGATCAAGAGAGAGCTTAATTCCCATGAAAGAAAATACTTTCTTTTTTTTAGTCCAAAAATGAGAGAGAGAAAAAGATCTGTGTCACGGCGAGGAATGTGTAGTGTATGTCTGGTTGTTGACTCTTTTAATTATCCAAGGGGATTTTTGTGGATGCGTATGTATAGGTTTATATATATAGACGTGGCTATAAGGATGTGGATGAGAATGAAAATAGGGGAATAAATTGGGAATTTTGTTGGGATGTGAGGAATGAGGGAAAAAGAAAAAACCTACGATAATATCATGTTTTAATCATTACTATTTTGATTAGCACTTGTATTGCATGGTCTAATCCTAGTTTTTTTTTTTTTTTAAACCATGTTTTAGACTTTGGTAATCTACGTATCTAACATGTGTGGTGAAGAAAGAAGATGTAAAATAGTAGAAATTAAATTTTTTTTTTTGGCTTTAATGATTTATGTGTTGTTCATAATATGTGCATAATCATTTAGAACCAAAATTATGATTTTTCCAACTCTGAAGTCCATGTCACGGTGTACTTGAAAATGACACGAGTATTATATTCATTGAATTCGTAAAAGCTTTAGAAGTTAAGTTATGAAAAACGATATTTTTATCTATGTTTTCAGTGCAGGAAGAAAAAAGGAATTCACCACATAATTATTGAGGTTTTTTTAAATAAATAGTCATATTTTTATATATATTTTTAACAATTAGTCTATGTTTGTTTTTATTAGCAAAATAGTCATATATTCGTGTTTAGATTTTTGAGATTGTAATTATTAATTTTTTGAATTTTGTTTTTACTGTTTGTTGCAGACAATATTGTCTAAAATTTTGTGTCTCTAACCATGAAATTTGTGACTTATTTGGTTGCATATTTTTTTACTATTTCTAAGATATTTTTTATTTAGTAATAAGTTTTATGAAATTAGTTGCATACGCAATCATTTATTTGTGAGTTTGTTATTTTGTCAATTAATGTTTAAATTTTTTATTATGTTTATTTCAAATTTTTTGAAATTTTATGACTATAGTCACAAATTTTATGATTGTATATTTTATTTATTTAGTTACAAATTTTATTTCTTTAGTCATAAAATTTTAGATGTTGACCTTGACTATTTTGCTAATATTTCAAAATGTGGACTATATCTTTAAAAAATAAATTATAAAATGACTAAATTCTTAACTGATCCTAATTATTACAATTATCAATATTATTATTTTTTATTTATTATTTTCCTCACTAGAAAACGTTATGATTTTGCACAAATCATTATTATTTCTTTAACTTGGAAGTCCAAATAATAGCGAACTCTCTTTTCTCACTCTAAAAACATCTCAATCACCGAACTTTGTTCTCATCCTGTAGCTCGGTTTATTCAAATTAAATAATAAATGTGATTCCATCTGAGATGATTAAGCAGGTAGATACAATATAATATGTGTTTTTAAAAAATTATACATGTTTTGAAACGAATGAATAGTGGAGGGCTCGAAGCCTTTTTGTGTATTAACATTTAAATTAGGGCTATTTCTTAATATTTGCAAACTCGGACAACATATAATTTAAAAAGTGACACTTAATAATTTATGTCTAAAGTGATATGTTCTTTTTGTTTTTATTATATTTTTGTAGTATAAATTTTAGAGCAAAAATTAAAAATGTAATACACAAACAACATAAATTATTAATGTGCCAAAAAATGGGCATTCCTCAAAATCTTTTAAAAGAGTAATTATATTTGCTAATGACCCAATAAACGTAGTTTTAAGTACTCTTGGGCAAACATGGATTTAAGTCAAAATGCATCTTAATATTACACAATTAAACTCAAAGGATACAATATATATATTAAAACTATGAAAATTTTGAAAAATGCCCTATTTTTGACACAATGATAATCCATGCCCTATGCGTGTTGTACTTTTAATTTATACCCCAAATTTTATAATACAAATATATAGCAGAAACAAAAAGAGCACATCGCTTAAGGTATAAATTCTTAACTGGTATCAATAATGGCTTTATTTTAAAATTCTCCTTAAAACTATTTATTTTATAATTTAATTGTATCGTGATACTCCTCACAAATGTAAACCAAATAATTTAAACCTATTCCGACAAATGGGCCTTAAAAAATTTGTATTTCGGCATTGAATTAATATAGCAAGACCCAAATTCAAATATCTTTCCCAAAGTTACACCCAAAGAAAGTCGGAGGCTTGCCTTTGGCACCACATTGTTTCTCATCCGAACACTGTTCTCACATCCGAATAAGACATCTTCAACAATGGTTGGGGTTGATTCCCTCGCTCAATCGCCAAACCATTCATCCGTATTCCGTAACCCTCAACATGCGACAACAACGAGGCTAACCCAAAAATCGCGGTGCCACCCATGAATAGTAGACGGACAAGGTCGTCGTCGGTGGTAGATGAAAGTTGACAATAATCGATATCAACACCAATGTGAGTATACATGCAATTTGATATCAACCTCCTTTTTATCATTGTAGATAATTTAAGCTCTTTAGTTTTGGAATTTTTTCTACTATACAAGTGACTCAATGCATTTACTGACTTTTTTTTTTCCTGGAAATGTGAGTAATCGTATGAAATAAAAAAATACATTTATGAAATTTGATAGGTGAATTGAATATTTTTTTTTTGAATATCATATTTGGATTTGTATATTATGATTAAGTACCGTATTTTGCAAAATTGAATACCATGTTTAGATTTAAATATCATAAGTTTTTTTTAGATTTAATATCTCGCTTTGATTATACATTTTTTTAAAAATAAAAATATATGAACAGAAGAACATGAAAAAAAAAATCACAGAATTTTCTCTCTGCCATTGACGCCGATCGGAGCTCTTCTCTACTCGTCACTGGAGCCACAATCTCGACTTCGTTGAAGACGAAGAACTACACCATCGAATGGTTTGTCGCTGAAGTCGCCCATCCCTCAACCACGATCTGAGTTGTTTTAGCTTTACTTTGAATTAGGATTAATGAGAGTGGTGAGGGTATTTTTGTCCACTTGCGTACGAATGTTTTATGTGATGCGTAATTTCTTAAATTTTAAAAACACTGACTATTTTAGTTAAAGATGGACTAATAAAGGGGGATTTTGACTAATGTCCTATTTTGGGCACAATAATAATCTATGTCTTATATGTGGAGCATTTTTAATTTATACTCAAAAATTATATTATAAATATAAGATAGAGATAAAAAAAAATACATCACCTATGATATAGATTATTAAATAACATAAATAATTATTTTATTTTGAAATTCTCCCGCTAATAAATCGTCAAAAACCAAATTGGCCCAATAATAATACAGGTTTGGTACATCAATATTATAGCACTAATAAAAATAAAATATTGAGCTAGTTCTGGACTAATCATAGAGATTCTTGAAGCATGACTTATCTTTCTCTGACTTAAGAAAGCTGTAGACAGGTGGTGGCGATAATTGAAGAGCACTGTCGTGCGGCAAAATAATTATAATGTTTAAAAAAAAAAAAATCATTTTGTATTTGTGACTGACAATTAGCGTCTCTTTTCCCTACAATGAAAAGACGATAGTCATGAAAAATTTACATATATAACATAAAATTAGCCGGGCCAAACTGGATCATTGTTATGGCCCAAAAGTTCTGAACGGCACATGATCAGGAGATCCAGCCCAAAATATTTTCAAGCCCAAATCATGGTCCATCAAATTGGCACAAATTTGAGCGTTGAAGCCACGCGCTAGGCTGTTAGTAAAGTTGGTGCGTTAAACATGAGAGACCAATCAGAATGAGAGAGAATAATGTAAGCAAACTAATCCTACCATTTTCCTCATCGTGTTTATTATTATTTTTTAAGCAAAAAATACTCAAAAATTAAGTAATGAGAAAAACAAATATTAAAATTTTAAATTGAGAAATTATAGTGAATATTTATTTTTTAAAACTTAATGTAAATTATTGTCAAATCTTTTGAAAAATGTAACCAATTACTTAAATGATTTAATTACTTACACAATGATAAAATAATAATTCATTTTGTTACAAAAAACATGTACAAATAATTCACAAATTGACTAAAAACTCAATTACTTCAAATGTTTAAGTATTTATTTTTATTTTATATAAATTCTAAGTATTTATCTAATTCACCTAAATTAATAATTAATTATATGTACATGTTTGTATAACTCAGTATCACTATATAAATACTTTAAAAGAGAAATTATAATAAATGCTTAATTTCTAATTAAATTACTTAAACATTTTGTTATATTTTTAAAAGATTGAATATTTGTTTAAACTAAAGTTAAAAGTACTAAAGTAGAGTGTTCACCATAATTTATCCTTTTTGTAGCTGTAAAAAAAAAAAAAACATAGAGAAAAGAAGGAATAATTTCGATTCCAAAGCTCACTTTATTGGCCTTCAGACAATTAATAAAAACTCTTAATTATTATTCTCTTACTCAATGAAAAATGAAAGAGAATGTTTGTCACCACAGTCTCTTGTAACATTCTTTCCCTTTCTTCTCCATCTGTAAGTTTCTCTCTCTCTCCTCTCTCAGTTTCTGCATTTAAATTCTTGCTTGAAGAAGAAAGGTTCTAACTTTTTTACCCTTAAAGCACCTCCAATTTTACACCTCTTGCCACTGAAGTGTTATTTGTTTTTCCTTCTTCAACTTTGCTCTTTACTTCTCTTAAACCCTTCTCTTCTTCAATGGGGACGAAATGGGTTTTGGATATTTGCACCTGCAAAGCTCGAAAATCACGTGTAGTGCCACTGGTGTTGGTGGTTTTGCTATGCTCTGTGGTCTCTGAGTCCGTTGATCTCGACCCAGAAGACAAAGCCTCGCTCTTGTTGTTCAAGTCATGGGTTCAAGACCCGAACCGGAGCTTGTCGAGCTGGGTCGGGTCTAACTGTAGCAACTGGACCGGAGTCACCTGCGAGAACCAGACCGGTCGTGTGGTATCAGTCAGCTTAACCAACATGAACTTGTCTGGCCAAATTCACCCAAACTTTTGCAAAATCCCATTTCTCCAGCGCTTGGTTTTGTCACAGAACAGCTTTGTCTCTCCAATCCCTTCGTGTTTTGGCAATCTTCAGAGCCTCAAAGCTCTCAATCTCAGCCACAATAGGTTTCATGGTGATGTACCTGACTCACTCATGAGGCTTAGCCAGCTGAGAGAGCTTGTGCTGAGTGAGAACAAGGACTTGGGTGGTCTTGTTCCTTGGTGGATTGGTAATTTCTCGACCAAGTTGGAAAAACTCGATCTGGGTTTCAATTCGTTTCACGGCGAGATTCCTGAGAATTTGTTGAGCTTGCAATCTTTGAGGCATTTGGATCTTGGTAACAACTTTTTATCCGGTAGTCTTCCTGATTTTCGCCATCCTTTGGTTTTTCTCGACCTCGGGTCCAACCAGTTTTCGGGTACTTTGCCTTGTTTCTCTGCTTCAGCTCAGTCTCTTAGTGTTTTGAACTTGGCTAACAATTCACTTGTGGGTGGAATTCCTACATGCATTGCTTCTCTTGCTGTGTTGACTCATTTGAATCTGTCATTCAATCATTTTACGTATAAGATACCGCCTAGACTTGTGTTTTCGGAGAGGCTTTTCATATTGGACTTGAGCAACAATGATTTGTCTGGTCCTCTACCGAGCAAGATTGCAGTGTCCACAGAGAAATCCGGGCTCCTTCTACTTGACCTGTCTCACAATCGCTTCTCTGGTGAAATACCGTTGAAGATCACAGAGCTGAAGAGCTTGCAGGCGTTGTTTCTTTCGCACAATCTTCTTGTTGGCGAGATTCCAGCCAGAATTGGAAACTTGACTTATCTCCAAGTGATTGATCTGTCGCACAACGCCTTATCAGGCTCGATTCCTTTGAACATTGTTGGTTGTTTTCAGCTTCTTGCATTGAAACTCAACGACAACAATCTGTCTGGCGAGATTCACCCAGAACTCGATGCGTTGAGCAGCTTGAAGATACTTGACATTAGAAACAACATGATTTCTGGTGAGATCCCGCTCACTTTGGCCGGCTGTAAGTCGCTGGAGATCGTGGATTTGAGCTCCAACAGTCTCTCTGGAACTCTAAACGACGCGATAACCAAATGGTTAAACCTCAGGTATCTCTCTCTTGCTCAGAACAACTTCAATGGAAGTCTACCAAGTTGGTTGTTCACATTCGAGGCAATCCAAATTATGGATTTGTCAGGGAACAAGTTCTCGGGTTTCATACCAGATGGTAACTTCAACATGAGCTTGAGCTTCAACAACAGAGGAGGGATTGATAAAGTCCCAAACGAACCAATCGCCACAATGCGCAATTCAGACACTAAAGTTTCCATCTTTGTTGCGGGAAGCAGTGAACTTCGCTTCAGCTATGCTATGTCTTCGATGGTTGGAATCGATATCTCGGGCAATTTGCTACACGGGGAAATCCCAGCCGGTTTGTTTGGTCTGCTTGGTTTGGACTACTTGAATCTATCATACAATTTCCTCAATGGCCAAGTTCCAAGTTTGGAGAAGATGAAGAGCTTGAAAGCCTTGGACTTGTCTCATAACTCCTTGTCAGGTCACATCCCAGGAAATATTTCAACCCTTAAAGATCTAACCCTTCTGAATCTTTCATACAATTCTTTCTCTGGCTTTGTCCCTAAGAAGCAAGGGTATTGGAGGTTCCCAGGGGCGTTCGCTGGAAACCCGGAATTGTGTGTGGAGACCTCCAATGGAGGGTGTGATCACAAAGGCCGTCCCTTGGTTCCGGGGAAGGGATTTGGAGATGACAACATCGAGGGTCCGATTTCGGTTTGGGTTTTCTGTTTGAGCACTTTTGTTAGCTTCTACTCTGGGGTTATAGCTTTGTTCTGCTCTGCTCGAACAAGAAACTACATTCTCCAGACAAAGGTTTAAATTTGATTTTTTTGTAATCAAAGTTGCATTAGAGGATGAGAAAGAATTTGTGAGATGTAAATAATCACGACTGTTGTATCAGCCAAATTTCTCTTCTTGCTAAGATGAAAATTGTGCCTCTCCTAATTATGGACGAATTTGCTTTTCCATATATTGCAAAAGCTCTTATGCATGTGATAAATGCAACGCTAAAGTATGTTATAAAGTTCATAACACAGATTTTTCTGATGCACGAGCATTTATGTCATATTTATCGACTTTCTATTAATGATGAATAGGATAGGTATATTGCTGATTCTTAGTCACTCTTTTCTCATTTCCGTTCATTTTCACGGATGACCATGTTGAAAGGGAAGAAAAAAAAAATTTCCTACATTTGTTGTTGTATGAACTACACTACTCATGAAAAGGAAAACTAGAAAGAATAGTAAGTATATATATTAAATATCAGAATAATTCTTCTAACCCCTAGCATACGACAACCACCATCTATAAAGTGATCCGATGGTTGGCACTTGCACCAAAAAGTGTGATTTCTCTTCAAAACTCAGAACATGATTCAGTGGCTCCAACTTCTGGCTGAGTATGCAAATTAGGGGAAAAAGAGGATGGCTCTTTTGAGCATTCTTTTCTGGAAACTCCAGTGGACCCAGGAATCAATGAGACTTGCTAATTACCAATGTATAGCAATTATAGGCTCAAGTGTTGGTGTGCTAATATTTAATTGGACCATCCAAGCTCCCAGATGCAAACTGAAAATACCCATCAAAAGAGAAGAGTCACATGCTGCTCGACCTAATCACAAAACACTCCAAGCATACACCAAATCTCGGGAAATCTAACAATTATAACCGCAAATAAACAGCTAGAACAGCGGCTTGATAGAGATATGCAACAGAAGGGTGATTCGTGTTGGTAGGAGTCAATGACTAATGAAACTATATGGAATTGCTATAGGTCTTCAAATTACTCTCTCATGCGGACAGTGTTACCATTCTTTGAACCTCGGACTAGATGATTAGGTAAAGAGTCGGGCTAAACACATTTTTTTTTAAGGAAACTGACCAAATTTTAGTTATTACCTGTTGGACAATTGGATTAGTTGACGTCGTAAATTCATGAGTCATCCCTTGCCAAACAATTTTACCTTCATAAAGAAATATTAACCTGTATACAGAGCAAAAGGTGTTAAACATCAGCGTGATAATTAAGAAACAAAGGGTCTTCAGATAAAGAGAATAACCTGTCAACAGCTCTTCTGATGGTACTATGTTGATGTGTTACAACCATGTATGATGCAATTTTCCCAGGCTTTCCAACTGCATCTTCACCTTTCATGTGTACCGATCGGATCAAATCTTCGACAACAGTAGATGCAATAGGATCAAGTCCAGCTGTAGGTTCATCATACAGAAGAACCTGTTTCCAAGGGTATAGCAGAAGTTAGAGACACAGATTTGGGAAGCTTTTCAAAATCAACATATAAACGGTCAGTATGCATTACCCACTATTAATGGACTATTAACAGTTTCCAGTAAGATACCAATCAATCACTCAGAGAGCATACATAATGCGGGAGAAAACAATTAGTTTACATCATTAATCATACCTCAGGCTCTTTAGCATCTCTTGTAGTATCACAAATTATTGACCGAGCTAAAGCGACACGTTTTTTCATTCCACCAGACAACTCGGAAGGTAATCGATCCTCAACACCCTGATGAATCATCACGTATCAGCAAAAGAAAAGAAAGAAATAAAGTAAATCCAAACGTTAGCATGTGCAGACATAGAACAGAGGAAGAATATGGAGTAAAGTTCAAGTGCAGACTTCACTATCTAGGAAAATAGATGGATTGACTTTTGATCAAGAGCCATGAAGGGAATTTGGAACCGAAATTTACAGTCATTCAATTCAACCTGTCCACCCCAACTTTTTCGACATTATTATTATTTTTTTTGAAAAAACTTTTTTGACATTATAAATATTTGCAAGCTCAGAAACTGTTAGTTTTCACCTAGCAAAGTGAAAGCTGACAGTTCTAAGCATACCTTTAAGCCAACAGCAGCCAAGCTTTCTGTCACAAGCTTTGAAATTTGATCCTCGGACATGTTGGAGTTTTCGTATCTGAAAAGATAATTACATTTAACTCACCCTTTTCTTCCGAGAACATTAATATGAAATTACAGTCTTAATGGTACTGAGATCATTGTAGCATAAAAAAGGCGTTCTTACAGAAGGAAGCCAACATTTTCACGAACAGTGAGAGAATCGAATAGAGCTGCACTCTGAAATACCTGTTAAGTAATACAAAAGAATACATGAAAAAAAAAATCTAGAGAAGACTTAAAGAAAAACTATTATAAATCATAAAATACAAGTTTAAAACAAAATCTACCAATCCAATTCGTAGACCAGACATCTCCTCATCACTGATCAAGCCAACTCTCTTTCTACCTCGAATGTAAACCTCTCCCTGATCATTGGATAGATCAGTAGAAGAGCCAATGAAGTCTAAAAATCTAATTAGTTTAACAAGGGAAGCTCCAGGAAAACTGGAGCAAATACCTACCTTGTCTGGGGAAAGAAGCCCTGCAATAATCTTCAGAACTGTCGATTTCCCAGTCCCAGAGGGCCCAATTATTCCAACAGCTTCACCATGCCTAATCTGTGCAACAGAAAAAAGCAATACACTATCATTAAACAAAAAATCATTGACCAAAAAAGCATCCTAGTCCTTTCTCAGATATGTCATAAATACAAAATTAACATACACCACCAAAATGGTTTCTGCAGTGAAATCACAAGCTCCTCAAAGATACATCAAAAGAAAAAAAAAATGTTATTGCCGATTGATTCATTAAAACTCTGATCAGATTCAAGGTGCAACTTCCATCTATTATTCCAAAATGCTTATCGGCTCTTGGCAAGAAAAGATTTCAAATAAAAGGAACAATCTATACTTCGAAATTAGATTCACCTTGAAGCTCACACCTCTCAATATATGCTTCTCGCCAAACGCTTTGTGCACGTCTCTACACTCAATTAGAACCTCAGAATCATCCTCGGGCTCGTGAACTCCGCTCAAATCCTCCGGTTTGACAGAACCCTAGTAACACAAACCCTTGTAAGCCTCAAAAGCAGAACTAATTTGAATCACTGGAACTACTATCATATTCATATACAAACAAACTACGCTCATCAGATCACAGACTCACAGAGTTCGCAGAGAAAAACCCAAATGTGCTTTAAGGAATGAGTTCCCACATGAAGATACAGTAATTCACGGAAAGAATAAAAATTTGATCACAATAATGGAAAGCAAGCTAAGAGCCATTTCGAAGTAAATTGAAATCAATTTCCATGAACCACATTCAAATAAACATTGACAAAAAAAAAATAATGGAAAATTGATTGTGAAAGGTTTTTTACATTGAATCTGGTGGCGAAAGACTCGTCATTCCTCAAGTTCTGCGGAGGAGCCATGCAAGCACAGATGATTCCGTTACTCTCTTTCCTCTGCTTAAAACTCTGGAAAAGCATTGTTCTTGAAAACCTAACAGATCGAAAAGCCTCGTTCGACACCATCACAGGTGACACACTCGAACCAGACAGAGAAACCATGGTTTCGCTGTGACCGGAACCAAATCGGAATCCGAATCGCCGAAATCCCCGAGCTTGACGGAACCGAGACCGGCTAATCGGAAAGTCGCCTGAGAGAAGCGGTTCGCGTTTTCCGAGAATCGGACAGAATTTTCGTCCGAAAAGTACGGAAACCTAATCGGAGTGGAATCGAATAATCCAGCTAGAGCTTGAAGCAAGCTCAGAGAGAGATCGATGTGAACTGTAATGAAGAAGATTTGCCAAAAACATAAAATTTAGAAACTCAAGGGACTTCTCCGCAAATAAAGTCTTCTTGGCGGCTGCTGTAGCCTATAGTCCGGTCAAGACTCAATACTCAAAAAGGCTTTAAAAAAAAAAAAAAAAAATGGTCGGCGTGAATTTTCTGCAATACTAGTTTAAAACACGCGCTTTGCGCGTGTGGAGCGTAGCGTGTGGCTTTTTATAAATGAAAACTTTTGCAAAAATCTGTTTATATTAATGCAAAGTATAAATAAAAAAGGTCAGTTAAGAATTTAACCATTTTACAATCAATGTTTTAAAGATATAGCCCACGTTTTAAAAAATTAGCAAAATAGCCATTATGTCAACATCTAAAAATCTATGATTAAAGAAATAAAATTTGTGACTAAATAAATAAAATACACCATCATAAAATTTGTGACTATAGTCACAAAATTTCAGAAAATTTGGAATAAACACAATAAAAAATTTAAACATTCATTAACAAAATAACTAACTCACAAATAAATGATTGCCTATATAACCAATTTCATAAAACTTATTACTAAATAAAAAATATCTTATAAATTGCAAAAAATTATGCAACCAAAGAAGTCACAAATTTCATGACTAGAGACACAAAATTTTAGACAATATTGTCTGTAACAAACAACAAAAACAGAATTCAAAAAATTAGTGACTGCAGTCTCAAAAATCTAGACGCGAATATATGGCTACTTTGCTAATAAAAGCAAACATAGGCTAATTGTTAAAAACATATATAAAAATATGGCTATTTATTTAAAAAACCGAAATAAAAAAGCATCAGAGAGTAAAATGAGACTTGCACAAATCATCTTTAGTAGCAGTTTAACACTATATTTTAAAAATCAAAATATCACATGCGAAAATTAAATTATGGAAACGTTATTTATTTGAGCTCTTTAAAGATATATATACCAAATGATCAAATTACTTATCTTATTTAATAAAATATCACAAGTTTTTCTTAAGCAGATGTCCTGGTTTAATATATAATATTCTTTACACTATAGTTGTGTTGATAGTTTTATCTCACCGATTTCAATCATGAAACAAAATTTGGACATTTAGTTTCAAATGAAAAAAGTGTGAACATTCATTAAAAAAAAAAAAGATAAAGCAAAAAGTGTAAATATTTTTTATACATGATGCAGCATTTCTTTATTTCGGTTGCAAATGGAAAGAGCTATTTTTTTATTTATTTATTTAGGCATATGTATTCTATAATGAAAAGCAAAATTGAAAGTGAATGAAATTTGCTAATGTCCTGAAACAACCGAAGGGTGAAATAATAAACTATCGAAGAGATAAAATAAGCTAAATACTTTAATGTAGATAAGAAATACAATATTGAGAGTGAAAATAAGCCATATACTTTTAAGTAAATAAGACAGGATCATGTGCGGAAAGAGCACCTGTGCAGTAAGAATTGAGAAAAAGTTGATTGTAAATGGTGAGGTACAGTGATGAAGGCATATGGCATTGGGATCAAATGCTCTAACAACCAAAAAGTCAAGGTGGACGTTGGACAAGAGTTGAAACAAAAAATAAAGTAAGGCAAGCAACAAATTAAAATTAACAAACACTAATTTCATGGTATGACATCGTTAAATTTATAATAATAGGTGAATATGCAAACCACGAGCCCCTTTTTTTCTGTTTGAACTAAACGATCAACTCTTGATAACCTAAAAAGAATCTCTTGCTTTCTCAGATGCAAGGCTGCGCATATTGTCATACATCAGGAGCTCAAACAAAATAGAAAAGTTCATTCATCCATCATCGTCTGTTACCTAGTTCGTTACATAAATAAGGCATCAAAATGTATAAACATATACATATATGTATGTATGCAATTTTTTTTTTTTTACAAAACGCATATGATTGTGCAAACAAAGTAACAAATTGAAACAAGATAAAGAGTCCAATAAGTTCTATAAACTCTCACAGGTGCCTTACCAAAAAACACACACAAACGATTTTATGCTCCACACCCGACGATTTTTCCGTGCAGTTGTTGCTAATTGTTTATTATCAATCTCACCACTTTCTCCGCCAATCTCAAAACTTGCACTTAAATTATGACCATTAACTTTTGAAACCAAGGCAACACCACGATGAGCAACCTCATCACCACAATCGACCTCGAAAGGGTGGCCTCTTTTAGCGCACACCATTCCCGTGTACTTATTTTGCTCATAAATTGCCACTTTTTCAAAGCAACACCATCCACCACCATCCTTTCCCCCATATCCGCAGCAACATCAATTCCTCATCCGGCCCACTCAACAAGATGCCAATGCAATAACATATAAATATTTCTCGCCAATGACATCGGTTAGAGATTTAAAGTTTTTTTTATCAGTATACTAATAAGCTAATATGGAAAGTAAACTTTGCCAGTGTATGCTAAAATAAGACCTTGGTGCATTGATATAATGGAAAATTATTTTGAAAGGCAATAATTTGAATATTAGTTTTTTTAGTAGCACTTTGAATAATATTTTTAAAGCATCTTTGAGGCAAAAATTTAGACGATTACCCGAACAAAACAAGAAGCTCAATTCCAGGGACAATTACATCTCGAACCTGAAATAAGAACCACAAAAAAAAAAGGCATCACTCGAACACGTAAAATTTAACCACACATCACATTTTGGACACAAGAACAGCACCGAATAGATGCAAAAGAGAAGAACCATGACTTTGTCGATCATGATTCGTCCTTGCAAAGCTGAACAAAGAGGTTTATACAGCGAAGTTTGGAAACCATCATTCAACAAACACATATATAATGGCAAGAACATTAGTTTACAAATAAAAATAATAAAACAACGGACTTGCTAGGCATGCAACCTCACATAGAACAAACCAGAAATGAGACGTAGCCATTTGTTATTTTTTCACGAATCATAGCAGTAGCAATTTTCATATAATATAGTAAAACAAAGAGGCAAGAACACTTATTTCTTAGGAGGAATAGAAGAGTATTTTGCAGCAAGACTAAAGAAGTAAAAAAGCTCGTACAAACATCCAGTCATCCATAATATAGCCTCCCACACAAACCAATAGTCGAAGTTGCATTACGATCATCAATGTTGTCATTCTTTGCTGCTATTAAGTCATAAGTTTCACGATTTCTTGTTGATGCCTAAACCCAAAACACTTACATATCCATTTAAATAGCAAGCACACTATCTTTCATTTATTTTTTGTTTGCAGAGGACTAAATCTCTAATGGGCTTCATTGGATGGCAAGTCCCGCTGAGCTTTCGAGTTACACGATTTTTGACACCTAGAATGATTTCAAAGAAGAACAATATTAAAAAATTAGAGCTGGAAGCGGGTTAGAAGGCAAAAGACAAGAATTTTTTTTTCCTCTCAATAAATACCCACCATCGATACAATCACCAAAAGCATCGTGAAATTAAAGCGAAAAAATGGTTCGGAGTTTAAAGATCAATAAATTTCAAAAATATGGCTAGGAGTTTAAAGATCAACAAATTGTGTTTATTATCCTTTACAAAACGAGGTAAAACACGGAATACGAAGACGAAAAGCAATCTGGTTAGCAAGCAAAAGAGCAGAATTTTTATTTTTTCTTCTAAACAAATACCCACAGTTGGCACAACAATAAAGCACAAAGAACACCCAAAAATTGCCGGTGAATCAAAGCATTTGGAGGCTAAGGATCAAGAAAATTGGGTCTTATCTCCTAAAAAATATCGACCAATTGTACCTGAGAAGTTCTCGGCTACCATGAGGAGCAAGCGGCGGTTTTACTTGTGAAGTTCACCGACCAACCCACCGGCGACCAAGCAACGGGTTCTCGGGGACCATGAGCGGCAAGCGACGGTTCACCGACCACAAACCGGCGACCAAGCAACGGGCCTTTTTTATTTTTTATTTTATTTTGAGCAGGAAGAAGACCAAGGAAAGAGAAAAGGGAGAAGAACGGAAGAGAGGAGAGAGAGAGAGACGGGAGAAGCTGAGAAGGGAATCGAAAAGAAAAAGAAAGAGAAAAAAAAAAGGTAAGAAATGGAAAGAAAAAAATTAGAGCGCCACGTGTCGCTCGCGTAGAAAAAAATGGTCGGCGTGAATTTTCTGCAATATTTCAGCTCTGATATCTCTAGTCTTCTCTTATATTTTTTTAGAAGAAAAGAATTCCCGTTTGGGAAAACCATTCTCCTCATTCCATTCCATTCCATTTTTTCACCTTTTTCAATCTTCCAAACCATTCCATTCCATTTCACTTTTTTCAACCATTTTTTTCAACTTTTCAAATCCCTATACAATATCTTTAAATCTCAACTATTTATACCACCTCAAAATTTGTAAAGTCAAACCATTTTCCAAACTATTTTCTAAACCATTTTCAAACCATTTAGAATTGTCAAAAATGACTAAAATGGTTTCTCCAAACGGGGGTTAAGTTTTTTCTTCTTTGCATTATTTTTATTATTGAAAAGATTATACATTTATAACTTTGGAAAAGACTTTTTATTATTATATATGTAGATTAGCCATATGTTTCATGCTATTTCTCAACCAAGTAGGAAAGTTCAGCGAGAGTCCCTGATATTTCCGATTGCAAAGAAAAGAAAAGAAAAACGAAAAGCAAAATTGTGTTAGTTTACTATTATGCCCTTATGTTGTTTTTTTTTATTTCCCATTGTGCCCCTGGCGTCGCACAGCTCCGTCGTTACGCTAAAACTCTCAAAAGAACCCTATTAAAAGTTAAACACAAAGTCGCCGAGAGTTGTCTAAAACGAATCATAGCCTAGATAAAAGGACAACAAAAATGTGAGTTCTTTTCTTCTATATATCCCATTGAATTGCCGTTCAGATTTTGTTTCATGGGTTTTGTTTCCAAATCCTTAACCAAAAAAAAAAAAAAATCTATAATATATGTTTTTTTTTTTGGGGGTTGCCTTGAATCATATACTTGGAATTTTCTGGACTGTGATTAAGCCTAGGGGTGTAAACGAGCTGAGTCGTTCGTGAGCAGTTCGGTGTTTGGCTCGATAAAAGCTCGTTCGTATTCGGCTCGTTGTGTAAACGAGCCGAATTTGAACATGATTTTAGGGCTCGAATAATAAATGAACAGAGCTTGAACTAAATAAAGCTCGTCTCGTTAAAACTCGCGAACAGGCTCGATTATATATTCGTGAACATGCTCGTTTACGAGCTCGCAAACAGGGCTTATTTATAAGCTCGTGAACAGCTTATTTTATATAATATATAATATAATAAATATATATTATATATTTATTTAGGGGTTTATAGCAAAATGGCTTAATTTTAGAATTTATTTAAAAAAATGTCAACAACTTTTTAAAATTAGGTAAATGGCTCATTCTTGGTAAGTAGACAAAATACTATGATAAGCGGATCAAATACCAACTATTTTTAGTTTGAATTTTGTCTGCTTACCAT
The DNA here is from genome assembly GCA_018132145.1 of Boehmeria nivea var. tenacissima. Taxonomy (NCBI): domain Eukaryota; kingdom Viridiplantae; phylum Streptophyta; class Magnoliopsida; order Rosales; family Urticaceae; genus Boehmeria; species Boehmeria nivea. The sequence continues at coordinate 21,499,111 of CM030874.1, read as the reverse complement.
GATAATTTATCTGCTTACTCAAAGTTTTTTTAGGGGTATACCGATTATTTACCATGGTAAGTAGACAAAACTCAAGCTAAAAATGACTGGTATTTCATCCGCTTACTATAGTATTTTGTCAACTTACCACGAACGGGCCTTTCACCTAATTTTAAAAAGTTGTGGACATTTTTTTAATATGATGTAAAAAATGGACTATTTACCCAAATTTTCCTTTATTTTATAAAAAATTATTTTTATAAACTTATAACATAAAAAAAAAACACTAATAGACTAGAATTTCATATTATATTATATGTAAATAAGTAATACAATAAATCAATAATTATATTATATAATATAATAAAATTATAACATAACATTTTTTTAAAAAAAATAGAAAAAACATAACATTTTAGCCTTTAGGTTTCAGAATGTTCACTTTCCTCCTCTTCCTCTCATCCTCTCCGCCGACGCTCTCTCTCTCCGCCGAATAGCCAACGCCAACGCTCTCTCACTCATGTCCCTCTCTAAGTAAAGCCACGAAGCCACGCGTCCCCGCTTCCTCTCTCAGTGAAGAAAACCTGCTCGAGCCACCGCCTGTCGCCGGCGTTCCTCTTCGCTCGATCGTGCAAGGGGCACAAGCCCCGCACAGCCGAGCTCTAGCTCCAGCCGATCTGCGCACAGCCAAGCCCCGCACAGCCGAGCTCCAGCTCCGGCCGATCTGCGCACAGCCAAGCCCCGCGCTCCGGTGAGGAGCTGTTTATTTTCTCTCTCAGTGGTTGTGGAATGCTGAAGAAGATTTCAATTTTTTTATAATTTTAATGGAGTTTCTCTTTTGGGGAAAATAAAGTGTCTTGTTGTTTAGGTTGATGAATTTATGCACAGAATTATGAAGAAATAGGTGAAAAGAATAGGAATTTGAGAGCGGTTTGTGTATAGCCCAATCACGTGTCAAGTTCTTTTGCCTTTTTACAGTGAATTTGTGGAGATTTTTTCTTTAATCATAAAACAATGTCGTCGCTGAGGAACGCTGTTAGCAGACGAGCTCACAAGGAAAGAGCTCAACCGTGAGTGACCTAAATTTTGCCCTATTGCTGTATTTTCCAAATAATTCACTTTCTTCTCTAAAAAAAAAAAAAAATCTTGTTGGGATTTGTATTTCTCAGGCAAGCAAGGAAGAAATTTGGGCTTCTTGAGAAGCACAAGGACTATGTTGAGCGTGCAAAAGCATTCCACAAAAAGGAGGAGACTTTGCGGGTACATTCCGAAGCCTTCGCAGTAAATTTAACTCATAAACTCAATTTATATACTTATGCTTGTTGTTGATATGCTTGTTCAATTCTCAGAGACTTAAAGAGAAAGCGGCATTTAGAAACCCCGACGAGTTCTACTTCAAGATGATCAGAACACGAACCGTTGGTGGAGTCCATAGAATAGAGTAATCAATCGCTCTTATTGTGTTTGTAATTTGGCATAGTGGCATTCTTTAGTTTCTAAATGACAGGTTTATTTTTCGTAATTCAGGAGTGAGGCGAAAAATTACACCTCGGAAGAGATTATGCTTATGAAGACCCAAGACATTGGCTATGTGCTTCAGAAAGCGCAGAGCGAGAAAAAAGTACTATATGGTCTTATCAAGAAGTTTGGCTGGTGAAAATTTTATAGCCCTTTTCGGTTTGGTTGATTAAGATCATGGTGTTGTTTGTTGCAGAAAATCGAAAAGCTGGCTGCCACGCTCCATTCAATCAATAACCAGCCGTCGAATAGACATGTTTACTTTGCCGATGACCGGTTTGAGCTCTCCCTGGTCTTATTGTTGTCCTTAGAATTATAACAACTGCTTCCGGTGTTAGTTTACTTGTTTGTTCCATTGAACTTTTGATCAGTGGCAAATCATTAGTGATTAGTCCATGCCTTCTGTCTCTCTCTTTTTAGGTTTTGTTTCATTGCTGTAATTAGGTAAATCTTGTCATATGCATTTATCCATTTGGCTTCGTACGTCCATTCTTTTATATTCCCTGAAGGCTTAAATTTACTTTTGGCATCAACTTCAGAACTTTTGATTGATTGCTTTTAGGTTCAGTATTTTTGAATGCTATATCTCAACTCTTCCTGTTGTGGTTTCCTTGTTTTTCTTATTCTGTTTTAATCCAATTCTCGCTTCGTTTTGTTGTGTACTGGGAGTGCATTTATTGTCTAGGCTTATTGTTCTCTGCTTGTTGGTTGTTACAATCAACATCACATGATGCCATTATCTTCACACGATTGTTTTCATAGTTTGTGTTAAAATTATTTTACCTTTTGTTTATTTTAATAATTTCTCTCAGGGAGGAGGCTAAAGAAATTCAGTCACGTTCTTCAAGTGGTGAAAAATTGCCAGCTTTTGAGGACCTTCCTGAGCGAATCAAAAGGTATTAATAATTGTGTGAAGCAAGTCAATCCACTTATGATATACGAAATGTACCTTTGTTTCTCGTCAATATGGTTGTTGGCTGATCTACTTGTACATCTACATCGATGATCAACCGCATTCTGATATTCAAGTTTTTTAACATTGTGGCACTGTGTACCACTTTTCGACGGGCAGGAAGACAGCTGCTTCCTACAGAGAGCTTGAAGCAAGGAAAAATAGAGCCAACGAGTTGGAGAAGATTTACATGGATATGGCAATGCAGAAGGAATTACAGGTAATCAACATTTCAATGTTTCTTGCTTCGTCAATACAAATATTCATTCAGAAAGTTGATGACAGACCAACAATTCCAATTTTCATTTGACAAACAGAAAAAGGGTCGAAAGCGCAAATTGCGTGAGAATGAGATCGTCTCTCCATCATCCAAGCCAGTATTCAAGTGGCAGGCAGAGCGGAAGCGATAAAAAAAAAAAAACAGTAATTTAGATGCTTCGCACAAAATACTCCATTCTATAATACGCTTAATATTATGCTTAAACATGTTAGAAATGCCTACTTGCAGATTATGGAGTTCAATGAAATGCTTAGCAACTCCAATTTCCAAGTGGCTATGAGAAATGGCAAAACCACCATGGTTTATCAATTGAGGCACTTTGTGGTCCTATACAAGACTACAGATTTTTCTTTTTCTTGGCCTCCTTCTGTGAGCAATATAGTTTTAATCTCGCCCATACACTCCAATCTAAGCTCAGATTGATCTCTTATGTTGCTTGTTGGTGCCAAGCGCAATTTTGTATGATGTATGATCAAATATCTCAAGTAGACTTCATAAGCTCGTTTTCTTGAATACCGGGGATTTTAATTTTATTTTTTATGTACTGTATTCTCTTGGTTTCCCACGTTAATAAACCAATTCAAAATGCCAAAACAAACGGCTAACAAATTTGTGACTTGCAAAATCAATGTAATAATGTGTAAGCTTAAAACGACAATGTAAAGCCGTAAACGACAATTCCCTTGCCAAAGAGCAAAGGCATCATTTTTAGCGAACACTACCTTGCCTTCTTGGCTTTTTCCACGCGACATGCCTCTTGTTGAAGCTAAACGACAATGGAATGGTGAAACGATAATTAAGTGGTAAGCAATGAACAATGCCAAAATATTAAACGACAATTCAGAGAAACAAATAAGCATAAAATGATATTTAAGTGGAATACTCAAGAATACAAAATTGAAAAATTCTAAAATATCAGATTTAACAGAATTTCTAGGAAATTTAACTTCCTTTTTTTTTTTTTGTTGGCTTAAAGAATTTAGCATCCACTTTACAAAGAAGATTGTAATCGAAAATTGAGCTATTAACGTTTAACAGCATCAGTGTAAAGAATCATTCAACAAGAAGCTATTGTAATGAAGATGTGACAATTTATAAGCATCGTGTATTAAAAAAAAAAAAAAAGGCCAAAGTTAATGAAATCAAAGTGGTAGCCTAATATTGAGCCTTCTAAGCCATAGAGAGTGAAGCACCATGTAAAAAACATCATATGGCTTGGCTGGTCTATTGAGCTCAAAATGTCTTTGTACTTGCACCACCCTCTCTTGCAACTTCAAGAACCTCGAGTGCGAAACGGCCTTCAAGATTGTCTTGAGCTCGGGTATTCTCTCCGGCGAGATTTGTATTGTAAACTTGCTCCAATCAAGAACCTCGGCGAAGGGCAATGAGTAGTTGTGCGAGATGAGGATAGGGACACACCCCGCATACATGGCCTCCACGATCCTAGGACTCGCAACTTCGGAGCCACTCGGGCACAAGCAAAACTTGGTTTGGCCCATTATTTGGTGGTACTTTGTGCCCTTTGGAAGGTACTCGTGGACTTGGATTTCCTTGTCCTTTTCCCTCCAATGATCAAACAACAACTTCCTTATGTCTCCGTGGGCCCCGCCTGCGAAGAAGGCGAGGATTGGGCGGTTTTCGGGGGGTTGGCCTTGGCGAGGAGGGCCAAGCTTGTCACCTTTCATTGGTAAGTTATATTCTGGCAGTGAGACATCTCTCATAGGTATAAACCCTTCGGAGGTGTTGGCATTGCATAACACTCGTATGAAACGTTTGAACAGAATGGGATCGTCGTATACAATTTCTGGTGCCTGAAAAATAGAGTGATTTTAGAGAACTTGATGTTACACTAGAAGATTTATAAATTCTATTAACACTTATTTCAAAATCACGCGTGTGACAAAAAAATACACATATTGACACACATTTCAGAAATATATATTAAGCGTTGACGGCTAAAATATTAGAAAATTGACCAATTAGCATACCATACCCAATCATGACATGAGACCATGAAATGATCAGCACCGTTGCTCCTATTCCAATAGGGGTATTTTTGTCCAACCACGTTGATATAATCAGTGACAATTCGGACCAAACGACCATGGAACACGTGTGGATTGTGTCGTTCATAGAGGTAATCAGCAATTCTCTTGACACTCACGGGGACGAAGAATAAATGGGCCTCCTCAGGGTTTTGGGCCAAAAATGGGCTTTTTCCACTAGTGTCCATTTCGTCCATGAATTGGCCCTCTATTGAGTAGATATAAGTCATAGGCCCATTATGAAACAATGGTAAGTCTCCTTCTTTATAGGCCCATATCTTGAATCTCTTCACCATCTCTGTGTGACTCCTATTTGATCAAAACGAAACAAAATAAAATGTTAAGATAATATTCCTAAATCAAAATAATTACCATTTCAAGCTACTCATATAATAAATTAATAATTTTTTAGAAAAAAAAATCAAAGAATTAAGTATGTATTTAAAAAGAAAGTACGAATACTAGATAGTTCCTTAGATTACTCAAAAGGGAAAAGAAAGTATTCATGTTATTGCTTTTGGAAAAAAAAAAAAATTGAAAAGTCTGTTTCTTATGAAAGCAATGCTCCTTGTAATTAAGTATTAAAGTTGAATCTAAAAGTATGCAGAAGTAGAAAGGACGAAAACTTAACAATGAATATTAAAATGCTTTCAATATGGATTTATTGATTAAAATCTAAAACTAAATTTTATGCGACCTGCACAGCAGTTCGGTTAAAATCCGGATCCTAGAAGGATTGGACCATAAAGTAAAAAAAAAAATATATATATATATATATTGTATTGATTAACTAATGAAAGTAGTAAAGTATTGCATTTTCACATTTTACTATATCTTCATCTAGTAGCGGAATCATAGTTCTAAATAATTCAAGGGATTAAAGATCCACCAAGAAATCACAGTTGCTTGCATTATAAAAGGAATCTTGAAATAATTGGATGAAAAAAATATGTTGGTTAAAGTCATAAATACATTTATATCTTGTAATCTGTCTACTTAATTAAAAACCCAGTTTAGAAACTACATATTAAATGTAGTGAGAATTCCAGAAAAAATATAGCTGGAAATAACAAAAAGGGCAGAGAAAAATTCAGACTTTCACGTGAACATTTTTTCATGCACACACAAAAAAAAAAAAAAAAAAAGCAGAAAAATCTAGAGAACTTTCTCTAGTTTGTTGGACTCTCTTAAGTCTTAACAAAAAAATGGCATTTCAACACTCCAACCTAATGATTATCCATATTCAAGCGCAATAATATTGTAATTGTTTAATGGAACAAAAAAGTTAACAAAGAGGAAACATTACCAATATAAATGAAAAAATTACCATTAAAAAAAAATGAAAAATGAAAACTCAACTGGTGAAATGCATAGGAATTCCTGTAGATAGTTCCTCTGGGAATGTAAATCTCTTCCCTATCAGATGTACAATTCTTGGTCAAAATCGCTTTACGTATAGCTTCTCTTGCTCTTGCCAAGTCCTCTTCAATCCTCTCAATACCACTCTTATTACTCTTCTGCCCATAACAAAATATCAATTACATAAAAATTTTAATTAAAAGAACATTAATATGAACATGAACAAGAAAAGGCACAAAATTAGAGTAACATCAAGAATTCAACATAATCACGTTCTTACTTGGTCAGCGATAATGTAGGTTGGTTCTGGAGAGGGACTAATAATGATTGTAGTTAATGATGAGTCATTTTGTGGGCTAAAAGAAGAAGAAGAAGAAGAAGGGTTTTGGGCAAAATGAAATTGGGTTTGGTTAAAAGGATTAGAGAAAAAGTAAATGAGGATTATGATAAGAATGACGAGAACTGAAGAGAGTAGATACGGTGAGCTCAATTTAAATGTCACTGCCATGACTTTTGGGATTGGGATATTCTGTTGCAGAATCAGAAAATCTATAGATATAGCCAAAGAAAAAAGCGGTCCTTTTTTTTGTTTTCTTTTCAGAGAAATGGAGAGAATGGTGTTTTGTTTTTATTAGTGTATGAATAACCAGAGACATCTCACTTCCATGGTTCTTATACATCTGCAGCCACTCTTGTCATGCCACGTTGTGGTGCCCAAATTTTCTCTCTTCTAATTTTTTTTTTTTTTTTACGCCGAAGAGATTTTTAACTTTTATTTATAAGTATGTGAACTCGGAATTAGTCTCCCAAGTAATCCATACTTTGACTTCGTTAGTGTGGTTTCGGTCTATAAAAACAACGCCAGACCGAAAATGAACCGAAAAAGAGGAAAAACGACATTCATCAATAAAAACGACATGAAACAGGAAACGACAACAAACATCGAAAACGACAACTTTATAACCAAATAAAAAGTGACTTTAAGCAAGAACTATATCACAAAACAACTCTGCAGACGAAAGTAAAACAACACCGGAGCTGAAAATGATTTAAAAAAAGGTAAACGACAGTAACCAACAAAAACGACATGAAACACGAAACGACAACTTTAGAACCAACTGACAAAAGAATGCAACAAGAGATAAACGACAAAATAACTGTACAACCGAAAGTAAAAGCACCAGAGTGGGAAAATGACAAGAAAATATAACCGAAAGTAAAAACAACACCAGAGTGAAAAAATGACAATAAAAGGGAAAACGCTATTAATCAATGAAAACGACATGAAACGAGAAGCGACGACAAAAATGGAAGACGACAAGTTCAAAACTCGCTGAAAAATGACTTTAAGCAATAAAAAATTATAAAACAACTGTACAAGCAAAAATAAAAACACACCAGAACGGAAAAATGACATAAAAGGTAAAACGACAATAATCATTGAAAACGACATGAAATAGGAAACGACACAAAAAAAACGACAACTTCAGATGGTTCTGAAAAATAACTTCAAGCAATAAAATAATCAATAAAATACCGTTCAAAAAATAATAAAACAACACTAGAACCTAAAATAACGCAAAAATACAAAATAAAACAAAAAACGACAGCAGTAAACAAAAACGACATGAAACCAGAAACGACAACAAACTGGAAAACGACAGAACTCATAAAAAAAAAACCAAAAAAACGACTATAAAAAATAAATGGAGGGCCTAAAACTGCAAAAATGAAAATAAAGAGAAAAGAAAATGAAAAAGGACAGTAATTAGTGTAAACAACATCCAACAAGAAAACGAGAAAAAAATGGGAAATCACAGTTTTTATAAACCAACTGCAAGGTCTCCATAATCAAGATATAAACGACAAAATTTGCAGAAACGTAAATATAAAATAATACCAAAACAGAAAAATGACAGCAAAAGGAAAAAATATAGAATGAAAATAAAGATAATCAACTACCTTTATTAGGCCTTTTATTTCTTCGTCGTTTTCCTTCCAATGCTCGAATAGTATGTTCCGTATGGTTCCATGGGCTGCGCCTGCGAAAAAGGCGAGGATAGGACGTTGATTAGGATGTTGGCCAACTCAGAGTGGCCCCAAATCAAAAGCCTTGAGGTTATATTCTGGTATTGAAACGTCTCTTCTAGGTTTGAACCCTTCGGAAGTGTTGACATTGCATAGTACTTTCATGAAGTTCTTGTAGAGCTTCGGGTCTGAAATGTATGGTGCCTTAAAAATCATTTAGTGACAACACAATTTGGTGAGTTATTACAATATGAATATCGCTAATTTATATGTTTGAAATTTTACTCTATCAATTCACTATTAGCACAAATTTGCATGAGTAAATATGTATGCATTCTTCCTCGGGATACTTATGGCCCGTTTAGATAAAAAAACTATTAAGGTTTTTCTGAAAATAAAATAACTTGTTGAATATATGAACGCAAATGATTTTTAATAACTCAAGCTACTTAAAACCAATTTTAGAACGTAAAAACTTGGAAGAAATAAATTAGAATACGAACAAGATGAAGTATATCGGTTTTTTTTTTTTTTTTCTCGATTATGAAAAAGCAACCGTTAGATCGAATGAAAAGTATTGGGTAAAAAATAAAAACTAAAAAGAAGGGAATAAAAAAAAAAACTCAACTGATGAAATGCATAAGGATTTCTATACACAGATCCTCTTGGGATGTAAATCTCTTCTCGGTTTGATATATGATTCTTTGTATGAATGGCTTTGCGTATTGCAGCTCTTGCTTTAGCCAAATCTTCTTCAATCCTCTGAGCACTACTCATATTCTGATATATACGACGAAAAAAATAAAAAATAAAATCTCAGAAAAAAATTCACTAGATAAACAGCTTAAATTTCTGTGTCATATGGAAACAAGGAGAACACTAAAATGTACAAATGGCAGGGGTTACTAATTATAAATGTATCTAAAACCAAAGTACAATGAAAAAGCATACCATCTTGAAACGTAAAAAAAAAAAAATTACAAATACACATGAATTATAGTTTTATATGTACCTTCACATGAATATCACTAGAGAAGCCATTTTTGGGCATTTGGCTCGCCGCCGGGGCCAAAGCCGAAGCCGGCAAAACATATTGGGAAGTGGCCGTGTGGTTGGTAAGATCTGTTGTGGATGATGAAGAAAATTTCGGTTATTAAGAAGATCTCTTTTTAAGGGAGAGCAATAGAGAATTAGAAGAAAGAGGAAGAGAAAAGCTAGCGAAAGCAAATATGGCGATCGTAGATTTATTGTAGCCATGGCTTGGCTTGTGATTTATGACTTTGGTGTTTAGTGCATATGAGAGTAATATAAAAAATAACGTTGTGTAAGTATGTACTATACGTCCTTTGTAAACCTGCTTTTTTATTAATTTTTTTAGGTGGAATTTATTTATTAGGAAAAATAAACCATGAAATTGTAGCTAGGAAACATATATTTTGGCTCTCTGCGCCAATAGGAAGAGTATTAATACTTCCATTGAACAGAATATTGCACTAAAAAGAGAATAAAAACAACATCGTGGTGGAAAATGACAAACAAAAGGTAAATCGACAATAATCAATGAAAACGACATGAAACAGGAAACGACGATAAAAAAGAAAACGACAACTTCAGAACCAAACTGTAAAGTGATTTCAAGCAAGAAATAAAAGGCAAAAGGCTGCACAAATTATGATAAAAATAACACGAGAGTTCAGAGCGGAAAATGACCCAAAAAAAAGGAAAAAACGACAGTAATCATTGAAAACGACATGAATCAGAAACGACGATAAACAAGGAAAACGACAACTTCGGAAGCAACTGGAAAATAAATTTAAGTAATAATTAATATAATAAATTAATGAAAACAATTGTTAAAACGAAAATGAAAACATCACCAACGCGGAAAATGACGAAAAAAGGGTAATACAACGGCATGAAAAACGACGACAAAAAGGAAAACGACAACTTCAGAATCAATTGAAAAATGACTTTAATCAATAAACAAAAGCTTTACAAACGTAATAAATACAATATTACAACCGAAAATGGGCTAAAGAAAAACTAAAATGAAACGCGACAGCAGTCTACAAAACGACATAAAATAAAAAACGACAGCAGTTTACAAAACGACAACAAACAGTAAAAAGACATCATTCAGAAAACAGATGGACAATTACTATTAACATGAAATAAAGGAACCAAAAATGTTAAAAAGAAAATAAAACCTCAAGGGAGCAGGAAATGACAAACAAAAGAGCTGAAACAACAGTATTCAATAAAAATGTTAAGAAACAGAAACGACAACAAAAAGGAAACAAAAACTTTAGAATAAATTGAAAAGCACTTCAATCGATAAATAATTGAAAAAACACTGTACAAAAATAATAAAAACGATATTACAACAACAAATGACCAAAAAAACAAAAAACACAGTAAACAAAAACGACATGAACAAAAAGCGACAACAAACAGGAAAACGACATCATTCAGAAAACGAATGGAAAACTACTACTAACATGAAATAAAGGAATCTCAGCAAAAAAAAAAAAAAACATGAAATAAAGGAAAAACTGTAGAAATGAAAATGAAAACAGAGAGAGACAGCAAAAGGAAAGAAAAGGAAAAACGACAGTAATAAGTGTAAACAATATTAAACAAGAAAACGACAACAAAAGTTGAAGACAACAATTTATAAACCGACTGCAAGAGGAGTATAATCAAGACAAACGAAAAAATCCGTAGAAACATAAATAACGAAAGGTACCGGAACTGAATAATGACAGAAAAAGGAAAAATAAAAAATAAAAAACAATCGTAATAAATGTAATCAGCATTAAAAAATAAAATGGAAAACGACAAAAAATGGAAAACGACAATTCATAAAGCAACTGTAAGATGACTACAATCAATATTTAAACGACAAAATCTGTAAAAAATAAATAACAAAAATAAAGAAGACAGAAGAATGACATCGAAAGGACAAAAAAAGAAAAAAGGAAAAAAAAAAGAAACCGATAGTAATCAACAAAAGCGACATGAAAGAAATGACAAAAAAAAAAAAAAACTATATTATTCGTTCGCTGACCGAAAAGTGACTATAAGCAAGTAAGAAACGACGAAAAACTCTATATGTTATATTATAGACCGCACCAAAACAGAAAATGACAACAACAAGAGAAAACCAAAAACTAAAATGAAAAAAGACAGTAATCAAAGCGAAATAAAACCAGGAATGTGATCGTTCGAAGAAAATTAACCTGGAAACGACAAGAAACAAGTAAGCGACAAGAAATGCTTTTTATATTTGCATCTGTATAAAGTTGCCGTTTCTCGCTTGTCATTATAAACAACATGTCGTACACATCCAAGTTTTAGCGTGGGTTAAAATATAAGATTTTAGCTCCTCAAAAAAAAAAAAAAAAAAGAAGAAAAGATATGAGTGTTTATCGTCTTCACATAATTTTGTATTGAGCGACAATTAAGCGGCAATTTAAATCTCAATTAATCATTTTTTGAATGATGTTATAAGAAATAATCAATATTTCGATTAATCAAAAAATTAATTATTTTTTAAATAACGATGATTTTATTTTTGTATTTTTAGTTCTCTGATGTATTAGTAATTTATATAACTTAATTTTTTAAAAAATGGGTCATTTCTTTATATTATGAAAAAAGGACCAATTACCAAACTTCATCTATTTGTATGTATTTGCTAACAAATCATATACGTGTCAGATTTAATAATTAATAGTATGAAAACATCAATATTTATGTCAAATTTTATACCGTTAAAAATTCGAAAATTTTATTCAAAATAAAATTCAATAATAAGGACATGTTGATTTTGAAGTCGTTCTACATATATAATACATGTTTCCATTAACTTTAAAGTTCAAGAGAATAATTTAAACGACATCAGAAGTGATGTGTCGTATTTCTACTATACTGGCACCTTCTAATAATAAACGACACATCGTTTACTTATTTCTTTTTTCCACCATTATTCCGTATTCATTCATCTGCATAAACGACATGTCGTATTTAAAGCCATTAAATCCCGAAAACTGTCGTTTCACCGACCTTAGCCTAAGCCTAGCTAGCCTGATTGTGATTTGCATTTCGCGTTATTTTTCACAAAAATTTCAAACTAGAAGGACCAATCTGCAATTACGTCTACATTCTTTTAATTCACCCCTGGATTCCTCTCCGTCCCATTTTCCTTCCTTCCCTTTTTCCGTCCTCTCTGCTTCTCTCTCTCTCTATCTCTATCTGAAGCACGGTCGGCGACGGAGACGGAGACGGAGACGAAGAAGAAGAAGAGGAATCGGAGAAGATGTTTAAGTTCCTGAAGGGAGTGGTGGCCGGATCCGGGACCGGTCCCAAAGATCTGCCGTACAACATCGGAGAGCCGTACTCGTCCGCTTGGGGCTCTTGGACTCACTCTCGCGGCACTTCCAAGGTAAGTTCTTTTTTTCATTTGATTCGTTTCTCGGATTGTCGCATCGGTTCGGATCCTTCTCGTCCCGTGCTTTTGTCCAATTCGCGCTCTCGTTTGGTCAGATTCGATGAATTGTTTTGGAAGTTGTTGTTTGTTTGTGGAATTGGAATTGGGGCCTCACTTTTAGGGTTTTGGATTTGATTTTGAGTTCAATTTCGGTTCCTTCTAGACTTATGAGATCTTGCTATGGCTGATCAGGCTTTTGAATTGTGTCGTGATTTTTGATCTGTGCTATTCAATTTTGGAGAGTTGGGAAATTGCGTGATGGTAAGAATATCTGAAGCTGGTTGTTGATTTGGTATATATTGTTTCTTCGTTCCCTTTCCGGATCAAGTATAGCACAGTCCAGAGCTGAGATCAAGTTATCTCTAGAACTGAGTTTCAAAATTGTACGTGTCTGTTTGTCTAGGCAACATCGTTCTTTTCCATGTTTCCGTTGATCAACTGTTTGTGGATTTTTGGTGGATTGTAATAATCATAGAACTGGACGCATTAGTTTGTGAAATTATGTTTTTGTTAACTTCCAGCAGCTTCCACTTATCTGATCCGATGTGCTACTTCAGTCTGTTTTACGTTGTTGTGGTGTAAGATATACAAGTGACTTGCCCATATATGTCTAACTGTCCATATATATAATTTTTTACTTGATTTTCAGGACGATGGGTCGCCGGTATCTATATTTTCTCTTTCTGGAAGTAATGCACAGGATGGACATTTAGCTGCAGGTCGTAATGGTGTAAAGCGGCTCCGAACTGTAAGCTTTTTCAATGTCAATATATATTTTTAATTAGTGTCTTATTCAGTAAGCAACTTCCTGCACCTTGATCATTCACTTTAAACTGGAACTAAGATTTCTAGAATGTAGTCCCTATGGTTGTAACTGATTTAGACAATAGAGATTTTGCTGTCATCATACGACCTTTTTGACCTTTTTTTTTTTTTTTCCCCAGGTCAGACATCCAAATATTTTATCATTTCTCCACAGTACTGAGACAGAAATTTTCGACGGCTCCAGCACAAAGGTTACAATATATATTGTCACAGAGCCTGTTATGCCTTTATCAGAGAAGATCAAGGAGTTGGGTTTAGAAGGTACACAGAGGTACATAAGCAGAAACGATATACTCTTCCTTGTGTATTTGTTATGACATCAAATGCATCCGTTAACATGGTGATTATATTCATTTCCTTATTTTTTATTTTCGCGTACAAATTAGTGTCCTGTAGTTCATGCATTAGTGGGCGGTTGAAAGGCCTTTAAGTTTCCTTTCGTCAGTGTTTGGAGATAGCATATTTGATTTTTTTTTGTTTTTTAATCATGAAATTCATCTCATGAAATATTCAAGTTTCTTCTATATGTTGTCAGGGACGAGTATTTTGCATGGGGACTGCACCAGATTGCTAAAGCTGTGAGCTTCCTCAATAATGACTGCAAACTTGTAAGTGTTGTAATGTGATATCATACTTATGCTGTTGCTAGCTTTCATACATATGAATGCATTTCTCCTGAACTAATCAGTCGGTTTTTGTTTGTCGAACTTTTTCACCTCACTTTCCTTCTCCCTTTCTCTCATGCACATATGCATATATTAGTTTCTGTTCTGATCTTTGACTAACTTTGATAATTATAGGTTCATGGTAATGTTTGCTTAGCCAGTGTTGTTGTGACACAAACTTTAGACTGGAAGTTGCATGCTTTTGATGTTTTGTCTGAGTTTGATGGGAACAATGAAGCTTCTTCTGGAGCCCTGCTGGTAAAAGTTTACTTAATGTGATTTGACCCAAAGATGCAAATTTTATGGCTATTTTCAATGTGGAGATTTTCTTTAAAGAACTAAAATTTTGGAGTTGTGATCTGCTTCTCAAGACGTTATTTTGCTTTCAGCAATATGCATGGCTTGTTGGAGCACAATACAAATCAGTGGAGTTGTCAAAGTCTGACTGGGCTGCAATAAGAAAATCTCCACCATGGTCCGTTGATTCTTGGGGTTTTGGTGGGTAGTGGAATATGCTGGACATTTTTTCTTTTCCTCTTCAAGTTTCTATCTGGGGATCTTACCTATTTAGAAGTTTTCCAGTTGTTGAATTTGTCATGTGTTCTTTGAAAAATATGGATAACTTATTTATTGCCTTCTTGTTGAAATCTAAAGATTTTTATTTTTATGGATAGGCTGTCTCATCTATGAACTTTTCTCTGGTACAAAGTTAAGCAAAACAGAGGAACTGCGCAATACAGCTTCCATACCAAAGGTTAGCATTATATTTTGTAGCCAGGCACTGATGATAGATTCGATTTCAGCATTTGGTTGTTCCTTTAGACAATGTATTACATCTCTTTTTTCTCACTTTATAAAAGACATATTTATGTATTCTTTTGAACTAGTGAAAATTACCAGTATGAGTCTACGGTTATATGACTTCTTTTTTTCTTTTGGTCCCAAAGGTTTATTTCATTTGCATCTGTTTATTTCTTGTCTCACAGTCTCTGCTTCCAGATTATCAGCGGCTCTTGAGTTCCATGCCTTCTCGCAGGTTGAATACATCAAAGCTATTAGAAAATGGTGGTGAGATATCCTTCGGTTACTTGATTAAGTTGTGCTTAATACTCCTGATGAAATTCTGATGTGCTATATCTAGCCATAGTTTGTTCTGAGGATATTGTTTCTTGTATTTGAATTGAAGTGTTGCATTTGGTTTTCCAGAATATTTCCAGAATAAGTTGGTGGACACCATACATTTCATGGAGATCTTAAATTTGAAAGATAGTGTTGAGAAGGATACCTTTTTCCGCAAACTTCCAAATTTGGCAGAGCAACTTCCTCGCCAGATTGTATTGAAGAAGGTGTGAATTTTGGTAGTCAGTATCTATTTGTCTTTAATTTTTATAAAATTATTATTTGTTTTCCAAATTCTTACTCTGATTTTATCTACTGGTTTCCACAGTTGCTTCCTTTATTAGCTTCTGCCCTTGAATTTGGCTCAGCTGCTGCTCCTGCCTTGACTGCATTGTTAAAAATGGGTTCCTGGCTTTTGACTGAAGAATTTACTGCCAAGGTCTTAATCTTTCTGCTCTCATTTGCATATCTTATGTTGTGATTTTCATGTTCAATTTGATGTTTTTTGGCCAAATTTCTTGTTAAAATCAATTGGTTATAGTTCTAATTAGTCCTTTCATTCTCAGTTCCAATCCTGTCTGACTAGGGGTTGTACTTAATTAACTTCTTTTATCTTTTAGGTACTGCCTACAATTGTAAAACTCTTTGCCTCCAATGACCGAGCTATTAGAGTTGGTCTCCTACAACACATAGATCAGTTTGGAGAATCATTATCAGCACAAGTGGTTGATGAGCAAGTACGAAGTCTAACGATAAATTATGTTAAAGAAGTCTTCATTTGATCAAGCTAATTCTAGTTACTCATGATAATACCGTCTACCTTTTATATGTAATTTTTTTTTAAAATTTCGTTATTTTTCTGACTAGGTTTACCCACATGTGGCAACCGGGTTCTCAGATACATCTGCATTTCTCCGGGAATTGACGCTTAAATCTATGCTTGTTCTAGCTCCAAAGGTATGTGCATTGTGTTTTATATGTTTTGGTTGGTTTTCCACTGTACTGTTGACCTTATAATTTTTAGTTTTGCTCCAATTCTCTCTCTCTTTTTGGCCACTTGTTTTACAAATCGGACCTGTCATTGCAGCTTTCTCAACGTACCATGTCGGGGTCCTTGTTGAAGTATCTTTCCAAGCTACAGGTATGGCCTTAATCATTCTTGTACTAGTCCTGAATCTGATACAGATTCGGGTTTCTGATAATGTTTAATTTTTTACCAACTTAACCTATAATGTGTTACATGAATTGGTGAAGAATTTTTTTAGTTTTGAGTTCCTACTGTGTTTGAAAAAGGTGAATACTTATTCATATATATATATATATATTTATTATATTTTCAATTTCTATTTTATATGGCTAATATCTCAAGTCTTGCTTTGCAGGTTGACGAAGAGCCAGCGATTAGAACCAACACGACTATATTGCTGGGGAATATTGCAAGCTACTTGAATGAAGGGGTCAGTATCAGCAATTTCCCTGTTTTACTTGTGTTAATCAGTCATATTCTCAATAAGACAAACGTGTGTGCCTGTGTGTGTGTGTGTGTGTGTGTGTGTAACTTAAATTTTTATCTGTATGATGCAGACACGGAAAAGAGTTTTGATTAATGCATTTACTGTCCGTGCATTGCGAGATACATTTTCACCTGCCAGAGGAGCAGGTATCTGAAGATTTAATGTCATTTCTAATTTTTGAGTTTTTCTGGTCTATCTTATTTGGAATATGAAGTGTTTCTGTGCATGCTGATCAACAATTTCTGTTGTGGCAGGGGTTATGGCTTTATGTGCCACCAGTGCTTATTATGACACCAATGAGATTGCAACTCGGATTCTCCCAAATGTTGTTGTACTTACTATTGATCCTGACAGGTCAGACATATTCATATCATCTTTGTTCTGTCTTAAGTGTCGTTCTCCATCTCAGTATTAAGTACAAGCTCCTTTTAAGAACTCGTGCGTGATTCATATATCATTTAACTCTTTTTTGTGTCTTATTCTCTCACTCACTTAAGTGCATAATAATTGTGCTTTCCTTTTAGTTTCATGCAATTAAAATGACTGTTTTTTCTCTTACAATATTTTCATTTTACCCTTTTGGGAGCAGTGATGTTCGATCTAAAGCGTTTCAGGCAGTTGAGCAATTTTTGCAACTACTGAAACAATACCACGACAAGGTGCGTTCTTTAATTTTTAATGCTTTTGATATGTTCTGTTTGGTGTCTTACATGATTGTTAGATATAAATAGGGAAAAAGATTGTGTGATGTGATTTTTTCTGGTTCTTTGTAGACGAACTCTGGAGATACCACTGCAAGTATTGGAATCTCTTTGCTACCAGGAAATGACAGTTTATTGGGGTAAGTTGGTGTATCTGATTTGTTACAATATGATATGGTAAATGCTATCTTATGAAACTCCTTGCTAGATTCAGATAATGACCATTAAACACTGTTGGGTCTCTTTAATATTGGCTTAGTTTAGAATAGTATTATTTTCACTCTGTTAACAAGACTGGAAGATAGCTCCTTCTGCTAAATGGCTCTCCTAGTCAGATAATTGGCATTTACTGATGAATGACTATAGGACTTCCAAAATATACATTTCATTAGCTTAAATCCTATGTCCCATTGGTATTTGCTCTGTTCACTTGCTGCCTCGAATATAATTTATGCCCGTTTTCTCTTTACCTAACTGTTTATTTTTTAAAATTTATGGTATTTCGATATTGAATGGTGATAGGATAATAGAGTTTCATCTTGACCTTGTCGTTTGGTTGTTTTTTTTTACCAAATTCTTCTTTAATGATGTGAACTGTGCAATCCTGACCCAATTTAAATGGTGTTCTAAATTACAATGCAGATGGGCTATGAGCTCGTTGACCCTCAAGGGTAAACCTTCTGAGCAAGCTTCACTTGCTCCTGTGAACACTAGTGCACCTATATCTTCTACAGCTTCCAATGCAAGTTCAGGTATGCATCGGTACCATTTTCCTTTCAGAATCCTTTTGAGTTTTTGGAGGCGTAATTTGCTGTATGCATAAGCACACATGCTCACTCATGCACCTTTTGGGATTTGGCTATCGTTGTGAATCTCATGATTGTACACTTTATGGTCTTGGTCCAAGTAGAATTGCTCTGCATATTAGGTATTAGTTCTCTCTCTTTCGCGATCTCCTTCCAACTGGAATAGAGATGTATAATGACTCTCCATCATCATGCATGATTTATGGTCCTTCTGCTTAGCTTTAAAAAATGTTTTCCATTGTAGTTATCAAGCAATAGGCTGGCTGCTGTTGATTGCTGATTAAATGATATATTAGTTTCATTAATCAATTCAGCTGTTCTCTACTTGGTTTTCATTTACTCACATATTGTGCAGGTGGTCTTTCAAAACTTAAAAAGCAGTTTTTCCCTATACCATCTTTGATTCTGTTCCCATTTTGTTACAGATTCCTGTAATTTTTTGTTAGTTCTTCTGTCTGTTTTATGTTCATTTTTTTTTATTCTAAAACAATTCAGTTATCTTATATCTCTTGCTCGACAATCTTAGTGATAGATACTCCAAGTACAGCTCTCGCCCATTCAAGTTCCAAGTCTGATTTGGTTGATCAACCCGTACCTGGTTCCCCTACATCGACAGACGGCTGGGGAGAAATTGAAAATGGAATTGGTGAACATGAAAGTGACAAGGATGGTTGGGATGATATCGAGCCCCTCGACGAGCCAAAGCCATCTGCAGCACTCTCTAACATCCAAGCAGCCCAAAAACGACCAGTTGTAGCGCCTGTATCTCAGCCAAAACAACCTGGTAATGTTTTCCTTTGGAAGTAAAAATCTGATTATTCAACTTTGACATTAATACATGGAACTTATTCTCCTCTTCATTTTCCAAATGACAGCTACAAGTTTACGGCCCAAAAATACATCAATGGCAAAAGATGAAGATGATGATTTGTGGGGTTCAATAGCTGCGCCTGCTCCGAGAACAGCATCAAAGCCTTTGAACTTGAAACCCAGTGCAGCAGCAGTTGATGATGATGATCCGTGGGCCGCTATTGCTGCTCCGGCACCCACAACGAGGGCAAAGCCTTTGTCAGCTGGTAGAGGCCGAGGAGCTAAACCTGCCGCTCCAAAACTGGGGGCACAAAGGATAAACCGGACATCATCTGGGATGTGAATTGATTACAACGACCAAGATAGCCAAAAGATTTGAACTGTAGATTTTTTGCCCCCCTTTTGGTGGCTGGTATTGAAGCTTTAGATGCAATATGCTGTGTCACCAAGAAATGTATTTGCAATCTTAACTATATTATTTGATTTGTAATAATATTCTTTCCTTTGTATGAGCTTTTCTTTGCACAAGTAACTGTCATGTCTGATGTAAGTTTGACACATTTGTTGTAGACAGAAGCGACTGCCTATACTCCTGAGCTCAGTGGCATTTTGCGATGTAATGTAATATCAACATTTTGTAGTAAAAAGCTGTTGAAAGGTTTTCTTTTTGGTAATACCTCAAAGCATTACAAGAATTTACTTTTTTTTTTTTTTTTTTCCCTTCGCTATTGCATTGATAAGGGACAATATTTTTTAAAAATAATTTGCAGTAATGGTCCTGGAATAGTCGAGTGTAATTTAGTATCCGCTATTAGTTTAGAGCAAATTGTCAAGTTTGATAGATTTAGGGTACATACTGTCACTTATTAAGCAAAACATATGGGGAATTTTGAAAAATGCCACTCCAGGTAACGTGTTCTGAGAATTATTACTCTCAAAAAATACTTTTAATAACAAAATCGATTAAATTGCTTTTTTTTTTTTTTTTTCAATGACGAGGAAAAATGAAATAGCAATTTATTGATAGAAAAACTACAATGGACCAATTGGCTCGTTCAGAAACATACATTGTAATCTTGGGTAGGAACTTCATTTTCTCGGCAGAACATTAGTAAAAATCGAAGGTTAATTCTTCTTCTTCTTTTATTTTTATTTTTTCCAAAAACTTTGTTGTCCTTTTCTTTAATAGCTGAGATTCATCTTGTGCAGTTCTGTTATAAGAAGAAGAAGTACCATCCGTGTCGCTGGCCATTGGCGTTTTGCTAATTTATTACCAGCAATCACACTCACAGACGAAGAATTTGGACGGAAAAGCAGAGCTACTCTATTCTTCATTTTCACTTCCTTCCACAGCTCACATCTTACATGGTATATAGCACAAACAATGAACAACAAGCCTTTGCCTTTTGGATTCTCTTTCCCATAGAAATTAACAACCACCTTCTTCTTATTCTTCTTAGATAATATGGCTCTGCTCTTGAGACTTCACTCACTCTCTTCTCCTCCACCGAGACTCTCCCCAAATTCCACTTCAAGAATAGCCCTGAATTCTTCGAACGCCATTCCCAAAACCTCAACAGTCTCTTTCCCTGCTTCTACTCCTACACTTGAAGAGCTTAGCAATAGGAAACTTCCGATACTTCTCTTCGATATTATGGATACTATTGTCCGAGATCCTTTCTATCATGACGTCCCTGCATTCTTCGGGTAACAAATTTTCCAGCTTTTGTTTGTTTGCCGAGAAAATTTAAGCGAGGATGATATAATTTTTTTTATTATTTAATTAAACAACTTATTAGGTCAAATTAGTGGAAGTGATTTCTGAAACTTGTTGTTTGGTTAGTTCTGATGTTGTTATGGATGAAAAAAAAACAAACAAACAAACAAAAACGAAACTTAACTTGATATTGTCAATGTTATCAATATGTCAATTCATTTGCTATATTTCTCTACGTTTTAGGCTTTTATAGTAATGGCTGAGCGGTTGTGAATTTGAATTGATCGCGTTTGGTTTGATAATCATGTTCGGATTTTATGAGCAGAATGTCAATGAAGGAACTATTAGAAATCAAGCACCCAACTGCGTGGATCGAGTTCGAAATGGGGTTGATTGATGAGGTGTGGAAGTATCTCATAAGCTTTTTAACTATCTAAGCATTCCAGCCATTGAGCCAAATCCAGTTATATTATTTTCCTTTAGCGAAACTGCGCAAGCCTTCACTGAATTTGTGAAAAATTCGATTATTTTAAACCATGTAACCTACTTAGAACATCTGAATTAGAAGAAATAAGGTCATGCATCATAGTTTTGATGATTATTTTTACTTTTTTTTTTCCCGCTGAAAGATCTACCTAACACAAGCTAGACATCTTATGTTTATGATGTTTTCATGTATTCTTCGAAGATCACTATTGAAATGATGTGCTTGCTCTATGCTTAGAACCTCTAAAAGCCCTTCATCACAGATCATTCCTTAGCTGAAAAATTCATTGCAGTTTCTTGACCCTTTTCGCAGTAGTTTTGTTATGGATCTAAATTGGGAAGCTTGTTATATCCCTAGTTTTCTAGGTAGGTTACAACTTTCTTGCTACTTGAATTTGTCGCCATAGTGAGATTTGTTATCAGTTATGTCTTTAAACTCTTCCAGGCAGAGCTAGCCAGAAAGTTCTTTAAAGATGGCAGGTCATTCGATTTAGAAGGTCAGTGGAAATTTATTACATCATTTTCCCTTTCCCAGTTAGTCATTTTAGTGTGTATTACATCAAACAGTTTGAAAACTGACGAGGAATTTGCTATAACTGTTCACCTGATATTTAGGAATTAATTACAACACTCTTTTCTCAGTTCCAATTTGTTTTCCTTTTGAAACTTCTGATACAAGGAATTCTGATAGTAAAATAATCAAATCATCGGTCTTGGGATTTCTGATTTGATATACTTTGTTGTTCGAATGCCATCGATACCAATTACGTTCTCTCTTTCCTTCAGGCCTGAAAGACTGCATGACGAGAGGATATTCCTACATCGATGATGTTGAAGAACTGCTTTCTACACTAAAGGCAAACAACTACGAAATGCATGCGTTTACAAACTATCCCATCTGGTGAGACGATAATTCTTTGGGAAATCTCTCTCATGTGTAGAATTGGCATATGATTTTTAGGGATTTTCCATTTGTAGGTGTGATATGGTCGAGGACAAATTGAAAATCTCAAGATATTTGTCTTGGACATTTTGTTCCTTCAAGAACGGTATGCAAATTGTTTAGCATTGCTGTGATTCTCTATCTACTTTAAGATCTGCTGTAGTAATAGAACCCTATTGAACTCTGTTGCTATCTTCGTAAGATGTTAAACCATGTTCACTTGGAATTTTGATTTCCCAATCACAAACTTATACTTTTCTGCTTCATGTGCTTAAAAACAAAAGTAAAAACTGTATTGTTTCTTTACGCTGGTGTATTATCCTAATTTCTATATTTCAGGAAAGAGGAAGCCCGATCCTGATTTCTATTTGGACGTTGTGAAGCATCTCGAAGTCAAACCAGAAAACTGTGTGTTCGTTGATGACAGGTTCTCCCTATTCTTTTTCTTTAATCATTGGAAAGTCATATTTTTTTGTCAACTTTACAATTCCATAACGGTTGGCTTGCAAGAAATTGTTAAACCCGGCCTTTCTTCTCGATTCGATCTAATCAATAAATTTACTTTAATCTTCTTCAATTGCTGATATTAAATTGGCTATGCTTTCTTGTCTAGGATGGAAAATGTGGAAGCTGCAAGAGCTGTAGGAATAGTTGGTGTTCAGTTCAAGAATGCAGATTCTCTACGTCAAGATCTGTCCCAGATCGGCGTTGACGTATCAGAATAACTCGTAACCAAAGGAAACACAGTTTTTCAGGAGACAACTTGCTTTGATTTTCACCTTATCTCCTGACGAATTTAAATTACTGATTTATTTTTACTGGACTTAATTTTTAAAAATATTTGGATAAATTAGATACTCTCATTAAAATGACAATTTTCCTCAACTTTATCACAGATTTTTTACTATTACATTTTTACCCTTTAATAAATACCTGATTATTATTATTATTTTTTGGTTGATAAACATTTGCTTATTTGAATGACATTTGTTTGATGCTTCATCAAATATCGTTATTTCTCAATCTTTATGTTTATAAATTGTGCATTTTAACTGAAATGAAAATATTGACGTCTCAAGTAATAATATATTTCTCTATAAATATTTTATTATTATGGAATTAATATATTTTTGAAATATATTTAATCTATAATTGGTTTTATCAATAATCTAATGATGTAGACTTATTCAAGGACAACATCGATTCTATTAATATCCATTGTTTTTCTAATGTGATGGCTGAAATATCATATTTTTTGAAAACTATGAAATTTCTCCAAGAGTATGTTTAGTAGGGTGGAAAATAGAGAGAAGAAAATAGGTGGAGGGAAATTTGGATAAAATTTAATAAATGTTCTTGTTTGGTAAGAATGAAAAGAAGAGATAAAATAATGCATGTGGGGCCCACCAATTTTTATCCTTTTAAAATTGAGAGAAAAACTCTTTTCAAACCATTTTAAGGTAAAATTACCATATTATCCACATTTTTAAATTTTAATAATACTATAAATGGATAAGATGGTAGTTGTCTAAACAAATATTTTCTTTCTTTCTTATCATACTAAACACTAAAAAAGAAAATTATTTTCTTTTCTTGCTCTCTTATTTTCTATCTCCTTCTATTTTCCTTTCTATATACTTTTCTTTCTTTCGTACCAAACGGAGTAAATGACGATTTTGGAGAGAATTTTAAGGGAATTTTCTTTAAGTGGTTCTTTTTTGAATATTTTAATGTGATTTTTTAGAGAATAAATTAATAATTTGTTGATTTTTTTTTCATATTTAAATTCAATTATAAACCTAGTTTGATATTTGTATCATATTTCCTACTATAAATATCTACGTCCTTAATAGTAATTTTCAACTTCATAAATATATAATTGTTATAACCTTAATTCCCAAAATAAATTTATAAATATAAATTAATTTTGATATAGATATAATAATCTCCCTAGTCATATATTAAATTCAATTATTTATGGAACGATTGAATCCCGTTTTTACGGAGGATTTTGAATATGGTTTGGGACTAGAATGGGGGACATATTATTAAAGTCAGTAGTCTATGAAATTATTTAGTTATTTTGTAACATGTGATCTTGATTCTTGGATATATTTTGAGATCTGAACGGTGGATATATTACAATATTCTATCTGTATGATCAATTACAAATGTTGAATCCCCGAGGATTTTGAATATGGTTTGGGACTAGACTGGGGGATATATTATTAAAGTCAATAGTCTATGATATTATTGAGTTCTTATGTAGCATGGATCTTGATTCTTGAATGCCCTATTGGTGTCATGAAATATATAAAAAAAAATAACACAAAAAGTATATATATATATATATATATATATATATATATAACAGAGCTTAGAGTTGCAGGTCATTAAATTAAAGCACAATCAAAGACCTGCAACTCTCTTAGTGACGTGCTGCTCTGAGTCATGGGATCAATTCGAAAGCCCTACGCGAAACCCGTTATTGCTCGACTACCCAAGCGCCGATATATATATATATATATATATATTTACAATAGTTATTGATTTGTATAATTTTGCTAAGATTGCAAAATTCAAGCGGTTAATGCTTCAAAAAAAAAATTTTAAGGGGCAATTTGCCAAACCCCGATGGTGCCAATCACTCTTAATAAAACAACACAAACTTTAGCCATAAGAAACATGTCGTTTTTCAAACTTAAACGACAGAACAAAATTTGTCGTTTCAAAGCAATAACAGCAGTATTTTAAAACGAAAGCAACTTTATGCTTATCAGTAAAACCACAATAAGTGAAAACATAATAATTTTGTCGTTTCTTGGCCTAAAAGACGAGACCTCATATGTCAACATAAGCTAAAGTTAAAGCGAAAACGACACATTGTTTATAAATTAAACGACAGTATATGATATTTTCCCAGCAAAAATAAAAAAATAAAAAAACGACAGTATATGATAATTATGTGTTTCGTAGCCGGAACTGCATCAAAAGGAGGCAAGGTATTTTTGCGAATTAAACAACAAGAAACCTTATATGTCGTTTCTGGGCTGTTATGGATAGCATGGTCCACTCTGTTTGTTAAGGAAAGGACAGTAATTTTCATGATAATTCATAGTTGTGTCATTAATTAAACAAAAGCGACAGTAAAACCCATGCGTGGTCGCTAGACGTAATAAAGAAAAACAAAGTTTAAAATAAAAACGACACATCATTAATTATGATCGTGATGTTGTTCCTCAAACTGAACAAACAGCAAATGGAACCCTAAACAAGCAACAACAGGAACCTCATACGTATGTCGTTTTCAACCAAAAGCACAATAATGATATGAACCAAAAAACGACAATAAGTTTCAATCTTAGAAACGACATGTACTTGTCTATCTCTGTATAATAATTTAATTTAATATAATATTTATGGTGCGGCAAGTCCGAGTTCTGGCTCTGAGGTTGTCGCTCACTCAAGCCTCAAACGCGAACATACATACATACATACATACATACATATTGATATTCATACATACACAGAAGAAGAGGAAGAAGATCATCATCATCATCAGAGAAGACGAAGAAGATGCAGTGTATTGGGGCTGTGGAATCGGTGAGAGTATCACCGTTGAATTCGTTCTCGTCGCCGGAACCAAGGCCAAATCGGTCAATTCAACCTCTGCGACTTCACTTCTCGACGCTTGGCCTCTTCGCTCATCGCTTGCCTTCACGGCTCTTCCCAATGGCTTCCTCTTCAGACCAAACCCTCCTTCTCGCCGAACCGCTTCTTTCCGTTGCTTCTCTGGTACCAATTTTTTTTCACCGACAATTTCTTAATTTGTATAAGAAAGTTCTAGGCTTTTTTTTATTGCTCGAGACTGTGAAAAGTCTTCATCAGGATTTCGTAAATTTCGTAATATTCCGAGTGGATATTGATTTCTTGATTGGTATCGAATTTGTTATTAAGGGAAAAAAAAAAGATTATTCAGCCAGGATTTTATGGATAGATTTGATTTTCTTTGAGTGCTCTCTCTCTCTCTATATATATATATTAAAAACAAAAAAGCAAATTTATTTCTTCAAACAAAATGATAGCCACCAGATTGGGCTTCACTATTTGCCTTGATTGTGTTGTGTCCCAAATTTGGCCTCACCTTTGTCTAGAATCTTCTGAAAGCTATTCTGGTTTGAAATATGAGAACTTTTCTGAATCTCTTTATCATTTTCATTTTGTACTTAGTAGTGGTGATATGTTATGTATTTGAATTCAAACCATTCACTTACTTCTTTGTGTTTAAGATAGTTTCTGAACTGTGTTTGTGGTTTGTGTATGTTCGATTCAGCATTGACTCCGGCGCTGAAGACTACGCTGGACAAAGTAGTAACATCACAAAAAGTGGTTCTTTTCATGAAGGGGACGAAGGACTTCCCGCAGTGTGGGTTCTCAAACACGGTCGTGCAAATTCTCAAGTCGCTGAACGTGCCTTTCGAGACCATAAACATACTGGAGAACGAATTGCTGCGCCAGGGGCTGAAGGAGTACTCCAGCTGGCCGACCTTTCCTCAACTCTACATCGATGGAGAGTTTTTCGGGGGTTGTGATATCACCGTTGGTAAGTTGTTGATGTTCATCGTTCTCTTCAGCACTTAGTTTAATTTCTTTCTAATAACATGCCAGAGTTGTGTACTTCTTCCACTGATGGCGAACATAAAGTGGTAGCCCTTTCGAAAACTAGGCATTAATGATGATTAGGAGTCGTAGCATCCTTGATTCATGCGTTGCTGATTTTAATAATCATGATTCTTGCGATATGTGAAGTATGATAATTGTATTATGACTTGTGTCCGTTTGGCTTTCACGGTATTAGATTTTGCAGATATGCAAAACAGGATAAAGATTTTGGTTTCAAATTGTTGATTTGAGTTTCTTCCTATTGTGGCTTTTGCTCATTTTCCGATCACCCTTGTTTTATCTCGGCTTTATCTTGCCTCAGATTGCTAATTACATACACCTTGCTTTGGTTTTCCATTGTCGTTGTGCAAGTTTGCTTTGTTTATCAGATAGGTTCACTGGGGATATGGGTTGCTTGGGGATGTATTCATAGAGGAAATTTGTGATTGCAAATATTGAAGTAAAATATTTTATCTTTTCAGAGGCATACAAAAGTGGAGAATTGCAGGAACAATTGGAGAAGGCAATGTGCTCCTGAAGCCTTATTGGCCAAGTGAGAGTTATTAATTTCACCCGTTTATTTCTAATGGAGGTAATTATAAATTGTGTTTTCATATAATTCCGCCAATGTTCTGTACTTTGATAACCAGGGGACAAAAGACTTGTATAGTAAATATTATAAGTATTTGTTGTGGTAAACCTGATTTATTTGATAGCAAGATCTCACTCCGTTCTTGATTCCCCAATTTTTTTTTAAACTAATATTATTAGTATTTCAAATTTTCCCTGAACACAACTTATTATTTTTCTCCAATAATTTTGAAGGTTTATCATAAAATGATACGAAGCATGCCACCTTTTTCCTCATTCTGAACAGAGCATAATTTACCAGGAAGAAAAAAATAATAATACAAAAAAAAGAATGCTCTCCAATGGCTCAAACGACATGAATTTCCTTAAACGACGAGCGACATATAAAGAATGAGATGCCATTTTACAATAAAAGGAAGTTGGCAAGGTTGAATGGCAAAATATAATGTCATCTTTTACTGATAAGAAAGAAAAAAAAAGACAGATAAACGACGTGTCGTTCATGACATAGCCTTTCTTCTGACAAATGATGTTATAGTTAAAACTACAAACGACAGGGCGTTTTGTGTTAAACCACAGAACTGATAGCGAACTTATCTTTTCTGATTCGAACGACAACAAAGTTGCCCTCTGACTGTGACTGTTATGGCGTAACAAAAGAAAAAAAAAAAAAAAAAAAGGCGAAAGCTCCGTGGGTTTTCATCATAAATCATAATAATTAGTGACACAATAAACAACGACAAGAAATTACATCATACAGCCACAAGAGCAAAAAGGACAAATAAGTTTCATCATACATTACATGTCGTTTTACCCAGAAGAGTCATCGACTCTCTAAGAACATGTACTTGTTCCCTTGAAACGACAAACAGTATGTTGACCAATCCAGTCAACGACAGCTATAATTTAAAATATACGACAAGTTGTTGACGAACAGCGTGTTTTCGTTTTTGCCACGGAAAGTATATAGTTTGTTAATTATAATACCGGGTAATCCTAATCGTAATCCTAACTCATCCTAAAAGAAAAAAAAGAAAGGGCAGTTTTTTCCAAATCCTTATATGAAAAAAGGTATTAGGGCTTATAATATACACACACACACACACATATATATATATATTTATATATTCTTTTATGAGATGAGAAATAGGGTTGAGATATCATTTGGGAATGTTTGTTTCCGCAAAATAAAAAGGAAAATTAAAAGAAAAATCTGGTAGTGAAGAATGCAAAATGTTGTTTTGTGGCAAGCTATAATTGGTCGGTGATGTTAGCAAAAGAGACGACAATTTGGTATTAGAGAAACCGGCCGTACACACGCCTTTGAGCCAAATCTCATACATACATAAATACACACTCTCTCTCTCTCTCTCTTCTTCTTGTCCTTCTTCAACCCTCTCTCTCTCTCTCTCTCAGAAAAAAAAAAAATTTGTTTCTTTGGGTTCCGTCATCAACAATGAGCATGACACAGTTCGCTATGGTTAGTCTTCTTCTCTCTAAACCTTATCATATTTGACTTAATTTCCCTGTTATATTCCTCTCTTTTCTTTCAGTGTGAGTGTTTTTTTTTTTTTGGGCTGTTAAATTTTCCTTGTTAATCCATTTATTGGGTTTCTGGGTTCTGTTCTTGAAAATTCGCTTGAATTTCTGTGACATAGACGTGTGTAGAAGGAAAGGTTTTAGTGTCAGAAAGTTGTTTGTTTTATGTGATGGGCAATAAAGGACTTGTCTTGGATTGTTGGTAATGCTTTTTGTTGGAGAGTTGAGAACATTTTTGTGTTTGGGTTCAACTTTCTGTCGACATTTCTGATTGCATGTTTCGGCGTTTAGATTAAATTGATTCACAGCACAGCCCAAAAAGATAAGTAGTTTAAAATTTACGGTTGAAATTGCAGGTTGAAGAATTGGCTTTTCTTGTTAAGGACAACCTTCCTTGCAAACATCTTGTTCTCTCGGTGGAAGAAGCTTTGGTCAACTTCCTTGATACTGATACGAGGTACGGCCATTTTAGACTACTAATGCCTAAAATGTATTGCACTGTAAATTGTCAAGTTCGACATCGACTAAGCCCTAAGCTAAGAGTCCTAGATATAGGTAATTTATATGGCGGGACTCCTGTTTTTCGTATTGATGTGTTTCAAAGCCGCTAGTCAAGTGTGCCTAATCGGACACGATGGGTGGGCCCTGATAGATGGTTCATGACATGTACTCTTGAAATTAACTTATGTTGATGAAGTTTATTCAAGTGAAATGTGGGACTTAAAAGGAAGGACTACACCTTTCTGTGTGGACGGGTAGTTTTAAGTCCGAGAGTTCGCTTTGCCAAATCGGTCATTATCTATACAAGTGGCGGGCCTTGATAGATAGGTCTTTTACATGTAATGTTGAAATTAAGTTTTGTTCACATACTTAAATGCCTAGTGGAACATTAAATGGAGTAAGAGGATTTAAGTGATTTATAAGGAAGGACGACGCCTTTTGTCTTATATGTGTGTTAAACCTGCGAGGCCAGTGGATAAAATCGGATAATATCGTCACAAGTGGCAGGCCTTGACATATTAGTCCTTATATGTAATTTTGATATAAATTTTTGTTTAGTTTGTTCATTCTGACACTTTTAAGGCCTTGAAGCACATCAGAGACAGTCTTGAGGTCGCCTTGGAATGTTTGTTAAAATGACCAAACATTGTCATTATAAATGTTCAAAACATTAAAACAAATAAACAACCTATAATAGATGGTAAAGCTGGAAGCTTGTTATAAGTATGATGTAGTCATACAGTTCCCCTTGTTTCAATAGTAGGCATTTTTTATCATGGTTGGTTGCAACAGCTTTTATGATTGCTATGATTCACAGCCCTAAGAATTCTGAACGAAACTTCTTTATTATTATATTTTTTTTCATTTTCTTCTTGTAAAATATCGATGAATTTTTTTTTTGGCTGCAGTTCCAATGGGACTCTAGAGTTAGAACCGATGAATTCATACAACCGTCTTCTTATGCATCGTCTTGCCGATATATTTGGGTATGTTTGTTATGATAACATTAAAGTCAGGCAGAAAGCTATTCTGTGCATAGATTGACCAATGATATTAAAATTATTTATCTGTGATAGGTTTTCCCATGAATCTGTTGGTGAAGGAGATGATCGGCATTTGATTTTGGAGAGAGGCCCTGAGACATCAGTGTATGTGATTGTTAAGGAAAAAAAATGGGAGAAATACTGTGACTTAAAGCTACTTGAATCTTTTTTTTTCCCCTTAAATTAAACTGAATAAAAAGGATCATTTAGTTACCTTTCTGTTGGATTCCAGACCTTCCATCCTTGTTAGTGATATTCTTTGGCAGTATGATGAACCTCAATCTCCTGCAACACCACATCAATTGTTGCGAAGATCAGACGATGCCTCGCCAGGTAACAATTTTCATGTCTTCTTGAGAGCATACAGATACAGACTTATTAAGCTCCACTACTTTGTCTCACATTGCACTTAGATTATACACCATAATTGCCGGCAATTGGCTACCTATATATGAAGGGAAAAACAAAAACAAAAACAAAAGCAAAAGCAAAAGCAAAAGCAAAAGCAAAAGAAAACCACTGCCAGGCTTGAGCTTCAGACTGTCGTTGCATCTGCATTATAAGCTATTTGTGGAGCAATATGATTAAGATAATTGCACTCTGGTTTCAGTGTTGACGAAAAAATCAACTCCGATTCCACATTCACTTGAGGAGAGGGAAGCAGCTTATTTGGCCGCTCGTGAGCGGATATTCTCAGTGGATTTAGGAGAGGAAAAAGAACCTGTCAAGCAGAAGCCACGAAGTGTTCCAGTGGTTGCTCAAAGGATGATTGCACATGCACTAGGCCAACGAATCAATCCCTGCAATAACAATGCCACTCAAAAGGACTTTGGTGGGTCTGGAGGACAAACAGATTTATCAAATATTCACGTCAAGGATAAAACAGAGTTAAATTTGAGCGTGAAAGGCTTTCAAGAAATCCTCAACTTATCTGGAAAGAGTACAAGCAACCATTGTACTGGTGTTTCACTGCAGAGTGATTGTAAGGCACCAGAAAAGCAATCTGAGAAAGTCTCCACCAGTGTTGTGTCTGGCAGAGACAGAAATGGCATAGACCACAAGAAGGAACATCTAGGAGCTGCTAAGAGATTGTTTGCTAATGCCTTGGGAATGCCAGCGGGGCTCTCAAAGTCCAGCGAGTCAAAGCATTAATGCATGGCAAGGGCTGACAATCCTTTCGGGTAAAAGCACGTCAGTTTCTTGTTTCTGTTCTGCTACAAGCACACACTTCAACAGGTTCAACCAAGCCTATGCGATTAATGTTCCTCTATTAATTGAGGAGCTCTGACGATCATTCAGTAAAGAGATTTTATTTACAACATCGGACTTGGATAGTCCACTGGCCACCCGTTCTGCAGTTCCAATCGGAGCACCTTGTTCTGAGTGGTCGAGGTGAAAAGGCTATTTCAACGTCTGAAGAAAATTGGAATTAATGGTTCAGATATGCCTTGTTTGGACATGTGGCAAAGAAGACTGGCTTATGTTGATGTTTGCTGTAAGTCAAGCTTGTAAGCGAGCAGCTTAAGAGCCAGTGCAAGCAAAATCTGCTTGTTTATTGTTTTGTATGGACGCAATTTATTTCGCAGCCTTATATTTAAGTAGTTGTTTATATGTTTATGACCATGTGTTCATTCTTGCCCAGTGCCATGTTTTTGTTTGTGTTGTGGTTATCTTAGCATTATTTTATGGGGCAAGATCGTCTTGTCTATGAAATGAGTACTCTTAAGAAACAAGTGCATTTGGTAATAGATTATAGCTTGCAAGTCTAGCTTTTAAGAACATCTTCATGCTTATATTATTGGAAGCTTCTTCAATAGTGCATGGTGCCCAATGTTGAACAGTTTTAAATCGTCAAATTAATTTTTTTCATGAAGTCGTATCATTAAAAGGTAAATACTCAAGATTGAACCACAGTGTATGCACCATTGAAGAATTTTCTTATATAATATATGGTATCAATATCAAACAAATTTTTTTTTTTTATACTAAGATTGTTGCAAGAGTAGACAAATGTAGTCGAAGTCTCGAGCCATTGGAAAGTAGTGTGGTTAAGGTTTTGAGGCTGGATTACCTATATCAACAAAAATTCCGGAATATGGCTACTAAGAAGCAATAGGGGCATATAGGAAAAAAGATACGGCACCCCAACATAACCAAATTTAATGAAAAATTACAGAGCTAATTCAATTACACGTTGGCAGCCTCTTTATGGTACAGAACTTCTGGCTTGTCAACTACAAAGAATCAATGACCCCAAAATCATATATACAATTATGCATACCCCGATGATCCTGCCAAGTGTAAACCAATTTTTACCCAAGAAACAAAAGCAAAGAGTAGGAACAAACTGTATTGGGACTCCTTACAATTTGTCGACATTTAAGCATGGCCGACAACAAATGTTGTCGTCCATCAAGGACGGAGCCTTGAACACAACCATTCAGTGTGATTCTCCGAGTTGAAATGTCTGAGCAAAATTCAATCCTCAGCGAAGTCTGACAGTAACCTAGGGGTTACGAGCAATGTAGCTTGGTGCAGACTTTGTGTAAACGACTATGAGACGTCATGATTGTCGGTATTTCCTGGAGACGAGGGCTTTGTTGCTAACTCATGAAGCACAGATTGGACAGCTACAAACTTCTCTCTTAGCATTACATTGTATTCATACAAACTTTTTAGATTCTTCTGAACATCACTCATATCCATTTCTGAAACATCCTTCAACTCTGTAGTGGAAAGTAATAAAACCGAATGAGCAACACCAAGTTGACCCAGAAAAAAGTAGAAAAAGCAAAGAGAATAGGGAGAATGAAGGGAATTGCTGGGATACATGTCAGATTCATTAACAAAAATAAACACATTAGTACTAATGCTTCCATCGAGGATTGATCACCTCAATGAAAGCATTCTACATTTCGTGTTTAAATGTGGTAATACATCTGACATGCATATCAACAATGCTCTTATCATGGCTCTGATCTGCATCATAAAAAATAATAAACTAAAAGGGACTCGGAAAAAGAAAAGTTAAAAACTAAGTTGTACCAAGTGGGGGTGGTGGAGGAATGATGCCATTAGGTAAAGAAAATGCTTCAACTTCGGAGAAATTTCCTTCGCATGATCCACCAGATTGTTGCTTTCCACCATTTTTGGACTTGAGCACTTCATGCTTCTGCGGCTGAAGAAAATTATTTCAAAATATTTAAACCATGATCATAAGTCCAAACATTCGTTCATAACAGAAAAAAAAATAGAAAATCATACTGAGATATGAACTAGCTTGTTCAATGTATCCACAAGTTATACTCCAAGTTCTAGTGTTATTAGCATTTGTAGTTTTGCGAACACATCTAGGTTATGAGTAATAAAGAAATCTAAGATTGTCAAGTAATTTGATTCTAGTAGTAAAGGTGACTAGATTAAAATATAGCAAAGTACACAAAGTACTACTTGAAATTGCAATATTGGGAGAAACCATCTGATATTGCCAAGCAAATATAGCAACTCACAGGTTGATCTCGAAAGTCTGGTTTCCCTTCAAGGCTCAAAGCAATGTCTGAGATTGAAGACTTGGCTACATTATTTTGTAAACGATCCGGAGCAGCAAACTGCAGGATAAGTGCAACCATATACAATGTTAAGAGATGACAGGGAAAGGGAAACACAAACGAATTTAGAGAATTCAAGAATGTACTCTCATTAATACCTTCTTGCTAATGCTAGTGGAGGGGACTTGACTATTAAGATTGATAGAGTCCTTTCTGCTTGGTACCCTATGCTTATGTGACGATCCTTTTCGGCTCAGTGATTCCAGCACCCCACCACTGCAACTTGATGCATTTTTGTTGTTGTAGACCACCTCCTCCAATTTGCTGCAGCCCCATGTAAACATCACGTATTTCCTCAACTAGTTAAAAACAAAACATATCATCAGTCAGTTGAAATTGCATTGTGAGTCAAACAAAAGAAAACAAGATAGTGCATCATCAAGGGACAAGAAAATTACTTTGTCCCATCGGTCCAGAGCTTTTCGTCGATTTCTAATCCTCCGCAAAACACTATCTTCACTGCGCAGCCTTTTTACTCTATACTCACACTGTAGGAGAGATGAAATTATATCAGATATAATGGATCATATTTCACAAAATGCAGGTCTCAACTTTGTGGCCATTAGTTTCTTTCTTGTTGGATGATTTTGGTGACTAGGAGATAAAGTTTGGAACACTGAAGGGACAAGCATCATACTTGAACTAGTAAATAGAAAAAAATTCCAATGCTGATGCAGTAAAGGCCACCCAAATCAGCAAGGAAGCTCACTGCATTATTTTAAAAGAGAATGCAAGACAAACCCGTTAGATCAGATGAAATAAATTGATATGACTGGGTATCTGGCTTACCAAACTAGGAATCACTGGTATGACAATGAAAGCGAAATGGATATGTGTATATAACAAAAGAAAAAGCATACCACTTACCAGGACCCATAATGTTCTGATCATCTATCTCGACGATGTAGGACGAAAGAAAGTTGACATACAACGTGGTGTTAAGTATACCGTCGCTGGAGCTAGCTAGCGAAGTTTGCAGCTGAGGTGTGTCATAAAAATGAGAACCGGGGACAAACTCGTGGAATAGAGGTTGGATGAGTCTCAAATCCTTTAGATTACGATAAATGCGGGGAAATAAACTGAACTTCAATATGTTTGTATTCCTTCCTCTGAATGTCACCGGTTTGTTATCAGAACTAGTCCCATTTTTTAGAATTCCGGTCACAAAACTCACATGTTTTCTGTTGTAATGATTCCTTGTGGTAAGGTTGAACTGAAACCCAACAGAAGTGGCAGGGCTGTTTGGAATATCAACAAACTGCCAGGAAATATAGAAACTGTCTTGAATCGGTTGACAACCCGTGCACCTAAGAATAATAGTTGGTCCTTCACTAGTATTTTGGCACGAATAGCTCCCAAAGTTTGACAAAGGGACAACTTTATAGTCAATGAAGCCAGGATTTCCAGTAACTAAAGTACCCAGATTTCGCAAGTTAGAACAGCTCATACTAGAAATTGCGGTGATGTTGAATTCCATGTCGTTCACGAACAAGGCCAGATCTGGTGCATTCGTTGCCCGTACATTGTGCACTTCAATAGTTCTTCTCGATATGATCTGGTAGAGCAAACTGGTAAGAAACTGAAACCCAAGTCAGTATCAATTCATATAATAAAAACAAAGCAATGAAGAACCGTGAATGTTTACAAGGCTTTATCAGCACTCACGCAGCAAATAAACCGATGAAGACTATCCAGCTCGCTATTGAAAATGTTCCACCAAGTTCGGTTTTCCTCTTCTTCACCACCTTCTGATCATCCTACACCAATAAATAAACCCACTTAAATCATCATTAAATATCATCACGAACCCAAGATAGCATTAATCACAAAACTAATAATTCATTCCCTAGTCCTAATCAAGACGATGTCATGAAAAATCTGACCAAATTAAGCACATTATCATCTATCCAAAATTCCAATATTAAGCAAAGTCAATAACTGATTATTTTAGAGCCAATACTAAAACAGCCCTAACTACTTCATGAACAGATAGATATAGAAATACAGATATATACAGAACTGACCAGCCAATGCCTAGTGGCGAAGCAAACGTCCAATCTGCTGACCCACCATCTGAGCCTAAACCAAACGCTTCGTCCATCGATGCCGAGCTTCGTGAACCTGAGAAAAGCACAGAACAGGAGCCACGACAGAAGCAGAACAAGAGTGGCTTCCAAGAACACGGCCTGGGACTGCGTGAACTTCTTGATCGAGTCGAACTCGAAGAGCGTCTCGGGGAAGCTCAGCGTGTAGAAGTCAACGCCCCGGTCCGTCGCGATCGTCGAGTTCGCCGCGAAGAGCTCGCACCGGTTCGCGGTCCGGTTCAGCAAGTGCCCGACCGCGCAGCCGCACAGGCTCCCGTTGTAAACGACGCCGTTTGGCGGGCATGACATTTCTAGGGTTTCTGGCTCAGCGATTCACGGCAACTCGATTTCGCTTCTTCAATGGCAAAGCCTTCTAGGGTTTGGGATTGGAAATCTTCGCTTGAGGGTTTGAAAAAGTATCCAAAAAACAGTTTCTTTTAAGAAATTCTAGAGAGAGAAAGAGCTTTCGTGATTGACAGGTTAGTTCAGAAAAGTTGAGAATTTTAGAAACAATATTGGTAATTGGATAGAGAAATTAAATTGAAAAAAAAAAAAAACGGAATTTTGTGAGAGTTGTGTTAGCGTATCAACATTCGATGAGTTCTAGAGAGAGAGAGTGAGAGAGAATATTGAGAATGTCAAAAATGTTTCAGTTGAGCAGTGAGACTCGGAGCAATCTTTGTCCAAAGGCTAGTGCTTTGAACCAAAATTTGTACCTTTAGCGCAAATATAGTAACCAATTGGTACTTGAATTTTGTGTTGTTTTGCTCTTTGGTTCTGACCTGTGTTGTGTCTGTCACATTGTCTAGGGAAAACAGAAACTGATAAAAACTGAGTCAATTTGAGAGAGTGTTTTTTCGTTTTGATCTCATTAGTCATTCCCAGCTAGTTCTCGAACTTTGTTCCCATATTTGAAAATGCATTATTCGCAATAAGGTACAGAAACTATAGGAAGAAGATAGTGCGACCAACCAAAAGATCCCACGTGTCAATATGAGAGGTTTTTTTTTCAATCATTCGTTAAATCATATGAGAACAATTGAGGACTGGTGGTTTTGTTGTGGGGTTTTGAGCACTTGAGTTGGTCTCAAGTCTCGACTTGGGACAAGGACTTAAAGTGAACATAAATGGAAGCCACGTGGTCTCGTTGGATTGTGTATAAAGTTGTCAAGATCCTATGCCTACATTATAATCACTTTGCTGTGGTCTCCAACGAGCTTTTTTTTTTTTTTTTTCCTTTTCTTTTCTTTTCTTTTAGGGGCTCTGGTTTAATTAATTAATTATTAGAAAATTATTAAAAAAAATAATCGTATTGTTTAAGAGGAAGTGATTTAAAAATATAGTCTATGTTTTTATTTAAAACAATACCATCAAGTAATCTTTTATCTTGTATTTTGACAATGATTATTCTCTTAATTTGTTGAAGCATTGACTAAAATTTAAAATGTCTTTTCTAAAATGGCTTATTTTCCAAGTTTGTTATGCCTCTTCTTTTGAAGAATCCACGAACGATCACAATTTCTTGATTGTAATTTGCAACAACATAACATAAACCAGCTGCAAACGACAACAGCGCAACGTCCTACCTGTGCATGCGACGACATAAACAATGTTCCTGCTCGGAGGCAATTGTTGTTGGTTTGTTTTTTTATTTTTATTTTGTCTTTTATTTAAATATTTTTTGTTCATGCGTCATAGTTTTCTCTTTTTTTTTTTTTTTTTAGTGTCGTCAACTATATGTTTGACTCTCTCTCTCTAAAATTTATGTGTGTGTGTATATATATATATATATTATGTATGTTGTGCAGCGGTCTGTTTTATAACTGCCAAAAGAAGATCTACAATGCTTTTTAATTTTCAGACAATTGATGTATTGATTGAAGTTATTCTCTATCTAAATTAAAAAGAGTTTAAGGACATAATTGTCTAATTTTTTAAATAACATTTGATTACCATATGCAATCAAACATATTAATTTAACATTTACAGAGATGTAATTGAAAATAATTATTAACAGCGAAACATTGTAATTTAAGATAAATTTGTTTTTTTTTTAAGTAATAAATTTATATTTCTCTCTCTCTCTCCCCCTCCATCTCTCTCGACTCTCGCTCTTAATCTTTGCAAAACAAAAACAAACAAAAAAAAATCTCCACCGCTCCTCCACCAACCCCACCCCCTGCAGCAAACCCCACCCATCTGCTGCCCCCGCAAAGCTCCGGCCCCTGCAAACCTCTGCCCCCTCGCAAACCACCGCCCCTCCAAGAACCCGCCCCCTCCGCCGCCCCTTGCAAACCTCCGCCCTTCGCAAATCGCCACTCCCCGCGCCACTCGCGAAACCTCCACCCCTCGCAAAACGTCGCCTCTGCACGAACCCCGCCCATCTGCTGCCCCCTTCGCGAACCGCCGCCGCTCCGCCGCCCTCTGTAAACCCCGCCCCTCCGCGAAACCCTCTACCCCTCTGCGGTTATTTTTTTTTTTTTTTTAATTTTAAAATCTGGATTTATGTTTTCTAATGCACACCTGTGGCCTGTGGGTATATGGCTTATTTTCTTGGGGTCGGGGTTAGGCGGCGGAGTTGGGTTGCGAGGCTTGGCGGTGGGGGCGGCGAGGTTCGTAGGGCTATTCGCGGAGGGGTGGCGAGGTTCGTGGGGCTATTCGCGGAGGGGCGGCGGGATTCGCGGGGAGGGACGGGGAGGGTTCGTCGCGGGTTCGCGGAGAAGGTTCGGGGTGGGGCGGCGCCGGGGCTCGAGGGGAGGGGCGGCGGGGGTTCGTCGCAGAGGCTGTTCGCGGAGGGGGTTCGGGGTGGGAGGGCGGCGAGAGTTCGTCGCGGGTTCGCGAATGGGGTTTGTCGCGGAGGGGCGGCAGGGGTTCGTCACGGAGGTCTCTCTCGCTGACCACTATTCTCAACCCCGTAACCCTCTCTCAGCCGCCGGCGATCGCGTCTCACCCAACCCACACCACCAAGCTTTTCCACCCTCAACGACTCCGCCACCCAAAGTTGTCGGAATTTTAGTTTTGTTCAATCTTTAATTTGTGGTTGAAATAGCAATCAGAGTAATCAAATATAATTTGTGGTCGGGGTTGGGCGGCGGGATTGGGGCCGGCAGGGTTAGCCAACGGGGTTCGTTAAGGAGAGAGAGGAGAAAAAAAAATTATTTTGCTATTTTATTTTTGGTATATTTTTGTCTTATTCGAAGGGTAATTTTGTCATTTTGAAAAAAATTTTAGTCCCGGTCAACGCAAAAGGATAGTTTTCGACCGATTTGAAAAACAGAAGGACCATTTCGTAATTACCAAAAATAGAAGGATGAAACTGGATTTTCGGTATAACACGGGGACTATTTTAGAATTTTCCCTTTAAGATATCATGTACCAAGCACCCGAAGACTTAAAGACTTTTCTTAAATTATTTTTGCTAATCAACAGTGGAGTTGGTAATGAACTGAGATGGCAAGAGCGAACCGGCCCGGGGATGAACCTTGTTTCCTCCGTCGACTGTTGATGCATTGTACTTTGTTCTAGCTTAAGACAAATAAAAATAAAATAAAAAGGCCATTAAGTATTATTCTTTACAATTCCATTTGGACCTTCGCTTGGTCGATCTTACTGGAGATAAAATTAAAACAACATAAACAACGCACTCGACCCCGGTTTAGTTGAAAGAACAATTAATGCTGGATTTGATAATTCAAACAAAAAATAATAACTCAATTTATTTGTTTCTATCCTATCTTTTTTCTTTCTCTTAATCTGGTATATACCATATACCAAATACTGATTATTCTTGCATGTATCCAATTTAATGAATTATGACGAAAAAGAATTGTGTGTATTCTCTGTGGTCAATAATCCCAACGCCTGCTGCTGGCAAGCTCACTATCAACAGAGTCATCGTCTTTTTCGCAATCCTCTAAGTATTCACTGTAAGCGGGATTGTAAGCGGCAGCTAATCGAAGATAATTCGCAGCTTCTTCCCTTCGACCCACTTTCCATAAAGCACTGAAGAGTGAAGAGCAAAGTCA
Source organism: Boehmeria nivea var. tenacissima (assembly GCA_018132145.1). Taxonomy (NCBI): domain Eukaryota; kingdom Viridiplantae; phylum Streptophyta; class Magnoliopsida; order Rosales; family Urticaceae; genus Boehmeria; species Boehmeria nivea. The sequence continues at coordinate 21,458,822 of CM030874.1, read as the reverse complement.
TTGACTTAAGAATGAGCAAGTGGATACTAGGACTGACAATTGATTAACTACACTCTTACGAACATATAACTGATCTATTACCTTGAAAGCATCACCAATCCGGTGAAGTAGTGGCCTTTGATATTTGGATCCTCTGGTTCTTTAGAGTTTCCGATCCTCTCAAGATGTTCTAGCCCTTCCTTCAGTTTTCCCTACCAATAGGTACAAAGATAATAAGAAACCCAGTATTACGCAATGCATTCCATCACTTGGTCATACTGAACCAGAAAAACCAATGTAATGAATGAAAGTGTAATTTTCAAATACAACGAAAACTATTTGACACCGTAGTGCCACAAATTTCTGTTAAAACATTGTGCGCACCTGCTGGGTATATGCAGAACCTGCCCACATAGATGCAAGAATTACATGACCAATGTCCTCTGCTTCTGTAGGATAGCCAGCAAGCATAAGCTAATAACACGCAAGAGAGCAGCTGAGATTATGGATAAGCTAAGGATATATAAAATGCAAGAGATAATATGAGCCAAATCTGCAAAGCAGCTAAAGGAGAGAGCATCGAGAAGTTGAGATAATTATTCAAAAATAGGTGGCGTGTAAGTTTATGATCATGGCATGATGCATATAGACATGATGAAAATTATTCGAAAACTCGGACTCGATTTTGAGCAGAGCTATTTTTACTCCTGAGATTGATAGGTATCACAGGCAAAAGTCAGCATGTGAAAACAATACAAAGCATGTATAATTTTGGAGTTTCAGACCTTAGAAATGACACGCTCCAGGTGTTCAATGGCCTCTGGGACCCGTTCCTTCTGTAATAGAGCCTGACCCATGAGAATCAAAGCTTTTGTGTACTCAGGATCCTTAGAAAGTGCCGCCCTGCAATAAAAATGTTTCAGCTTCAATACAGCAGCCGTGGACATAGTCCAAATCAAACATAAGTACTGAAAAAGAACTAACTTAGAAAACAAAATTTCAAATGAGAAGAGGCGGCAATTACTTTAGTATATGAATTGCACTTCCTGCTCGTCTTTTCGATAATTGCTGGAGCGCCAGCTGTCAAGAACCCAGACATAAAGATACAAGAAAACTTCTGATAACATCTGAAGCGAACCTGGCTTAAAAGGTCAAACTTGAAGGTAACTCACAGCAATCAGTTCTTTAGGAGAGAGATCTTTAAAGACTATTATCCGCTTTTCAGATTTATTTGAGGGTGGTAAAGCAGGAGTATCCGCGCTGGTAGAGTCTACGGCTGAGCTAGGTTTAATGTCTGGTAACCCCAACTTTTCACGCACTGAAGGTTGTTTGAGGCATAATTGCTGCAAGTTAATAGTTCAATTTGATAAAAAGATGAACTAGTTACATATAATCAAAGTTCAAAGAAAAGTTGCTCAATGATATTAATTGATAGCAGCCTTGTACGGAAAGATTATAATAAGGGTTTTCATTCAGAATGTTCACTTTTTATTAAACCCCAAAGATTAAGTTGTGACAAGAGATGCTTCATCTGAACTCCACAAAATTATTATTCTTTTCAGACAGGATTTTACTTTTTCTAATTACTTTTTGGCAGGCTTTTGGGAACTGGAAAAGGAGAGGACTTCTTGGCTATCACAAATGCAACAGCATTTGAAACAATATTTCTTTCTTTCTTGTTAAAGGCATTTAGAGGAGAGGACTATTTAGAGTTATCAGGGGAACTACTTAAAACACAAGTCGAGCCAGTAACATCAATGTAAGCTGCAAACAGGCAACTTGAAACCATATAACAAAAACATGACTGGATATTTGTAATGAAATAGGTTTCATCCCCCTTTTTCATTTTATCTTACAACCAGGCAACTTGGAACCTGCCAAAAGAATTCAGAAAAATAGAGCAGAACAATAACAAAAGAAGTTTCTTATTACATTGTGTTAGTTGAAAAATAATCCTATAGTAAGTTTGATAGCAAAAAAGGGAAAAGAAAAAAGAGAAAAAAAAAAAAAAAAAAGAAGAAGAAGAACAAGAGGCACACAGAGGACTCTAACGCAAATAAAGAAACTTCATTTTTGACACAGAACAAGTTTATGGTTGGGGAAAATATAATAAGGAACTGACAAAATTACAAACATGAACTAACTATTTAGTATTTTACTAGTTCTAATATCTACAAAGAGCATTAAATAGAATGCAAAGACTCACCTGTATACAAGTTAATGAACTATTCGTCACCCAATAGACAAGACTTCCCTGCAAAACAATGCAGACATGTTCAATTGAATCTTTACCAGGCCAGGTAGCATAGTGTAGAATGGAGATCATATTTCAGGGTCATCAGTCAGTAATACTAGATAACTTGAACGCCCTTTTAGATTCAAGTAGTTTAGTTTCTCAAATGATGACGTCTGTACTTGGGCAGCATTCACTGCACAATCAAATGGGACTAACCAATCCAGTATTGATAAGTTTCTCAAAGATTATATCTAAGATCACGTCAATGACTCTCTTACTACACCAGACCGTGCAATTTCCCTTACAACGGTTGATTCTGATGTAATGCCTTGGAAAGTGCATAGTATAGCAGAAACTCACAAAAACCGTAGTAATAAAAAGTGAATTACCTGAGGTACACAGTAACAAGTAAAGAGTATAGGCAGCGTCAAGATATCCAAATAGAACTTGTAGTACTGCAAAAGTTGATAGCTCAAATTATTTCCACAACCTAAAATGATTTAACAACTTTTAAAAACCACTTCTAGTAAACTAACAAAAGAAAAAAATACAAACTATCAAGGTGTTAGCAAGGAAAAAGAAATAATATTAGAACACAGTCATAATAATATACTTGTAATGATTAGTTGTCACTACTTACTTTTACTAATATGTCAAGTAGACCAGTTGCTTTGCCAGCAGAAGGTTGTCGGAAGGAAATCTGAAAAGTTAAATAGCCAGGAATTAGCTAAGCTATTACTATTAGCAATCAGAAAAGTTAAATAACCATGAATCAGCTGTTATATTAGTATTAGCTAAACAACTTTCTAATATGCCACAATCAACTGGAAATAAGCATGACTCTAGCATGTTCATCTATGTAACTGTAGTAGGTAAACAACATGCATCATGTAACCACTTGCTGAACGAAAAACAAATTGTGCTTTCATTGTGCACAAATAAACACACGCCCAAGCATGGGTAAATCCTAGCACTATCTCAACAAGGTAAGATACCCTCTTGGAATTTGACCATTGAACAGAGCACAAGCAAGAGATGTATCACTATACATAACTCCAATAGGTACCCATAAACTACCTGAACGTTAGTATAGTGCAGACCAGCAATCACTATGGGGAATATGGAGCCTAAAGCCCCATGAGAGAATTCAGTCAAGTCCTGGAACCAAAGAGTGCCACCCTGAAATGAATGCCATGAAAAAGTTCATATTAATCAAACAAATTCCTAAGAGCTAAAAATAAATTCAGAGCTGCAACATAAAGTAAAAATAATCTCAGTAAAGTGGTGAAGACGAACAAAACATTCAATTACTAAAAGCCACAGCATGAACAGAATTAACTCTATAAAAACTTGAAAATTTAACTTAGCAACACATTTCTAAGTTAATATCAATATTTGCTATTAATCTAGTACATCTAACAGAGGCTTACACAATCAAACCCAGGGTGATGATCCAGAGACATTCTTCGAATACTAGTCATCCACAAGAAAAAGCAAGGGACCTGTTGATGAGTTGAACAACAAGACAAATATAACAATTACTAAAAAAGGCAGTTTTTATAAACTAGCATCCCTCCGCCAATATAGTCCAGATATACCTGCACACAGAAGTATGGAAAGAACCACAAAAATGAGGGACAGCCAATTGCTTTTCTTTTCTCCTGAAACTTCGAAATATGGTCAATATAACTCTTTCCTGAGAAAGGCGGCGGAACTGGCGGTGGCACTACAAGATCAGAGACCATAAAGAACCAAAAGAAAGTTAATTGGAGGTTATACAAAGACCAAAATTCAAAAGTAATAACCACTTTTCTGAGAAGATACTGATTATTGCATGTAGAGTTCAGCACAAGATGGCCAAATCAACAAACTAACTGTGACCTAATTAAGAAATAATTATGAAACGAAATTACTGTATCTTAAGTGAAAAAAAATTGAAACCAAATCAATATAAATAGTGTAAAAAGTTAAAGAACTCACACTGATGAAATAACTCCCCAATTCGTTTCAACTTGTGAAGCTGGAAGATAAGCAGAGGGAACAGAGTAATTCTAAGAGTCAATGTTGAGCAAGCTATGACGATCCACCTGTAATTTTTTTCAATTGAAAACCGAATAGAATTGATCAAGAAAAAGATCAATGATAAAACTTGAACCATATGTATCAATCTATAAACAAAGTAAAAAACTTTAGGATAAAAATCAAAATAAACCTCACCAAGGCAAACCAGTAAAGTCATGGATTCCATCGAGCATCGAAATCACAGCGCGAACAGGAAGGAACGCTTCTTCGCCGGAATTGGCCAAACCGGAATCCAGAAACTTCGACTCGGCGGCGAACTCGGTGACCGAGTCGAGGTCGAAGCCGCCGGGATCGACGAACTCCGAGTCGTCCTCGCAGCGAGTGAAGATAGAGCGAGAAGAGAACGAGCCGAGAGCTCCGGCGAGCGAAACGGCATTGGTGGAGGCGAGGTTGGGTCTGCCCCGGCGGGGAATCGGACGGAGGAGAGAGCTGAGGACGGCGGTGGAGTTAGGGTCAGGGGTAGAGAGACAGTGAAAACGACGAGCGCCACAGAGAGAGGTTGTGGGAATGGAGCGGCGAAGGCGATTAAGAGCCTTGAAGGTCGCCATTAATACGGAGAAACAGAGAGAGTCTCTTCTGCTCTGGGTTTAAGGATTTTAATTTAAACCATTGGAAAGACGACAAAAGCGACGTCGTTTTTCTTTTTTCTTCTCATTTCGTACAGGATAGATACGACTGTCGTTTTTCTTTTTCCTTTTTATTTTTTGCGCCGTTTGAATTGATTACAAGATTTCAAACGAGAAGAAAAAAAATCTCAAACCCTCGAGAAATTATGAGACAAAATTATGGACAATTATTAAAAAACATATGGGAGAAAATAAGAAAAATTCATTTAGATATCTATATTTGAATAATTGTCAATTTGCTTTAGCAAAATAATTGTCAAATTACTAGGCATACTGCAAAATTGAAAGATGTTAATTCTGTCACGTAACTTTTTTTTTTTTTTTAAAGACTAAAAAGGTCAATTAGGTATTTTCAAGTCAATTAATTAAGGACCAGTTAAGCAATTAGTCATTTTAAAGGTAAAATTCTAAAGATTTAGCCATAGTTTTATGAAATTAGGGATTTAGCCATAATATGTAATATTTTTTGTAACATGTAACACACGTATATATGTTACATGTTATAAAAAATATTACTTGTTATGACTAAATCCCTAACTAAATCCTAAAAAATTACCCAAAAATTTGGTTAAATGCCTAAAAATCATTAATTAATCGTTTTAAAAACTACTTAAAAATTAAAATAACTGAAATTATTAAAAAATTATATATATTTTAATTTTTATTAGCGCAAAAATAATTTGAACTTTTGACAGCACATCTACATATGCATTCTCTATAAACAAAATATTCGCAAATATGTTATATATCCTTTTTGTTTTATGGATAATAACTACATACCTTTAATTTTTTTGACATTTTAATTTTATCAAGAAAAGATAGAAATGATATCATTCCTTTGCGCCAAAAATACTACGAATACAAAACTGAATGTATATTCTCAACTCTCACGCAACGTTCCTTGATCACGGCTGTTAGTACTATCATTACCAATAGTGCTGCCAAAACCAATCACTGCCTGATCTGCCGTTCATGTTCACTACGAAGAAGAAGAAGACTTGATGTGGAAGTGCATGGTGAGGAAGATTTCGTCGAATTTGCAGAAGCTGGCTGTCTAATTCGCAATACTCGTTCTTTTGACCCGTCGCGTCACATCGCGCCTCTTCCTGTTCACCGACGGGAAGAGCTTTTCTAAGAATAGCTCCATTGAAGTAACTCCTCCGGCTGCCGATACAGTCGACGTTAACACAAAACATACCGAACAACGAGTGGACATGCAAAAAATATAGCTGGTGGATTTGTGTACAAAACTCAATTTTTTCTTGCACTCACTTTTTTTTCCCATATGTAACACAGTATATCACTACTGATTGATCCTAACCTCACAAATTCGCTCTTTATCATTTCAATAAGTTGGTTCTTGATAAAATAACTAAATTGTTATATATTTGTTTGTAAACTATCATTCATTACAATGGACAGATTTGGGTCATTTTCGTGCACGATTCTGAACTCCACAGATTCACTAAACAACGTAATAAATCATAGAAATCCCTCTAACGCACATACCTACCTTCATATCGACTATTGCACAAAGTGGGACCGCCCAATATGTAACACAAATAACTTCGCGCATTCAGGATTTCAATGGAGTAGATTAGTATTGATCTATTGAAATGTGAGTAATGAATATATGTAACATCTTAAAGTTTCTTAACAATTAGTTCAAAGGATGACATACAACAGATCTGTTGCCAATAGAAGCAACAATAACCAACTCAAGTGAAGAGGGAAAAAATACCAAGTTTCTTATGAATCTTTCGCCAAAGCAATCTATAACAAGATTGATCTCCAAGCATCTATTGCAGCTTCATCAGCATCATTGTAGTTTCTGATTATCGATCACTGATCGCAATATACACACGAGACCGAGCAGTTATTACAATATACAATGGTATACTTCTGCCGATATTACGAGGAGACATGCATTTTCTCTTGTAGCATTTCATCACATCTCTATGTCTTCCAGGTCCGGCAGAGGGAAGCGAAGGATTGCTGCGATGCCAGTTAGCTGTGCCAGCTCTGTTCATTCATATGATAATTAGTAGCTCGATAAGGAACGGCATTTTTCAAGCCGGCCTTTACAACGGAACAGAACTGAAGATACAGAACGGTGTTACTTACGTTCTCCTGAGACGTGCAAAGATGAAAATATATGAACAGCACCGCCCGAATCCTTCACTGATTCGACTAAATTTACATACTTTCGCCTGGTTGCTACATCAGCATTTCTGTCCACCAAAAACATTTACTTACTAGTCCACTATATGGGCGTCTAAATACAGTTCAAGATACAGAAAGAATAAATGTGTAGTATTAGTAAGAGGAAAGAAGCAACTAGCAAACATAAGATTGGCGTAGTCTAATTCGAATGAAGACGAAGAATGGTGAAATCTGGTATAAATAACCAGGTAAAGAAATTTAATTCATCACTATTACTACTAACATGTGATTAAAATATGCCATTTAGCTGGAAATATTAAAAAATAAAGACCCCTTCTAAAATTTTCGCACCTAAAGAGATCGTCTGTGATCAGGAGTGTTTGGACAGCCAAACGTTCATGGGCAACCTCAACATGCTTTGGTCCGTAGCATGCTCGAGCTGGATCCTGTAAACCATGACAAGTTCTCAAAAGTGACAAGAAAAGGTAATTATTTATCATAGGCCAGAGGTTGATATTAACAGATAAAAAACACAGAAATTGCAATAGAAATAGAAAGTAGAAAGTAAAAAGAACTGACATTTGAAAGCATGCTGAAGAAGTCCTGCAGAGCTCGAACCTGAAAAAAAAAAAATTGAGTTGAGCAATCAACCATGGATAGATATTTTGTTTCTTTCTTTTGCACGCACATCTATATGCATGCTCTTGTAGCATGACAAACACCAGGACAAGAATGGGAAAAGGTTAAAATCACTTATTAGCACTTCACTAAAAGAAACAAGAATTATTCTAACCAAACCGGATAAAATACCTCCTGTGCTGCTTTGGTATCCTTGATCATATTCATGACATTGGGTGCATCCAAAACCTCTCTCAAACTATGCCTGTGTAGAAAAATATGGATATTATATGATAATTCGGAAAAAATAAATAATGTCAAATAACAGAATATGATTTAAATTGTGTAAAAATTATTTATTTTTTTCTTTTTGGGAATTTTTTAAACTGACGGAAAACAATAACAAGACTTCAAATTCTCAGATTCCATAATAGCTTATTTGTGACTCATCTGGCATGAACAGAGCACAGAGCCACCAGACAAATAAAATAACCATACTTGTAGCCGGAGCTGGTGTGCACGAGAAGTATGCGTGACTTGTTTTCAATAATAGGTCTCAGTTGTCTTCTCTCTGCCTCCAAAAGCAAGTGCCGATGAAACTGATCCTGAAATAAATTAAAGAAACCATGCATTAGTTTTGTGAACTCTGAACTCTAAACCTAATTTCCAAAGTCGTTAACTCAAAAATTAGCTAGCAAAGGAAATGAAATAAAAAATAGAAGAGACTACAAAAGACTTGATTCAGACCTTTGTAAAACCTGGGCTGGCTATCACAGCACATCGAATAACATTGAAATCAACATGCTTCAGAAATGCCTAAAAAGTAAGGGGAATATCTTAGACACAGCAGATGCTCCTCGTAATTCAAAATTTTTTAAACCACAGTGTAAAGCTACATTACATAAACGAACTCAAGTCACCTGTAAAACATTCTCAAAGAATTTCTTTAATGCCTGCAAAAAGGAAACAGGTTAGTGAATGTGGAATCTTAATTCACAAGTTATTTGCACTGCAACTCCTAGCATGGGTTGAACAAATAAGTTAACAAGGATAAAGAAAACAAAAAACAAAAAAAAAACAAAAAAGGAAGCCAAAAAGGTACCGATTCATAACCAGCAATCGCAGGTCCATGCTTGCGTGGAATTGAAGTTTCTATTCGTGCACGAGTAGTTGTCATACTGTAGTCAAAGAATTAGAAGTCAAATTTCGCTTGAACTATAACATAGCACCCAAAAAACAAAAAGAACGATCTCATTTTGCGAGGAAAACGATAGCATTCTACTTCACAATGGTCACTACTCATAAGGGAGAGAAAAGCTGGCACAAAAGTAATATATAAGTGGAAGTTTTAAAAGGATTGAATCAGAAAACAGCTTTGTCACCGCGCATAAGCTTATAACAAGGAATGAGGAGACATAAGATAAATAATGTTTCCAAAGGTCAAAATACCTTTTACCCACAAGAAGAATATGTGCTAATCCTTCTTGCATCAAAACAACAGCTAAATCTGCACTCGCAGCGGGATCTGAAATGTATGGGGATTAATGCCTGACTTAACTCTTCACTCTTAATAGCAAAAACTTCATGACAGAAAAGAAAAATGTCCATGATTCCCAGGATGATACTGATAAAACTAAATAAAATAACAACTTAATTGTTCTCAGTCCATATATGTAAATCTGGAAAATTGCAGGACTCATACAGCTTACCAGCGGCCTGTTGAAGTACATCTAATGCCAACGAATCCCAAACATCCTGAAGCATTGACAATATAGCTATTAACAAGTATTTTCTGGATTAACAGCATATAAGCAAACACAAAACATGGACATCAGATAAAGAAGAAAATTGACAACATATTATGGACACAAATCAGGCAAAGAAAAGAAAGTACAAAATATATCTGATAGACAGATAAAAAATAATTAGCAATAGAAGTATACCTTTCTCAACACAAAAGGTCGATTCACCTCAAGCTCTAAAGTATGAAACGCTCCGATCTGCAGTGAGACACATAAATTTAATACACGAGCGAGTGAGATTCAATAAAGTGTGAGCTCAGGTCGATACAACATTTACCTTTACATGTTCATTCTCCAAAATATTCTTTCCACGGATACGCAGGACAGAACCTACCATGTCATAATCTGCAACCTAAGAAACAATAACACATACCGTGTCCACACATATAAGATCACGAGCCAAAATGACAACAAAGATCTTTCTCAATTTATATGTTTTGTTATGACATCTACAACATAGAACCAAAAGTAAAACAAAATCGACTTTACCATTATAAAATAAATAAATAAATAAAATAAAAATAAAAAGCTTAAATTTATATACGCTAAAGCATATTTTTTTTGTTAAATACCTCTTCAACTTTGATTTCTAACTTAAGCTTCACACGCTCAGCATCTCTCCCACCAGAAGCAGCTTGTCTAAGAACTTTCCTATTGATTAAAAATTGCACAGCTATTATCATTTAGATTGCTAAAGGAATAAAGTAGAATTTACTACAACATTGACGTCAATATGTTATGTTTTCCATAATCTCGGGCATAACATTCCCGAAAATGCGAAAATTCAATCAGGTTCAGAACAGGTCTCTGCACAACCAATTCACATGAAAAAAATTTCGGAGAAACAAACAGAGAGAGAAAATGATACCTCACAGTGACCGCCATGACGGAGTCTCCAGGAACAATCAAGTTATAAGCATACCACAAATCTTCCGAATCAACCGGAACCATCTGCAACAGCAACCGCGAAATCGGAAATAACAATTACACGGGTTTCAGGGGGAAAAAAAAAAAAAAAACACTGTGAAGAAAGAACCTTGACGCTGCCAGGTCCGTTACGGACAAGGTCTCTGCGGACAATTCTCATGGCGGTTCTTCACAAGTTTCTGTGAATTGGATTTCTCAGAAAAAGACGAGCAGAGAGAGAGAGAGTTGTGTGATTGCGTGAAGTGAAGGAAGGTTGAACCGGAATGGGAAGCCAAAGAACTGAACCGCTCAGCGTGGTGACGGGAATTGGGAACCGGAGGTTCTGGGGGGATTGGGCCTTAAGCCCATGACTTGTTGTTGCTGACTAAACCAGCCCAATTACATTATTGGGCCTAATCTTCAGCTATATCGACATATCCAAGCCCAGCCCTAAAATAAAAGTTCGCAGGTAAAAAGAGAAGAGAAGATTGCAACAACAAAAAGAGAGAAAAAAAAAAAAAAGAGCAAAAACAAGATATGAAGTGGCACATTGACAATGGGCAACACAGCGGCCTATCACAAGTGGAGAAGCGCAACGTAGCCACGTTGAAATGCGTAACCAAATCCAAACCTGCATTTTTGCATGTCACATGCAATATTCCGAATCAAAAAATAAAAATAAAAATAAAAAAAACGCACACATACGTTGTTCTGTGCTTAGCCCTGCAACTGTCACTGCCCTCTTCCCAACGCGTGTCATTTAAGTCCTAATCTCAATCTCTATTTCCTTCTTTCACTCAAACCAAAACCCTCTCTCTTCTCTGGGTTTTCTCTTGCCGTTTTTTGACAAACCCGACCTGCTAATTGCCATGAATTCAAGCGACCAAACCAACTAGCAAACCACATATCTACAATTTCACAGTTCAAGTCAGGTACGAAACAAACTTCCCTCTCTCTCTCTCTCTCTCTCTCTCTCTCTCTCTCTCTCTCTCTTCCGGATTTGTATGTGTGTTTATAGTTTGACCGATGTTTGTGATCTGTATATAGGATATGGAGGGACAAAGAGGAGAGTACTGGGAAATGGAAGAGTACGGATCTGAAGAGAACGACAGAGAGAAAGTGAGTTGGGTATTGGACAAAGGAATTATTGGGCTTGGAAAGAAAATACTCTTCACTGGGTTAGTGATTTCCACTGCACCACTGACTCTACCACCTCTGGTGGTGATATCTGCAATTGGGCTTGTCGTTTCGATCCCTTCCGGGATTTTCTTGGCCAGCTATTGTTTCTCCGAGATGCTCATGAGAAAGCTTCTTCCAATTCCTGATCAAGAAGAAGAAGAAACAGATAAGCACAGAGGCTTGAAGAGAAAGACCGAATCGGAGGATTTAGAAGATAGAAACGTTGATTTTGCCGTGGAGGAAAATGGGGTTGTGGGAAAAGACGAAGTGGAGGAGAGTGATGAGAGATTATTGGAAGAGCCTGTGGTTATTGAAGAGATTATTGTGGAAGAGATTGAGCCTGGTGGTGGAGAAGAAGAAGTGGTTCAAGTGACCACTGTGGTGGTTGTTGAAGAGAAATCAGAGAATAGCGTTGAAGAGAAGGAGAGTGAAAATGAGATAAAGGGTTTAGCGGAAGAGACCAAGGATGAGGGAAAAACTGCTGATGAAAATAAAACTCCTCAAGGTAATAAAAGGGTTTTTTTTTAGTTCTTTAACTATTGAACTGTCCTTAAATTGGTTCCTGATTTACAAAACCGTTCAGTTTTAATCTTCTTAATTAATATCGTCAGAGAATATATTGTAGAGCTAACATGTTGATGAGAGATTTTCCAGTGCTCTCTAATTTGTGGGGAACTTTAGCAGATGTGAGAGCCGATGAATGGCTTCCTAATTTAGGGATGTTGTGAGAATTGGAGATTAATATGGATTTAGCCTATTCGTTTGAAACATAGCAAAGTGTTCAAATCTTTACTAGTGATGTGTTGTGGACTAGCTAGACTTTCTGCTTAAGTATTGCCTTATTCAGATAATGTCTCGTTTCCTGTAATAAATATTATATAAACGCTAAGAATGTTAATATACATGGTCATTTGTTTTGGTATTTGGTCAATTTTGTGGACTTTGGTCATTTTGATTGAAGCTTTTGTTCCAATGATTTTGCTATGAATCATGCAGAAATTTCAACATCCAAGGATGATCAGAGTGCAATTAGTACAACCAAGGGTGATGAAAGTGCTGTTAGTACTACCACTGAGCTTCCTCTTTCACAAGGGGCTGAGGAAACCAAAAATCAAGCCGGGATTTCTTCCGAAAAGGCGGACCAAACTACACCTTCCAACAACGAGGTCAGAATTTGTTTTTTATTTTCTTTTTTTATGGGAATGAATGAACACTGATCAATGAAAATGAGCAACTATTAAGTGCACACGGTAGTTGATTAGAATTCGCAACCTCATGCTATATGTTTAGGCAAAGAAGAAGAAGAATGTGAAAAAGAAGCCGGTGGCGTCGCAGCAACCACAAACGCAGAAGGTTTCACACAGTCGCCGGACTTAAACTAGTAGAAAATTTTTCATCCTAGACTTTGCTGTGATGGTTTTTTTGTGTTCAATAAATTCATTTGCATGTATTGCTCTCGATTGCCAAGCTCGTAGTTAGTACCTTGCTTTTCTCCTTCAAATATATTGGTATTATGGGGTTTTAACTCCTTCTAGCTAGTTAGTAGTTTTCAGTTTGAGATGTTCCATATTCAATAGAGCTACCAAGCTTTTGTTGCCTCTGGAAGAAGTAGGATTTGAATGTGTTACTCTGAGAGTGATCTTTATGGGATTGATGAGAAGATTGTGTTGAAAGAGATGCTATGTTTGAGTTTTACGTGTCTGACCAATTTCCAGAACTCGGATTAAAGAGGAAAGTAAATTTCACAACTGATCAAACCCTTGATTCGTATATTGGAATATGTTTTGAAGATAAAGTTTTAGTTGATATTTATACATAGATAACTTTGCAATAAACCTTCTAAAGAAAAAAAAAAAATATGATTGCTCAATCGTGAATCTCACTTTGGTGCATCCAACCTTAGATTGAATTTGGGTGAAAAATGAAACCATAATAATGGGTGATCAGATATCATTTTTAGTGTATACCTGAACTACTTTTTCATGGCTTAAAATCTTACTCTGAGCCATGATTGTAAATGATTTCCCTGTAGTTGCAGATAACTTGTTACAAATTATTAATCAGAAACTGAAACCATTAATTATGAAAGAGGAAAAGCGTTGTTAAAGAAACACTTTTCCTAAACCTTGTTAGTTCAATCTGAGCACTCTCAGACAATAAAACAAAACCCCTCAGACCTACATGCTTTTAGAGATTTGAGGTCATAATTAGCGTCATCAAAACTGCTAAAATTGAAAACTGGGCAGCGACATTATTCTCTAACTTACAATTTAGGCCTAATTTGGCCTCAACTTTGTGTCATTTAATTTAAACAGAATATATTATTGTCTTTGATGTTGCAGGTATTGTATGACGAGCAGGGGATATGGGAGCAGATTGAAGCAGTGAGAAAAATAGTGGGATACAAAGCCACACTCCAAAAGACAAGCATTGAAGAATTAAAGGCTCTCTACATCTTCACCGGCGTCGAGCCACCGGCATCGTTCAAAGAGCTTTCCGATCTCGCGGACGTTAATAACAAGCTCCAGTTTCTTAAGTCTATAATCGGGGTTAATTAGGACTCTAATACTATGTGGGTTTTTTTTTTTTTTTTTTTCAGCTTTGGTAGAACATAGATTACTTAGCTGTCGTTTTCTGGTGAAGATACGAACAAAATGTCGTTTTTCTTGTTTCCCTCAGCTTTGTTGTTGGAAGGGTGGAACATATTATTTTGAGTAATTTTGAAGATGTTTGTTGTTGAATGATGTCGTTCTTTGTTGAAGTAAAACGGAGATGTGTAGTTTCCTAAGGGCTAAACGACAGTTGGGATGGGAGAGGAAACATGTCGTATGACAGTGTCGTTTGGTAGAAAAGAAATCTGAAACGACAATCAGACTCTGTACTAAGTCGTTTACATGGAAAGCGACATCTATGGACTGAATTGTTTTTCCAGAAGACGTATCGCATGAATGGAAGACAGAAGACTACCGTTTTGGAAATAAACATGCTACATGATACGTGGTTGACGTGAAAAACGACAATATTGAGGCTAGGAATTATGAGTTATGACATTGACATCCCATATATGTGGCGAAACTAGTACTACCTACCGTCGGTGATTGCACTGTCTTTTGACGAGAAATCAAATTTTCACATTTCCTCAAAGATAATAATAATAATTTTGTCGTTTGGAAGTAATAAACAAATGGTCGTGAATCGGGATAACCGTTGGAAGACAAACGACATGTTGTGAGATAAAAACGACATGTCAGAATGCAATTGTCGTTTTCCTATAAACGACATGTATTGATGAATAGATATTGCAATTGCATATCCTTTTTTTTCCTATTCATTCGAGAAAAGCGAAAGCCACTTATCTTCCGCGTCAGAAGTCAGAACTATATATGTCACTTCGGAGAATTTAAAAAAAAAAAAAAAAAAACACGTCTTTTCTTACTTGGACGACATGTCGTTTTCTCGGTTTAAGCCCAATTTGGGACCGATCAGCTCCAACACGTGGGAGAAGAAGATACGTACGAGAAAATAGGCAATGAAATGAACGGAGATTTGTTGCGTTATGCGTGTCGGCCTTGAGACTTGAGAGAGACGAAGTTTCAGCCAAAAAGAAAAAAACACACCAAAAAAAAAAAAGCCACAGAGAGAGAGACGGAGAGACCAAAACGAATCACAGTTGTAGCACAAACAAAAGCATCGTCGCTCACGGACCCAGACTCCTTTGACTATTTCTATCTATTTTTCCATTTTCATTTTTTTTCTTTGGGTTTTTAGAGAGAGAGAGAGAGCGAAGAAATCGGTTCGGAAGTATTATTTTATAATTAATAGCACATGTATATACATGTATAGATATAGATATAGATATATTTATGAAGGAGTGAATGAGAAACCCGCCATCTCTGCTATCTCTTACAGTTGACTCGGCTCTCCTCAATCTCTCCAACATCTCCGATCTCTCTCCTCTCCCCGATCACATCCTCATCGACCTTTTTCTGGTTAGTGTTCGATTCTTTTCTTTTACTATTTAATTGATGTTTTTTTTTTTTTGGGTAGCTTCTTAAATCTGCTATTGTTCAAGGTATTCAACTTTTTCTGTAGAAATTTTGGAGCTTTGTTGCAATTTTGGTAATTGAAATTATTGGGATTCTGAATCAGTTGAATGGTAAAAGAGAATGAAATTTCAAATAAGAGCAATTTTGGATTGACCGATGAGAGTACAAAACTAGTTAACGTTGTACTTTATGGCCCACATTCTTTGGCCTTGGATTTAGATCAATAAGCAAATGATCAATCGGTTGTTGATCAATCTTTTCGGTCTATTTTTTTTATTGAATTGTTGATCAGTAGTTAGAATCTTTTGCAAATGATTGTGATGCCCAACATTCTAAATCTGAAGATTAATTTCTATGAACCCATCAATTTTAGCAACTACTCAAAACTTTCTTTTAATTTCGTTGAGAAATATTAACAAACACTAACTGTGTAAATTTCAGTTCTTTTTTATTTTTATTTATGTTGTTGCCTTGCTATGACTACTTTGATCTTACATTAATGAATTGTGTTGTTTGTTTTAGTATTTTGTTGTCCTAAGATATTGTCATGCCACTTTGCATTTTGCCCATTTACATATTTTGAGTGCTTGATCATACTTATCATCTTGTAGAAAACATTGAAAGCTGGGAAGCTTAACGAGAAAGTTCTGAAGCTGTTTATTGACACTGGAAAAGAGGAAGTCCTTGCACTGATTCGGGCCCTTAACATCCGGCAATCTCTCACTCCTGTACTTCCTACTAGTAAGTCGATAGTCAAAGAACTTCTGTCTTTTTTATCTCTCTTTTTGGTCTTTTTTTTTTAGCCAGTCTTTTCATTTTCTTGTAACTTCATCAAGCTTTGTGCTAATAGTTGAGAGTTGCACTTTCTGACCTTCAAATTTTACTTCAGGATGTTCAGAAAGGTTCTAAATTTGGTACCGATTGTGTGATTGTTCTGGGAAAAAACGTCAAGTGCATAAAGAAGGAGGCACAGATTTTTATTTTTGTTATCTAAGATTGTTGAAAGATGTCTGACTCAACCATTAAGGTCAGGGATGATGAGATTGACATTGTGATCGCTGCCCTCCGCTCTGACCTGACGTCGTTCATGGATGCTTGGAAACAAGTATTCTCTCGGTTCCACCTGATTGTAGTTAAAGACCCTGATCTGAAAGAGGAGCTCAAGATACCTGAAGGCTTTAATGTCGATGTCTTTACAAAAACCGACATAGATCGAGTGGTGGGCTCTTCATCCATTCTCTTCTCTGGCTACTCGTGCCGGTACTTTGGCTTCCTTGTATCACGCAAGAAATACATTGTCTCTGTCGATGATGATTGCATCCCAGCCAACGACAACAATGGCTGTTTTGTGGATATCGTGGCCCAGCATGTCACCAACTTGGCAACTCCGGCCACTCCTTTCTTTTTCAACACACTTTACGACCCTTACCGGAAGGGAGCAGACTTTGTCCGTGGTTACCCCTTTAGTCTCCGGAGTGGGGTTACATGTGTTCTGTCATGTGGACTGTGGCTGAATTTGGCCGACTTTGATGCACCAACACAAGCTCTCAAACCAGATCAGAGAAACTCGCGGTACGTTGATGCTGTGCTGACTGTTCCATCAAGGGCCATGATGCCCTTGAGCGGAATCAACATTGCCTTCGACCGTGAGATGATTGGGCCAGCTCTTTTCCCAGCTTTAAGGCTGGCAGGGGAAGGAAAGTTCAGGTGGGAGACAATGGAAGACATTTGGTCCGGATTGTGTGTGAAGGTTATCTGTGACCATCTCGGTCTCGGAGTGAAAACCGGGCTGCCGTACGTGTGGAGGACAGAGAGGGGCAATGCCATTGACAGCTTGAGAAAAGAGTGGGAAGGTGTGAAGCTGATGGAGGAAGTGGTTCCTTTCTTTCAGTCGCTGCGGCTAAAACGAACAACGGTCAAAGCGGAGGACTGTGTCCTTGAGATCGCAAAAGAAGTGAAGGAGCAGCTGGGAAAGGTGGATCCGGTATTCAGCCGCGCAGCCGAGGCGATGGTGGATTGGGCACGGCTCTGGAGAGCAGTGGGAACTACTTCTTCCTGAACCTGATGACGATATTGCTTTCACAAACGTTTTGTTTTAAATTTTCATGATGGGCTCTTGAATGTTTGCGTTTTGTTGCCCCATTGTCACTAACTCGTAGCTGACAATCATTTAATATGATGATGTGTTGGGGCAGGAATAAATTAATGGCATAGTGACTTCTGCTATTAAGGAGTTTTTACAATTCCTTCTATATTATGTTACATTGCAATTTGATTGTATTGATAAAATCAAGTTTGTTTTCTTTTTACCCCTTGCTTTTAGAGATTGAAGGAATTGGAGGATAAGCATCAAGCAGAAGTTTCATGATTTTGGCTCAATTCTCTCACACTCTCTCTATTTCACTTCCAAAAGCGCTTATTATTCTCTAGAGTAATGGATAACAATGTTGCCCAATAATGCAAGATCACCAAGCTACACATCTTAATTATTAATACTATACTAAGTACTAAACATGCTTCTGAAAAAACAAATTAATCATATTTCAAACCATGTTGGAACGCAGTGATATCTTATTCTCCAAAATGACATACATACGATCAATTTTATTTCCACGCTTGAGAATTGTTAGGGTTCCGAAATCTGTAGCAATGGTCAACACTCAACAGAATATAAATCCACAAATGGTTATCCAATTTTTCACCCCAAAAAAAAAAAAAAGATTTTTCTTTTCGTTTCGAATCACAGATCTTTAGTACGATAAAATGAGATAGGTCCTACTTCCCTTCATGGGCCTCAATTTATTTCTACATGTAATAGCTCATAACTAAACTGAAATATGAAATTTGCCTAATCATGAATGCAATAACTGAGCTGACAAAGCAATGCACAAGCCAACATGTAACATTATATATATATATATATATATATATATATATATATGTGTGTGTGTGTGTGTGTGTGTACGAGAGAGACTGCACGAACCCACCTGCCAAGTACATTCCACAATTCTAAAACCAAATACAAAAGCTGGAAAAGAAAAAAAAAATTACAAGATGGACCATAAAAATAGTCCTGAAATACTGGGTCGTAATTGACACTCGCGGATAGTTTCTAGCCAATCATCTGCGAAGAATGCTCTCATTACACACACAAATAGCATTTCCTACTTTTATATATACCCACCACTCTCGAGACAAAATCCTCAGTTGAAAGAAAGAGAGAAGAGAAGAATTATAAAGGAACAAGAGACAAAGATGTCAACCTCAAACCTAATGAACAGCCTTCTAAAATCTGCTCAAGTTGGAGCAGCTAATGTAAGAAGCACCAACAATCCCACTCTGCTTTTGGCTGCTTCAAGAAGACATGTTCATGTAAGTCAAACACACTCTTTGTAATTTTTAACTTGAGTTCGATTGGTCTAACAATATCGGTATCAACACTAATCCATATTTGTTGCCCTTTTCCCAATATATATTGGCAGTCAAGTTTACACCAACAAGCTTCGGTGAGTGATTCACTCAAAGAAGGGGCAAATCAGGTAAGTGAGACAAAAGGGACATGTAATTTTTTTTTTTTTTTATATGTAAAGAGCAAAGCTATGTAGCACCATATATATATGTGTGTACCTTTTTTTTTTTTTTTTTTGGCTACGAGTGTTATATGTGTACTTGTCTTCACATCAAGAGTAACTCTAACCATTGTCCAAATAGTTAAATATATATCAAAGTGACGGATGATTTAGGACTCCATTCAATCACAGTTTATTGCACAATTTTGGAGTGTGGATACAACACTGTTCATTTTGTTCTGCTTTAGTCTAATTTTTTTTATATTATTTTCAATTTTATCTTTATTGTCACACTTATTATTAGAGTTTTATTTTTACACTTTAGAGTTATTTTTATCCTTATATTTTGTATTCCTGTTGTATCTATTTTTGAACCGTTGGTAATTTTAAATTAAAATAAAAAGAAAGAGAATATCCATGTTGATATGTAAATTTTAGTGCATGCATTGGAGATAGTTTCACTTCACTATTAATTTATTGTGAAAATTACACTGTTCTATACTGATAGTCCGACATGGCCTTAATTAAAACGTTTGCTAATGAAAATATATAGGTGACAGAGAAGGCAAAGGATGTAGCCGGAGAAGTTTCTGGGAAGGCCCAAGAGGCCGCCGAGAAGGCGAAGAAGACGGCAGAGGACACGTGGGATTCAACCAAAAACGCGGCTCAAAATGCCAAAGAAAAAGTGCAGAACAGGAAAGAGGCGTCCAAGGAATATGTCAAAGAACATGCAGATCAAGTCAAGAAGAGCATGAACACCAAGGAGTGATTTTTTTTTCTTTTTTTTTACCCTCTGAAAATCGTCTCAAGTTTAAGCTTCTCTCTAATAATACCTTGCTTAATTTGCCTTTTGCTTCCCTTTTTTTTTTTTTCCCTTCAATTTTTAGCATTTATTATTACTATTCAGGAGAGTATTATAGTTTTTACTTTTTAGTACGTATACTTTTAACCACATGTTGTGGACGTTATTCAATCGTCAATAAAAGCTATGTCAGTTTGTCTACGGTAAATCTAATTTAGATTAAAAAAAATTTCATGTAACGGATGGTGTTATTGGTTGTTTATTACGGGCTGTAAAATTTTAATTAGACCAGCTAATTAGATAAACGTTGATTGAGCTAGCTGGGTTCTCTCTACATAAACAGCTCTAGGTTCAAGGACAGAAATAGTAACATCACTATCTGTAGAAGTATGTATTCAATAAACAATGAAGAAAAGTATTGATAAATCGCCCGTGGAAATAGTGGTAACAAAAATTATGCAAAATCTACAGATGATTTTTTTTTTCCAATTTAGATATTGGAATAATAATAATAATTATAGAATTTTCAAAAGTATAGAAATTTAAAAAGTATCCATTAATAGCAACATAAACCATTTGTTTTGTAATAAATCATATAGAAAACTGAAAGCAAGTCTTCTATGGATTTAATATTTTTAAGCTTCTATCTTATTTTCGACAATATTAGCAACTTATAGGTCATATGATACACAATTAATGCATTATAGTAGTATTTTATGAATTGTTATAGTCAACAAAAAAAGAGATCTAATAACATTTTAAATTATAAGAAAATAAGAAAACTCTTAGTCTTTTTTCTTTTTTTGATATTTCTTGATATAATAAAAAAATTACACTTCGACCATCATAACATGTATTTTGTCAAAACTGTTCAAATATTTCTGAATATATATATATATATTTTTTTTTTAATTTAGGTAATTGCTTTATCCTTAAACTATCAAATTATTACATTTTCAATTTTTTTTATTAAATTAATAATACACTTTACCATTGTTCAACATTTAAAATCTCAATTAACGAAAGCCTTGGCAAACTACTTTCTAATTCTATGAAGTCAAAAGGCTCAACTGATATCAATATAAGTTTGGTCCATATGGTAAGGAAAAGAGCATGGGTACACACCATCAACTAAAATAATACTACTAATATTATCAAGATAAAAGATTGTTGAAAAGGGGAAAAAAAAGAATTTTTATGAGATTTTCGATTGTTTTTTAAAACTTTATTATTCCATAATTTTAACGCGTGTCCCAGAGAATAAAATCCAAAATGAACTGCTCACAAGTAAAAACCTTACTCTAGTAACTGTCATGTTATTGGGTTAACAAGATTACGATTAAATGCGATTATTTAAGTTGTGTAACGTCATTCACCACGTGTTACTTAACGGAAAGTAAAAGAAAATTTAACGGGCCGTTAATCGCTTTTGATATATAAGGATTTCATCAATCTTTTTTCAGAGGCAGGCTAGCATTGTTATGTGAGAACGACTAGCTAGGTTAAAATATCTTATATAAAAGTGAGTCATGGAGTCATTATTCGGCGCGCTAGGGCTTTTGCATCTGCGAGAAAATGTAATTCATCGACTAGTAGGTATAATTAGATTTTTCGATTTTTTTTCTTAATGAATTAGATCGTCTTGCACCATTGATCAATGCAGGCGACTTGTCGGCCAAAATTTATTTATTTTTTTCTATTATAAATTTAATTTTCTTTTTGAATTGCTTGGTTTTATCAAATTTTCTCGGGAATTTTTAAATCCAGTGAATCATTTAGAGAGTGTTAAAATATTTTCTAATTTTTCATAAATACATTATTATGATCCGATGTGAATGTGTATCACAAATATTGTTGAATTAAAAAAATGAATTAATATTTTTTTCTTGTTCTTGACTGATTGAATTTTCTTGGAATTCTTAAACTCATTGCGTCGATCAAAACATCTAATAAGATTTCTTTTTCCAAATTTGTGAATTTATTATTGTTTTTGTGTCGTTAACATATGCAGATTGCCCCGTGTTAACCCTTTCTTTTTTATAATTATTCTTTGAATGTTTCCCTTTTTTTTTTTTTTTTTTTTGCTCGACGAAATTCCTTGGATTAAATTAATAAACTGCCCTAAAAAATCATATATCTGAAGGTATAAAAAGATTAACAATTTTGATCAAAGGTTTCATTTCTGCCGTGGATTTAGACAGAATTACTAAACAAATAAAGCATTTGTACGAGTACATTTTATATCATTATTCTTTTTAATGAATTCTTTGGATTTTCCATTATTAACGTTATTTTTCGCTTTTAAAATTTTTGTTTTTACATAATTTATTGATTGTTTTATCGTTCTAAATTTTGTAAAATCTATAAATTGTTATCTTATTCATGATTAGGAAGAATGTCATTGAGACAACAACAATCAGACAACAAGGTGTTTGGCCAAGGACGCGGTTGCCCTGAAAATTGGAAAAAAAAAAAAAAAATCAATATGTGAGGATTCTACGTATATGGTAGCAAGTTTAATTTTGATCTAAATTTATTTATTTCCTATTAATATTTTCAAAACTGTGCCCATTATGGTTGTTTCACACCCATGAAATCCCATATAAAGCATTTTTCATTATGTAAAATTAACCAAAATCATTTTAATTAATTGATTTGTTTATTTGTTTTTGTTTAAGCAGGAATGGAAAACAAATTCAACCAGAATCCAAAATCTTTTTGCCTTTCCAGGCAGGTATGGATAACATTTTTAAAAAGTTACCATAACATATATTAGAAATTTAGAATTACAAATACAGTGGGTTTTTATTTCTGATATAATGAGATTTTTTTATTTTTATTTTTTTTTTGAGAAAACTGATATAATGAGATTTTAGAGACACATGTAAGCATGCAAAACTTGATTCTATCAGATTACTCTTTTCAAATTTAGCCATACAAGTGTTCGAACAAAATCCAAAAAATGGATTCTCAATTAGTGACAAACTAACAATTTAAAAGTCTTTTTAGATTTTATTTTCCTCTCTGTATATTAATTGCAATAACTTTACTTTCTATCTTCTCAACTTTTTTACCTCTGTCATTCTACTATAAATAGATGTGATCCATTCATATTAGAGAACAAGCTACTCTTAAGTGTCTCAGCAAAAAAAAATTAATATTACTCTTAAGGGTTTCACCAATTGTTAGTTTTCATTCCTCTCGTTTTTTGTTCAGACATTTTTGCAACTCGCAATGCTAAATGTTTTTTTTTTTTCTCCTTTTTTAAACTTCAATCAGACAAATAAATAGTCGTTTTATACAATTCTTTTCTCTGTTTGTTTTATATACTGCTCAGCAGCATTTTTCAAATAGCCTATTTGAAGTCCTATTGCTTTTGGTAGTTCATAGCTAATGACATTAATTTATAACTCTACCGGCCACATTTTAGTTGATAAACTAGTTCCTTAGAGAACCAATCGTTTCACTTCTTTCTTTCTTTATCTTTTCATTTTTTTTTTCTTTTTGCTATGTTTGTCATTCTTTTTACTTAATTGATTATCTTCTACAATATAGCTGCTCTATAGATTTTTGCATTTTTTCTCCAGGAACTCGGATTCAATTTGATTCGAGATGTCGAACATTCCACCCCAAGGAGCCTATGGTTACCATGATGATATGTCACATCAAATGATCGAAACCGTAAAATCTCATGATGAATTTGAATAGTCAATACTAATTATAATTTGTGATTTATTTATGGCCATTTAGACCAAAATATATTTTTTCTCAAAATATGAAAATTGATTTTCGCTTCGCAGGCGAATGAGGGGCAGGAGCAGCCCGATAATTCATTTTCTTCTTCCCTGAACATGGCTATTTCCATTAAACCTAGGTCCTCCTCACTTCAAGAATATGTTTGTTTCCATTTAAAAAAATGTCTATCTACACTTTTCTTTTTTGTCATTGTCATGAATTTAAACATGTCATTAATTAGTAGCTAATACTATGCATGTCATTCACAACTTGACTATGTACATGACTTCATACTAATTGGGCATTATTTCTCTAATAAGAAAAAAAATTATTTGCATACCAAGTATAAGCACCTTTTAATTTTTTGTTGAAACTCAATCTTCAAATAATCATTGAGGCTATTTTTCTTCTTAATGCTAGGGCTAGGCGCCCGTCCATATTTCACATTGGCGGTGACAGCCCTCCCCATCTTAGCAATCCACATTCTCAACAGGCGGGTTTATCGCTCACTATTCCGCCGCCAACAGGGACAACAAACATCTTTCCCCCGATTTCGGTATGATTTTTTTCCCCTAGGTTTTTCTCAAAATTTTCATCTCGTTTTCAAACTAGTACTTCTTGAACTTAGAAAATAGAGTAACCCCATATTCAATGAATTTTCAGCTTGACTCATTTCAACAAGAAATTCAGCCACTGAACCCGGGCCAAGACTCGAGCCTGTTCTATAAGGATCATCCTCTTGTTCCGTCGCCAATTAGCCGAGCTCGTGCGGAGCAAGACTTGAGTTTGATCATTGGAAATCAAATGGGAGGTCCTCACTCGCAGGCGTATGTTCAAAACCTATCCACACTGATGCCTAGTTAATTTTTATTCTTTTTTTTTTTTTCAATTCTTGTCCAACCAATTAATACATTTGCATGAAAATTTTCTTGCAACCTATAAAGCAATAGGTCTCAAGCAATGGGAATGGCGAATCAAGGACATTCGTTCGCTCCTAACGAGCAAATCACACCAAGCTTCGGGAATGATTTTGGGGCGACACAGCCTTACCATCTTCCGGTGTCAAACTTGCCTTCGGATTTTCGCTTGGACTCCTCCTCTAGGTTGCAACTGCCTCAGGTCCGGCAACAAAGCTCCGAAAGCATATCATCGGACAATTTCATTTGTTTAAACGACTACATTATTTATTATCCTTAATTTTTTTATTTATATTTTTCATTTTCGCATTGACATAGTTTGCTTTGTTCTCTTTTTCTATTCACAGCCAACTCTACGAGGTGGAGATGGTGGATTTTCTTTCAAGACAGCATGGCCTAATAGCTCTCCCAGAACCAAATGATGGCCATGAATCAGCCTCTGATCCATCCAACTGGGTACACTTAAAAAACTTCCTTATGCACTCATTTTCCTCTAGTTTGTAAATGCTAGCTTTATGAAAATTCTAATACTAAATTGATTAAAAAAAAAAAAAAACCTCATTGATCAAGTAGGTCACAAGAAATTCAATTCGAGGGAGTGCTGAATCAAGTTCCTGGACAAAGCGCCTTCTACCAAGTCGCTGGTGCGGGCGGTTCAAGCCAAAACCAAGCCCTAAACATGCCAATTTCACCCGTAAATAAATACTTAATTTTAACTTCTCTTTCATTATTATTAAGTCTCTTTGTAATATGGAAATCTGTCTAATATGTTCTTTTACAGGCACATGGAATCGGATTACCATCCCTCCCTCTTCATGTTGAAGGCTTGTCTGAACATAATCAAAACAAGGTACATATATTATGCCCTAATTGTAACATTAATGTCCTTGTTACACAAAGACTATTGCACATTTGTGTTCCTTTGATCACATCACTTAAAAATTATTTAATTGAAAAAAAAAACTAAATTCGTATTTTCAGCGGCGGATGAACGAAAGCTTTCTGAACCCAGGCCAATTCGGAGCTGGAGACATACCTGCAAGATCTCCCAAGGTACGCTTTTTTCGTTTTTCGTTTTTTTCATATTTTATTAATTTTGAGAAATTATAGTGAATACCCAATTTTTAAAATTTAATGTAAGTTATTACTCAATCTTTTAAAAAATATAACCAATTACCCAAAACATGTAATTACTTACACAGTGGTAAGTGGTGGTAATTCACTTTGTTACCAAAAGCCTGTGCAAGTAATTCACAAATTGACTAGAAACTCAATTACTTCAAAAGTTTGGGTATTTATTTTTATTGTTATATAAAATATGGGTATTTGTCTACTTCACCCTTTTATTTTATGAAATATATATATATATAGAGTTATTTATTTGTCTTCTTTTTGATAACTGAGAAATAGAGAATAGTAGATTCGGACTCAACACTTCTGTGGTTAAACATAAAATTATCCCTAAACCATGCCTTGCAACCACTGTTTTTTTTTTTTTTTCCTACGATATTTTATTTGTTTTTTTAGTCACATTGTTGATGTACTTATTAATTTAACGCGTTCCTGATGTTTATCTTTTTATTTTGTTTTCATGATATGCACATCATTTACTGTTTTTAATCTTTCACTCTTCCAATGTAAAAGTAAAACTATTGACACTGACTGGATAAATATTTTGATTTGAATATGATATTAGAGGCAAACGACTTGGCAAGTCAACAATTATTTCCCGACAACGGAACAGCTTTCCCAACCAGCGATGCCCAGTCCCAATCCCAATCCCAATCCCAATCTTCAGCTGGCTGGTAATTGGCTTTCTCAGGGTCAGGCCTCTCATCATGGACACAACAATAGCTCAATTGGTCAAAACCTAAGGTTAAAATGAATAGAATTTGCTTTCTCTGTTATTGATTCATTGGACTCAACTTTGTAATGAATGAAGAAAATTGACAAAGCCCAAAATTTCTTCAAAACAGACCTAGGCCTATCAAGAACTCGGTTTATGACCCACTCTATGAACAAATGGGTCTGCCAATTGACCCACATCTGCGCATGTTTCTGGCCAGCCGTGAATCTGGTAAGTACCCATACAAAAATTTTAAAAAGAAAAATCTCGAGAAAATCTGATTTAATGCCACTTGTGAAATAATCTATAATACTCATAAAAAAAATTATTATTCCCTCTTCTCCCTATTTCTTCATTTATAAAAAAATAATAATAATAAAATAAATTTTAGTCAAAATTACTTTTAAAAAGTGACATAAATTGTAATGTTTTTTTTAAATGATAATTTTCAAAACACATCACATTTTTAAAATTTCTCAAAAATCTCATATTCCCTTTTGCATTATTAAAGAAAAAAATCAAAATTAATAATATATACATGGTTTCATTTTGGGCAGGCAATGGCGATGGATTTTGATGATAGGATTCACCGAGCAAGTCTCTAATTACTGAAGCTGTTTTGTACTATCAAATCATTGGAGAGCTCAAGTAGTTAGAGAGAGAAAATTCCCTAATGAAGTAGTAACCCCCAAAGTTTTAATCAGTTTATTAGACCTTATTTAATAATAATAAAACAAAGTTCAAGTGTCAATGTGGCACTTGAGTTGTTTGATAACTGTTGGTTCATAGACTCTTGATGGCCGACTAAGGAACATATGTGGACCAGTGAATGCATAAGATTAAGTTAGTGCCTTTCTTAATTTCAACAATAGCATTAGTACAAATAAGGGTGCTTTGTACTTTGTGCTTTTCTTTTGACTATTTTAGATGTTTAGTTTCTTGTTTCAAATAGTTAATATCAGACCTTGTTTGCTTGACTTATATCATTTGAAATAAACAATTTGGCTTTGTTCAACTTCCATTCTCAGTTAGTGCATTAATATGTATATAATATTTATATATATATATATATATATATCAATGCTTGGCAATTAAATCAAATTTTTACAAATTAATTAATTGCGGTTTGTAGCTAAATGGCCTAATTTTAGAACCTATTTAAAAAAAATGTCTACAACTTCTAAAATTAGGTGAATGACTCACTCTTGGTAAGTAGACAAAATACTATGGTAAGCGGATGAAATACCAGTCATTTTTAGCTTAAATTTTGTCTACTTACCATAGTAATATATCTATTTACCAAAAAAAAAAAGGGTCCATTAGGTATCTAGCCATTTTTCGGATTGGGCTTTTAAATACTAGCCTATATTTTCAAATATTCAAAAAGTAGCCATCAGGCCCAAACATAATTCTATTTGGACAAAAATACCCTTCTTCCCTCTCTTCCTCACAAAACCCAGTCACTGAAATTAGAAAACCTATTTTCACTGTCCTCACTTCCTCTCTTCGAGAGAACTCCAACCACGAATGACACTGGAGATGAGCAATTTCGGCGACAAACGACTCCAGCGACCGGAGATGAGCGATTTCGACAACATCATATGTACTCATTGCTGCATATAAAAAACGGAGAAAAAAAATAAAAGCGTCAGAAATTTCTAACTAGGTATCAGAAATTTTGGACAGTTGCTAGCTAGTAATATAACTAATGACAAAATCATCAGAAATGTTTGACAGAACATCAGAAATTTCTTACACTGGTAATACGAAAAACAGAACTACTGATAAAACGAAAAAAAAAACATGCTAAACCAACTCAAACTCAGAAAAAAGAAAATAAACGCACAATGATCAATTAGAAACATATTTGTTGCATGAAGATCAAATATAAAACAAGAAAAACTAGCGAAATCAGGCTTCAGATTGCACAAAAAAAAAAAAGAAGGAAAGCAAAAGAGAGGAAAAACAAAAACTCCGCACGGAAACTGAAAACGAACAGAATAATAGAAAATTTTCGAACGAATTACGACCGAAGATCGATTATATATCAACAATAGAAAATCGCAAAAAAAAAAATTCGTTTGAATGCCAATTAAACAAGAGAAATTAACCAAAATCAACAATAAAAACACAATAAAAAAACGAAGATTGCAAACTGAAAACGAGGATCGATTACTTAGCAACACAACAAAGATTTGAAGAGTTACCTGTAGATTACCAAAGTAATCGCGAAAATTGAAAATCTGATTAGAAGCTAATATACGAAGAGAGAAAGAACAGAGAAAGGTAGAGAAATTGGGAAGAAATCGCAGAGAACTGGGAAGAAAAATAAGGCAAACAAGTTTTATTAAAATAAAAGGGGTAAAAGAGTAAAATCAAGTTAATTAGTTTGAAAAAATGGCTAATAGCTTAATAAATCAAAACATGTGCTACTCCTTGGAAACATATGTGAAACATGTGCTACTTGCTTAAAAAACTCAAAAAAAAAATGGGAGTATATCGATTATTTACCATGGTAAGTAGACAAAATTCAAGCTAAAAATAGTTGGTATTTTATCCGCTTATCATAGTTTTTTATCTACTTACCAAGAACGGGTCATTCGCCTAATTTTAAAAAGTTGTGAATATTTTTTGAATATGATCTAAAAAATGGATTACCTACCAAAATTGCTCTAATTAATTTGACATTTCCTCAGTCAATTTACATAAATGTCACAGACCCAAATTTCATATCAACCATCCCTAACTAAGTCGTGCTTTTAAGTTTTCATGAGTTTATGGTCATCGTGTACTATTCTACAAATGCTATTAAAGTCCCTCTCTATTTTGTCATGATTTTATCATTGTATGTAATTGAGCCTCTCAGTCAATTTTTTTGACAATAAAATCACCCCAAGATTTCAGCCGTTTCTTCTCCACAAATAAAAGTTAAAATTCCCTCTCAAGCGTCTGGTTGAAAATATCAACTTCCGTTAATGGAAATGCTATTTCTCAACATCTTCTAGAATATACATTGGACTTGAATATATGACTCATGGTAGATCACCTGTATATAACTTTCATAGAACATCAAGGAATTAAAAAGTAATTAGAGTAACATATAGTAGTGTTGTGACGGCCTAAGTTTGTTCAACAATGACGGATAGCTATTTTTTATTGAAACTTTTTATTGCTCTAGTATGAAGGCCAAACAATTACATGTTTTATACTTGATTCACTCAAAAATAATAATGAATCTTAAGTACTCTGATTAAAACGAGAAAATGGAATTATCTTTTAATATATTTCCTTAGATTCCCTACGAGTTTAAAAGTCCTTCGGTTTTTTAACTTCCTCCTATTTAGAGGTTTTTCTTAGGGGAGAATTATAAAATAAAGTCATTCTTAGTGCCACTTAATAATCTATATTTCAAGCGGTATACTCTATTTGTTTTTACTTTATGTTTATAGTACAAATTTTGGGGCATAAATTAAAATTATAACACACATGAGGAATAGATTATTATTATGCCAAAAGATGAACATTTCTCAAAATCTCCTTTTTTTCTTATGCTTTCTGCAAGAAATTATTTGGATCTAATTGGATCAGGATTTCTTGCGTTTCTTGTTATAAATCACATGCTTCCCGCTTGATTCGTATTTTTATTTTAATTAGATTCGGCTTTAAGTATATTTCGGTCCAAATAATACAATATTTTGCCATAAACATTAATTTTTTTGTTCTTATTGATCCTTCTTATTTGTGTTCGTAAGATGGCGCGGCTTCTTATTTGAATTTGGTCTAATTATCATAGTACTCTTAATTTGAAAATTAAAACACATGGTTTTGGTCTTCAAATTCCTACGTGTTAAAAATTATGTTATTATTATAATATAGGATTTAAATCTTTTTTTTTTAAGAGCTCTTAATGCTATGCTAATTTGAAATATCTTTCAGTATATACTATTTTTTGTGTCGAATTAGCATTTTGGTACTGCTAAATATGGCATGAGAATTAACATGTATATTGGTTTGGTACCAAATTTGTCAAAAAAACAAAACAAAAAACATATGCTAAATTTAGTATAATATTTTTTTAATATATTGCATTGACCCCTCAAAATTAAATTTCACGCAGGTACACACTTCCTTGTATTATCTATGTTATATCAATATATATGTATCACAATCATCACCGTACTGCATTACCTGATCGTCTGAAAGCAAAAAAGAGCTGTGGACTTGGCTTCCGTGTAGAAAAAATCATTGACGAAGAAAAAGTAATGCTTTCCATATATTCCAATCCATTCCAAACCATGAAATTGACCCTAAAACTTTCTCATGATCAGCGTCAATTTCCTAGCACGTAGGTTGTCTCTAGTTTTTTGGTCACAAGGACCTGAATTAGAATTGTTAATAATTTCTCATACTCTCATATAAAGTATAAACCATTTAATATCGTACAATACTCGGGGTAGAACTTAGAAGTAACGGTCGGTCCCAATATGTCAGTTTCCAGGTAAAATAAATATAAAGATAACTCGGACTATTTTGGTGTTCTAATTTGCTTTTTTGGAAAAGCATAAACTTTACATAAAGAGAACTTCCATAGACTTTAAAAGTGACCTTTTTCTGATTAACTTAAACAAGCTCTTACTCGGTTTCTTTTAGTGTTGCTAATGTTTTCCTCAAAAACTTTTACTCGGTTCAACTTCAAGTCTTCAACAACCCATCTTAAATTAATCTTGAAGAGTGTGTTTGGTAAGAGGGAGAGAAAAATAAAAAGAGGAAGACATACATCACCAACGTGGAGGAAAATAGAGAGGATAAATGGGTTTTTTCTTTCATGTTGTTTGATATAAAAGATAAGATAATTATTTCAATGACAATATAATAGATTTATATGATATTTTGATGAATTAGTCTATTTTTTCTCCAAATCACTCAAATTTTGAAGTGAACCAAAATTTGTTAGAACCAAAATTTGTTGTTATTAAAAATTTTAATTTTACTTATTTATGATTAATTTACATGGTCTAACAATTATAAACAAGATTAATCGTGTTATGCATGGAATAAATGACTGACATTATGCTACAATACGATAAAAAGTGTTCAACAACGTGTTCATGATTACAAACCAAAAAATACGATAGAAAAAGATCTTGTGGTTGATACGCGCTGATAAATCGTGAATGATACGTTAGTGGTATTTAATATTGGTTTTGATCGAAAACGAATACTATTTATATGGTCTAACGATTAGGAATTTTAAAATCTTACCCTTATTTGTTTACCACATTTTACTCATTCCATTTAATTCAATTTTAATTTTTTTTTCAACTTTCTTAATCCTACAATCCATCCAATTTCATCCTTTTTTTTTCAACAATTTTTTCAACTTTCCAAATCTCTATACAATATCTTTAAATCTCAACCATTTATATCATCTCGAAATTCGTAAAGTCAAACCATTCATCATCATTTTTCCAAACCATTTTCAAATCATTTCAAACTATTTTTCAAACTATTTTTTTTTCATTCCAAGAATGGAATAAAATGCTCAAAATGAGCTATCCAAACAAGTGGTTAAACAAGTTTTTTACTTATAGCTTGCTATCCAAATGAGTCATTTGAAATTATTATTAATTTTTTGAATTTTGATAGATGATTGTGATTTAAATATATTGTATTAAGATTAAAAAAATTGAAAAAATGAGAATTGAAACATTTGGATGAATAAAATAAACAATTGAACAAGGGGTTATAAGTTTAACTCTTTTGAGGTAATGAAATATTGATTTTGGTGATATTCCACTTAAAATTTAGGAGGAAATGATAACTAACCCCATGTTTGGCAACCCCTTCCAAACCATCTCATTCCATTCCATACTATTCCAATCTATTTTTTTTTCTAATCCTACAAATCATTCCATTCCATTTTTTTTTCAACCTTTTTTTTTCAATTTTTCAAATTCCTATATAATATATTTAAATCTCAACTATTTATACCACATCGAAATTCGCAAAGTCAAATCATTCTACTCATTTTCCAAACTATTTTGACCATCCCAAAAAATAGGATGGGATGGGCAAAATGGTTTGCCCAAACATAAAGTAAAATATCTTTAATGCAATGTCATTTTAATATGCTAATGTCAAAATTTTGATATTTTTATATAATAAGTGTTCTTTATTGTAATCTCATAATTTTTGCTAAATTTGGCAAATAATATTCTTGAGGGATGTGAAGGGATCCAATATTGCTGCTTTACTTAAAGCAAAAAAAAAGGGTCAAAGGATTGGGAAACGTAATACATAAATCAAAATTTTAAAAATTGAAGGAAACATATTCCTTATGAGTTAGGACACACTTATGCTTCTTAATCTACAAAACCAATCACACATGTTTCGGTTTTCTGGCAATTTTTAGATTATTTGATGTCACAAGCTTTATGCTAAAACATTAATGGCTAATATTACATCTCTATATTTATCAATGTTTCACATAATATTATATGTATAAGAGATATAATGATGTAAAGAGTTAATGTCACAATTTAAAATAATTGTTATATTATCATTCTATATCATTACATCACTTTTTTATTGTGTAATATGCACACACTAATAACAAACTTATTAATAGTTACAAATATATTAGTTGACTAATTTTGTAATGCTATATATTTATTGTCTATTGATGTTCATATAACGTTATCGATTCCTTATTTCTACTTTCTAGTATCAGGTTAGTCAAAATAAGTGGCCTTAAGTAGTTTGTCTCATTATTACAAACAATCTCTCTCAAAACCCCAAAAAAAAAAAAAGATAAATGAATAAAATAAAAATAAAAATCTCGCAATAATCTGTTATATACTTGGTCCTTCTTGATATACCGGTAAATATGTGCTTGTCATTTACTACACATACGACATACCTTTGTTAATTTTCGTAGAAAATAATAGAAAACGTTGTTTTAGATTTCTTTGACAACGTATTACAAGCTAGCCTTCAAACTAGCCAATCGCACAGTTAGCGGTCTGTTTTTGACCACCTTTGATTTCAAAACGTAACGTGACGGAAGATCCACTGGTCCAGTGAATTTATTTTATTTTCCGCTGGAATAATTATGCAATATTTCGGGCTCGTGTTACAAAGTTTAAACTTATGTTTATAGCTAGTAGGAAAATAAGAAGTAAAACCTCTAATGTTTGACATTATAATTTATAATCAATTAGGTAAATAGTTATTTCGAACTGTGTATTTTTAAAAAATAGGTACAGTTTTAAAAAAATTAAAATTAGTCATAACACATGTAAGAAATTTCTGAAAATAACAAAACTACACATACAAAAATGTTGTAAAAAATTTCTGATGTGTAAAAAATTTCTTAAATGATTAGTTTTTTAATTTTTTGAAACTGCGACTATTTTTTAAAATTATTTTTTAAGAAATGACTATTTTCTTAAAATTCTCTATAATTTAAAAGAGATTTGATAGTAAAAAATAATAACTATAAATTATAAAAATTTTAATATTATGTTTATAGTATTTTTTTTAATTTTATACAAATTTTAAAGATTTTTTTTAAGTTACATTTTGTGGTTTTGATAAGTTGCACTTTTACAGGATCCAAGCACTTCCTCTGTTTAGAAAGCCAAAAACATATTCTAGAAGCTCTGCCAAGTGCCAACCACCCTCGTATAGCATTATTAATACTTAATGGAACTTTAACAGATTATGTCGTATCGAAGATCTCAATATTGTTTTAGATAAATTATAATGAAAATTTAATTTTTAGTACTTTATTTAAATTAATACTTAATATTTTAAAAAATATAATAAAATATTCAAATAATTTAATTACTTACATAGTAATAATTAGTGGTAATTAACTAGTTATTAAAAACATGTATAATTAATTAATAGATTGATTAGTTGTCCAATTATTTCAAAATTTTAGGTATTTATTTTTATTATTTTGTAAATTTAGATATTTTCATAATTGACCTTTTTTTAACGCTAATTTCGGAATCATAATAATTATTTGCCATGACTAAAGGAAGTCGAGAATCACTATATGGAGGCAATAAATTGCGTAATAAATGGTGGCTGACCAAAATTTCATATTAGTGTAACAATCACTTAAGTCGAAAAAACCGCAGGGAACATAAATACACCCGGTGTATATGTTCGTAATTCATTTCGTGTAATATATTATACTACCATGCACTCACAGTTTCTCACACACACACACGTATATAACATGCCTTACATTACATTGTATATGTTTATTAAAAAGAGTTTCTTATACATTTAACCAAACTTTTGGGTAATTTTTTAGGATTTAGGCCCTAAAATGTCGAAATTAAAAATTTATCCATAACATAAAATATTTTATTTTACATGTAACATATATACGTATAAAAAGTATAATATTAAATGTAACTTTACATGTAACATAAATTACATGTAACGTAAAATGCTACATGTTATGTCTAAATCTTTAATTTCGTAAAACTATGGTTAAATCCTCAAACTTTACCTTTAAAATGGCTAATTGCTTAACTGGCCCTATTAAAAATATATTACAAAATCTGCAATCATACTAATTCATATATTATTGATATTATGTGCATGCATATATTCTTAGAGCATCACTATATTAGATACCTGTACATACAAAATCATTCGTTGTTTTAGTATAACCATTTAAATAGTATTAACTTTTTAAATTTTAAGGTGTTTTCAATGTTTAAATTATATAGATCACATCTTTTTGTAATTGATTAAGCCACCTTTAACGAAAATTTTAGATATTTTAATATATATATATATATATATATTTATCAATGAAAAATCAAAATAAACTATCTTTTTATTAATATTTAATTAAAAATACTACAAATAAAATTATAAAATTTTGTATTATTAAAAATATCTTTTTGGTATTTAGTCATTTTTCAATCTATGTGTTTAAGAAATTGGCCAAAGTTATAAAAAATTGAGAAATTAGCCATTACCCAACACATAATTAAGGGCATAGAGGTAAAATTAAGGGAGAATTTCAAAATAAAGTCATTAATGTCACTTAATAACTTATGCCCAAAGTGGAGTGCTCTCTTTATTTATATTTTATGTTTGTAGTGTAAATATTGGGGTATAAATAAAAAGTGCAACTCACATGAGTATAGATTATCATTATGTTAG
Organism: Boehmeria nivea var. tenacissima; assembly: GCA_018132145.1. Taxonomy (NCBI): domain Eukaryota; kingdom Viridiplantae; phylum Streptophyta; class Magnoliopsida; order Rosales; family Urticaceae; genus Boehmeria; species Boehmeria nivea. The sequence continues at coordinate 21,423,124 of CM030874.1, read as the reverse complement.
GAATGAGACATTCTTCAAAATCCCCATAAAATTAATGCACAAAGTAATTTTAAAAAATGACTATTTCCTTAATTAATTGAAACATTTACTATTTTCTTAAAACATCAATAAAAAAATAATTATTTACTTAATAATCTCAACTAAGAAACTCAGAGGACCAACATGAAATTTTGATGAAAAACCTAGTCTAATTGCATTTTTCTCGCATTTTTTTAACACAACATTAGTGCCAAAAATATAAATAGTTTATTTAAACATAGAAAAAGCGAGAGATAGTGTGGTATACGCATTACAAACAGACTAACCACTTAGCCTACCAAAGGATGACCTTCCTCTCATTTTCCACAAATGAACTCTTCTTGTTCCAATTCCTATCTTAAAATAAGGTCATGTCAAGCGAGTCGTTTCCCATGCCAAACAGTAAACATCTATATTTACCAACCAATCCCACTACTACTATAAATAGCATAACACGACACCACATTTGGCACACCACAATCTCCTGAAATCAGCCTATAAAAGAGAGAAAAATAGAGAGAGCGAGATCAGATTATTGTTTGATCACATCTTCAGATATTTATCACGTCAGCGATGGAGATTGCAAAGGCCTTGTTGACCTTTGGATTGCTTGGGGGTTTTGTTCTCTTTGTTAGGCTGTTCAATGCTTTGGTTGTGAAGCCAAAGAGACTACGAGATATCATCAAGAAGCAAGGGATCAATGGACCACCATCAACCTTTCTACTTGGGAACATCAGGGAGATCAAGAGCGCACAGTCCTCCTCAGCCTCCGGGCCCGTCGAGACTCACAACCTCGCCGCCTTTCTCTTCCCTTTCTTCGACGAGTGGCGAAGCAAATTCGGTAACTAAAACCAAACCAAACCAATCCCATCTTTTTTCCTTTTTAGATTTTTGAGTTTGTGATCATGTTTCTTTTTGATTTGGGGTGGGACAGGTCAAGTGTTTTTGTTTGCACTTGGAAACATACAGATATTGTATGTGAACGAGCCTGATGCTGTGAGGGAAATCACAACATGCACATCTTTGGACCTGGGAAAGCCAACTTACCAGCACAAGGAGAGAGGTCCTTTGCTTGGCCAAGGAGTTCTGACATCAAACGGAACAATTTGGGCCCACCAAAGGAAAATCATTGCTCCTGAACTTTACATGGACAAGGTTAAGGTATGAGATCATTATTAAGTACCCTAATTAATTAATTAATCATGTTTTTGTTATGGACGAATGTTTTGACATGGGTTTGGTTTCGTTTATTTTTATAGAGAATGGTGGGTCTTATAACAGAGTCAACTATTACACTAGTGGACTCATGGAAGAGCAGGATTGACCAAGAAGGTGGAGTTGCAGATATTAAGATTGACGAGGGCATGAGAAGTTTCTCCGGAGATGTTATTTCAAGAGCTTGTTTCGGAAGCAATTTTGAGAAAGGGCAAGAGATTTTCTTCAAGTTGAGAGCTCTCCAAGAGGTCATGGCTAGGAAGTGTTTGGCTACTGGGATTCCTGGCGTAAGGTAAAATGACTATTATTAACTCATCATCTGAGCGAGAAAAAGGAAGAGTTCAACTCCTCTTTCTACTTTCAAAACCGATTTCTGGGAGAAAAGTACTAAAATCCTATGTCATGCACTACATCACCACATATTTGATAGGTAACATAGCCAACCTACGATTTTGTCGCATGGTATGTAGAATATGTCACAAATTATACAAGTAAAAATAAGTCAAGCGCCTGCTCTTTTTTACAAAAGAAATTAAAGGATGAAGAGGCCGGTTAGGTATTATTAATAGGTTATTTTGCCTCAAAACAAAAAGAAAGAAAAAGAGAAGAGAGAGAGAGAGAAATAGAGAGGCCTATTTGCTAATTTTGTGTATTAATTTTGGTACGTGACAGACATCTTCCAACAAAGAACAAGAGAGAAGCATGGGCACTGGAAAAGGAGGTAAAGAATTTGATCCTTCAAGTGGTGAATGGGAGAAAGGAAGGTGTTTATGAGAAGGACTTGCTTCAAATGATTCTTGAAGGTGCAAAGAGCAGTGACTTGACCCAAGAGGCAACTGATAGGTTCATTGTTGATAACTGCAAGAACATCTACTTAGCCGGCTACGAGACCACCGCGGTCTCCGCCACGTGGCTTCTCATGTTGCTCGCCATGAACCCCGACTGGCAAGACCGCGTCCGCAAGGAGGTCGTCGAGGTCTGCGGCGGCCAGAATCCCGATTCCGACATGCTTCGCAAGATGAAGCAGGTACTTGCATAGAAAAAAAAAAACCAAAAAAGTGAATTAAGAAAATGTTCAAATGTTAATATTATGCTTCAAGTAAAAGTAAATAGCTAAACATTTTTAGACCGAAAAATGATCAATTAGGTCGATATGTTATTTTCTAAAAGGCTTTTTAAATTATATCTTATGTTTCAAAAAATTATAAAAAAAAAAAATTGCACATATGAACTTTATTCATTACAACTACCTTATGATTATTTTTTTAATAATGGAAAACATTGGCATACTTTAGAATGACTACTTCTTACAATTTCCCCTGAAAAAATAGTCAATTTTATGCTTATTTATTTTATTATCAATTTTTAAAATGTTAGATATTTATTAGGTAAGAAAGCCTACTTTTTGGGGCAGCTAACAACTTGTTATCAACAACGACGTTGATTTAATTTTTGTTTGTATACTTTTGGGCAGCTAACAATGGTGATACACGAGGCACTGAGGCTGTACCCTCCGGTTTCAGTGGTGTCACGCGAGGCATTCAAGGACTTGAGATTTGGCAACATTTTTGTGCCAAAGGGTGTGAACATTTGGACCATGGTTTTGACTCTTCACACTGACCCAGAAAATTGGGGTCCAGACTCGTACAAGTTCAACCCAGAGAGATTCTCCAATGGAATCTCCGGGGCTTGCAAGATTCCACACCTCTACATGCCCTTTGGTGTGGGCCCAAGAGTGTGCCTTGGCCAGAACTTGGCCATGGTTGAGCTCAAGATTCTCATGGCTTTAATTCTCTCCAAATTCTCTGTCTCTCTCTCCCCTAAGTATGACCACAAGCCAGCCATAAGGCTTGTCATTGAGCCCGAACATGGTGTTAATCTCTTGGTCAGAGAGTTGTAAGAAAGACAGAGGGGAAGAGGAAGAGGAAGGTTGTTTTGGTCTTTCACTTTTAATTTTATTTTATTTTATTTTCAAGTGTTGTTTGAACTCTTTTGTGGATGATCATTTGGCTTATTTCCCTGTTATCCTTCTCTATTTGAAGTGTAATGTGTCATATTTTGAATCCCTGAAGTAGTTCTTATTATTACTATTTTGTCTTTTTATCTGTATGATCAGTATTTGTACAAAATTTAATCATACGCTTATGAATAAATCTATTAGTACCTAAAATTCTTGATCCATGATATAGTGCCTAAAGCCTAATTACCTAGCCTATACTATTCTCTGGATTGTTACCATAATTGGTTGGTTAGTTAGACTTATTAAAGCAAAAAGTTATATGATTGTACCAATTCATTGTGGATGAGATTATTATACAATTAAATGAATTAGTTTTCTATTCCTTTCTCTTCTCTCTTTAATTTCTATGTTCGTAGAAGATAACGCTCACTCGAAGAGTGTGTATCATTCTCGACCACCGAAAAACTACCGGAGGATTATATCATATAATTTTAAGATTTTACATGTTTTATTATTGTTATACTATATTATTTAACTTTATAATTAACCTTCCTTGTTCTTTTCCTCGCAGCATCTGCTATACAATTCTATTGATGAAACGAAACGACGTGTCGTTTCATTTACCCTATAAACGACATGGATTATGTTTCAGAGAACGACAATTTGTTCCTCATTTGGGGAACAAAAAAGTTGATCATCGGGGAAATAGTATTACAACGCACCGCGTACATATCGTAACAACTTCATGTTGTTCCACCTAAAAATAAACGACACGTAGCACCTCATAATGTCGTTTTCCCCTGATTATAAGAGAGATGTCGTTTAAGCCTGTAACAAATACCTTCGGGTCTTTCCAGAGCTACTCCTCATTTTTTCCTTCAGTTGTCCAACCTCGAAAGAGAATGTGACAAGTCGTTTTTCACACATGAAAAGCGACACGTAACTTTCTGTGGGTGCCATATTGTTATTTGTCGTTCATAGCAAAAAAGTAAAGAGAAATTTTTTTTTTTGTCAATTTCTCGCTTGCAACTATATTACTGAATGACACTGTTTTATCAATCAATTAAGTAGATTCGGAGTGGGTCCCGGAAACTTTAACCTCTCTTAATCGGTCATTTTCCTTCTAAAAAACACCCTAAACTCTCTACTACCATGAAAATGGACTTTCAGTCACACTCGAATCGAACTGGACTCAAAAACCAAGCCCAAAAAGTCCCTCTCAGCCCATCATTATAAGTCCGAGATTGTGGACCGAAAAGAGCTAACGTGGATGGAATTGTAACAATCTTTTTTCTCGAACCAAAAACAGAAAGGGAAATTGCAGTAAATAGGCAATTTTTTTAAATATTTTTAAATGATAATTTATGTTTTAAAAATTAAAAAAATAATTATGTTATAAATTATATAATAAAAAAATATCACACAAAAATTATATATTTATAAAAATATTTTATAACACTTTAATTTTTATTTATTATTTTTCGAAGTATTAAATAATATTTATATATGTGTAAATATTTATTTGATATTTTTTATTACAAATTTTTTTACAATGATTATTTTTTTTAATTTTTCAAAATATGAATTATTATTTAAAAAACATATTTAATTTTATACAATTCTCCCTAAATATCAACTGTCACGTGTCGGAATTTAGCGAGTGGTATCAAACTGCCATCGACGCGAAAAGATTCCAAACTACTGTGACCTCTCTCTTTGTCCGTCTGTCCATCTGTCTCTTTGTTTGCTTTTAGCCTAGAAAAAGCGCTTTTGTCTTTCTAATTAGGAAAGCTCCCATTAAAAAAACAGAGAAAATCTCAAAATCCCATATATCACATATCAGTTGCTGAGCTGTCAGAGACAGACCTTCCAATTTCCAAATCCTTCTCTTGTATTATTATCATATCATTTATCACTAAATTTGAGGCAATACTTTGCCTCTCTCTTCCATTCCATGGCAACGGCCAATATCTCGCTGCTTCACTCGCCTTGTTCGTTTCGAAGTCAAACGAAGATTAACCGTCACCGACTCGGGAGTCAGCGAGGTAAAAACCATCGCGTCAGTTTGTTCTTTCGTTCATTTCGAGATTGTTAATGCGATTTTAAGTTTCTTAATTTTTTTTGTTTTTTGGGTTGAATTTGGTTTTGGTTTAGGGACAATTACGTGCGGGTCTTCGAATGGGAGAGAGCCTGAATCGTTGGACGGTGAAGTGAAGAAGGTTGAGAGGATTGTGGAAGATAAGAAGCGAGCCCAGCTCTCTGCTCGGATTGCTTCTGGTGAATTCACTGTCAAGAAATCTGGGTATGTGCTTAATTTATTTGTTTATGTGTATATTTTTACGTATATATATATATATATATATATATATATTTTAATTGAAATCCTCAGCTTGATTGATAATTTTCTCTGGCAAAGGAACTTGGTATATGCTTAATAACTTATTCTTAGTTTTTTATGTGATAATTTGCTGTAATCAATTTTAGCTGAAAAGTTTTTCTTTTAATAAGGTGTGGTTTATTTTAGCAAGAATTATGTGCTTTTAATTCGATAAACAAGTGAACTGTTAATATTATCACTCTTTTTAGAGCAAAAGAGTATAATGAGGAGGCTTAGTATGTGTAATTCCTTTTATATGCTCAAATGCATTGATGGAATATCTATATCGATGTAATTTTGATGTTTTGCTTTTAATTGTTTTCCTGACATTTTGCTCGTCTTTGGTTGTTGGAACAAGATCTCCGTTCGAACTGCTGAACGGTTTGTCGAGTTGAGAGTTCCTAGAGAGATTCTGGAATTCTTTTTTGGTTGGGTTGATGCTCAAGACTATCCCAAGATTCCAGAGGCAAAAGGGTCTATTAAGGCTATTCAAAGCGAGGCCTTCTTTATTCCCTTGTTTGAGCTTTACCTCATCTATGGCGGAATTTTCAGATTGAACTTTGGACCAAAGGTTGTTTTTATTTTCTTATCAGATTGTTAGGAAAGGGACAACACAATGTCCCGATTTTTTTTTTTTTGCTCAGTCGTTTGCTGTTTTCTCTGCAGTCTTTTCTGATAGTTTCTGATCCTTCCATCGCGAAACATATACTGAAGGACAATGCAAAGGCATACTCGAAGGTGAAAGCCTGTGACTAAGTTGTTGTCTCTCCTTCACCGTAGTCCTTCTTATGGAATGAACTTTATTTGCAGGGTATATTGGCTGAAATTCTAGAATTTGTCATGGGGAAAGGACTTATCCCGGCTGACGGAGAGATATGGCGTGCTCGAAGACGCGCTATAGTTCCTGCATTGCATCTGAAGGTGTGATACGGACTTATCCTCTGGTTTTTTCTCTATTCCAATTAAATTTGTTGATAAATATTATATAGGACTCTCAGAGAAATTGATCCAGACGCGTTCTCGTTGACAGGCTACCTTAGGTGTAATGTGAAACAGGTGGTGGAGAACGTCTTTGCTAACTTGTCTATGTTGACCTAGTTTTATTCTGCTTTGTCAAAATTGTAGTATGTAGCAGCTATGATTAATCTCTTTGGACAAGCCACGGATAGACTTTGCCGGAAGCTAGATGCTGCTGCACAGGATGGGGAAGATGTTGAAATGGAGTCGGCTTTTTCCCATTTGACATTGGATATAATTGGCAAAGGCAGTTTTTAACTATGATTTTGATTCATTAACAAATGACACCGGGATAGTTGAGGTACTTATTTTTCCCTTTGTTTCTGTTTTCTTTTTTCAAGTTTGTTCTCGAATCAGATTTCAGTGTCACTAATCTTAGTTGATGCTTTATTGTAGCTGCTTCATATCGTTCTATGTTTATTTTTTCGCTAGAGCAGGCGGTTTATACTGTTTTAAAAGAAGCAGAACTTCGTAGTACCTCACCCATTCCAGTCTGGGATATTCCAATATGGAAAGACATATCACCTAGGCAAAAGAAGGTTTCTGCTGCCCTCAAATTGATCAATGAAACGCTCGATAATCTGATTGCAATCTGCAAGGTAACATACTTGTCTATTGATGTGGCTTATGAGTTCTAACGGATATATTTGCCAATTTGCTTAGGAGGGGAGGCTTTTGTTTAATTTGATTGACTTAAGTTAGGGGTAATAAACAAAGAGATTTAACTAACCTGTCTTGTCTATTCTGTTTTCTTTATTCTTTACACGATTGTTTATTCTTTATTTACTTTTTTTTTTCCTTTAAGGAACAACTTTATTTTATTTGCGTCTGCAGAGAATGGTTGAAGAAGAAGAGGTTCAATTTAACGAGGAATACATAAATGAACAGGATCCTAGTATTCTACACTTCCTTTTGGCATCAGGAGATGATGTGTGTTAATATTCTTTTTTGCTTTTATAGTAATTTACATCATATATCCCTAGTAACTATAATTTGTTTTAGTATATTACAAGTTTTAATGCTTTTGTCATGTTTGTCTCTAGGTGTCCAGCAAGCAACTTCGTGATGACTTGATGACAATGCTTATAGCTGGGCACGAAACCACAGCTGCAGTCTTAACGTGGACCTTTTATCTTCTGTCCAAGGTAATCCAGAAATGAGACTCTTAAACCAAAACACTGCTCATCTTTTGCTCTTATGATAGTCCAATTCTTTCTTTCCTACCAGTGTGGTCAACTTCTACCCGATCGTGCTCTTCCAAGAGTGTTTCATGATATGAATTGGAAAAAAAAAAAAAACTTGCCGTGCTTGAACATTTGATTGAATTACGGGGGGATCTTATTATCTCAAATTTGGATTTAGAGATGTATTATATTTCTTTTTTGCTGACTGCAGGATCCTCGTGTCGTGTCAAATCTCCAAGAGGAGGTATTTTTAAAGTTTTGAGGCATCAGATTTTATATTGATCGAATCAATTTGGTTCACTCTATTGTAGCTAGAAAATATGAAGTTTTCAGTTATTTACTTTGTTTTGGTTTTCCTTCCTCTTCCCCATCTTAGGTTGATTCAGTTCTAGGAGATCGGTTTCCTACTATTGAGGACATGAAGAAACTCAAATATACAACTCGCGTGATCAATGAAGTTAGTAGATTGTATTTTGTTTTACTGATTTCTTAGCAGTCAATTTTTGTTACCACACATCAACTTTGAGGTCTTCTTTTTCTCTTTCCTCCCTATATAATTCCAGTCCTTGAGGCTTTACCCGCAACCACCAGTATTAATCCGGCGCTCTCTTCAGAATGACATGCTCGGTCGATATCCAATTAAAAGGTTTTACAATGTCATTTCTTTGCCAACACTGTTAAGTTGTCTTTAATGTACATTTCATAAATTGTTCTCCAACTCACCACTGTATCCTGCTGCATACAATCTATTCGAATGCTATATATAATATGCCAAGATAATCTTATGAGGCAATTGTATCCACAATAGGCTGCTAGTGCTAAGTATTGTATAACTAATCTAGCGAGAGAAAGCTATTATTTGTTGGAGATGATCGACACCGACCCCTATTTTTTCTTCTCTCGTCTGCTATCCAAATTTAGCTTAATGCTACACCGCCCATTTACAGGGGAGAGGACATTTTTATTTCTGTTTGGAATCTGCATCACAGTCCAAATCTTTGGGAAGATGCAGACAAGTTTGAACCAGAGAGGTGGCCCTTAGATGGACCCAATCCCAATGAGACAAATCAAAACTTCAGGTAATTTATTTCTCTGGTCTGCTTTTTTGATAAATTAGAATAATGTCACGAGACTCATCTTTGTCACTCCCATCCATCTGCAGTTATTTGCCCTTTGGGGGAGGACCACGAAAGTGTGTTGGTGACATGTTTGCTTCATACGAGGTAACATTGTGGTGCCTGAAAATGCATTTGATGATTCGTTGTTGAACTTGAAAGTGTGATTGTTTCTTGGAACTGCTTCCTTTAAACTCTCTGCATCATCTTTTCTGTTTCACAGGCTGTCGTGGCTCTTGCAATGCTCGTTCGGAGATTTAACTTTCAAATGGCAATCGGGGCTCCCGAAGTATGTCTTAAACTACTGTCTAAAACCCTCTTATTTAGCATGAAACATTGAACATGTAATTTCAATTTCGAGAATGTTTCTTTGTCCAGGTAAAAATGATTACAGGGGCAACAATTCACACGACAGATGGGTTAAAGATGACAGTAACTAGGAGAGTAAAACCACCAATAGTGCCCACATTGGAGACGCCGGCACTGAAACTAGATACAACTGCCAGTGTTACAGACAACGATCCTCTAGTTAGTCAGAGCAGCGAAGTTGCGCATTCATGATACAATATTTCTGGCTCCACCATTTTACCTTCAAAATGTGATGATAACTTTACCAGGGAAGGTAATGAATATGTTAATGCTGGACGGTTTTTCTCTTGTTATCTCACCCTCTCCATCGGGTGCTTAAACGCTTACCAATGCTGGCATAATTGTGCTTTAAGTCGATCGACAAAGGTTTCACCGTTTTAAGTGCATCTTTCAGAGAAGTGGACGACGACATCAATTCGACCGAAAAACGTACTAAGACATGAATGGGAAATGAAGGAGATGCACTGTCCATGAAATGAGGATAAAGGTGTCCTGTGAAGTGGTGAACGGATTATACTGAGTTTCTCGCGAAATTGTTTTTTTTTTTTTTTGGTAGTCACTGCTTTTTGCTCTTATCATCATTAGTTCAAATAGTATAAGTTCGCAATTGTAATGAGGTAGCAAGCGTTCATAAAGTGCGCTATTGTGATATCCAAGTAAAATAATACGTGTTTATAGAAAAAAAAATAAAAAAAACGTGAGGTAAAGTATATCATACTTTAGCAAGATATATTAATGGATTTATTATTTACGAGCAATGATAATTGAAAGTTTGTGAGAACGTTCAAGTAAAAGTGGCAATTAGAAATTTTGAGGGGGATAATGAATAAATTTTGGTAGAAGGTAAAATTAGAAGTAAAAAAATTGAATTATCATATGCCCTAGACATATATCGCATCCGCAAGTGGTTTATGGTAATTTTATTTTGATAGAACTATCAAAAATTGTTTTGAACTTTTCATTTTAATATGTTAATTGTTTCTTGGTTCGAAGTTCAATTAAACGCAATTATAAACGCAGTTTAGTGATAATTTTACACCTAGTTCTTGATTTTCATTAGTCAACACTAAACACATTATTCCAGGGCGTTTAGTGTGATTTCAAATACAATTAAGACAAAGTGATTTGTTAGGAAATAAAAAAGCCTCCGACAATTGGCATGATTAAAAATTCGAATTTACAAATCTACCCTCGCACTTGTTATTTCTCTCCCGTATATTCTCTCGCGCAAGCATTATTTATAAAAAAAATGAGAGCAACAGTGAAGCCTCTAGCTCTTCTCTTTCCCTCGTCACTTCTTCACCGAACCAAGCACGCTAAATTTGTGACTCCTCAAATCCGTTTCTCTTTTCCCTCCAAAACCCTCGTCGCAACCAAAACCCGAACCCAAGCCCTAGCTTTTCTCTTTCCTCCCCGCCGAGCTATGGCCGCGGCGGCTTCTCCGCCGTCCGTGCAGGTCAGGGAGACCATCGAGCTCACCGACGTCGAGACGAAGATCTTCGATCGGCTCCTCGGAACTCTCCGGCACTTCGGCCTCCAAAGCCAGCTCCGAGTCGCCGGTGGCTGGGTCCGCGACAAGGTTCGTCTCTCGTCTTCTTTTTTCTGTTTGGTTGGAAAGAAAATAGCATTTTTTGTCTGGCTGATTTGCATTTGTTTGCGTGTGGTTGTGGATTTTGGTTTTTCAGCTTCTAGGCAAAGAATGTTACGACATTGATATTGCTTTGGACAATATGTTGGGGAGTGAATTCGTTGACAAGATCCAAGATTATTTATTATCTATCGGAGAAAAGGCACAAGGAGTTGCCGTTATTCCAAGGTATATATTTTGCTTCTCTTTCTTAGTTTTATACTTCGAGCCAGTTTTTGTTTTTGCTCTTGTTTTGCATTTTTTTTTTTATGCTTATCATCAATTTTTTTTTTTTTTTTGTTAAATGTTATTATAGGCTAATTTAAGTCACTTCTTTGGTAAAGTAATTCTTAGGTAATCGTCACATTTTGTTTATCCGAACATAGGTCTTAAACATCAATTCTAAATTACGTAGTAGATAAGTTATGTTATACTTGAGTTCGGAATATTTGCATCCATGTGAAATGTGGCGTTTGATAATTGTTAAAAGACATGAAATTATGAATTATGGCCGTTGATATATCATTCTTGTTGATTGGTGAATATTTGTTTTATTTCTTGCATTTACGTTATTATGTATTTGTAGTTATCAACCGTCATAAATATTTAAATGTTGATTAGCGTAATTACATAGTTGTGTACCTTTTCAGCTTCAAAGATTTATTAATTCTCAGGGGAAAATCATTATGAAGATTATTGTCCTGACTTGAATGTTGTTCTGCTAGTTGGATACTCATACATAATGTGCTAGTGAATTGATTCCTCTGAAGATTAATACGAAATTAAATTCTTTTGTTTACATACTATTTAATACTGTTTTTGCAGCAATCCTGATCAATCAAAGCATTTGGAAACAGCAAGGATGCGCATATGTGATGTATGGATTGATTTTGTGAACTTAAGGTGTGAAGAATATAGCGAGAATAGCCGTATTCCGACAACGGTATCTATTTATCTCAGCCATTGACAAAAAGATTATATATATATGATTGTTACGTGGCTATGGAACTATTTGTGCCACCCATTTGAGATGGAGATTTATTTGGACTTTCAACTTTCTCAATAATTCTGCCTTTATCCTGCTTCTGAGCTGGTGTACTCTTAAGGCTGTTGATGAAGAGTATGATTCACTAAAATTTTCTCGTGTTGCAGCAAAAGTATGGCACAGCAGAAGAGGATGCATACAGAAGGGATTTAACCATTAACAGGTGGCATTCTTTGTAACAATTCACCTTAAATTAATCAGATTGCTTTTCATGCCTGATTTTATTTTATTTTTCATGGACATTTTTTAGCTTGTTCTACAATATCAACACCAGTTCAGTCGAAGATTATACAAAAAAAGGTTAGCGTATTTTTTCTGTTTTGAGTTTCTATGAGAGCATTTCACTACAGAATTTGCCTGCATTTTTTGGGTCTAGAAATTGCGTATTCAGCACCGTTATTTGTTGTGTTTGTTTCATTTTGTTTATTTTATTTGTTATCATCCAGGCATTTTAGATCTGAAATGTGGAAGAATTGTGACTCCTTTACCGCCGAAGGCTACTTTTATGGATGATCCTTTACGAGTTCTTCGAGCCATCCGTTTTGGTACGTTGCCTCCTTTGTTACATACTATCATGAAAGGGATCAGATATATCCTAGTTCCAAATAGGAAGTCTTAAGTAAAATATGTCTTGTTTTGTAATTGCAAAATTTTATTGGGTGATAAATGAATGCTTTCTTCCAAGAGAAAAGCGAGACATTTGAAGATTCTAACTTCTAATGCCTTTTTTTTTTTTTTCCGTTTGCTCTTTATGTAGCCACGCTTGTATATGACTTTGTATTGCTTTCTGTCCTGTAGGTGCAAGATTTGAATTCATATTAGATGAAGAACTAAAGGAAGCTGCAGCCTGTGATGATGTAAAGGCTGCTCTTGGTGCTAAAATTAGCAGAGAGCGCATTGGTACTGAAGTATGTTTATCTCTAGCATGTCTCAGCTAGTAGTTTTTTCTGGTCATTACAAATGTACTTTCAAGATTCTTATGATGGACAAATCCAATTTTTCAGAGTGGGAAAGATTTCTGACAATATAATTTCCTCTTAAATATCTTTATGCAGATTGATCTTATGATGTCTGGTAATCAACCTGTTAAAGCAATGAACTACATATCTGATTTGACGTTATTCGGAATTGTCTTCAATCTCCCTCTTGAAATTGAGCCTCCAGTACCAGAAGGGTGGGACAGGTAGGCTTGGTTTTATAATATCAAGTATTGGTTGGTAGGTCTGGCGACAGTTTCAGATTCAGTTGAATTATTATATTTTCACATACTCAGGAAAATAAAGAGAATTCTGTAAGACAAAGGATAAATCAAGTGTTATTGGAGTTTGGATACTTGTGTACATGGTAGGACAAACAGACTGTGGCAAGACTTAATTGTCTTAGAGTGGTAATGATTGTGCTAATGTGAAATTAATCACGGAGTTATAACAGAAGGAAGAGGATAGAGAAAAATACGTCGTTCAACATATAAGTGCAATGAATATGTCTCATGTTTCCTCTTTTAATTCTCTTGTATAGGCTCTGTGTTGCTTACTTGGATGCTACATGGAACCTTGTACAGTTAGTCGGATGCTCTTCTTCAGTGTGAGTGGAAATTGTTTCAAGAACGAAACTTCTTGAACAGCTGATCCACCTTTGCTATCTTATTTTCTTTAATTTTACACATACCTAGTTCAATTTTTCTCTCTCTCTTTTTTTTTTTTTTGGTAATGTCTTACATACATGCAAATTGCAGGATGAACAAAAAAGACTCGCTCTGTATGCTGCTATGTTCTTCCCATTGAGAAAGACAACATATAAAGATAAAAAATCAAAGCTGGTACGATTTATTACGCAAAAACATATAGGGGTGTAAAAGTTACGAGATCTTTAGAATCTAATCTAATGTGTGCCTTACATTATTTCTTGCACTTTAACTTGTACTAGCATCCGTTATTTCTGCAGGTTCCTGTTGTTAACTTCATCTTCCGTGACTCGCTTAAAAGAAAAGTCAATGATGGAGACACGGTTAGTTTGACTTCATTCTCAATCTTAATTTCAGCTCACTTATACAAATAATAAATGTGTCAAATTTACATTGCAATTATTCATTGCCATAGGTTATAAACATACACAATGTTTTGGAGAAATTTGCATCTTTGCTTCCTTTGATAGCATTGAACAAAGATATCCAACAAACTGAAATCGAATGGGCAACAGAATTTGTGGATATACCCGACTCTTCAAAATTACGGGTATTGACAGGTATTAAGCTCTTGCTGTTTGTATTGGTAATTTGTGAGCTAAAAGTTCACACGTAATAGGTCACATGATCAAACTTAAGATAGATCTACTTATCTACTTAACTTTCAGGCATTCTGCTTCGAGAAATCAAAGATTTCTGGCGAGCTGCATTGTTGATCTCTACGCTTTTGTACAAAATTAATTCTACTGAGGTTCTTCTTAACAAGAGTTTTCAACTGGACGATCTAAGCAAGTTGTTTAAAGCAGCCGAGAACCTCATTATCGATTTAGGTGAGTGCTTATCTTTACAAAGGCGATAAACCAGCAATGAAACCGTTTAATCAGATTTCTGTCCTGTTTGCTCGTAACATTTCAACTTAATTTGTTACTTATAAAGTAGCAATATCGTACTCCTTTTATGGTAAAGTAACTAGGTTGCCTATGATGATCACACATTCTCTATCAAGATTAGTTTTTTTCTCTTTCAATTTATTCTTTTGCAGAAAACGACCTTGTTGCTTTTTACTTTTTTAACTAAAGAAAAAAAATAATCTAATGGATGGCGTTTTACAAATTGTTTGTTATAATTCCATATGGTACATACAGGACTTGAAAAGGTGTGGGACGTCAAACCATTAGTCAATGGCAAAGAGATCATGGATGTTTTGCAGCTCAAGTGTGGAGGACCACTTGTTAGGGAATGGGTAAGCTTTACATTACACCACATAAAACATTAATCACCTCTTTTTATAAACTATTCAACGCTAAAATGTTCTTGGTTTGCAGCAAAAAAAACTGCTTGCGTGGCAACTTGCTCATCCCTCGGGGACTTCTGAGGAATGCCTTGAATGGATGAGGCAAGCCAATTCCAAACGCACGAGGACAGAATGACCACAGGTCCACAGAATCAGGAGGCTATCCATTTTTGGCAGTTAGATAAGCTATATTTTGTTCACTGTACAATAATCGTCTTCAACAAGATACACAAGGAATTAAAAGCACAAATTGTTCTCATAGAAATTCGGTTCACTCGTCAATAAACAAAGTGAACTTGCAATTTTGACTGACTATATCTATAGAGTTATTGAACTTTGGTTTCACTTTGAACGAATTGATTGGCAGAAGAAACTGGAAAAATGGAACACACTCGCAGCAGTGGGTTTCATCTTCACCCTGTTTTAAAGATAGAAATGATAAACAGAACTTACCGCGGGAATGCTAATGGACAAGCCGCAAAAGAACTGGGAAAGGCCACCTCAAAATTTTTTATCTGAAACCAAAACATTGCCGAACGGAAAATCTTTTTCGATGATGAAATGGCTCAGATTTACTGCCATCGGGGCTTTCTTGCGGAAAATGTTTGTAAAAGGCTTTCACTGATCCCGTCACTCCATCTTCATTTTCCATGGCCTTTGCAAGTTCAACAGCACGTTCTTTGACCTGCACATTTACACATTTGCTAATTTAATACTAATATAATTTCTAAATTGTAAATACCACAACAAAATAAAAATTAAATATATGATAATTAACTAAGAAGCGAATGCTATTACTATTTTAATCTTGCATCGTGGGTCTTCGGTATATTCAATTGGTTTTTTCTTTATGTATTTTAAAAATATGAGAATCAATATCTTATCATAGAGAAAATGCTAATAAAATGCTCAATATATTGAGCGTATCAAAACAAACGTCATAGTTTACAACCTGTCTACTAATAAATTGCCACTCAAAGTGTTTAATCAGCATACTGCTCATATGGTAACAAAATTTCTGACCAACATGAACAGCCCTGAATTTTTAAGTTGATGATTTTCACCAAAGATTATTTTCTAGCAATCTCTACTCTCTCATTACCTAAATTTTGGATACCAGTTTGATATTATGCAATTATCTTTAAAATTTTACAGTTTGATCCGCCAGAAAATTTGAGAGCCTTACTTTCCTAGTTTCTTCGTTTAGTTCAGAATTAATAACAATCCTCCTTGAGAAGTAAGAGCCACTCGCTTAATGGAATGATTATAACTGGTATTCTAGACCAAATTATAATGGCTCATGTATGCACAATTTTACCTTTGGGTCAAGCATGAAGCGTATTGCATTAACCAACTTTTCAAGCGAGAACTCGTCGACTGGGATAGGCTCTGGACCTACTCCTCTGGCATGCACCCTCTCCCCCCAGAATGGCTGGTCTCCAAAGAATGGTACAACAGTTGTCGGGCACTAAAAGAAGGAAGATAACACTTGATAAACCGGACAAAAGAAGTACAAAGATAATTTCAGAAAAGAGCAGAATTAGTTACGGCAGCTTTTAGGCCAGCGGCAGTAGTTCCAGCACCACCATGATGTACCTAAAAAAAATTGCACTATTTATGAAGGGGGACAAGAAGGAGTTTGCCAAAATGCAGGATCATTTCAAGGAAATCAGTACAAACTAAAGTGAAGAGAGCATTACCACAGCGGAGCAACGTGGGAATAGCCAATCATGAGGGCAATTGTCAAGTAAATGCACAAAATCCTTAGGCTCTTCCACTGTGGAAAACACATAAAAGTACATGATAAACTGTTCACATAGAGAAAAAGGATGTCTTTGTCTAATGATAAGCAATAAAGAACTTACAGTTTCCAAGGCCACCCCAACCTTTGTTAATTATGCCTCTTTGTTCCGTTATTTCCAGAGCTTGAACAATAATCTTAGTCATTTTCTCTGGCTCTTGGACAGGCTATTCCAAACAGAAACAAGTACCCACAAGATAAAATTCTCATCGGTTACCGTGCCTTTCATGTTAATATTTGTGTACAAACAAGTAAATCACGATTTCCATATGATTTGTGTACATAATCAGTGTGCATTGTGAAGTTAGTTAGCTAAAATTGTGCATCCTAGACTAATTTAAATTGGATGAAAGGAAAGCTTACAAGGCTTCCAAACCCAATATATATAGGCTTTTCTCCAGCTTCAAGCCACTTCACAAGTGAATCAGCGGGTTCATAGGTTGAAGCAAGGTCAAGAAAGCAAAATCCAACCACGTCTATATTAGCCCCCCAATCTGCAAAAGGGAATATAAAATTTGTATTGGTAAAACCTCTTCTGATAACAGCAACTGTTAGTCAGGTTGCCTCATGATACTCACTAATACGGGAAAAGAGACAAAGTAAAATAGGGAAATGTCATCACAAAAATAGTTAACCCAGTATTCACTTGGAATATTGTACTTGTCTTCCAATATAAAAAAAAAAACCCGAGGAAAGCACAAAACTCAGTGTGATTCCATATAATTTCAAACTATGATGCCAACTTATAAAAGAAGCTATAAAGGACCAAATCACAAAGCTAAGTTAGGATTGTATCATCTCATCACAAATCCATAATGGAAAATTATTATAGAAGAAATCATTAACTATTGTGTCATTTCAAACAATGTTTCAAGTGACCGAGAATATAAACATCTAAACCTTTTGGTTTCGGGACAAGATGAGGACTCCATATATACCCATAGGGCACATCATGTGGAGAATTATAGGATCCACTTAAATATGTAATAGGTCTCAGCTTCAGCCTTTTCTTCCTAAATTCATTTATCATATCTCGTATTCCTAGCCAAATCAAGGCATCAACTATTTGATACGATAGCTGCAGAGGCAAAAAAAAAAAATTCATAGTAAGATAAGGGATCAATATATTAAAAGGTAAGAAAAATGATAATAATACATATAACAAATGGCGCTTTGAATTTCAGTCGTCTGTGAAACCAAAGAAGAGACTGGAGAGGACATAATAATAATAACGCATACAAATTAAGAAAATACAAGAAGAAAAGAGGCCCAAGTGACTCACTCTATATCCAATTGGCTGTTTAACACGGGACAGAGGATGGGGAAATTCACTAGTAGGACTGACAAAAGAATGAAACTGTTTTTAGGAAAACATAAAATCCCAAAATTAAATTACCAACATAGGAACAGAAATAAGGAGATGTGAAAAATACTTCTCACTCTAGAAAGGTGATATAATTGATTCCAAAACAAAAATTAACCAGAACTAAATCTACCATTTGGAACTTTATCTTAGTTGATCCCAGCAAAGAAATACTTACGTCCACGGCATAGTGAAAAATATATGAAGTGGTACTTTCAAAGCCTCAGCAACATGTGTATGTCCTGAAGAAATACCACCACAAGTTAGCATAACTACAAATGTGGCTCATGTCTACTTTTTTTTTTTTTTTTTGGCTGAATGTGGCCCATGTCTACTTGAAATCAACTAGAATGATTTCAATGCCAAAGGCACATAATTTAATCATTAACATGATATTCAACCAAATGTGTTTCCTAATTGTACTTCAATGCCAAGTGGCCAGCTATTACTAGCATTGACATCTGTATTGAAGAAAGCTACTATAAGTACTTAAAAGTGAAAATAAAAGGAGGAAATCTAACCATATGCTGGGGGATTAGCAATTATTGCCTCTGCTTTAAATTCAATATTAGTTTCAGGATCCGGTTTCGTGCATGCAGGATGTAAAGAGAGTATAATTTCCTTTATTTGACTTCGCTGAATAGGTATATCTGAGGGCCCGGATGGCAAAAAACCTTTGTTTTTGACCATATCTGCAGGAAATAAGCTAATGAATATGAGGTAAATAAGAATCCCACAACATAATATATGGAGCAAATATCAAAGGAACTCATCTTTCTTAAGAATCTGACCAATTTCTTCAACTTTGAGCTCTCTAGAATTTTCAAACTGAACGACTAAATTTTCATCCTAAATGACAATTAACTCCATGAAACAAAAAGGAAGTTGAATAATTAATTATGGCCAACTTACGAATTTCCCATACAATACCATGATTATCGAGTGGCAATAAATTCGCACCAGGGCTTTCTGTAAAAAGCAACAAATAGGAAAGTCTTTAACTGGATTGAAATACTTACAACCAGCAAGAACTTTAGGATCTCCACCTAAAGGGAAAAACTCCAGTCCAGCAGTAAGTACAAAATCTCTGAAGTTGGCATGAGTTGCCAGCCTAACCCTATGACCATCTTCCTGCAAGAAAATTTTCAACCTGATCACCTCACAAACAGTAAAATGCAAGGCACCCAATCATTTCTAGCATCATATAATGATAATGAAAAACTCTTATTTCTTGCGCAAGATTTCAACCATGACATCTAAAATTTATGGAAGTCTATGAAGAGATTAAGGTAATATCATATCATTCTCCTGATTCCAAAACACACAATTTATTTTCGATCATGAAGCACTGCATTGATAAACTTTTAACCTGCAAACGTTTTCCGATAGCAATAAAAGGTTGCACATCCCCTCTCGTTCCCACAATAAGCATCACAATTTGTAGTGGAGGTACATGTATGTCTTCCATGTCCACTGCATCGGAATGTTCTGCATCAAGCTTTCCACCATAGACAACTCCAGTTCCAAAATCAAGAGTTTGTGGTTTCATATCGCCTGGAACGTCAAACTGTACTGTACCATCATTTTTCACTGTTGCTAGTCTCTTCAACCATTTTAGCTGCAGATTTTTCAACAATAGAAACTTATAAGTGCAAAAATAGAATACACATATTACATATAAAAGTTAATTTAGTCATTTACTTATAGTTCTATACCGATTCCATCCAAATTTGTCAGGATCGTTTAAACACAATGCCAAATGCTACAAGCGATAACACAACAACATAGATAGCAAGAGTTATTCGAAATTATTTTTTAATAATCGCAGAAAATTTAATTGCATTACTGATAACCAGATAACAAATATCAATCTAATGCTAGAAACGTGTAACAATTAACTACTTATCACATAAGTCTTTAAATTCAAAAGCTTAACTTATCCTAATCTTTTAACTCATCTATAATCGCGGATAAATAAACTTATAAAGTTTAAAACACATTTAGATAAACTTTACATGAAACTTTTTTTTTTTTTTTTTTGGCTGGGATCTTTACATGAAACTTTAGATTCAAATAAAAGATAAGCTTCTGCGTTTAAATAAAAGAAAACAAATTTAAATAATCTAAACACGTTTTCCTACGGTTAGTAAAGCCGAAAAAGGCAGTGGAAAAAAACTAGTACTAAATTGAATACACTAGTCGAAGATCGTCAGAAGAATCAAACCTTCTTTTTGAAAGGAATTTTTTCATCAAAAAGCTTCGTTGCTAATGAAGCTAATGAGCGACTCTGGTTTAAATTTGCTGTCGTACTAGCCTGATTCGGACTCGAACTTGAACTCGAATTCGATTTCGAAATCGAATCCGCCTCACCGGCCGGTGATATCTCCCCCGGCGTGCTATCTCCGGACAATATCCTCTCATTATTCCCTGATCATCAACAACAACAACAACAACAGATTTTGATTCCAATGACAGAATCGATCGACGAAAGTGATTTTCGAAATCGATGAACACGATAATATCAAAAGCCTGGTGAATTAGCAAGCAAAAACCTGAAGAAGCACTGGCATTTGTCGCATGATCAACGGAAATGGCGTCTGTTTCGAGAGAAACAGAAATGTCACTCTCGGAAGTAGCGGAGCGGCTTCGACGGTGATTTGCCATTGGAGAGAGAGAGAAGATCGAGATACCAAAACTCTGGTTCGAAGCTTTCTTGAAAAATGTGAGAGAATCGAGAATTGAGAAATGATATGAAAGCGCGACTCGGAACCGAAAGTTGGACAAGGAAAGTCGTTGAGCTTCGAATTATGCTTTGTTCTCTGCGATTTCTCTTTCCTCTCTCTCTCTAAGACATTGTTGTAGAAGTGAGAGAGGGGGAGAGAGAGAGAGAGAGAGAGAGAGAGAAACAGATTGGAAAGGGCAAAAAAGCAAGAAGAGGATTCAGAGGAAGAGGAAGGCAAAAGGGAAGGTATATTAATCCAACAAAGCAAAAGTGAGAGGAAAAAAAAAACAGAAAGCGCGAATATTAATGGAGGCAAAGAAAAAAAAAATGAAAGCAGGACTAAAGGGGGACACGTGGCGAGCGATGGAGACGTTTGGGCACGTCCTACAGTTTGTTTTTTTGGGAAGATATTGAAAAAGGCGGTTCGTATCGTACATGGTTAGACACGTTCAGGTGGGTGGGTGGGTTGGCTACTCTCTCCAACATGGGCTTTTTCTGAATTGGGCCACAGCCCACTTGTTGAAATCGGGGCCCATTTCATTCATAAAACGAAGGGGGGGTGAGTTGTCGTTTTGTTACCATTTGTTGTTTTTTGTCATTTTCGATTTCTCACGATTGTAAATTGTTGCATTGTTGCCTTGCCAAATTTAACCAGCCCAGACATATATTCAGGCTCCTAAGGCTAGAGACTTGGAGTTGCTGCGATATTTTATAACTGTCGTTTGTCTTCTTATTTATCCTTTATATGGGTCGTCGCTTCTATGAATTTGTCGTTTTTGAACTGGTGCCCTTTTTTCTTTACATTTATATCATTCTGTATTTCCCCTAATTATTTGTGTCTGATTTTTTTTCTCCGCCTTCTCTCAAAAGTTGTTTTCACTTTTCACGTAGTCATCAGTGTCGCTTTTATTTAAATTTGTCGTTTGGTTGTCTTGTTTGAGAGATTGTCGCTTTTCTTATAATTGTTACTATGACAACAAAATATTTCATGCTGTCGTTTTAAAAACTTTTTCCTCCTTAAAAGTAGTCATTTATATAAGTTTTATTAGTGGTTTTCGTTTTTTATGAGCACTTTTTTTTTCGAACTGGAGTCAGAAGGTGGTTTTTTAGCATTGTAATATTGTAGTTGTTTTTCGTCACTTTTGTTACATGTCGGTTCAAGGTTGTCATTTCAGATAGTTCCTTTTTTCCTTTGTCGTTTCTATGTCATTTTTGTTTATAATACATACCGCCTATTTTAATCACTGTCGTTTTCATTAATTTTTGTCGTTCCTCAAGTTATGTCGTTTCGCTGATATTGTGAAAAGCCGCATTCTTTTATGGAGTTGTTTTTGGTAACAATGTCATTTCAAAAGGATGCACACGCAACCTTTACGGATATAAAATAAATTAGAAAATATTGCAATGCAAGGAATCTATTTTTATTCTTTTGCATGACGACAAGTAATTCCTGTTCGAGTATCAAGAACAGCTATTCACCGGCTAATGATCAAACAGAAAATTTTGAGGAAAACTTGCAAAATGCCCAACACAAAATTAAAGCTAAAAAGGCAAAATTTTACAATATATATTCATGGGAAAATGTCTTGGGAGTCCAAATTACAAGACTACTGTAATTCATGAATACATATCATACTTTCTTCTGACCAACAAGAGTGGTTCACCTAAAAGACTACCTAAAATTAGATATTCTATAACCATCAGAGACAATGCCTGGGTAACCAACATAATACATGTATTGGAGAAAGTCACTTGTATGAATAGAGACAATTTATCTGATAAAAACCGAAAACTTTACAAGGCTGCATTAACTTTTGCGTTTGTGGGGATAGATATGGAAAGAAAGAGAGCAGTCTTATTCAACGGAACAAGGGCAAAATGCCCCATTGGTGAAGAAAACCCTCTCCGGTGGTGACTTCTAGTACCAGCAGAACAAGCACAGCCAGCATGGCGGCTCGACCGTTCCAAGTTTCAGCGCTTTTCGTCCAACCCCATTCCCACACCGTCACCGGCGGTGGTAGCTCTCGGCGTTGGGAATCATATGCTGCTAATAACTCTTCCACACTTCCAAGCGGAACCAAAGACTGAACAAGAAAATTAACCCAGAAAAGCAATTAGAGATGACAAATCTAACGACACTGGGTATTGGATATTCAAGATCAGCAAATTGACGGTTGCTAATACAATATAACAACATTTTGGTGACTTTATTTTTCACTATTCGAAGTTTAGATGGAATTTTATAGATGTACCTGTCGAGCTTCAAGATTAGAGACTGCCATTGCACCAACATATGGGAGGCTCTCAATCACAGCATCTGCCAAATCCGAAATAAATGTTGGCTCACATCCTAGAGCCGGAACGCGGCCCCAATTTTGTATACCAGATTTTAGAGCCAACTCTTTGTATTCGACATCTATTTCTTCGAGAGTTTCGATATGCTCGCTCACAAAGCTGCAAACCAGTGTGAGAAAGTTTTAGCACTAACACCAGGTTATATATGCAAGCAAAAGAGCAACACAGAAAGGCTGACTTGACTTGCAAAAGAAATGAAATGAAAAATTAAGAGATATTTGGAACACTAATCACCTAATTGGAACAGCAAGCAGATTTTTCACTCCTTTTTTCCCAAGGTCTATTATTGTGTCATCCGTGTAGGGTTTCAACCATTCCACTGGTCCAACTCTGCTCTGTAAGAATGTTCACAAACAAAGAGTCAGAAAATATACCAAACTACATAGACGTTCTTCTATTCCAATTGGGTTATAACGGAGCTCGTACAATAAGTTAACGTATGTAACTAAGGAATCAATGATGTCAATACAGAAGTGAACATTAATAAGTTCTCACAATGATACAACATTGGAGGGGTTTACTCAAATTACTACGTATAGTCAACAAATGAATAATTCTATATTGAAATCTAAATTTTGAAAGCCATTGAAATTTCACTCATCTAGCATATTGCTTGGCTTCTTCTGAGTAGGCTAAAATTTCAATTTATGATCATTTGCCATGCCTTTGATTTAGCAGGAGCAAATGTAAGTGCATGGATTTCATAAAAATATCCGCGTAGAGGTTAACACTATTGTCCACTGTAAATATCAAAAGATTTGTGCTATATTCCCATACCATGAATACCATCTTACATTAGTTTCCACAGAGACCTAGCAAATGAAATTCCAATAGCATTCACAAACAGAAAACTACCTGATAAGCAAGGGTATATGGATTATTTATGTTCCTTTTCTCTAATTCTTCCATTATCAGATCGACACATTCCTCCATTTCCGCCTTGTACGGATCACCAGCCTCCTCCACATACGCAAGTGGCACCCCATGAGCACTAAAGAATATCACAACCTGAGAAAAAAAATGCAAAAAAGTGCATCAGTGAAATAGAGAAACTTATAGAGCAAGAGGATTCATAACAAAACGTAGAAATTATAATACACTCTGAGGTGAGTTGAAATTCTGTAGCTCCTTCTCAATCAAGTTTGCCATGGCCTTTATATAGCCTTCACGCTGGTACCAGGAAGGTATTACTGTGTGCTGCATGTTGACTAAATATTCATCCTCCCTGATCAATCAAATTATTACATTGTCACAAAACTGATTTTGTAATATACTTCTAGATTATTATGGACTGTGCTTGAATATCACCGAAATATACTCTCCAAGAGCCGGAGGCTTGAACCACTTGTTGATATTGAAAATTGAGGGTAAAGCGGAAGGACAACAAGCTTTGTAATTCCATCTCTTTTGATCTGCAAAGTTTTTCTTAAAATCAGCAATAAGATCAACCAGACTTCTACCATCCAGGAACTTTTATGCATTGGAAAAGCGTAAATAGTTTTTTAAGTTAAGACAAGAAATGATCCAATCACAATCATTCAGCTCCAATGAAACCCCTGTACTATTGTCTTACCCCAATCTGAGATGTAACTGATCCCATGCCTTTTCGTATATTTTGAAACTATGGTATAAGCTATACGGATACCTACCTGTTCTATAGCTTCTTCAGTAAAAGGATGCCAATAGCGCATACCGACATACACGTTTGCTGGGACATTCTTGGACCAAAGGGACTTTTTCAACTCTTCTGCCTGTAAAACAATGAGAATAGCCCATTAAGGAACTAGAACAAACTATCAATACTAAAAGAAAATTAGTCTTTTCAAGAAGCAACAGAAAAAGGAAAACAGGTCTGTGTGTCTGGCTGTAATAAAACACAAGTATACCCAAAATGATATATCACGGAACCTATACTAGTTACAAGCTGTCAAAGCAAATTACAGCTAAATACATTTTTCAGTATCAATGACTGAAATACATTCAAATACACTGACTTCATTATATTTGCAAAGGTCACCTGAGCATCAGTTATCCGCCGAAGAGGAGAGCCACCGCCGATTGAAGCATAGCCTTCTTTGCTCTTTGGTGCCCTGAAAACGGAAATGAACTGTGCCAATGGCTTCTGAAGAAACCGAAATAGTCTCGGCAGTCGAATAATGTCCTGTCCAGTTGTACTAGAAATTAAACAAATGCCATTTCTCATGTAATCTGTCTTACATATTAATGACACGTTAAAATAGATTAAAATAAAAAGGTTGGTATTAAAATAAGCAATTAACAATAGTTTGACCAAAGTTGTCATCTTTGAACAATAAACAATTTGCAAAGCACTATGAATTATCAATTACTTTATCCAAAATCTACAAAGGTTCGTATTATGCAGTAACCGAAAAATATAAGAAAGGCAAAAAATACAAAACTAAAAGAATGGCTTTACTTCATGAAGTCAACAACAAAGGCGAAAATGATTATCTTTCCATTTGCTAAGATCATACAACAAAACCCTAGAGATTTTGATGAAGCTTAAATAAATCAGTGGTTCATAAATAATGCTAAAAAAAAAGGCTTTTACTGGATCGGCAAAGAGGTTAAAGAGGAAAGGTTGAACGTCGTCGAGAGTCTCAGGACCTCCGAGGTTCAGCAGCAAAACCCCAATCTTCTCGTTTCCGATCAACGGCGTCGCCGGAACGGCTTGAGCTTCCGAACCCACCAACACCTTCAGCGCCGGCAAGCTCCTCCGCCGCGATTTCTCGGAGAAGAGCAGCGACGATTGCGTCGAACTGAACCTCGAGACCGAGCAGTTCCTCGACAAGCTCGCCTCGATGCGAGAGTTACAGATCGCGCGAGGCAACAGTCTGCGAGACCAGAACCAGGAGACTCTTAGGTATTGGACGATAAAACTCCAGCGAAAGAGGAATTCTCTGCAGAGACTTACCGGTGATGGCTATGGTGATCGAGAGCGGCACTGGAAGAGACGGTCCACGGTAACATTGCTAGGGACTCGGCCATGGAATCGCGGCTCTGTAGTACAGTACATGCAACGAGGAAGGTGCGAGAGTGAAGTGAGAGAGCTCGGACAAGAGAGGACAGTTGAATCGTCGGCCATGGAAAAGGGATATCGTGATTGGCAATGGACATAATAGCGTTACGGTTTGGACACGTGGCGTCACGATAGCCACTCCCATCTTGATCCGACGGTCATACAAAGTGTGATTAATTCTCAACGTCTCGTGTCGTTTTTCCCAATTTAATGGTCCAAGGCTTTGTTTGGGACATGTTTATCCGCTTTGACTCCTGCGACTAGTAATTTTTCAACCAAACAAAAAATATGTATATATATTAATTTAGTATAAGAAATAAGAAATTAGGGATTTTTGTTAGTTAGGAAATATCAAGAAAAAAGTACAAACAATGACACATTGGAAAATATGAAATTATCTACAATTACAAGCTACTGATTTTTATTTTTTATTTTTGGTTGAAGATGGCTACTAAGTGGATAACGAGGGATCGGAGGTATGAAGAATCAAAGAGATTTTTCGGTTAATATTAAAAATGAGAAAGAAACTACATGTATTTATTTGTAAACTGTATATAATATTGGGGAGCAACTTTTGTTCATTTCAACTTGAAGAAATATGATTTTATTAATGATAATTTTTGCTAAATGACCTGATTTTAGCTTAATCTTGAGAAAATAATATGAGTTTGTTATAATTAAGCTATTAGTCACTTTTTTTATTATTTTTTTCAAGTTTTATGATTTGTCTATTTTACCCTTGGCTATTAAAATTGACTAAATGACCCTTTCAAATATATATTTTTAAGTTATTAGCTAATGAATCGAAAAATCAAGTTATTAGTCATTTCTCTTTTTAATTGTTATATTTTTGACATTATGTATTGATTTTTTTGCCATTTGTTACAAATTGTAACAAAAATGTTACAGGTTTGTGATATTACTTATCGTAACAAATATTGTTACAATCTGCGACAAATTTACTACAGATTGTATTAAATTTTGATACATATAGTAAGAAAACTTGTTACGATTTAAACAAACTTGTTATAATATATTGTAACAAACGTTGTTACGATTTGTAACAATATGGACAAATTCGCACAAAAGAACTATAATCTCACCCAAATGATTACGAACTAAATTTGAAATATGCAAACATTTTCATATAATACCAAACAACCAAATCCAGTCCTGAATTTCACTAGAAATTTGAACCAAACACAAACACAATCAGAAAATTAAGAAGATAGGGTACGAAGAAGATAGAAGACGTAAGAAATCAGTTATGGTAGTGAGCTTGATCACGAATCATAGAAAATTTCAGAGCCACAAATTCGTCGATCAAGATGTGAAATTGAGCGTTTTTGGGGACTTAATTTTGGGTAGTTTAGGGTTCGAAAATGGAAGCGTACCATGTGGCGACCTTTATCTGTGATTTTGAACTCGTTCTTTGATGGCTGATCGAAATCCTTAGCCGTGTCGTAGAGATGCGCAGAGTGGGACAAAACGCCATCGATCGTGAGGGCGTGGGGGCGAGTCTGAGTGGTAGAACGAGGATCCTTGGTTCAGTCGATCGTCAGAGACGAATCTGTGATTGTCAACGACGACGTTGGCGGCGAGTCACAGTTGACAAGGTGTATATCATGCAATTGAAGCCACCGTGGATACCATCTCATCTTCTTCACAACGACCCCTTGACCTTGATATCGTTAGCAGGTCTTTATCTATACACACATAGATACATATATTATTAATATTCATGTATGTATATGTGAAGATTCATTGGAAACTAAGAAATTGCTCAACGATCTGGGGAGATTGGAAAAATGAGATATTTAACGGTATTTGGTCCGGCCAAGTAAAATTTATAAGCTTAATGACTAATAAGTGAACTATTGGATTTGTAGGCCATTTTCTTTAAACATGGTCCTTCAAATGGTTATTTTCTTAATAAGTCCTTATTTTGTTGCAAAATATATGATTAATCTAATTTAATAACTGATATGTCTATATTAATTAAAATAAACAAGAAAATTTTGGTAGGTAGTATATTTTTTAGCCATATTTAAAAGAATGTCCACAAATTTTTTATTAAGTGAATGATCCATTTTAGTTATTAGACAATTTATTAATTATTTTTTACTGATATATTATCTACTAACTATAATAAATCGTCAACTAACAAAAATTGATAAAATTTGTAATAGTGTATACATTATCCAATATACAACTCTGAATCATCGAATTATTATTTAATTATTTGTTATTTTTTAATTTAAAAATATATCAAATGGCTCAAAACTAAATACTGTGTTATACACTACCACAGTTTGTAACAACAAAATTAAAAAAACAACTATCGATAAAAACGTCACCTATTATAACCGTTTTCTTAAATTAAATAAGTTCTCGAACCCTTTCAAAATTTAGTTGTACATTGTATTTTTGTACTTGAAAAAGAGTTGGCGCTATAATGAGTCACTTTTGAAGATTGAAGCTCACGGGAAGAGCTTATAGTTTCTTTCAACTTCTGTATTTTTACTTGAACCCATCGCTTATTCTAGCGCCGATATATAAAATAAAAAAAAAAAGTAAAAAAGAGGTCTCATAAGTTGACTTTAGAATGGGACCCACTTCTAGATGACGTGTCATCAACTAGAGATGTCGTTCGAACAGCGCGTGCACCAAACTCGAGTCTCGTAGATTCTCTCTTTCTGAGCTTCAAACGCGTACAAGAAGCGCGTGTAATGTAGTCTCGTGAAAGCGTTGCTCGCCAGCTGTTATCGCCAAAGCTTCACACGTGCGAGCTAAACTACACGCGCGAAAGCCACACAGATACGGAGAGAAGAGACTAGTCACGCTGTCACAGAATCTGGGGCCCACTGAACAAAAGAAAAAGGGAAAGCAGTTAGTAATTAATTAGAGAATAAAGAGAGAAAAAATAATATAAAATAACACATACATGTGAGAGAGAGAGAGAGAGAGAGAGAGAGAGAGAGTGTGTGACGTTTTGGGAATTTTAGAAATAGAAAAACGAAAAATTGGAAGCAAAAGTTGCAATCACAAATTGTTGTTTTGTTGGAAAAGCAGTTCTGATTTCTGAATGCTCTGTAGCTGATTAATGCTTTCTTTATTTCTCTCTCTTCTCTTATGTTCAAAAAAATAATATTTTTACAAATTATCAAGTTGAACAATCGCATTTCTACACTTTGTTGTGTCTGCTATTGGAGAACACTACAGAGAGCTAAAACGGAGAAGAAATCGAAAGCGCAAAAACTGCTTATTGGACGGAGGATTTTTGCTGCTCTGACGTCGTTTCCACGGTTTGGTGCTCTTAACCCATTTTTATTAGTGTTTTTTTAAATAGAAATTTGGGTTCTTTGGAATGAACTTGCTGAGTTTTGAGAGTTATGACTGGTTTTTGCATTTTTCTTAGTGAGAAAAAAAATTCAAATGAATGTTGGGTCTAGTTGAGTGAGTGGACATTTGTGGGTATTTGGTATTTGGGTTTTCCAAAAAAAGAAAGAGAAGTGAAAAAGATTGATTCTTGGTGAAGAAACGAGGCATTTGGAAGAAACCCATGAGAGATTCTTTAGAGAGAGTGTGTAGGAATTTGGCATTATGTAACTCGTTGTTTTCTTTATGAAAAATCAAAGGCCAAGAAATGTTTTTCCACTCTAGATTCTAGGTGAGTGCTTTTGGTGATTGTTTGTGCCTTTTATTAGTTGAGAAAGTCAGGAACAAAGAGGGAAACTCAAGTGTTTGTCAGCTGGATTTTTTGGCTGTCTAATATGGTTTTTCAGTAATCTTTACTGTCAAGTAACAAGCGTTTCACCAGAACCGTTTTAGCCACACTTGAACTTGGAGGTGACTCTAAAAAGTTTAGTGCGTCAATCAAATATTTGTTTTGTTGGTAGAGATTACCAAATTGCTGCGTTGCTTATTCTAAAATATCTAACGATAACCAGGCTTAAAAAATTGCCTGGTTGTGATTCTCAGAAGTTTAGATTATTTAAACGAAGTTGTGCTTATGTAGCATTGAATATATTCATTTGGTCGTTCTAGCAACTTGATTTATGGGAAAAAGATTCTATTATCTTTGCAGGTATTTTTGAGGATATGATGCCTTAAAAATTGATTTTCTGCTCAAGAAAAGCCAAGATTTGGAATTTTTGTGATTCTGGATAGTGCTAGTTCTTAGAATTGCTATAGCTTTGCTTACTCAAAGCTTAAATGCTGGGCTGCAAAGTGTTTTTAACGTATAAGCGAAAGAGGCTAACGGGTAATGGACACGCCCACGTAAATGGGTGCCATAGTTCAGTGTCTGTTCCAAAGGAGACGCCTTTATGCGGTCCGGATTTGTATGACAAATTGGTTGATAAACGCCCGTTAGAAGATGAAGCGGGCCATTCTCCGGTAAGAAATCTTAAACTTCGCTTTTTATTTAGATATTATTATTGTCATTTTGGCAAATGAATTTTAGTCTTTTGAACAATGTCTTATATAAGTTCCTTTGCTCTTCATTGATACAAAAGTCGAGCAGACTAGAGGCAGAGAAAGATGTGGAAGAATCTGGCAAGGGTACTTCCAATAAGGACGTAGTTGGACTGTCTTCTACAGATACTTGTTTACAGAATAAGTCATGTCACCCTCAGATTGACTCATCTTCACGTGTTCACGGTGATGTTCCGGGCGATAACGAGTATATTGAAGGGAGATTAGCTTCTTACTCTAGGGGAACTTCTGCTGTTACGGCTGCTGATTGTATTGGTCAAAAACCATCTTTTGAAATAAAAATTGGTTTTGAATCTCATGACACTGTGTCAATATCAAAAACAACAAGCATGGAGATTTCTGATTCACTCACTAAAGATAACCACATGGTTTGCGATTCGGCTGAAGTAACCAAGTTCAGAGCTCCTCTGATTACTTTCATTCGAAGATGTAAAAGAAAAAGGAACACAGGAGTTGCTGATAGTGAAATACAATCGTTGATAGATGATACAAAGTTTTCAACGGTCACCAAACGGAGTAAAGTTGCGTGTGATAACACCATTTCACGTGCAGCAGCTCATGAAAAAACTGTAGGTGATACGACGAATTTGAAGCCTTCAGCAGAGGTTCATGATACAAGTGAAGTGGTTCGCCAAATTGATAATAAAGTATGCTGCTCACTTTCCTTGGAGTTTCTTCACTTTCACTTGACGTAATTGAAAAAGAGGCAATAGGAATCTGTTCTTTATCTGATACATTTTGTACATCTATGAAATTAATTTTGCAGATTCGTGTCTGTGGTTTTCTGTAGAGATATTCTCAGTTATTTTCCTTTATGCATCAGATTAAAAGGATAGATCTTCTGAACAGGTTGTGGCGTGTGTTCTAATTTCTGCTGTATAATTTATATTCTGTCTTCTATGTATGGTGGCAGATACCGGAGGTAGGTTCTAATTGTGCCCACGGCGAACCTGCTCTGGATACTAAAGTGTAAGTCTGTTCATATGATTTTAAGGACTGCAAGCAGTTTCGATTTTGTAATTCCATTGATATTCATTCTGAATAGGCTGGTTCTTGAGGGAGAAGAGCCCCGAGATGACCAAAGTGTATCCAAGGATGTCTTGCATGAAGATGAAAAAGTACTGAGCCAGAATGATCAGATTGCAGTTGATGTCCAGCAAGATCTTTCTGCGGGCGGTCTTGGAATCTCTTTGAGCAATGATGTCAAAGAGTCCTCTGCAAACGACAAAGGTATATGTAATCAACAGGCAAAAAACCACGAGTCTGAAAGAGAAGAATATCGAGCTATTTTGAATAATAGTCTCAAAGCAACAGTACAAGGATCACGTCCGTCTCTGGACCTGTCCGTTACTCCTGCTGGTATGAATTCTGTGATTACTACAAACACTTGAGCCAATGAATGAAGTGGCTAACAATTTCATTCTACTTTTAGAATTTTATCTAAATGCTACATCTTTAATGGAGTTTTATATTAGATTCAAGTGGTACTGTGGAGTGTAATGCCTACTTGGAGTCCAATTCCCGAAAGCAATCTGTTCATGCCATGACTGAAACTCTTTTGGGCTCTATGGACTCGACTAGCAGAAGCCATGCTGCCGTTTTGCATCAGACGTCTCCTCCAGAGATATTGAATATTGGAAATGAGAGATTAGGGGAATCTAGTTCAACCTACCATTCGCTTCATTGTCGAGAAGCAATCGCATTTGTGGAAGGGCCCAACACCAGTTGCAAGGATAATGATAAAGCTTATTTCAGGCCTCATGACCTTATGTCAAGAAACAAATGTTTGCAGGTACGTAGTTGTTGATTCCTGAAATGTCTGGTATTCTCATGCAATTCCTTAAACCATTTCGGTCTTTGTGAA
The DNA here is from genome assembly GCA_018132145.1 of Boehmeria nivea var. tenacissima. Taxonomy (NCBI): domain Eukaryota; kingdom Viridiplantae; phylum Streptophyta; class Magnoliopsida; order Rosales; family Urticaceae; genus Boehmeria; species Boehmeria nivea. The sequence continues at coordinate 21,390,577 of CM030874.1, read as the reverse complement.
TTTTTATTTCCTTGTGGCATTCTTACTACGCTGCATATTGGAGATACCGAAGTCGTTTAATGAATTTTTCTCTCTTGTATTTGAAATTATTTGCAGCTCTTTGCCGAGGAAAGAACTGAAGATAGTGTCCAGTCAGTAACGCAACCAGAGGTGACTAACCTGGTGACAAGAAAATCTCCATCCTTTTTAGGTCTGGCATTGCCAACAAGGCCTAAAACTACTAGATTTGCCTCCAATAATAGTTTTTCCACATTTCCCTTCTTGACCTCTATTGATGAAACCCGACAACCCTTTGAGGACACACTTCCCCAGTCCTCGTCAAGCGAATTACCGTCACTTCTGAGACACAAGTCGATGCTTGACGGTATTGTAAACCGTGCAAGAGCCTTAAGTGAAAGAGACATTTTTCAGGACAAGCTCAAGCTATATACTTCTGCATGGACCGAAGAAGAGTTGGATTCTCTATGGGTAGGGGTGAGAAGATATGGAAGAGACAATTGGAATGCTATGATAAGAGACCCAAGATTACGTTTTTCCTCTTGGAGGGTGGCCAGGGACCTCGCTGAGCGGTGGGAAGAAGAGCAATCTAAGCTTTTTCAGGGAACAATTCCACCACCGCTTCAGCATTCAAAAGCAAAGGGTGTATTTTTGGGTTGCAACAACTTCAGCACCATTACTGGAGTCTGGAGAGAGACTACAGCAGAGGAAACTCGTCTCTCGCTTGGAGATGTATATAATCGTAGAGAACGTAAAGTCTCAAGGAGGGCAAAATTTAAGTCGGCTTATATGCGGAACAGTGATAATGAATACCTTCAGAGGCCCGGAAAAAACCCATATCTTGATTATCAAGGGGAGAGTTACAAAGATGAAGCATTTAACTTTTTCAGAAGCAAGACTATGCCAAAAAACAATTCCTCATCAACTAGTGGTCCAACGACTTGCATGGCGGAAAAGGGAAATCTCCCTCACTGGCTCAGAGAAGCAGTTTTTTCTTCTCCATCAAGTCAGAGAGAACCACCCCTGGCTCAGATTGTCACATCGGTTGCCCATCCTCATATGATGCACGCAACCTTGCCTTATTTTGATCATTACGAGTTGCACTTGGGACGGAGCAATGAAATGCACCATATGGGTGGTGGTTTAAGGTGGAGCGACCTACAGACGTCTGGTGGAGGTCATCATCTCAACCGTTCAGCGGGAACAAATTGTGTTGCTGATGTAATCGTCATCGACAGTGATGCGTCTTCTGAAGAGACAGTATCCGACGACCATTGTGCTAGGCCGTAGAGGCTGGTTTTGCAGGTGATATCATTGTGTTCATTGAGTAAGTTGTTAAATACTGGCCTATTATTAATCCGATGTACAGCTTGTGGTTTACATTGTGAAAGGCTTTGAGCTGTGTTTTGTTTTCCGAGTCAATCAATCACGTCAAAGACAGATGGAGTACTGTATTGTTGTATGTATACAAGGCTAGTTAATCGAATCATTCTCGGTACCAACTTTTGTAGTGAGTGAGATCTCTTATACAAACAACTAAACTGATATCTCTACAATCTTGCATAACTAGGAAATAGAAGATAAAAAGGTAAAAACGGAAAAGTTGCATGTCTAAACTGACATAGATCCCATTTCTAAGGAGAAATCAATGCTTTGCTCTGCAGGTTCTTGGATGGTATTACTGGTGTTATTCATGAATGGTAATGGCACTGTAAATGACCGGAGATCTTGGCCAGTTTGTGATTTTTTTTGGCTTTTTTTCAGTCCTTCCAACTCCGCAGATACTTCTTTCATTGTCGGTCTCTTCTTCCCGTTCAGCTTCAAACACCTAGTTGCTAGCTCAGCAATGGCCTGAACGGTGTCATGATCTCCTTCTCTAGCCACTCGAGGATCCAATATCTGAAAAAGCTGATTTTCCTCTGTTGATGAAATGAAAGTCGCAACCAGATTCTTTCCGTCGTTAGTTGTTGCAAAGGAATATGGGTTTTCTCCAGTTAGGAGCTCTACGAGTGTAACTCCGTAGCTACAGACATCGCTTTTGTCTGTGAATTGACTTGAGCGGAAGTACTCTGGATCCATGTAACCGAATGTCCCCTGTACTGCTGTGGTCAAGTGAGTTTTGTCCTCTGGGATCGATCTTGAAGTTCCGAAATCAGACACTTTCGCACTGCACTTCTCATCAAGAAGTATGTTGGAAGATTTGATGTCCCTGTGAAAGATAGGCATTGAAGCGGCCGAATGCATGTATGCCAAAGCTCCAGCGATGTCACAAGCAATGCCTAATCGACTCTCCCACGATAGCGACAATTCAGGGTCCTTCATGCGGATGCGATGAAAGAGTGTTCCGTTAGGAACGAATTCATACACAAGCAAGGGAGTTTCGGTCTCCAAGCAACACCCAAGCAGCTTCACGATGTTACGATGATTAATCTGCGACAGAATGACGACTTCGTTTACAAATTGCTCAATCTGTTTCCTGTCGATTTCTTTCGACCTCTTGATGGCAACTATAGTGCCGTCGGGTAACATCCCTTTGTAAACAGTTCCATAGCCACCTCTGCCAAGAAAACGGCTCTGGTTGAAGTTATCTGTTGCTCTTCGCAGCACCTCTGCAGAGAACAATTTTGCCCTATCGTTGTTCCCATAGGACGACAACGTCTCTTGCAGCAAGATCCCACCATTTTGCTTGAAAAACCTCTCCTTTCGGATTTTCGTTCTCCGTTTCGTCAAGCAATGGTACAACATGTAACCAGAAAGGAATAGGCACAAGATTGAAAATCCTATGCACACACCTGTGGAAATTAAACAAGCAGAGAAAGAAACAGCACTTTGTCAAACATTCATTTTTTGAATTACTGACTTCTTCAGAAGCGTTGTCACGACATTTTGAAAAGGGCTTATAATGATATATAATTTAATAAAAAAAAATTAAAAAATTCTGAGGCTAGTTTAAAAGTTGAGAACAGACATAAATATCCCCTCATTTTTTACAAAATATCACCATTATACATTGGGTGGGTGTTAAAGTGCAATATCTCAGTTTACCAAATCACGTCAAAAATATCTTCGGAGTTTTCAAATCATGACAAAAAATCCTCCATTGTCAAATTTTGTAATTTTTTGTTAAAAAGATTAAAAATTTGATTATAAGGAACATTTTTTTCATAATTGATAACTCAGATAAATGATCCGATAAATTGAAAATTTGAAACCTCTAAGTGGATACATACCTAACAACGTGACCAGTTTGACCGGCAAACCTTTACCAGTGCCAGAACTGCACTCAAGACCTCAGGTTCCATTTTGAAGCTGACCATTGGGACATTTACAGAAGAACATCTCAGGATACAAAGAGCAAGTCTCTCTTTTCAATGGAACCAATACTGGCGTTGATGGTAAGAGATTGGTGTCTTTGGACAACATATTTGCCTCAACAATGCTCTCTGCGCTTACCTCAAAGCTCTTTCCAATGGACACCACATATGTCACCAAAGAGCTCACCCCATTTCTAGTTTGGTTTTCACTAGGACAGGCACATCTCACGGGGACAATCAACTCTGACCCCACCAGGATGTTCTCGGGGTCGTAGTAGTTCCGAGACATCATCGCCAGGCACGTGGTAAGGCCTCGGTAAGTCTCGTTCGCCGTGATGTAATAGGTCTCCGATTTCTTGGTGGTGTAAGGGGTGGTATGCTCATATATGTTTCCTGAACACGCGCAAGAGATCGGAGCGATAATGAGTTTGTTGGACGCAATCCTGTCTGTTGTCGACGAGACGTTGTTGACCGAAGCGATCTCCGAGGCCTCAGAGCCAAGGAGATATGCTATGCCGACGGCGGTTTCGTAAGATTTTCGTGGCCTGAATGTGACAAAGGACTTGCAAGACTTGGTGTCATGGCTGTTACAGAGATAGCCTTTTGCTACAGCAGCGTTGCTGGAGCAATTCAATCCGGTGTCGTTTAAGTAGGCTTGCTGGCTGTGATTTGGCTGAGAAATAACAAGAATAGAAAGAAGTAGAGTTGATAAAGGATTTTGTAAGGTGGAAAAACTTCCATTGATGATTTTGATTAATCCTATTTCATATAGCCAAAATTAGAAGAGGAGGTTTTGAAACTAAAGACGCCCAATATATTTAGTATTATATGATAATCAAGTGTGATGAGATTTTTTTGGACCAATGAAAACCTTTTACATTCTTATCTTGAGCTTTTACTTCCATCGAGCATGTGCCACTTATCAACTGCTTTAGAAAATTCTCAGTTTGGTCAAATTCGACCCGAGCACGGTATCAACTACCTACTTTAGAAAGTTCTATCACGGAACTTTTATAATTATTATTATTTCAGTCTACTTTTTTTTATTAGTGGAATTTTGTAATTATGGAATACAGCTAAATAAAATTCCCGAGCCTCCATTTTCTCGTTCTTTCGCTTTCAATACAGCACAGAAATTGTACATATAATAAGCCAACATATCACACTAAAGGCACATTATATGTAAAACGTTAACTTATAATGAAAACGACAATAATGTCAAGCCGACTCAAAATACAGAAGTTCGAACTAAATATTATGTAAAGCTAAAATAAAAAAGAATACAATTGTTGGAAAATATGAAAACGACAAGAAATCTTACTCAAAATGGGATCTTAAATTTCATAAAAACAATATGGATCCCTTCACAGTTGATCTTAAAACGACAGGAAAACAAAACCAGCAATGAAGATTTGTCCAACCAAGAGCTATTCTTAACACTGGACTGACTCTACAGATTCTTGTGTACTAGTATCACCAGTGGCTGTAATGAAAAATGGTGGTTCGTCTCCAAAGAGTTGAGTCTCTTGTTCCATTTCCAACATTGTTCGACTCTTTCTCAGTCCTTCTAGCTCAACAGATACTTGTTTCATCGTCGGCCTCTTCTTCCTATTCAACCTTAAACACCTTGTCGCCAGCTCTGCAACCACCCGAACATCCTCCTCAGTCGCATCTCCGGCCACCCGAGGATCCAAAATATGAGAAATCTGATCTTCCTTTGCCAGCGAAACGAAAGTTGAGATCAGATTCTTTCCATCGTGATTTTCCGCAAAAGAGTAAGGGTTTTCGGTCCGTTAGTAACTCAACAAGCGTAACTCCGAAGCTGTAGACATCACTCTTGTCCGTGAATCGGCTAGATTGGAAGTATTCCGGATCCATGTACCCTAGTGTTCCTTGCACTGCTGTGGTCAAGTGAGTCTTGTCTTGCGGGACAGATCTGGAGGTCCCGAAATCTGAGATTTTGGCTTTGTACTTGTCGTCAAGAAGTATGTTGGAGGACTTGATGTCCCTATGAAAAATTGGCACTGAAGCAGAGGAATGCATGTACGCTAAAGCTCCTGCCACGTCGCAAGCTATGCTTAACCGGTTCTCCCATGAGAGAGAGGACTCGGTCGATTCAAGGTCTTTCTTGCGGATGTGATGGGAAAGCGTACCGTTCGATATGAATTCGTATACTAGAGTGGGATTTTCGGTCTCGAGACAAAAGCCAAGCAGTTTGACAATGTTTCGATGATTAATGCGTGACAGAATGGCGACTTCATTGATGAACTGCTCAACCTGGTTCCCACCTATAGCTTTCGACCTTTTAATGGCGACAACGCTGCCATCAAGCAACATCCTTTGTAAACTGTGCCGAAACCTCCCTGGCCAAGAAACCGGTTGTGGTTGTAGTTGTCGGTGGCTCTCTGCAGCTCCTCTGCAGTGAAGAGTTTTGCTCTCTCTCCGCTGCCACTGGATGACAGTTTCTCTTGCAGCAAAAGGCCACCATTTTGCTTGAAAAATCCCTCTTTCCTAATTCTTACCCTCCTTTTCTTCAAGACCTGATGCAACTTGTAGCTTGACAGGAATAGGCACAAAAGTACTAGTCCGATGCCAACACCTATAACAAATAGAATCAAAACAATTGAGAAACAAGACAACCTAATTTGTCTCATTTTTTGTTATGCCGAAACGAAAACATTAAGAGTACTAACCTGGAGTTTTTGAAAGAGTCACAAACTTGAGACGGACAAATAGAGATACACTAATTCAAAGTTTTAGGTTCTGAACGTGCCAAAACACATTGATACTAGTCTGAAGCTTTGGTCATGCATACACAAAAAATCTAGTACCAATTTGAAGTTTTACATAGAGAAACAAACTTTATAGATAGAGATACTAGTAGAGCAAATTATAAAAATATGAAGTTTTTTCAAGAGAAGCACACTTCAGAGAGTTAAAGAGAGGTACCTAATAAAGTAACCAATTTGACCGGAAAACTTTTGCCACGGACAGGAATGCAATTAGAACCTTCTAAGCCTGGATCTCCGACACCACCATTAGCCGCGCAGGGACAGAAGAACATCCTAGGATTCTCAGAACAACTCTCTGTTTTCAAGGGAACCAATATTGGCGTATGGGCTGAGATTTTACTCTCTTGGGACAACATGTTCGCATCCAAAATGCTCTGTGTGGTCGCTCCAAACATCTTCCCAATAGATTGAATCGTGTCTCCTCTTTCTACCACATAAGTCAGTAGAGACGTCACACCACTAGCTGTTTGGTTGTCACTTGGACAGGCACATCGAACTCGTACAATAACCTCGGTCACATACGACGTGATATCAGCGACTTTGTAATTCGGGTTCTGGCTTAGCAGCGCCTGGCACGTCGTAAGGCCTTGGAAAGTTATGTTAGCTACGGTGTAATACGTGTCGCTCAATTGGATAACGTAAGTTGTGAAATGCTGGAAGTAATTCACGGGGCACGCGCAAGACAGAGGAACTATGAGCAACTTGTCGGGACTAATCTTGGCAGCCGGTGAGATGTTATTGAGTGAGGCGATTTCGGAGGCTTCAGAGCTGAGGAGTTGAGCTATGCCGGTGGCGTTGTCATAAGGCGCTCGCGATCTGAACGAGACGAAGGACTTGCACGACAGCGTGCTGTGGCCCCCGCAGAGGTAGCCTTCGGATATGTCTGCCGAGCTATTGTTTTCGGTGAAGGAGCATGTGTTGTTGAGGTAGGCTTGTTGACAGTGTGATGGCTGATGAATTAGGGACAAGAACATGAGCAGACAGAAGATACGAGGCGTAGTTTTCAGCTCCATGATTTTTTTGAAGCTCTTAGACGATGGATTTTCAAGATCTTAGACCATTTGAGGTGACAAACATGAGCTCGGCATGAATTTTCTAGGATGTTTCCAGACCAATTGGTTTGCCCATTTTATAGTACTAACTACTAATTCAACGTCCTAATTAAATTACGAAGATATAAACTCTTCAAAATTTTTATGAATTATAATGGCCAAAATCAAAAAACCGTTTGAAGAGAGAATCAAAGCTATTCCTTAAGCATATTGAATTAGTCTAAATAGTAATAGCTAAAGATATAAACAGAGAGTTGAGCATCAGTTGATATTGATTTGATTATGTCAACGTTTTTACTTTTACAATTGGTTTATTTTACGCGTGTATGAATTGTATTCGGTAGAACTGACTTTTTATTTTATTTTTTTCCTTGCTAAATGCATGGTTATTTCGCGGAAGAGTATGATACGGGAATATAATTGTTTTGGCATTTAGAGGATAATTTTGGTAATAAAACTTAATTGTCAGCTCTCGCAGTCCTTGTTGACTTGTAGAGAAGCTTGGTTTGAATCTTCACTTGGGAAGCTGTGATGTGGCGTGGTGTGGTTGGGCGTAGTACTAAAATCCAAAACTTGTGCCATTTACATTTGTTTGAAAAGAAGATAAGTATACACAAGGCAGGTAGATTCTTTCAATGAAAATTTCCTAATAATGTCCCAATAAGAACGTCAATGAAATAAACGGCACAAAAATTAAGAACTTCCAGCTACATAAATATCGAAAACAACATCATAACATAAAAACGACAAAAAATAAAAAATAAAAGAATACATTAAGTAGGAACCTCCATCTAAAATGTCATACGACCAAAACTCAAACGGAAAGCACCAACTATATATGCTGAAAATAACTACAGTAAAAATAAAAAGACAACTATAGTGAAAAACGACAACACATCATAAAAACGACGTCAAATAAAAATAGCACAAAGTAGGAACTGTCGTCTAGGATGCAACCGATCGTATATGCTGAAAACAACTGCCATAATCATAATTCGTAAAAATGAAAATACATATGAAAAACGACATATAGTAAGGACCTTCATCTAAATATGTGATACAACCAAATTTCAGACAGAAACAAACATATAATTATATGCTAAAGAGTTAAAAAAAAAAGTGATATAATCATAAAAACGACAACAAAAAGAAAACGACAACGTATTATAAAAACGACAACAAATTGAAGAATAACATAATGTAGGAATCCTCATCTAAAGATGATATACAACCAAAGGTTAACCACCAATATGTGCTGAGAAATACTATAATAGTCATAAGGTGTCATAAAAAGAACAACAAATAGAAAAAACGACAGCTATTAGAAAAACGACAACGCATCACAAAATTGACAGCAGTTAGAAGAATAGTACTCATCTAAAATGTCAAACAACCAAATGTAGAGCACCAATATATGCTATGATGACTAGAATTCGCAAACAAGTGAAAAACAGAAGCTCTCGCAAAAGACTAGAAATAAATGTCCCAACAATTATAAAGGCTTTGCATAATTTTCGGGACATTGTAATATTGCATTATTGTGAGTACATTCAAATCTTTATAAGTAAACTTTTTTTTTTCATGGCCTGTTCTTTTATTTGTTTTAATTTTTATTGATATTTTATTTTCATTTTTGAGATTCTATTTTAGGAAAAATGAAAACAGGAAAATGTTTAGACTAAAAAAAGGCACATGTCGTTTATATTTTGTTGTTCTCTATTTGAAAAACGACAACTATCAGTACACTTTATTGTCCAATGTCCATATTCATTTATATTCATGTGCGTTGGAAGTTGTCGCTTTTCTTCAATTATTTTAATTTTAATTTTTAGAGGACAACAAAACACTTACGACACATAGTTTTCTGTTTTCAGTTAATGAGAGAAAAGATGTGATATTTTTAGGGAGAATTCCTATTAAATAGTTATTTTCAGTTTGATTTAAAAAGTAATTAATGTTTAACAATTTAAGAAAATAGTCCTTGATTAACTTACTTATTTAGAAATTATTTTATTTAACATAGAATTGTACAATAATTACATTATTCACTAAATAGTAAATACATGAGAAATTATATTATTTTTTTTTTGTGCAAAGAACTTACTATTTGTTTAAGGATGAACATAGCGAATATTTTAATTATTTTTCTAGCACACCAGTACTCGGTCCAATGTCGTTTCATTGTCAGAATGACATGCTGTTCATTAGTGAGAAGCATTCATTCGCCAAAAACATGTCGCTTTTGTTCATAAGCGACAAAAATGAGGGTACTATCATTTTTGTCAATCAAACGACAATAACGATAATACTCGACACAAGCCACAATAGTGAGGTACAGAAGCATGTCGTTTTCATAATGTAACAAAATTAGGTTATACGACATGTATGCTAAATAATGTACGCCTAGATTAGGATGAGGAAGTGCTATGTCGTGTTTTTGTTGCGTATATTAAATTAATCTAGAACTTAAGAAGACAACACGTAGATATAATTGTTTTAGTTGCACAACGATAAACGACAAGAAACTTACAAATGCGAGCATTATGTCGTTTTATTAGATAAACCAGAAATTATTCCGAGCAAAAACATTTTATCATCTTATTCTATTCCTTAAATAATTTATTTTTGCAAGTTTAGTCGTATTGGTCGTATTCAATTAAATCAAAGCAAAGATTGCACATATATCATTTGAATTAGGTTCTAAATACATGAAAATAAAGTTAAATAGGTCAAAGTCACATTAAATTTTACAATTAAATAAATTTTTTATAACTTTTTAAAATATTTTCTTTAATTGAATAAGAATAACTATAGAACTTCGACACATATGACTTGTTTTTATGTAATTAAAAACTAATGCAAGTTACATATGTGTGTGTAATTTTGATAGTAATTTATTTAAAATTAACTAATAAAAATTGAAGTTGCAAAAAATTAAAAATTTAAGACCATAAGTGTTTATAAAAATAGTTCAAAATCAAAGTTTATAAAGTTTAAAACTACTGGAAACTAAGTGATAATTACCTTATAAATTAATTCCATATCTTAGAAATTACTAGTACCATAAATGACATATGAATATGTAACACAACAGGAGAAAAAAAAAAAGAGAAGCAATTAACATCCTTCAATGACTAATAATTAGTAAGCAACTACTAGCTAGATACCATATCATAATAATTACAATCATAATAATAAATAAATAAATCATAACGAAAGTCTATAAATTCGCATCTTTTCTTTGGAAGAAATACTCACGAAATTAAATTATCGCTTGCAATAAAAGAAATTTAAAAAAATGATTGAGAAAAAAAAAAAAAATACTGTATTCGGGTCAGCCCGGTTTCTTAACGTAGTATTTCGGTCATCACCGGCATTTCGACCTTTTTTTTCTTCCTCCTCACTGTAGCCTATTATCCCAGTTCAGATCTTAAACTCCCTTTATTACCAAAATACCACCGATTCGCTTCTCACTCTCTCTCTCTCTCTCTTCTCTCTTCACACAGATCGACCGTCGCATTATCCCGAGAAGGCCGAGTCGAATCAGCGAATCGCTCGTCTCATCTCTCTCCAAAGTCCAATCTATCATAGAGAGACATATACACATATATTTACAGTTATCAGAATTGAGATTTAATCGGCCATGGTTGGTCGTTGATGGAAGATGGTGCTGAGCATGGAATCTCAGCCTTCCATGTCAGGAAGGTCTCCGAGCAGATCTAACTCCGACGCCAATGTCGCCGCGAGCAGTACCACGACGAGCCAGAGCCTCTCGTCGATCCTCAACAACCCTAACGCCTCCGAATCGGCGTCGTGGATCGGCTGGTGGCCGTCGCCGGCGTCCTCTATTTCCGCCGCGGCGTCGCCGGAGTTCGCGCTTCTCTCGTCCGCCAAGGCCGCGTCCGATGTCTCCCGTGCCGATCTCCAGCCCTACCTCGCGGCGATCGCCGAGCCGTACCACCGGTTCGAGGACGTGCGGAACCACTCGAGCAAGGAAAGCCTTGATCTGGACGGGATCGGCGGCCAGGGTGAGGCTCTGGTCGCGTGCCTGAGGGAGGTCCCGGCGCTGTACTTCAAGGAGGATTTCGCGCTGGAGGAAGGCGCGACGTTCCGGTCGGCCTGCCCGTTCTCGAACGTGTCGGAGAACTCGGCGCTTCAGGAGAAGCTCTCGCACTACCTCGACGTGGTGGAGCTGCATTTGGTGAAGGAGATCTCGCTGCGGTCCAGCTCCTTCTTCGAGGCGCAGGGTCAGCTGCAGGACCTCAACGGCAAGATCGTCGAGGGCTGCAGCCGGATTCGCGAGCTCAAGGAGACGATACGGCTGCTCGACGCCGACTTGGTGGAGTCCGCCGCGCAGATTCACGAGCTGAATGGCACGAGGACCAATCTCCTCGCTCTTCAGCAGAAGCTCAGGCTCATACTCTACGTCAACCAAGCACTCTCCGCTCTTAAATTGGTACATTTATCTTTTTTGCTGCTTCTATCGAATTTCGTGATTACGTTGCACCAATATGTAATGGTATGACTTGAAATTTAACATGAAGATTGCAATGGTACTTAAGGAATTCCTAGAAGAATGCTTGAATGGTTTCTTGACCTCATAGAGATCAAATCCTTTTCTGGAACTGCACCTTTCAGCTTATCAGCCGTAGTTCTTTACCTAGTTTTTTTTTTTCCCCCTATATGCTCCAAAATTTTCATATGAGTAGCGTAAAGATTTTTGGATTGTTGTTATAGGAAAATATTGAAATGATATTTATTCTACTTTTTCTGTCATACAGCTTGTTGCCTCTGCAGATTGTGCAGGGGCTTTGGATGTCACTGATGATCTGCAGCATTTACTGGTAACTCTTACGTTTCTCAGTTAGGTTTCAGCACATTTATGCCTTAATGTTTTTCAGCATGGGTGGCCTGGCCTTCTGGAAAAGTATTTCTAGATTAGGTTAGTGGATGACGTATAGTTTTTAGTTAATTCCTTTTCTTTAACAGGAAGGGGATGAGCTTGCTGGTTTACATTGCTTTCGTCACCTCCGAGATCATGTAGGAGCTTCAATAGAATCCATAAACAGGTATTGTTTTTCGATATGGCTTTTGTGCCGTTACTGAAATGCACGATACCAGTTCTATATCTGGAAATTCTTTGTGATTCGCACAGTTTGATGAGTGTTTACCCACTAGGGCATGGTGAAGATTAATGAGAATACATAAGCAGCAATGGTTTTGGCATTATGCCTCATCAATTATCAGGGAAGAAATAGTGGTTGATTAAATTTGTCCTTGTAGCATTCTTTCAGCCGAATTTTTGCGTGCCTCAATCCACGATGCTGGAGATACTGACGTTGGAATTTTATCCAAGGCCAAAGCAAGGGCATCGATGACTGCCAATGGAAAAGATGATGAAGTGAGTTTTCGGCGAATATGCTTAATTTCTACTTTTATATCTTTATTCTGTTTTGCTTTCTTCTTTGGATTAGTTAAGTATAAATAAAATAAAAATTCTCCCGAGTCCCATAGCCCATAGGTTTTCTGTTCTTCATGAATGCACTTATCGTTGGGGTTGTGTTCTAATCATATGAAGCATTATCTTTTTTTGCCTCCCTAGAATAATAGGGTGACATCATAAATGTGAATCTACGTCTCTTGAGCAGGATTGTTTGCATTCAAATAGAACTTTAGTTTTCTGCTGTAATAACACGTGGAACTATCTTATTTTAGGGAATTTTTAAAATCAAACTGGAAAAAGTGTTAGAAATTCTTTTTGTTAGATATGGGATTCATCATCCACTTATAATTTCAATTCATTGTCTTTGTACGTTTGGCATTCTTGAAGAATGGGTTGAATTTATCCTTATCTAGAGTATTCCTTAGAGATTGAACAAGGAATGTACATGTTGAATCTTCAATGTAATTGTTTTTAATATGAATTTTCCATGTTTTCTTATTGGAAAAAAACTGCCACATTTTAGTCTTTTGTATTCAGTCCTTAATTTGCTAGTGGCTGGGTAAGGGGTTTTTTTGTTTGGGTCATGTTTTGTCACCTACTGTGTCTTTCAGAAGTCAATAGAGGATGTTTTTCTACCTGAACTAATTACTGTTACTGCTGATGTTGGCAGGTGAAGTTGGATGAGGAAGAAGCATCTAATTTTCGAGATCGTCTTCTCCCTGTCATCATTGGACTGCTCAGAACTGTGAGAACGCTTCTTTTTTGTACTAGCTATACTTGTTTGAAAATTTAGCATGTACTGGTAAGATGGAAGAAGGAATTTTGGAACATGTTATTTGAGAATGCTTTAGGTATTATTGTAATTATCTCGTTGCTGTGTAAAAGCACAAGCAGTTATGAATTAACACTCCTTGACTGTTTTACTCGATCAACATGTCGTGTCTTGACACTTTTCGTACATCAAAAAGTGGATTGGCCTTTTTCCTTTACCTATTGTCTATTAGTCTTTAAACTTGGTACTAGAATACGTCATAAGATTTCTTATTGTTAGATATATAATGACGTGCTGTATAATTTCAGGCTAAGCTCCCTGCTGTCTTGAGGTTATATCGTGATACACTTACTGCTGATATGAAAACGGCTATTAAGAATTCAGTTGCAGAGCTGCTACCAGTCCTTGTTTCCCGACCTTTGGAGTCGGAACTCACTCCTGGAGAGAGAACAGTAGATGGTGATGGTGAGAAATTGATAAGATTGAAATTACCAATCTATTTGTATATGCTATAATAGGTGCATAAGATTGGCTACTTCAAAAGGTCTGGTCTTTAAGTTGTTGGAATGAATCATTTTCTGTGGAACGAAGCTTATTAGTGGTGTTAATGTTTTACTTTAATAATACTTATATATCCTTTCAATTTTCGTGCATTGGTTTCATTTTGCTATTATTTATCCTTTTTGTTAATTTTGACATTATGGCGACAGGTGCTAGTGCATCTCTTGCGAGCAAGCTGAGGAGCCTGTCATCTGAAAGCTTTGTTAAACTTCTAGGTGTTATTTTCATGATTGTACGGGTAATGCATACTTGACCATCCTTGCATTCTTCTTATTTCTCACGCATTATAAATCAAATGTTGAATTGTTCAGCACTTTTAGTTCTAAGAGTCCTGCTTGTCTATGTACTTTAGAGCGATTCTAGAAGGCTATATTAAAGGTTGAAGGCCATAGATTGAGTATCTAGCTTATTCTTTTGTCTACCATGGAGAGTTATATGTTATAAGAAGCATCAAGAGTAGATTTTTAGCTTAATCCAAGAAATATCTTAAAATAGGATTTTAAATCTAAGCATTGTCTACAACAATGAATGCTATGGCAAAATTACTCCAATACAAGTTTGAAGTTTGATTTTAGCATTCTTAATATTCCATGTTATGGTTCTAATCCGAAATGGGAGATGTAGGTTGTTTTATAATTGCTTTAAAATGAACTTTAATAAGGTAGTGCTATTTGCTGAGTTTCTTCCCTAATCTCACAAGCTGTTTTTTGCAAGCCTTCTTATCCACATTATTCTCATCTTTATTTACCACTATTTGAAGTGTGATGTCATATGATTTCTTTTAGTGAATGCAGGCACATTTAGTGCGGGCTGCTGAAGTAAAAAGAGCCATTGAGTGGATTATGTGCAACCTCGATGGTCACTACGCTGCAGACTCAGTTGCTGCTGCAATTGCTGTTGGTGCTGCAGCTTCAGAAACAGCTCAAGATACTGATGCGCACAGTGCTATGATTCTGCCCCTTACATCACAGAAAAGTATTTCCAAGGTTTCTTCACTTGGAAAAGTAAATGATGCCACAAATCCTTCAAATATGTCCAAAAATTTTAGGTAGATTTTTCATTCTTCTTTTTTATTGTATTATTCTTATAATGTTACTGGCTTGTTGGTTGGTCTGTCAAGTGTTCGTTTGTTATTACATGGTGGGAAGCTGAATATGTCAGCCTTTGTCCATATTTGACCCCTCTTAAGCAAAATCGTCTGCCATATTCTGATATAGCACGACTTGTGTCCTTCTTGGCTTGTTTAAGTCATGTTGCTCCACTTGTTCAAGAGTGACTTGAGAAACTGGGGTCCACCCTATATAACTCGTTCATTTATTTAATTTAGCAATCCCGGAACTTTTTTTTCCTGACAATTGATATAGAACACGATTATAGAGCACGCATTTTTTAAGAATTTAAATTTGATCTCATGAGCTGTGAACTAGAAGCATTGTGGAAATAGTAAAACATTCTGAATCATGTGTAACTACACAGAGCTGATGTCTTGCGGGAAAACACAGAAGCTGTTTTTGCAGCATGTGATGCAGCTCATGGAAGATGGGCAAAGTTACTTGGGGTTCGTGCTCTTCTTCATCCTAAGTTGAGATTGCAGGAATTTTTAAGTATATACAACATCACCCAAGACTTCATAACTGCTACAGAGAAGGTACTTTCTCTAAATCCATTGAACATCTTTAGAAATAGGAAATACTGACTGCGGTCATGATGGTATTCTATTGTGAAAATGAACAGATAGGTGGAAGATTGGGTTATAGCATCCGGGGAACACTGCAGTCTCAGGCAAAAGCTTTTGTTGATTTCCAGCATGAATCTCGGGTTAGTTATATAATGCACTTACTTTCCATAGGTCTGTACTGGATTGATCGATCATTTATTTAGTAGACCAATTCTCTTTCTGGCCGTTCCAGATGACAAAAATCAGGGCAGTACTTGACCAAGAGACGTGGGTGGAAGTTGATGTTCCTGAAGAATTTCAGGCTATTGTTTCTTCCCTATTTTTTTCTGAAGTTTTAATATCTGAGAATCCAGATGATGCTGAAGGTAGCACAAGCTATAATTAGATGGTCACAATATAATAATTCTGTCATTCTTCTTGCTGAATAATCAATTTCTGAGAGGCCAAAGCCACCATCAAATTCCAATTCTTATGAATACCTACTGATGTTGCAGAGGAGGAGAAATCAGCACCTTTGGCCGAAGCAGATGAAAAGAAAAAAGTTGATGGTGTAAATTCTTTGGCTCAAAATACTCACAGCAACACAAAGGAGCGTGGAAAATCTACATCTCAGACCCTCTTGTACAATAATGTTGGGTATCACATGGTAAACTGGTTAGTTATCTTATTCACCAAGTTTTTCATCATTTCTCTTCTTTCCTGTGTTAGTGTCCTGTGGCTCCCATTATAATTTGTTTTTGGTGCTAATATTATGTTCAATTAATTAACATTCTTACATTATATGCTTTCTATATCTCATTGTTGTTGGATTATATGGTATTGGCTGGCCTCTTATTATCTTTTTGTTTTCTTTACTTGCATAACATTTACATGTTGTGTTTTCTCCAGTGGCTTAATATTGCTGAAGATGTTGTCAGAATATGTTGATATGAATAATTCATTGCCAGCACTGTCCTCCGAAATTGTCCATCGTGTTGTAGAGATATTAAAATTCTTCAATACAAGAACATGTCAACTTGTTCTTGGTGCTGGTGCTATGCAGGTAATGACTTTGCTATTATTGGTATATACCATTTTTTCTTACCCTTATTAAGAACTTTCATGGTAACAAGCCATGAACCATTTATTTTTTATTTTCTGCTCTATAGTTTCATTTTCCTTCACCGTGTTACATTCTCTAATCCCCTATGTAGTTTTTGTTGCTTTCTAACCCCTATTTTAATGGTATTGCAGGTGTCTGGTTTAAAGTCCATCACTTCTAAACATTTAGCCCTTGCAAGTCAAGTCATCAGCTTCATATATGCCGTGATTCCTGGTATGTTTAGGGTCTAAGAGCTATGGTTGTTGCATCCTTAAATTATTTGTCATTATGGTTGTTGCATCCTTAAATTATTTGTCATTGTATCATGGCGTTTTTTTCTTGATGAAAATAACAAACACCATTCTTTTGGTTCCATTTTCAATCTGTGCATCTGAAAATCTTTCGTAAGAATAGTTTTTAAGCAATAATATGACTTTGTTTATATGTTTTTTTTTTAAGAAATCAGGCAAATTCTTTTTCTGAAAGTACCTGATGTAAGAAAAGCATTGCTGCTATCAGAGATTGATCGAGTTGCTCAGGTAGGTGACCCCTGCACTGCTCCATATCCACGTTCTAGGTGTTCAGCTGCTGCCATATGGACGTCTATAACTCCATGCCGATAATATTTTCATTTCATTACTTGTGGCACACTGGAGAAATATTTTAGAATTCTACTCTTCTAAGTTCCAACAACTGTTGTATTCAAGTTTGCTATCATGGAGGTATTAGTTTCCTAAAGTTATCAAAACTACCAATATACTGGCTTTGGGTTCAGAGTATTGCATGTTTCAGCAAATCTTTTGTTGTTTTCACCTAATATTTTATATTATATATCTAAACATGCTATATGCGCTCTTTTAAGTTTGGTACTTTAAATCTGTTTGATGGAAGTTTGATGCTAGGCACTTTTGCTATGTTTTACAATTTTTCTGCGTTTTATGCATTAATTATTTAGGTAGTAATGCACTTATTTATTGCCAGCAGGATTATAAGGTTCACCGAGATGAAATACATACAAAACTGGTTCAGATAATGAGAGAAAGGTTACTGGTTCATCTACGTGGCTTACCGCAAATAGTGGAGAGCTGGAATAGACCTGAAGATTCTGACCCACAGCCTAGTCAGTTTGCCCGCTCACTTACCAAGGTAACTACTGTTTTTTAACTAATCATTTTGCCGTCTCTATTATGCAGAAGACTTCACAGAAGTTACGGCTTTTTATTTAAGCTATCCTATATGCTTGTTTAATGGCTCAATTTATTTCCAGGAAGTTGGATTTTTGCAGCGTGTTTTATCTCGAACTTTGCATAATGTTGATGTTCAAGCTATTTTCAGGTGAGGTTTTCTCTATTCTTGTATTCACTTGGTGATTTTTTATTTAAATCAATTTGACTGAACTGTCCAGCGCGTTTGAATATTTATAGAAGAGGCTAAAGGCAAATAACTTTTTGAGTTTCTTTGGTTATGGCTGGTTATTTTAGTATGTCCAATAATTTGTTTATCAAAGACTAAATTATATCACTTGCTTAGGAACAATCACATGTTTTCAACCTAAAAACTAAATGTAGAACAACTTTTTAATGTTGAGGGATTAAAAATTTAGTCGTAGTTTTCCTTGACATTTCTGTTCCAATGTTCTAGCTCATTCCATCATCTAAATCACTTGTTTGCTTTATCACTTTCAGGCAAGTGGTGGTAATCTTCCACTCGCAGATTTCAGAAGCATTTTCGCGTATGGAGATAAACACTCCTCAAGCAAAGGACAGGTACAACTGTTTCATAGTTTTATATCCTTGTCAGTCTTCTGACCGATTAAGGTTCTATTAAACAACTTGATTTATTGTGAATTTGGTAAATATGCCACTTTGCAGTTAGTTTTTAAATAATAGCTATTGTTTCAGAAATCAAGAAAAGAGCAATCGTGATAACTTATAGTATATCGCTGTTAAATTTTGTAATGTAATAACATTTATTACCAACTTTGGCTATTTTTGCGTAATAAAATTTATTACAATGACTATTTGTCTTATATTTAATAACCTATTTATGATAATTTCTTTTTATTTATCTATTTGCTCTTTTTTTATTTTTTATTTTTTAGGCTACATCGAGATGTTACGCACATCCTTGCATGCATTCGGTCACTGCCTACTGACAGCTCGAGTGAATCTGGTACTCCGAACTGGGGTCAGTTAGACGAGTTCTTGGTGCAAAGATTTGGGGGTGAAACTGGTTAAAATGCCAATTCGGAAAGCAAATTGATTATTTTTTGAAAGCTAGAATCAGATACAATGGCGGGTGTCGGGGGTGTGACAACCAGAGTTTTTGCGTCTGCATTTGCCTTGTTCAATTTAAATTCAGGGTAATAAAGCTCGGGAACGTTCACTTTTTTGAGTGTAAATTATGTGTCCTATTCGAGTATCATTCTCGTACTTTGCAATGTGTAATTGTAAGGAATGATGTAAATGCAAAATAGAAAAGATCGATACCAGAGATTTTGCCAGGCTTGTCCTGTCTCCTGTGACCAATTTTCCCTAATTTTTGTACTTTTTTTTGGCTTAGTAATCCTCAATTGTTTTTCCTAGGATTTGGGTTTGTTCTTTGCGGGATGTATAAAGTCGTACATTTGTGGCAATAATTTCTTTATTATTATTATAATTTTTATTTTCTATTTGCTCCTTTTGTTTCAATTTTTGGTTTTAGTGCAGAATATTACAAGTTTGCAAACATGAGGTTTTCTTGTAAAACCCCAAAATTTTTTTGGGGCTTATCTGAAATTTTTCATGGGTATATCTGTAAGATGTTTTATAATGTGGGTAACATTTAAAATTGTTGCAAAATTCCCATCCATACCTTTTGTTTATGGAGAGGGTCTCCCTCAAAAACCCACCAATCTGCTTAACGCGCGTACACGCTAAACGACAATAGTTATGACGTGACGCGTTGAAAGGACATTGTTTTAGAAAACTACAAGATATTAGAAAAACGACGATGAACCAAAGGGAAACGAGGACTCTGCCTTGGGAAAAGCTATATTTGACAGATTGGTTGGGAAAGCTTATTTTTAGCCGTTGATTTGAGATCGGAAGGTGAAAAACATAGAAAGTCTAAGTTTTTTAATATGGTTTTGTGCGCATATGATATTTGCTTTAAAAAAAAAACACTGGTAAAACTGTGAGAGCCCAGTGACCTCTACGTTTCCTCTATGGTCTCCCACACTACCCACCCTTGGCCTCCGGCCTACTCACTTCACGTCGAGCAGTTCGCCGTGCACGGCTACACGAGACTTGCAAAGTTTTCAATGCTCGCCCGGCCGTGTGAACGTATCTCAGATCCGAAAAGACTGATCAACATGTTCCCATTGAGGTTGCATCATCTCCGTCATAGCCTCGTGTCTGACAACTCCAACAGCCGCATCGAGCACTTCTCCGACGATTCCCACGACTGCCTCGATCTCGCCGACAGCGAGCAATTCTTCGACGGTCCCATGGCGGTCTCCATCTCGTCGCAAATCTCAGCGACAACGAGCACTTTTCCGACAAACCCACAGCGGCCTCGATCTTGTCGCGGATCTCGGCACATTACACGTTGCCGATATCGTCTTCGGTAGCGTCGTGGAGGTTGAAAGCCTAAGTTTTTTAATGCCATTGAACTGTGGAAGTGGAAAACAAATTAAAAAAAGACCCTTTCTTTGTCGCATTGATACTTTTGAGAAGACAACTCTTTTAGCCAAAAAAAAATAAAAAATAAAATTCTGACCGTCTTTCATAGTTAAGGTCCGCAGGATGCGATGGGTTTTAATATTGATTTTCATGGACTTTTATTTGATCAATCATGTCCATCTAGTAATTGCAAACTGAAGAAGGTTAAAATATGAGGAACCAAAATACTTAGAAGAACTAGATTTGGATTAGACACTTAGGCTGCCGGAGCTTGAGGGAAAAGAACACCTTTGAGAGAGAAGGAGAAATTAAACCAAAAACAAAGCATTGATATAAACAAAGCAAACGGCAGTTCTTATTTGCTTTTCTCAGTTTGTAGTCTTCATGATCTATAACTCTAAGCTCCTTTTATGTATTAAGTGTTAAAGGATGTGTCGGTTCTGAGTAAAACCAAGTCCTTAGCAAAAAGCGCAAAAAAATAAAAAAATTAAAAAAAAAACAAACTCCCAAGAGTCCCAGAAAAAAAGCGGGGATCGTGGGTTTTTTTTTGGAAACGATTCTGTATCACATTAAATTTACTTATGATCCACTAAAAAAAGTAAATTTGACTGTCCAAAATCATTTCTTACCAAAAGAAAAAAAAAAAACCACCAAAGAAATACCAAAAAAAAAAAAAGATGAGAGGGAAACTAAAGATTAGATGGAGGCAATATGTTAATTATTATGCACTTTATCTTAAGTCAATCATAATGTTTGAATTGTTTCTCACAGGTCCACCAAATAAACTTTCCCCAAGGTATAATTACCCCTCTAGAAAAAAAATATTAATTCTATTTTTTATTCAATAATTTAAATTTTTTTTATATAAATGAATATTTATTTTTTTAATCTCAAAATAAAATGATTAAATCTTAATTATTTAAATTAATTTAAAATTTAAAAAGTTAATAATTATTTAAATGTTCGCATTATAATGGTTGTTCTAAATAAAGGTAATGATTATTTTAAGTAAAGATAAGATAAGAAAGGACAATCACATTAACGAACTTGTTTGGGAAAGCAGATAGGCCAATCACATTAACGAACTTGTTTGGGAAAGCAGATACTCTCTCTACGACGTGATGATTTTTAGCATGACATCATAAAAACGACAATGAACCAAACAGCAATACATTAGAGAACGACATTGATATTTAAAAGTACCTATATCTACTTCGAATTTTTATGTTCATTTTAAGAATTAATTGATTAAGAGAACAAATTTTCTATAGTAGTGCTATTTTTCAAACGTGATATAAGTTCTTAATTATAATCCATGACAATTGTCCCACTGTGGCATGTCTTTATTTATTTCTAATGACACATTTGATGCATCCTATAAATTCATTATATTGTATTAAAGAATAATATAATATTTTAAACAATACAAAATTATATCAGCTTATACACCCATAAAATAATGTAATACAATATAGTCTAATACATTACAATACCGTAAACCAAACTGCCATGTACGCGAATTATTAAAATATGCCCACACCACACCAGCGCTTATTACGTATTCTAAGATGCGCTTTACAGAGTCGCAGCGCTCTCATAGCGCCTAGTGCGAACAGAATTAAGAGGCGTTTGATTCCCACGCGCCGCCGTGACAATGGGGCTCCTCACGGTGTGGCTACCGTTCTGTTCCGCCCACACGAGCTCCCCAAACACCACGTCCTCAAGCTCACGCGTGAACGTCACGTCCACCCGGTAACTCTTCCTCTCGCCACTCTCTTGGAATTCCAGCGTCTCCGGCATGACCGTCACCGTCAAGTTCTTCTGCGCCGTCACTTCAGCCTTGTACGTTGCCGGGCCCATCCCCACGTTCGTCACGGTCCTCACGAACCGCGCTCGGGTCCGGACCGACGCCGAGCCGCGGTGGACGAGAACAAAAGCCGGGTAGTTCAGCTGGTCGGAGGTGAAATCGCAGACGAAGTCGCTCCTCACGATGGCCCTGATCTCCTCCTCGCTCAGGTCGACGAAGTCGTTGCAGAGCGTGTCGACGTACTCCTGCGGCGAAATGTCGTATACCAGCCCCGGGTCCAGCGCCCGGTCGGCGTCTATCTGACCCGACCCGATAGTAAGCGGCGTCGCCGGCTTCTCGCCTGAGTTGAACTCATCGGCGTTGTCCCAGATCGGTCTCCCATTCTTGTCCTTCGCCTTGGCGGTGGTCATCAGAGCGGACCTCACCGCAGCGGGGCTCCAGTCCGGGTGCGCCGCCTTCAGCAGCGCCGCGACGCCGGCCACATGCGCGGCAGCGATGGAGGTCCCGGACATCACAGCGAAGTCTCCACCGAGCGGCGCGTATTGTGTCCCGATTCTTGCAGCCGGGAGATTTGGTGGCCAGGCGGCGATGACGTGAACTCCGGGGGCCATCATGTCGGGCTTCAACATGACCGGGTGGTACGGCAGGGGGCCTGCCGTTCTCGCGGTCAGGAAAGAGGCGGCCGGCGTCGCCACTGTGTTATAGACAGTATCTTGGAACTTAATGAATGATGGAGTCTGTGTCTGCCAATACGGTGTTCTCTTATAAGGCGCCGATGCTAATTCCTTGAGCGATCTGACAATTTCTTTGAAACCATGACCGTATGAGAGTACAGGCGCTACTTGCGGAGACACAACCACGGCAGGGAACGTAAACTGGCAGAACGATTCTTCAAGATCGCTCATGTTGGGTCGGATAATAATGGCTGCGCTCAAGTGATCCGAAACCTGCGAGAGGGTCGACAGTTGGTCGCGGATCGGCACTGTTTCGTCGGCGCAAAGGATGATGCTGCCGCGAGGGACACCGGTCCTCAACAGCTGCGTTGAGTTGCATGATGCTTCTGCGTCCGTCTCGTTCAAGTAAAGTCCGTGTTGGATCAACGCGTTCTCCGGGTACAAGCTAAACCCGGTTATGTTTATGTAGTCGGTGAGGTATATTGTTCCGCCGAATCTGCGTTCGACCGTCCCTGCTGCGGCGGTTATAACCCAAGGAATGGCGTTGTGGGGGGCGGCAAGGTGGTTCCCGGCCGAGCTCGACACCACAATGCCCATCTCCATGGCGGCGAACGAGGCTATGGCTACCGGGTCCTCGTAGATTTTCGCGCCGTCGCAGCCGATGGGGACTAGGATCACGTCGACACCGTCCGCGATGGCCTGGTCCATCCCGGCGAGAACGTCGGAAGCATAGGTTTTGTCCCGGCCCCAGGAGACCTTGTACGCCGCGATCCTTGCCAGCGGCGCGACGCCTTTGGCCGTCCCGCGGCCGTAGCCGAAGTATGATGCTCGCTCCACGTAGTTCCCCGCCGCAACTGAGGCCGTGGCCGTCCCGTGCCCGATTGTGTCCCTCGTGGAGTTGAATTCGGCCGCGGAGATGCCCGGATTCGCCGCTATCGCGCCGCGTTGAAGAACCTGGCTCCTATGAGCTTGTAGTTGCAAGCTGAGGCGTCGAAGTCGTCCTGTCCCGGCTGGCACGTCCCGCTCCATTTGGCAGGAGGGACCCAGCTGATATTGTCGTCCTTGAAGCTCTTACTCTCTGGCCAAATCCCCGAGTCCACGACGCCGATGACGACGTCCTCTCCGAAGTTCGAAGCCGGCCATAGCCCGCTAGAGGGGTTTAGAGAGATATACTCCGGCGTGTAAGTGGTGTCGAGCGAGCAAGTCCGGTCGCCGGAAGCGACGAGAAATCCCGGCGTCTTCTTTAGCCTGTCCAGCTCCTGTGGAGTGAGGGTTGCGCTGAAACCGTGAGCAGCGTGGTCGTAAGAGTAGAGTAGAGATGGTTTGTTGGGTTTTTGATGATCAGTGTTGAGTGACTCAACAATAGACGAGTACCATTGTTGGTGGGTAGTGAAGGATTTGGGCATGCGAGACTTGTCCATGTGGACGACATAGGTTGATCTTATGGTTTGATCTTCTGCTATATTACGACTCTTAATTAGCGTCGCTGATAATAATATTACTAAGCATGCAACGGTGAGAATGAAAGCAAAATTGAGTATAAGACGACTCATGTTTGTTTTCAAATTTTTTGTGTAAGAGAGAGGAGATTTATTTAATTTTTTTTTTTTTTGGGATTTGGAAATTAATGGGCTGTGCAAGAGAAGCTTGTAAATGATCTCCTTATATAGCACTTCGCATCTTAATTCTTGTCGGTATAGAATTCTAATGATGCACGTTACCCTTATCGGGTGTTGAACTAATATATCTATTAAGCTAAAAAGTAAATCATGCATTAAACACCTCATCATAAATTAAGTATGGGTAGGAAATCGGGTTCAAAGTCCCTCGGAGAATATTGATTGCTCGGTCGTTGGCGGAAGCGTTATCCATAGTGATTGAGATAACTCGTCCTGTAACGCCGTAATCATTAACGACTTGTAATATCTCCTGAGCTATCATTTCTCCGCTGTGGCCTTCTTCCATGGCTCTAAAACATCAAATTGAACATTGTCAGTTATCACTTGCATCATAACCATCTCGGGCTCACTCAAACAAACTAATTCATCTAAATACAATGCAACCCAACCCTCAACGACAATTAAATGCGCTATGGTATTTGATAAAAAGTCACAATAATTAAGTCCTAACAATGCCAAACAAGGGTGCTTAACAATCACAAATTAATTAAAATGGGATCATCATGAGTTCAAGGGAGAAATTACCTTATCCCTTGAATTACAATTCAATCATACGATTTTTACAATAATAAACACCCAAAATACAAAATCCAAACACTTGATGTTTAATACAAAGTAATTAAAAGAGAGGGAACGAGAAACGCATATACAAATAAGCTCAAAAGTTCATGAAATTGGTAGTTCCTAAGCTTCTAAGCTCCATGGAAGCTCTCTCCGAAGCTTGTGTCTTCAAGAATCCCCAAATAATCTTTCTCTCAAATCTCATGCCCCTCCCATCTTCAGCAAGTTGCCCTAATCTTTAGATTCATTTTGGTCCTTGATTTTGCATCCAATGGTTGATTTTGGGCCAAAAATCCAAAATTGGGCGTGTGTTGGGCACCGGGCACGTGATGGGCGAATTTGGAAGCATTGGTCGCGATGCAACGACTCACTTGGATGACTGGTCGCGATGCGACCAAAACTATCGTGTCACTATGGTGAATGCTTCGTGAGGGTCGCGTCGCGACCACAATGAGAAAATTGGCTAGGAGTTGGCAAGGTTGGTTGGTCGCGACGAGACCAAATTCATCGTGACTTGACGAAGCATGATGGTGGTTGCTGTGGCGTGCCGTGGGGCGTGGTGGGGCGCTCTGTGGGCGCACATAGGCGTGCAACTCATGCTTCTTCTGTGCATCGATTTTTAAAAAGGCGTTACTTATTTGTTACTTATTGAAATTGCGCAAATCATATGTCGTTAGAAAGCTCTTTTGAAGATCTTTAAGTTGATATGCATTAGTCATATTTAAGTTTTAAAAATATTTATAGAATCCAGCTACAAAGTAACAATTATTTGCAACTAATCTCAAATAGCTTTAAATTTCTTCATTTTTATTCTCATTTATCACAAAACCGTCTTACACCTACGTACTCAAGATAATATTAAATAGACACAAACCTTGAAAATTTACGCAAAGTTAAGTCCTAAATTGAATACAATAAGTGTAAAATGCACACTCATCATGTAAGTTTTTCAGCGACGAGACAACAGATGTGCTTCTCTATTTTCGAAAGAGTCAAATTTATAAATTACAAAATACTTAATCACATAGAGACTTATTGGTATTGAATGATGAGAGACGCATATACAAAGCAGGACATACTTGACGAATGTGTGAACTATATATATATATATATATTTTGATAAACATTAACTTCTTGCTATTTATATATCTAGT
Organism: Boehmeria nivea var. tenacissima; assembly: GCA_018132145.1. NCBI lineage: Eukaryota > Viridiplantae > Streptophyta > Magnoliopsida > Rosales > Urticaceae > Boehmeria > Boehmeria nivea. The sequence continues at coordinate 21,364,350 of CM030874.1, read as the reverse complement.
TATGATGTAACACGATCGTGATGGTATTTCTATCCTCAAAACTGCCATATTGGTCTCATCTAAATTATTAATTTATTATTGTAGTCCTACTATTCACAACACAACAAAACAGTTTGGTAGAAGCATATATCTGATTGTGCTAGATATCTGCATTGTGTGCTATCATTATTTTTTAAAAAGAAGCACGTTTTAAAGGTTGATGAGGCTAAGACATTGAAGAGTGAAAAAAAAGATAGAAATCTGCATTGTGTGCGATCATTATTTTTTAAAAAGAAGCACGTTTTAATGGTTGATGAGGCTAAGCCGTTGAAGAGTAAAAAAAAAAAAAAAGAAAGATATTGTAGTCGCTGTTATCTTATTCAATTACAATTAGATAATTTATCTATTTGTATTTATTCGTGTGGTAGAAAAGTCTTTCACAGCAGATTTCTTTTCGGGTCTGTGGTAGAAAAATCACTTGCAAAATACTATCCACTTCCAATTACTTATTTCTTTTCTAAAAACAATGCTAAATGGTTGAAAAGAATAGAAAGTAGTTAATGCGATGCGACAGTTCCATGTTGGAACTGGAACTTTTAATCCTAAAATGTTTTGTTTTGTTTTTTTTTTTTTTTTTCACTTAAATAAGATTAGTCACGATTAATTTATGAACCATGGAAACTATTGTCACTAACTGATAGGCTATCTGTACCTATTTATTTGGCACATTGTCATCGATTATTTTGTTTGTTTAGAGTAGAATTATGCATTCGTTTGGTTGTTTTTGCCTCTTGTGCATGATATAAAGATTTATCGAGAACTTCACAACAAATAATTTGAAGAGCAAAATGACATTGAAAACAAAAGGAGAAATAATCCGGCCAAAAACCCCAGTGCAAAACGTCGCGACATTGGGGCAAAAATAACATGAACATCACGACATCCATTATGAGCGTCGCGACGTTGGGACAAAATTAGCTTTTCAGCACATTTTGTGACATCGTTTCTTCAAGTTTGGTGATGTGAAATTTTCCAAAAAAAGACCTAATTGTGCGTCCGTATAAATAGTACAAGACTTGGGAGCTCTTCAAGAGAGAGAAATTTTGGAGGACGGTGCTCAAGGACGAACATACCAAGGACGGGGAGGCTCGGCCACGATCATCACTCAAGAGTATACCTTTATTTCTTGTCTTTTCATTATGAATTATATGAGGATGTCTTTTAATTCTTTCATGAACTAATTTTCTTTTTCTAGGGCTACGATGCAGTCAAACATAATTGTTTGGCATTTTCAATGTAATCGAGGTCTATTTAGTTATATCGTGTGTTGTGATATGTGCTTAGTGCTTAAAATTTTATGATCAATTATTTTTATTTTGAGATTTGATAATGAGAATTAATCAAATTGGACGTAGGATCATAACACCATTAAAGATTATGAGTTAGAGATAATTATGATCCTAGTGCGGCTTTGAAATTTCTTTATCTTAATGCATTTTTGCGTGTTAAATTCTTGACAAAGATGTGAGAATCTCATGTTTGAGATAGGTTGTTAATGCTTGAGAAAATTTAATGATTAAATTAGAGAAAATATTGACGACATAAGAATCGATTTAGATTAATTGGAGTTTGAGGTATTGAACATGAGTGTTTGGTGAAATCAAAACTCTTAGGATTTTTATCTTCTGATTTATCGTAGTCTTTTTAATTCTGCGCTTCATATTTATATTAAGTTTGTTTATTTTAATTTCTTGCCGACCTCTTAAATTTTGATTTGTTCAAATAAAATTAAAATTAACCCAATTTCAATAATTGATAACATTAACTTCTATGACAGATATTTTTATTAATTGACAACGACCGTGTACACTTGCACGCGACAGTTCACATCGCTAACAAATTGTAGCAAATTTTAATTAAATCTAACACCTAATTTGAAAATTCCGCACTAAAACTTTATTTGGTAGTGCACGCTCTATATATCTTTGTGGTAGTTCAATATACAAAGACAAAACGCACAGTTGGAAAATTATCGTATTTGTTATATGATCAATGTTATCTCAATATTGTATGGTCAATATAAAAGGCACGTATAGGGGTTGGTGATGACAGCAATGTGTTAAAAAGAGGCAGAAAGTGAGAAAGAATTTTTAATTTAAAAAATAAACATCTTAAATCCCAAAAGCATGGTTGATTTTTTTATGGAACTGGTTACATTAATAACTATAAAGGAAAATGAGAAATTATAATGAATACCCAATTTTTAAAACTTAATGTAAGTTATTACCCAATTTTTTGAAAAATGTAACCAACTATCCAAAAGATGCAATTACTTACACAGTGATAAGTGGTGGTAATTCACTTTGTTACCAAAAGCATGTGCAAGTAATTCACAAATTGACTAGAAACTCAATTACTTCAAAAGTTTGGGTATTTATTTTTATTGTTATATAAATTCTGGGTATTTGCCTACTTCACCCAAGGAAAATATAGTGTTTTTTCTATATATGGGATTATGGGTACATTTCTATTTATTAGTCAGTACTCAGGACGTCCATGCACTTAATAGGGCTAAGTATATATAACCATTATTAATTGTGAATTAACACTGGCTAGGTCAGCATAAAATATATATAAACCCTATAAAAACAGGATATACATATTAATTGCGTGAATAAAGATTTGTAGCAGGATATAAGCTACGTCAGATATGAAATTTTGCTATCTGCAAATTGTATGGTCAATACAGAATTAAAAAAAAAAAAAAAAGAAAAGGTTTGAAGGTTGGAACAACAATGTTGATTTGCTTTGTTAGCAACAAAAAAAAAAAAAAGAAAAAAAAAAGAAAAAAAAAGGAATTAGGCAAATTCAGAGAGAGATAAATTAAGATACAATTTAAATTTTAATCGAGGAATGTACACGTACGTATAACAAATTTGGTATTTAGTAGCCAACAACAAAAAAAAGTTGCCGCAAAATACAAAATATACGGAGAAATAAAGTACATGGCACGGGAGATCATATTTTATTTCACAATACCATATATCGATGACTCTTCCATACATAAAGCTGGAATTAGTGGAATTTATATAATCAATAGGACTACATATATATATATATATATATATATATTCCCATAACAGTATTGACATTACAATTGGACTTCGAACACTCTATGCTTTTCATTTTTCTCGACCCAAACAAGTGCGGATAATAAAAAATATGCCCACACCACACCAGCTCTTATTGCGTATTCAAAGATCTGCTTCATAATGTTGCAGCGCTCTCATAGCGCCTAATGCCAACAGAATTAAGAGGCGTTTGATTTCCACGCGCCGCCGTGACAATGGGGCTCCTCACGGTGTGGCTTCCGTTCTGCTCCGCCCACACGAGCTCCCCAAACACCACGTCTTCAAGCTCACGCGTGAAAGTCACGTCCACACGGTAACTCTTCCTCTCGCCACTCTCTTGGAAGACCAGCGTCTCCGGCATGACCGTCACAGTCAAGTTCTTCGGCGCCGTCACTTCAGCCTTGTACGTCGCCGGACCCATCCCCACGTTCGTCACGGTCCTCACGAACCGCGCTCGGGTCCGGACCGATGCCGAGCCGCGGTGGACGAGAACAAAAGCCGGGTAGTTCAGCTGGTCGGAGGTGAAATCGCAGACCGCAGACGAAGTCGCGCCTCACGATGGCCCTAATCTCCTCCTCGCTCAGGTCGACGAAGTCGTTGCAGAGCGAGTCCACATCCTCTTGCGGTGACATGTCGTATACTAGCCCCGGGTCCAGCGCCCGGTCGGCGTCTATCTGACCCGACCCGATAGTAAGCGGCGTCGCTGGCTTCTCGCCTGCTTTGTACTCATCGGCGTTGTCGAGGATCGGTCTCCCCTTCTTGTCCTTCGCCTTGGCGGTGGTCATCAGAGCGGACCTCACCGCGGCGGGGCTCCAGTCCGGGTGCGCCGCCTTCAGCAGCGCCGCGACGCCGGCCACATGCGCGGCAGCCATGGAGGTCCCGGACATCACAACGAAGTCTCCGCCGAGCGGAGCGTATTGTGTCCCGATTTTAGCCGCGATTTGGCGGCCAGGCGGCGATGACGTGAACTCCGGGGGCCATCACGTCGGGCTTCAACATGATCGGGTGGTATGGTAGGGGGCCCGACGTTCTCGCGGGTAGGAAGGCCGCGGCCGGCGCTGCCTCTGTGCCATAGACAGTATCTTGGAACTTTATGAGTGAAGGAATCTGAGACTGCTCTGTAATTAGGCGCTGATGCTAATTGCTTGAGTGATCTGACGACGTCTTTGAAACCATGACCGTTCACGATTTCGGGCACTATTTGCGGAGATAAAACCACGGCGGGGAATGTAAAGTCGCCCATGGATTCTTCAAGATCTCTCAAGTTGAGTCGGATAATAATGGCTCCACTTAGGTGATCCGAAACCTGCGTGAGAGTCGACAGTTGGTCACGAATCGGCACTTTTTTGTCCTTGCAAATGGTGATGCTGCCACGTGGAATGCCGGTCCTCAACAGCTCTGCTGAGTTGCATAATAGTTCCTCGTCCGTCTGGTTCATATATAGTGGTTTCTGGATCAACGCGTTCTCCGGGTACAAGCTAAACCCGGTTAGGTTAAACACCTCAGGCACGGGGACATACATCCTTCCGCCGAATCTGCGGTCGACCGTTTCTAAAAAAATTAGCCAAAAATTTGGTTAAATCCTAAAAAATCTCTAAAAAAAATAGGGTCTTGGTGGTATTTAGCCATTTTCTAGTCCATATTTCAAGAAAATAGCCATAGTTTCAAAAAATTAAGAAATTAGCCATTAACTAATACAAAATTAAAGGTATAAAGGTAAAATCAACGCATCATGTAGTTAAAAAATGACTATTTTCTTAATTAATTGAAACATGTGCTATTTTCTTAAAAAAATCTTCAAAAAATGAATATTTATTTAATCGGGTCAGTTAGGTAACTAGCCATTTTGCACCGGATGTTCTTAAAAAAAAACTATAGTTTCAAAAAATTTAAAAACTAGCCATCACACGTGTCAGAAATATTTTCTGACAATAACAAAATTACACATAAAATTTACTGGCAGAAAATTTCTGACACGTGTCAGAAATTTCTGAAAGAGTTAATTTTTAAAATTTTTGAAACTGTGGCCATTTTTTAAAATTATTTTCTAAAAAGTGGCTATTTTCTTAAAATTTCCTACTTAATAATCTCTATAAAAAAAAGTAATATGAACTACAAATGTTCTTTTAAAATTGAATTTTTCAAAAAATATTGTCCAAAAATACTATTTTTCAAAATTTCCCGGAAAGAGAAACCTCTTTTATCCCAAAGCATGGTGAATGGTTTTTTTTGTTTAAAGTCACGGTTATCATGAAAGGATATATTAACTATAAAGATGAAAAATTTCTAAATCTTTTTCTATAGGTATCATTTCTATTAGGTCAGGATGTCCTTGCATATATCTGTTTAGAATTAACGCCGGCTATGTCAGCAGAACAAAAACATAGGATAAACATTTATTGTGTGAATAAAGTTTGCAAACGCAAGTACAATAGGTTTACTTAACACAAAATATTAAATCATATATACGCGGAAAATGGTACATATTATAGGGGAGATTAATTATTAATGTGCTCATCGCAGAATGTTAAGCATATATATATATATATATATATATATAATATGTTTCATTTTACATTACACATCCACTATATATTGATGACTATTTCATACATAGCTTCAATTATCGTAATATCATGATAGATATTCAATAATTATTTATTCCAATAACATGAATTTATTCTACGACACAACAATAGGACTTCTCACTCTATGCTTTTTATTTTTCTCGACCCAAACAAGTTCACCAAATGCAATCCTTTCTATCTCCCTTTCATATTTTAATTCAACGGTGTACCTCTGCTTCTCATACTTCTTCCCGAAAACCAACGTTTGTGGTGAAACCTTAACCACAGTGTTATTCGGAGACTTCACCAAAATATCGTACGCAGTTGGACCATCTCCCACATTTGTCACAATCCTTTCAAATTTCCTGACCCTAGACGCATCCGAGCTGTCATAAAAATCAACAAAAGACGGATAATTCAGATCAGAAGACGAGTTCGCACAATCATACGCTTTCAACCTAGTGATGGTCGTGATTTGCTCGCCGGTAAAGTTGAGCGAGCACAAGAGATTAACATAGTCATGTGGTGCAGCGTCGTAGATCAAACCCGGATCAAGCGCTCTGTTAGGGTCCACATGCCCCGACCCCATATCGAAAGGCGTAGCAGGCAACAATCCTTCGTTGTCGATGATTGGATTCTGAGTGTTGTCCAACGGGTTCGCTGTGGTCATCATGGCGGACTTGATCGCGGCAGGGCTCCATTCTGGGTGGACGCCTTTTAGCAAAGCCGCGACCCCAGAAACATGAGGACAAGCCATGGACGTCCCAGATAACAAAGTGTAGTCACTTGTTAAACCCACATGACTTCCGATCCTAGCCGATACTCTGTTTGGAGCCCAAGCGGCTAAAACTCGCGTCCCTGGCGCCAAAATGTCTGGCTTCAAGATTGGCCGATTGCTTCGTGCGGGACCTCTTGAACTATAGGTAGCCACTGCAGGAGCTGGCTTAGTCCCAACAAATGTCTCTTGGAATTTGATGCTAACAGAAGGGTGTTCGCTACTCTGCGCGTATTTGATCAACGTCAATCCGTCTTCCGGGCTGATCAACACACAGGGACTTGGAAAATTTCTTAATTCGATTACGGGTTTATCGGTTGAGATAAGTATAGCTCCAACCACCTGTGAAATTTCCATGATTTAGATTTTTTTTTTTTTGAAGCATATCTTTTTTTTCTTTTTATTTTGCTAGCAATTCACTGAGTCAAAATTTTTCGAAATTTTTTCGTAATTATTTAATGCAAAACTCTCTAGTAATTGGTATCAGATTCATAAATTAACTGCTCCAGATTAGATATTTGCATCGTCATCGTCGTTTATAAACTCGGTGTCGTTTGATAGGATGTTCTTTTCTAAATTTTATCGTGTCTGTGAACCTAGTGTTGTTGATGGAAAGTTGTCGTTTTATGGACCTCGTCGTTTCTAGAATACTGTCGTTTTCCTTTATTGTTGAGGTTGTCTGTATTGCATTACTGACATACTGTCCTTTTCAATTATGGAAATTTACTGGCTAAAGATTTGTCGTTGTATGGTCCGTCGTCTTATGTTGCTGTTTTTAATATATTTTCTTTTCTCATTGTCGCTCTCGCGGTATATATATTGATGTAGCTCAATTGAGAGAATTACGTAATTGGAACTACTGTTTTAGATCATTGTTATTTATTTCTCTGTTTTCTAGCTACCGTACCCCAATTATAGTCTTAATTATACCCCAATTAGATCAAATTTCATATAATTAATTGAGAGAATATAAAACATATCCCCTGAGTTTTGGGGATATTTCAAAGTTTTCCTCAACTTTGTCAAAATTTTAAAATCTTTTCTCAATTTATATTTTACCCGTAAAATATATTATGAGTTGACTATTAAACAACACAAATCACATCTCCTTCTTTATATTTTTCCTAACCCACGAATAACACAACCAAAGAAAGATGTAATCTCCTTTATTTGTTTTAATTTGATGTTAGAGCAGAGTCTATTTCTGGAGTAAAAATTATGCTTCATCTGTTTTACTTATTTAAATATGTCATTTTAAAATGAATTATTTTGACTTGAACACTATTATTGAAATCATTTTGAATATTCTTAAACCATCTAAATAATTTACCGAAACAACCCATAAAAACTGAGGCATGATAAAATATATTTGATATTTTCTCTAATTAATTTTATACAAGCTCGTAACAAATTACCGTATAAACATGAGAATTCTTAATTAAAAATGCAGATTAATAGTTATAGAAAGTCGGTAATGTACCTGTGCTTCAGTTGCATGATGGATTTGCGATTCAGTGACGCCAGCGATTCCCCGCATAAGCTCCCATTTCTCGTCACACAAGATCACAGGAGTGCCTTGAAACAGAGCCTCCGATAACATCGTCGTCGAATTACACGCCGACAAGGTCTCGTTGTACAGCAAAGGCATGTTCTCTATTATCGCGCCGAGTGGGAACAAGCTCCAACCGCGAATGGTCACTCCGTTCCCCAGCCTCAAAGTCCCTCCAAAAGATCGGTCCACCGTCCCTGCCGCCACCGTCACCGCCCACGGACTCCCGTTGTGGAGAGTCCCGTAATTGGGCCCTCTATTCCCCGCCGACAGCGACACGACCACGCCTCTCTCCATGGCCGCGAAGGCAGCTATGGCCACCGGGTCCTCGTACAGCGGCGCGCGGCGGAACCCGAGGGAGATCGACAGGACGTCCACGCCGTCCTCAACCGCCTTGTCTATGCCGGCCAGCACGTCCGAGGCCTGAGTCCCCTCGGGCCACAGCACTTTGTACGCTGCAACGCGTGCGCGAGGAGCGATCCCCATGGCTGTCCCGTTGGCGTAGCCGAAGAATGAAGCGCCAGGTACCGCGGCCCCTGCAGCTGTCGATGCCGTGTGTGTCCCGTGGCCGTCTGTGTCCCTGGGCGAGTTCATCCCAACCTTGAAGTTTGGGCCGTTTGCGGCGATCACACCTTTGTTGAAGTATCTTGCTCCGATGAGCTTTCGGTTGCACATTGAGGAGCTGAACTCTTGTCCTTCTTCACATTCTCCTTTCCATTTGGACGGGATATTCGCGGTCATGCCGTGGTCTCTGAAGCTCTCGCTCTCAGGCCGGATTCCAGTGTCGATGATGCCGATTATGACATCTTCACCGAAGTTCGAGGCAGGCCAAATGCCAGCGGAAGAGCTGAGGGAGAGGAATTCTGGTGTGTGAGTCGTGTCAAGGACGGCAGATTTGTCTCGGTAAGCCGAGACGAATCCAGGAGATATTTTGAGGCTCTGAAGTTCGTTGGGGGATAGAGTTGCGCTGAAACCGTGGAGGACGGTGTCGTACGAGTAGAGAATGGAAGGTGATGAGTAGTTATATTGCTGCTCTGATTTGAGGGAATCGACCAAGGAAGAGTACCAGTGGTGGTGGCTAATGAATGGCTCAGGCATGTGAGACTTATCCATGTGAATGATATAAGTTGACCTTGTTTTTTCATCTGCTGAGACTGAGATACTACTCTTAGCCTGAATGGCTAACAAAATCCATAGTATTGCACTAGCTAGGAAGAGATGGTTTGGAAGATCAGCAAGTGCTCTGTTTTGACTGAGCCTCATTTTTTGGCTTCTAACTATTGAACGAAAGACTTATGTGGAATGTGTATTCTGATCCCGCCTTTTAAATGCAAAGGCTGTTGGTAGGAAATGTGAAGAGAAGATATCTAAAGCACAAGCAAATGTCGGCAATTGTTTGATTAGTTGGATTAAACCAATTTTTCACTTGAGAATTGATGTATCAATAAGTATTGTAATAATATGATTGTGGCATTACAAACGGCGATTGTATGGCTAGACCTACAGTGTACAACTCATTAACTCGCGGTTATATTATTCGGGTCAGATTTCTGTGTCACATATAAGAAGGAAAGAAAACTTATAAAAGAAAAATAAAAGAAATGTCAATAAAAATCAAGGTAAATAGAGTAACTAAGAAATTACTTTATCCTATATCTCTACTGGCCCTATATGGGACTCCATCTTTGTAATGCAGATGTGTGAAAGTGCTCTTTACTATATATATGAATCACATGATTGGAAAGTAATAACCAAGTCAAGTTGCAAGACAGACAGATATGCAAAGTTATTAACCATTCCTACCTTCTGAAAATGTGGGGTACGTTATTAATATCTGTGTACGTTATATTGAATTGCCATTGCCTGTAAGAGTTGAAGAGTCAACAACAAATATCAATTCAAGAGGCAGGATATTTTTTTTTTCGTTCAATAAGAATCCCCAGGATTTAATATCCAAGAACAGGCTCAAGTAATCTTATGTTGGTTCATGTATATATATATGTGTGTGTGTGTGTGTGAACAGGGTAATCTTAAACTGATCTGATCAATGTTTTTTTTTTTGATGCAAAAGAAAATACGGCAGCTAATTTGATTGATGAAATTAATTGAAACATATGCTATTTTCTTAATTAATTGAAACTGTGGCAATTTTTTAAAATTATTTTCTAAAAATTTTCTTAAAATTCCCTACTTAATAATCTCTAAAAAAAAGTAATATGAACTACAAATGTTCTTTTAAAATTGAATTTTTCAAAAATATTGTCCAAAAATACTATTTTTCAAAATTTCCCGGATAGGGAAACCTCTTTTATCCCAAAGCATGGTGAATGGTTTTTTGTTTACAGTCACGGTTATCATGAAAGGATATATAACTATAAAGATGAAAATTTTCTAAATCTTTTCCTATAGGTATCATTTCTATTAGGCCAGGATGTCCTTGCAATTGTCTGTTTAGAATTAACGCCGGCTATGTCAGCAGAACATAAACACAGGATAAACATTTATTGTGTGAATAAAGTTTGCAAACGCAAGTACAATAGGTTTACTTAACACAAAATATTAAATCATATATACGCGGAAAATAGTACATATTATAGGGGAGATTAATTATTAATGTGCTCATCGCAAAATGTTAAGCATATATATATATATAATATGTTTCATTTTACATTACACATCCACTATATATTGATGACTATTTCATACATATAGCTTCAATTATCGTAATATCATGATAGATATTCAATAATTATTTATTCCAATAACATGAATTTATTCTACGACACAACAATAGGACTTCTCACTCTATGCTTTTTATTTTTCTCGACCCAAACAAGTTCATCAAATGCAATCCTTTCTATCTCCCTTTTAATTCAACGAAGTACCTCTGCTTCTCATACTTCTTCCCAAAAACCAACGTTTGTGGTGAAACCTTAACAACAGTGTTATTCGGAGATTTCACCAAAATATCGACTCATTGGAAGGCCATGATTGATATAAGATATGGTACGATACATTACAATACCTTTTTTTTTTTTTAAATCATACTGACCAGTTAAGGTGACAATAGAATTGGACTTCTCACTCTGCGTTTTCCATTTTTCTCGACCCAGACAAGTTCACCAAATGTATAACGGTTTATATTCTGACATCTAATTGAAACGGTGTAGCTCTGTTTCTCATACTTCTCCTTAAAAATCAATGTCTGTGGTGAAACCCTAATCACAAAACCCTTCGGAACATTCACCGAGACATTGTATATAGCTGGACCATCTCCAACATTAGTCGCGATCCTTCTAAATTTCAGAACCGTAGTTGTATTCGAGTCTTCGCACAAAGCGAAAAAAGATGGATAATTTAGATCCGAAGACGGGTTCGAACAGTTATAGGATCTTGCTCTAGTGATGGTCATGATTTGCTCCTTGGTAAAGCCCATAGCACACAAGAGATTGACATAATCTTGCGGCTCAGCGTCGTAGACTAAACCCGGATCAAGAGCTTTGTTAGGGTCTACATGCCCTGACCCCATAGCCAAAGGCAAAGCTGACCGAAACTCATCTCCGTTGTCAATAATCGGGTTCTGAGTGTTGTCCAACGGGTTTGCTGTGGTCATCATGGCCGACTTTATAGCCGTAGGGCTCCATTCTGGGTGCACCGCCTTTATTAAGGCCGCGACCCCAGAAATATGAGGACAAGCCATGGAAGTCCCAGATAACAAATTGTATTCACTGGGAATTGCCACATTTGTCCCAATCCTAGCCGCTTCTCTATTAGGGGTCGATGCGGCCAAAACACGCGTTCCTGGCGCCATAACATCGGGCTTCACAATGAATTGATTGTCTACTGCTGGACCTCTTGAACTATACGAAGCCGCCACCGGAGCTGGCTTAGTCCCAGCAAATGTCTGTTGGAATTTGATGGTAGCAAATGGGTTTTCATTATTACTGCTTTTTGCGTATTCGATCAAGGTCTGTCAGTCTTTCGGGTTGATCACCACACATGGACATGTAAAACGTGCTAATTCAAGTATCCGTGGCTCGTTTGAGATCAATATAGCACCAATCACCTGTGACATATCCATGATTCGGATTCAGAATTTTTTTAGTTTACTAGAAAATTTTCACTGAATTCAAAATTTTAAGCTAAAATTTTCGTACAAGTATTCAATACAAAAGCGCTTAAATTGAATAATAATTACGATTGGCAAAGTCCATCCAGTACTATATAATTGTCTCCTGACTTCTGCTAACTTTTGCATATTAGATGTTTAGAACTAAAAGGATCATATTGTTGTTGGTGTGTTTCAGTCTTTGGGAGTTTTTATTATTTATTAGTATTGTTGTTTACTAAAGCATTATTGTGCTTAATCATGTTCCATTATTGTTGTCGTTTATGAACTTAGTGACCGTATGAAAGGTTCTCATTTAATAGATCTTGTGGTTTACAGGATCTTAAGAGTTTTTAGTTATTAATGTTCTGTTCTAGAATCAGTGACATTTAGAAATTTGGTCGCTTTAGAGAAATATTGCCTTTTAATTATGAAAAACTGTGAAGTGATAATATACCGTCGCTTATGAGAAGCCATGAAAATCTATTGCCTAAAAGAGATCTTGATGCTTTGTCGTTGTCCTCTATATCAAACTGTCCACCATTTTTGTATTCCATATTTTCACGCTTTACTTGTATCCGGTGGATGTTGTTTGAACGCTCTAACCATTGTGGAATATCTGTCGTTTCTGTATTGTTTTAACACTTTATGTTGTTTCTTCTCGATCGGAGATCCCGTCATTAATCTTTCAAATTTTGTTATTACATTATTGTCGTTTCTAATCCGGTGTAGTTTCAGAGACCCGTTTTCTTTTTCTTTCTGTTATCATTATTCAAATTTCAAATAATTGAAATGAGATCTTTTGACCAATTTTTTATCTAATCAATCAAACTATCCTACATCATTAAGTTATTGAATGCTTTTAAGTCAAACTCTTCCTATCCACCAATACTTTTCCTTGAGCGTGACTTTTTGTCTTTATCAAAGTTTGCTCAGTGGAGGGATCCACTGATTTTTTTTTTTAATAGAAAATATTCAAGTAACGCATATATATATTTCCAAAAAAAATATTTAAGCAAAACTGAAATATCTCTTTGGAGCTTCAAAAAGAGAGAAAAAAAAGGGTTGAAACTGAATTCTCTTCCAGTAGAAGTTAATAAGTAAAAGAATCAACAATATGTAAAAGCAAACTTTGCGAGGTATCTAGAAATTTTTTTAGAACATTTTACAGTATAGCGAATGACGTTTTTTTTTTTTTTTTTTACATTTAGTGCACAATCTATTAATTTAGAAAGCATAAATATATAATTCGCTGGCCTGATGTGTATCTTGGTTCTAAATAATTGTGTACTTTCAAGATTTCTTTCTGTTGCATCGTTATTCAGAATGATATGTCGTTTAATGTGACTAGTGTACGACATTAAGGTGTGAAATTTAGTCAGGAGCCATGTATAATTCTAGTTACTTTACCAAAGTCCAAAATTAAAAAAAAAAAAAAAAAATCAAAGAGATAAGTTCAAAAAGTAGAGCTAGTACCTGTGACTCAGTGACTTGGGACATCTGTGATGAAGTGACACGATCGCTATCTTGAATAACAGAAGCGTCACAAATGATGATACGATTACCATGATCACTTCGAGTTTCCGATAACAGCGACGACGAATTACACGCCGACAAGGTCTCGTTGTACAACAATGTCACGTTCTCTATTATCGCCCCCGCCGGGAACAGGCTGAACCCGCGAATGGTCACTCCGTTGCCGAGTCTCACTGTCCCTCCGAAAGAGCGGTCCATTGTCCCCGCCGCCACAGTCACGGCCCACGGACTCCCGTTATTGAGCGTCGAGAAATCGGGGCCACTGTTCCCCGCCGACAACGACACGAACACGCCTCTCTCCATGGCGGCGAAGGCCGCGATGGCGATCCCGTCCTCGTCCAGCGGTGGGCGCTGGAAGCTGAGGGAGATCGAGAGGACGTCCACGCCGTCCTCGATCGCCTTGTCTATGCCGGCCAGCAAGTCCGATTCCTGGAGACTTCCCTCGGGCCACGTCACCTTGTAAGCTGCCACGCGCGCTCGCGGAGCAATCCCCGTGGCCGTCCCAGTGGCGTAGCCGAAGTATGAGGCTCCGCGCACAGCGGCACCAGCGGCGGTTGAGGCCGTGTGCGTCCCATGGCCGCTGGTGTCCCTGGCCGAGTTCATCCTGAACACAAGGTCTGGGCCGTTGGCGGCGATCACGCCTTTGTTGAAGTACCTTGCTCCAATCAGCTTTCGGTTGCACATTGAGGAGTTGAACTCTTGTCCTTCTTCGCATTTTCCTTTCCATTTGGACGGGATCTTCGCGGACATGCCATGGTCGTTGAAGCTCTCGCTCTCGGGCCAGATTCCCGAATCGATGACGCCGATGATGACGTCTTCGCCGAACTTTGAGGCGGGCCAAATTCCAGCGGAAGGGCTGAGGGAGAGGAATTCCGGAGAGCGCGTGGTGTCCATAACAGCAGTTTTCTCTAGGCGAGCCGAGACAAATCCAGGAGATTTTTTGAGGCTCTGAAGTTCGTCTGGGGACAGAGTTGCGCTGAAACCGTGGAGAACGGTGTCGTATGAGTAGAGAATGGAAGGTGATGAGTACTTATATTGCTGCTCGGATTTGAGGGAATCGACCAAGGAAGAGTACCAGTGGTGGTGGCCAATGAATGGCTCAGGCATGTGAGACTTATCCATGTGAACGATATAAGTTGACCTTGTTTTTTCATCTGCCGAGACTGAGATACTACTCTTAGCCTGAATGGCTAACAAAAGCCATAGTATTGCACTAACTAGGAAGAGATAGTTTGGAAGATCAGGAAGTGCTCTCAAGTGACCCAGCTTCATTTTTTTTTTTTTTTCTTAATGGGGGCTGTGTTAGGAATGCAGTAAGAAAGACTTCAGTTGTGAGACTTGCATATACGCAAAAGGCGCCGTGTGTGTGAGCTGGATCAGAAGCATGTCTAAATCAAGACAAAGTTTGTGGTAGGAAATGTCAAAAAAATACCAAAGACGTGACATATGTAGCCAATAGTCAATAGGCATTTGTTCAACTGGTTTTTTGTTTGGATTAGACCGATTGCTTGAAGGGAAAAAAAAAATGAAAATCATCTAGATGCAGGGACCAGAAATGCTTCAACATTCCAAGATGTAAAGATGAGATATATGTCGGTGGTCAATGAGCTAATGTACGCATAGATTAGATGAGTTTATGAAAAAGCTTCGGATAAGTTCCAATTACAGATGAAGAGAATGGTTCCCACATGAGTCCCATTGCCATAAGCTAGGTACTTTTTCTTGAAAACCAATGTCCGCGGTCCAACCCTACTATGCTTCTTTTAAAAAGTATATTCATATTTTAAACAATTTTTGTTTCTGAAATTTTTTTGATAACATATGCCGCACTATGATATAAGTACATGGAACTGAACGTTCTGTAATATGTTCGCAGAACAGAAAAGCGTTTTCTTTCACATTACATATGAATTTGGAAGGCCATGATCGGTATAGCTTTAGTCCGATTACAATCCATATACATACATATATATATATATATATATATATATCACACTTAACTAATGTGATACTAGAATAGAATTGAACTTCTCACTCTGTACTTTCCATTTTTCTCGAGCCACACAAGTTCACCAAATGTATAACGTTCGATGTTCCTGCATCTAATTGTTACGGTGTATCTCTGCTTCTCATACTTCTTCTTGAAAACCAATGTCTGCGGTGAAACTCTAATCACAATACCCTTCGGAGCTTTCACGGAAACATTGTATATAGCTGGACCATCTCCAACATTTGTCGCAGTCCTTTTAAATTTCTGAACCGTAGTTGTATTCGTGTTTTCGCACGAAGCGAAAAAGGATGGATAATTTAGATCCGAAGACGGGTTCGAACAGTTATAATATTTTGCCCTAGTGATGGTCATGATTTGCTCCTTGGTAAAGCCCATTGCACACAAGATATTGACATAATCTTGTGGCTCAGCGTCGTAGACTAAACCCGGATCAAGTGCTTTGTTAGGGTCTACATGCCCCGACCCCATGGCTAAAGGCAAAGCGGACCGAAACTCATCTCCGTTGTCAATAATTGGGTTCTGAGTGTTGTCCAAGGGGTTCGCTGTTGTCATCATGGCCGACTTAATAGCCGTAGGGCTCCATTCTGGGTGCGCGGCCTTTATTAAGGCCGCGACCCCAGAAATATGAGGACAAGCCATGGAAGTCCCAGATAACAAATTGTATTCACTGGGAATTGCCACATTTGTCCCAATCCTAGCTGCTTGTCCATGAGGAATCGATGCGGCCAAAACCCGCGTCCCTGGCGCCATAATGTCCGGCTTGACGATGAACCGATTGTCGTATGCGGGACCTCTTGAACTGTAGGAAGCAGCCACCGGAGCCGGCTTAGTAGCCACAAATGTCTGTTGGAATTTGATGGTAGCAAAGGGGCTTTGATCACCACTGCGTCGGGCGTATTTGATCACTCTTCGTCCGTCTTTTGGGCTTATCACCACTCCGGGACATGTAAAACGTCCTGATTCAAGTACTCGTGGCTCGTTTGAGATAAATATTGCTCCAGCCACCTGAGATTTATCGGCGATTTAGATATAGATTTTTGTAAAAAAAAATTTTTACGGAAAAGTTTGTACTGATTCGAAATTTCAAAAGTTGAAATTTTATTATATGAAAAAAGTACTCTATTTGGTGTCTTGTCGTTTGTATCATAATTTTGTTATCCACCTCCTCTGTCAATCATCTATTTGTTTTTGTTTATGATACTATGTTGAATAATCTTTTTTTTTGTTTTTGTTTTTTAGGGAACATTTCATTTTCTAAGTTCGTGTGTTTATTTATATATTGCAGTCCTGATTGGAATATTGGATATATCTCCTATGGTTCTTGTTCCTGTAATTTGTCGCTTTTAGCTTTTTTTTTTTTTTTTTTTTGGGTACTTGTTAAAAGATTCCTATTTCAAATATGTTGTCGTCTTCCTTGTTTATCGAGACATTGTCGTTTAACAGATCTGACGCGTTTCAGGGTCAGGATGTTTCTGTTTTCCTGTCGTTCATCAAATTTTTGCGCTCTTTTTTTTTTCAGTGTTATTTATTGAGTTGATGTTGTTTAACTTATTAATCATTGATGTTGTTTAACTTATTAATCGTCCTCCTACGAAGTAGAAAAAACCTCTGAAATCATGGCCGGTAGGATGATGATGTTCATTGAATATCACTTTACATTTGTTCTTATCACTTTTTCTTGTTTTTTCTCGATTGTAGGTCCATTCACTTTTTTAATATCTCTGAGTTTTCTCCTTGTTATTGTCGTTTTCCAAAAAGGGTCAATCAAAATGTCTCTTATTTTCTTATCAACCTTAAACATTAATTACTCACCCAGTGAGTTATATATCCTGGGATAAAAGTTTCTTAACTATATACATTGTATTTTATTATATTTTAAAATAATTGTATCTATTTACATATCAAAGTATAATTAGAAGATAAAAATTCAATTCCAAAAATATATTTGAGTAGAGAATAAATCTCTCTTTAGAGCCAAAACAATTGAAACCTATACATGTTATAGGCCTAGTAGTAAAGCTTATTTGTACTAATAAAATAAGGCGCCATTATAATTCAGAAAACCAGGCGCATGTCGTTTTTTTAAATTAAAAAAAAAAAAGGTCATTTCTTTCCTTTTTCAATATAGATATACCATATAAAATTTAATCTCACCTACTACTCTACTAGGTAGTGAAGTTTGGCCACTCAGACGACTATACTGTTGAATATTGAAATTAAAGGTATCGTTCAACTTATTATATGAAAAACAATTAATATATGAAGTTATGTAGACTCAAGGCGTGGAATTAAACTATATCAACATAATTTATTATCTTTGTTCTACTTAAATTAAGCCGCTAACTATAGTATAATTAACTTAGAATATACGCTAAAACAATATTCTCTAAAATAACTTTATTCACAAAAAAGTTGATGAATTGCCGAAGTAGCGTACCTGTGACTCAGTGACATGGGAGATCTGTGATGAAGTGACATGATCGCTGTCACGAATAACAGAAGCGTCACAAATGATGATACGATTTCCATGATCATTCCGAGTTTCTGATAACAGCGACGACGAATTACACGCTGATAAGGTCTTGTTATACAGCAAAGTCACATTCTCTATTATCGCCCCTGCCGGGAACAAGCTAAATCCGCGAATGGTCACTCCATTCCCGAGCTTCACAGTCCCTCCGAAAGATCTGTCCATCGTCCCCGCCGCCACGGTCACCGCCCACGGACTCGCGTTATGGAGCGTCCCGGTGTCGGGGCCTCTGTTCCCCGCCGACAACGACACAACCACGCCTCTCTCCATGGCCGCGAAGGCCGCTATGGCCACCGGGTCCTCGTCAAGCGGTATGCGGCGGAAGCCGAGGGAGATCGACAGGACGTCCACTCCGTCCTCGACCGCCTTGTCTATGCCGGCCAGCACGTCAGATTCCTGAGTTCCCTCTGGCCATAGCACCTTATACGCCGCAACACGCGCGCGCGGAGCGATCCCCGTGGCCGTCCCTGTGGCGTATCCGAAATATGAGGTGCCGCGCACGGGGGATCCCGCCGCGGTCGACGCCGTGTGCGTCCCGTGGCCGTCGGTGTCCCTAGCCGAGTTCATCCTGAACACGAGGCCTGGGCCGTTGGCGGCGACCACGCCTTTGTTGAAGTACCTTGCTCCGATGAGCTTTCGGTTGCACATTGAGGAGTTAAACTCTTGTCCATCTTCGCATTTTCCTTTCCATTTGGACGGGATCTTCGCGGACATGCCGTGGTCGTTGAAGCTCTCGCTCTCCGGCCAGATTCCAGTGTCGAGGACGCCGATGATGACGTCCTCTCCTGTTATATTAACTCAGTCATTGGCCATGGTTAGAGTCAAAAGTCCAGCGTGGCAGAGATAGCCACATCAGCAAGAAAGAAGAGAAACGTTTAATAAGCTGATTCAAATGATGACGTGTAATAAAGTCATTTGTGAGTGTGTTTGTATATAAGTGAAAAGTGTACTTGTATATATAACAAACAGATATAACAAACAGAAAGTTAAGTCTTCTTGAGCTGAGAGAGAAAAGTCTGGGAAAAAGAAAGAGAGTCAGGGAGAGAGAGTTCTTGTAATCTAGAGAACTTGTAATCTGTACTTTCTTGGTGATTCTATAATGGAAGTCTGAGCCTTGGAGCTTTGCACAGTGGACGTAGGATTGGATTGATCCGAACCACTTTAAAATCTTGTGTGTTCTTGGTAGTATTTGATTTACTGTTTCAAGCTGGTTTTGGCTTACAGTTGGTCGTTCAGTGGATTGGTTGATTCGTAGTTGGAACAACAATTGGTATCAGAGCCAGGTTCGAGGAAGATGGGTTCAGCAAAGTACGAGATCGACAAGTTCACGGGAATGAACGACTTCAATCTTTGGCGAATCAAGATGAGAGCGCTTTTGGTTCACCAAGGTCTCTCAGTTGCAATCGATGAGAAAGCTTTGGCCACATTGGAAGCGAAGGAAAAAGAAAAGGCAAGTGAACTGGTTCTAAAGGCTCACAGTGCAATTCTTTTGAGTCTTGGCGACGAGGTTCTTCGCGAAGTAGCAGAGGAAACAACGGCGCTCGGAATCTGGGCTAAGCTTGAAGCTCTGTATATGAAGAAGTCCCTTGTGAATCGCTTGTACCTGAAAAAGCGATTACACACGCTGTCAATGGAGGAAGGGAAGGAGATAAGAAAGCACCTAGACGAATTCAACAGACTCATACTCGACTTAAAGAGCACTGATGTCAAAATATCAGAAGAAGATCAAGCGATTATCCTTCTGAGCTCTTTACCACCTAGCTATGAAAGCATGGTGGACCTGATGATATATGGGAAGGAAACGCTCACCATGGCAGAGGTCAAAGCGGCTCTAAATTCGAAGGAGTTTCACAAGAAAGGTGACTCCGAGAAGAATGGAAATGGTGAAGGACTGTCGATTCGCGGAAGATCAGAAAAGCGAGACTCAAGAGGGAAGGCCAGATCAAGATCGAAATCAAGAAACTCAAGAAAGTGCTTTACATGTCACAAGGAGGGTCACCTCAAACGGGATTGTCCGGATCGAAAGAGGAACCAGCAAAAGAATGGTCAGGGAACAAATCAAGGCCACTTTCAGGGTAACAATCCGGGTAGAAATCAAAACAGAAATCACGAAAGAAATCGTGAAGATGGGAACGCTGCCGTGGCGAGTGACGGGTATGAAAGTTCGGAGGTCTTGAATGTCTCAGATCAGGATACAGGGAAAGAATGGATCATGGATTCAGGTTGCTCATTCCATATGACTCCTCAGAGAGGTTGGTTTGAGGAATTAAAGGAAGATGAAAGTGGTATAGTACTACTTGGGAACAATAAATCCTGCAAAATCATGGGAGTTGGTACAATCCGACTAAAAATGCATGATGGGGTGGAAAGAGTACTCCAGGAAGTGAGGTATGTGCCAGCACTTAAACGAAACCTGATCTCTTTGGGAATGCTAGACTTGAATGGCTGTGTGTTTAAGGCAGAAAATGGTACTCTAAAAGTCATTAAGGGATCAATGGTAGTGATGAAGGGTTTGAGACAAAATGGCTTGTATAAACTGATTGGTAGTACTGTTCTAGGGTCAGCTTCCACTGTTGTTACAAAAATTTCTCAGAAAACTAGACTTTGGCATTCAAGGCTTGGACATGTCAGTGAGCGAGGCTTAATTGAACTGGAAAAACAAGGGCTGTTATGTGGTGAAAAGTTAGATAAACTAGAATTGTGTGAACATTGCATATATGGAAAAGCTTGTAGAGTAAAGTTCAATACAGCGACTCATAGGACTGAAAATATATTAGACTATGTTCATTCTGACTTATGGGGGCCTTCAAGGACAGTGTCAAATGGGGGTGCAAGGTATTTCTTGTCAATAATTGATGATTACTCACGAAGGGTCTGGATATACATATTGAAGACAAAAGATGAAGCTTTTGAAAAGTTTAGGTATTGGAAAATATTGCTTGAGAATTTGACAGGTAGAAAGCTAAAGAGACTCAGAACAGACAATGGTTTGGAGTATCTCTCTGAGGTGTTCAAGAAGTTCTGTGCAGAAGAAGGAATTGCGAGGCATAAGACAGTGATCAAGACACCTCAACAGAATGGCTTGGCAGAGAGGTTTAATAGAACTATTATGGAGAGAGTGAGAAGCATGTTATCAGAAGCAGGGCTGCCAAAGGGATTTTGGGCAGAAGCTGCAATGACAGCTTGTTACCTTATTAATAGGTGTCCCTCAACAGCCATAGGTATGAAAACACCTATGGAAATGTGGACTGGTTACCCACCTGATTATAGTCACCTAAGGGCATTTGGTTGTACGGCATATGCTCATGTTAAACAGGGAAAGCTTGAGCCAAGAGCACTGAAGTGTATTTTTTTGGGTTACCCCGATGGAGTTAAGGGCTATAGACTGTGGTGTGTTGAAGCAGGCTGTAGAAAAGCAATTATAAGCCGTGATGTGACTTTTAATGAAGAAGAGTATGGTTACAAGCTAATTAGATCAGGAAGAGGTGAGTCTACAAATGCATCAGAGGATAGTTTAGAGTTTGAGGTGGAGACTACTGTGAATTATGGGCCGGACCAGGATGATGGTATTAATGGCACAGCTGACACTGAAGAAAATGTCAATGAACCAGGTTATAGGCTGGTAAGAGATAGGGCAAGAAGAGTAATTAGACCACCAGAGAGATATGGGCACGCAGACTTGACAGCATATGCCTTTGCAGCTGCCATGGAAACTGAGGAACAAGAACCCTGGACCTTTGATGAAGCTATTTCAGGATCTGAGGGAGCCAAGTGGCAAGCAGCCATGGAAGAGGAGATTGAGTCTCTAAACAAGAATAACACCTGGGATTTGGTGGAGAAACCTGCTGGGAAAAGGATTGTTGGCTGCAAGTGGGTTTACAAGCACAAAGAGGCAATTCCAGGTGTAGAACCAGCTAGATATAAAGCTAGGTTGGTGGCTAAAGGGTTTACACAACAAGAAGGAATTGATTACAATGAAGTGTTCTCTCCAGTAGTCAAACATTCATCAATAAGGCTAATCTTAGCACTAGTTGCTCAAAGGGACTTGGAATTGCAGCAATTAGATGTAAAGACAGCTTTCTTACATGGCAAGCTTGAAGAAGTGATCTATATGCAGCAACCTAGAGGCTTTGAGGTTAAAGAAGGAGCTAAGGAGTTAGTGTGCCTTCTAAATAAGTCCTTATATGGATTAAAACAGTCCCCAAGACAGTGGAACAGAAGATTTGATGAGTTCATGAAGAAAAGTGACTTCAATAGGAGTCAAAGTGATAGTTGTGTCTACTGGAAGGAATTCAGAAAGGAAGAGGTCATCTATCTACTGCTGTATGTGGATGATATGTTAATTGCCTGCAATGATATTTCTGAAATTAACAAGCTAAAGGAAGAGCTTAAAGAAGAATTTGAGATGAAGGACCTTGGGGAAGCTAGAAGAATTTTGGGAATGGATATAATAAGAAACAGAAAGGCCAAGGAAATTTTTCTAACTCAAGGGAAGTATCTTGAAAAGGTTCTACAAAAGTTTAGCATGGCAGATGCAAAGCCAGTAACAACACCACTTGCTCAGCACTTCAAGTTATCGGTGAATCAGTCGCCTAGTACTGAGGAAGAGAAACAATACATGTTAAAGGTACCATATGCTAATGTGGTAGGCTGTATCATGTATGCTATGATCTGCTCGAGACCTGACTTAGCCCATTCAGTAAGTGTTGTGAGTAGGTTTATGGCAAATCCTGGAAAAGAACACTGGCAGGCTTTAAAGTGGATACTCAGATATATTAAAGGAACTTTAAATCTGGGGCTACTGTTTGGTGAAGCTACTGAGAAGGAAGGTGTGGTGACTGGTTATGTGGACTCAGATTTTGCAGGTAGCCTGGATACTCGAAAATCTCTGACAGGCTATGTGTTTACAGCTTATGGTGGAGCTGTGAGCTGGAAAGCAAATCTACAATCAGTTGTAGCTTTATCAACAACTGAGGCAGAATATATAGCCATGACAGAGGCAGTGAAGGAGTCCATGTGGCTATTAAGACTAATAAATGAGCTTAAGATTGAACAGAGGACTATCACAATCTTCTGTGACAATCAAAGCACGATACACCTATCTAAAAATCAGGTGTTTCACGAGAGGTCTAAGCACATAGACGTGAAGCTATACTTTGTGAGAGATGTCGTGGCTGGAGGTACTGTAAAAATAGAAAAGGTAGCAACAGAGGAAAATCCTTCAGACATGCTGACCAAATCCTTGTCAGGTAGCAAGTTTCATTACTGCCTGGACAGGATTAGGTTGGTCAGAAGGTAGGGCCCTCAAAGGGGGGTGGTTGCAAAGGAGGCTCAGGTCCAATACAGAGTTAAGGTGGAGAATTGTTATATTAACTCAGTCATTGGCCATGGTTAGAGTCAAAAGTCCAGCGTGGCAGAGATAGCCACATCAGCAAGAAAGAAGAGAAACGTTTAATAAGCTGATTCAAATGATGACGTGTAATAAAGTCATTTGTGAGTGTGTTTGTATATAAGTGAAAAGTGTACTTGTATATATAACAAACAGATATAACAAACAGAAAGTTAAGTCTTCTTGAGCTGAGAGAGAAAAGTCTGGGAAAAAGAAAGAGAGTCAGGGAGAGAGAGTTCTTGTAATCTAGAGAACTTGTAATCTGTACTTTCTTGGTGATTCTATAATGGAAGTCTGAGCCTTGGAGCTTTGCACAGTGGACGTAGGATTGGATTGATCCGAACCACTTTAAAATCTTGTGTGTTCTTGGTAGTATTTGATTTACTGTTTCAAGCTGGTTTTGGCTTACAGTTGGTCGTTCAGTGGATTGGTTGATTCGTAGTTGGAACAACATCTCCAAACTTCGAGGCGGGCCAAATGCCAGCGGAAGGGCTGAGTGAGAGGAATTCCGGAGAGCGCGTGGTGTCCATAACAGCGGTTTTCTCTCGGCGTGCCGAGACAAATCCAGGAGACTTTTTCAGGCTCTCTAGTTCGTCTGCGGTCAGAGTTGCGCTGAAACCGTGGAGGACGGTGTCGTATAAGTAGATAATGGAAGGTGATGAGTGCTTATGTTGTTGCTCCGATTTGAGGGAATCGACCAAGGAAGAGTACCAGTGGTGGTGGCTGATGAATGGCTCAGGCATGTGAGACTTATCCATGTGAACGATATAAGTTGACCTGCTTGTTTTTTCATCTGCTGAGACTGAGATACTACTCTTAGCCTGAATGGCTAACAAAAGCCACAGTATTGCACTAACTAGGAAGAGAAGGCTTGGAAGATCAGGAAGTGCTCTCATCCGCTTCATTTTTTTTTTTTCCCCTTGAACGGGGCTGTGCATGAAAGACTTCAGTTATCTGCCTTGTATATACACATATATACAAGTAGGTGTGTGTGGGATCAGACTCGTGTGTAAATCAATAGAAAGGTTGTGGTAGGAACTGTGTTAAGTACCAAACACATGGACATTATAGGCAATAGGCATTTGTTCGATTGGTATTTAGTTAGATTAAACCCATTGTTTGAACTAAATAATAAAAAATGAAAATCAACCAGATGTAGGACCAGAAAATGTTAAAACTTACCTAAAGGCTAGATCTATTGGGCGATCACCATGCAGGTAATAATAAAATACGCATAGACTAATAAAAAGCAATATTGGATCCCCATCCAATCGAACTGCACAGACATAAAGTATGGCTCCCACATGCCACATGAGTACACCCATAAACTACAAGACGGTGGGCGTGGGTCCCACCTCCCTCTCTGTCGGTGGATGCAGAGATAATAGGCATATTCTGCCCAACTTTACTAATGAGCTGCAGTGAGATTGAACCAAATTGGATTGTGCTTCGCGCGCGCTCGTGACTCGTGTATGCTGTTGTATGTATACAATAGGAAGACTGATATGGCCTAATTAGCCGAGCTGCAAGCTAGAGTGGAGCTGAGCAAAGTTATTAATCCCCTCCTACCTTTTTAATTCGTGGGGCAGTGGACGTTAATTATGTCATCCAATTGCCACTTCTTTTTAAAAAGTTTTCTTTGAGTATTTTTAATGTAATGTCATTTTGGAGTATTAATGTCAAAATTTTAGTATTTTTATATGAAAAATATTCTCTAATGTAATGTTTTATTTGGTGCCAGCGTCACGATTTTAGCATTTGACATTAATTAATGATTGGTTGGCTTTTCAATTTTATTTATGAAAAAATAATTATGACTACTATTCTCCTACCAAAATATTATTATTGCTACTTCTAGTTTTACGTACTATTACTATTGACTATGAATTTTGCTACTAACGGCATTTAGAATAGCACAATTACATTGGAGTGCCTAATATTGAATATAATATTTTTATCTTTTTAGTATTAAATTTAACATTGATATTGATATTTGTATTGAAGATTGTTTTTTTTTCTTTTTTTTTTTCGCTATTAGATCGTGACAACATTTTTTATGATTCACTACATATTTTTAGAATATATAAGAGTGAGGCGTTCTATTTTTATTTGACCAAAATACGAGTTGGAACCGTGGTCAAAGCTTCTTTTACGAAGTGTAGTTTTTCTTTCTTTTCTTTTTGTTCTTTTTTTTTTTTTCCTTTTCTATTCTTAAATGGAAATGATACATAGTCATAATATTTTGTCAAAAAATAGTGGCCAAAATGATGTGACGACTATATATTAGATGAAACAAAATTTTCTTCATGAATAATTGTGTTGTGTTATGTTATGATAATAAGCCACATCATTCTGGCCTCTTTTTTAGACCAAAAAAACTCTGGTCCGATAGCCTTGCTCTTCTTGCATATCTTGGACATCATTTCGAAAAATAGAATAGAAGAAAGCATATTAACTAGAATTATGAGGCATTGATTCTTGACTCTAGAAAAAGCCTCTACCCTTTTATTCCTTTTATATAGACAGAGGAGGACTGGACTTTGGTTTTTCATGTTGTTAAAGAGTTATTCAATATGAAGTCCGAGTCCATTATCACTTGGCACGTGACATAATGTCGTGGTCACGTGATTTCACGTAAGTTGGTGTGAATAATTGCATCAACAATATTTATATATACACACGCTAAAACATTTTATTATTTCGTATAATCATTTTACTAAATGCAACTTAAAGCATTAGAAGATCATCAACTTAATTAAATGAGGCAAGAATTGGACTTCTCACTCTATGCTTTCCATTTTTCTCGATCCATACGAGTTCACCATGAGTAAATACTTCGTCCTCATTCCTTTTGCATCTTATTGTAACCGTGTAGCTCTGCTTCTCGTACTTTTTCTTGAAAACCAACGTCCGCGGTGAAACACTAACGACCAAACTCTTTGGAGCTTTCACCGAAACCATATACGTAGCCAAAGTACCATCTCCCACATTTGCCACAATCCTTCTAAATTTCTGAACCGTCGATGTGTTTGAGTTTTCACACGCAGCAAAAAAAGACGGGTAATTCAGATCCAAAGACGGGTTCGAACAATTATAGGCCTTCGCTCTAGTTAACGTCACAATTTGCTCGTTCGTATAGCCCAACGAGCATAAGAGATTGACATAGTCCTGTGGCGTCGTGTCATAGACTAAACCCGGATCAAGCGCTTTGTTAGGGTCTACATGGCCTGACCCTATAGCCAAAGGCGTAGCCGGTCGGAACTCATTTCCATTGTCGATGATCGGATTCCGAGCGTTGTCCAACGGGTTCGCGGTGGTCATCATGGCGGACTTAATAGCCGCGGGGCTCCATTCCGGATGTGTGCCTTTTAGCAAGGCTGCGACTCCAGCAATGTGAGGACAAGCCATGGATGTCCCATACAACAAGTTATAGTCGCTGGATATTGCCACATTTGTCCCAATCTTGGCTGATTCGAGAGTGGGGACCCAAGCCGCCAAAACCCGCGTCCCCGGCGCCATGATGTCCGGCTTTATAATGAGTTCGTTGCCTCTTGCAGGACCTCTTGAGCTGTACAAAGCCACAGCCGGAGCTGGCTTGGTCCCAACAAACGTCTCTTGGAATTTGATGCTGGCAAAAGGATGTTCGCTACTTTGTGCGTATCTAATCAAGGTTTGTCCATCTTCTGGGCTAATCACCGCACAGGGACATGTAATACTTGCTGATTCAAGTATATATGGTTCGTTTGAGATAAATATAGCACCAACCACCTGTAACAAATATAATATGATTTGTATCCAGATATATATATATATATATATATTTATATATATATTAGCGAACGTTACATTAAACAAAATTTCAAACTAAAAATATTCTAAACTAGAATAATAATTTTTCGGTTTGAAAAAATACCTACATAAACTTCTAAAAAATAGAATATCTGTTCAATCATTATTAAAACCAAAACTGACATGGACTTCCATCTCCTTACCTTTTTAAAATGGAGATTTTGCAAAATGTCTCCTTCTCTTTGCACACTATTCATTTTTTTTTTTGTATTACATTTTAAATTTATCTTTCTAATGAGTATAAATTATTAACGTGAATTATTGAGGGGCGCATTCTTTGTATTATTTCTTTTTTTATAAATAATAATTAACTGTAATTAATATATATATATATATATACGGTATATATCTACCTTATAATTTTCCAAACAGACAATAATATTGGGGGGGGGGGGGGGGGGGGGGGGGTATACAAAAAGTAAAGCTCCTAATTTTGTTTCTGATAAGTTGCCTTTTTTTTTGGGCCAATCAAGAGCGGAGGCCGACGTCGTGTTAAACAAAATTTAATCAAATAAAAATACAGTTATTGTAAGGAATTTTAAGAAAATAGCCACTGTTTATAAAATAATTTTAAAAAAATAGTCACAGTTTTAAAAAATTTAAAAACTAGCCCTTTCAGAAATTTCTGACACGTGTCAGAAATTTCTTATAGCACATTTTATGTGTAATTTTGATATTGTCAGAAATTTGTTACAGTGTGTAATGGCTAGTTTTTAAGTTTTTTAAAACTGTGATTATTTGTTGAAAACACAGAGTTCAAAATGACAATTTACCTAACTGACCCTTTATTAAATAATAAGAAAATCTAGAAATAACAATATATAAAGCGTAACTCACCTGTGAGTCAGTGACATGAAGTATTTGTGATTCCGTAGTGCTGACTTCAAAAGCTGGAGGTGTAACAGAAGCGTCACAAATGATGATACGATTGCCATGATCAAACCGAGTTTCTGATAACAGAGACGACGAATTACAAGCCGACAAGGTCTCGTTGTACAACAAAGTCACATTCTCTATTATCGCCCCCGCCGGGAACAAGCTAAACCCGGGAATGGTCACTCCGTTGCCGAGCCTCACTGTCCCTCCGAAAGATCGGTCCACCGTCCCCGCCGCCACGGTCATCGCCCACGGGCTCGGGTTGGAAAGCGTCCTCGGAGCGGGGCCTCTGTTCCCCCCCGAACACGAGACGAACACGCCTCTCTCCACGGCCCCGAAGGTCGCTATGGCGATCGGGTCCAAGTCCAGCGTCGGCACGCGGAAGCTGAGGGAGATCGAGAGGACCTCCACGCCGTCCTCGACCGCCTTGTCTATGCCGGCCAGCACGTCCGAGGCCCACATTGAGGCCCCCCTGCCCCATGCCACCTTGTAGATTGCCAAGAGCGCGCGCGGCGCTATCCCCATGGCCGTCCCTTTGGCGTAGCCGAAATAAGACGCGCCGCGCACCGCGGCCCCTGCTACGATCGACGCCACGTGCGTCCCATGGCCGTCCGTATCCCTGGCTGAGTTCATGTCGATGTCCGGGCCGTTCTCGGCAATCATGCCTTTGTTGAAGTACCTTGCTCCTATGAGCTTTCGGTTGCACATTGAGGAGTTGAATTCTTGTCCTTCTTCGCATTTTCCTTTCCATTTGGACGGGATCTTCGCGGACATGCCGTGGTCGCTGAAGCTCTCGCTCTCCGGCCAGACTCCGCTGTCGATGACGCCGATGATGACGTCTTCGCCGAACTTTGAAGCGGGCCAAATGCCAGCAGAGGGGCTGAGGGAGAGGAATTCCGGGGTGCGAGTGGTCTCTATAATACCTGTTTTGTCTCGGTAAGCTGAGACGAATCCAGGAGATTTTTTTATGCTCTGTAGTTCGTCTGGGGACAGAAATGCGCTGAAACCGTGGAGAACGGTGTCGTATGAGTAGAGAATGGAAGGTGATGAGTAGTTATATTGTTGCTCTGATTTCATGAGGGAATCAACTACGGAAGAGTACCAGTGGTGGTGGCTAATGAATGGCTCAGGCATGTGAGACTTATCCATGTGAATGATATAAGTTGACCTTGTTTTTTCATCTGCTGAGACTGAGATAATAGTCTTAGCCTGAATGGCTAACAAAACCCATAGTATTGCACAAACTAGGAAGAGATGGTTTGGAAGATCAGGAACTGCGCTCTTGTGACTAAGGCTAAGCCTCATTTTTTTTTTTTTTTCGTGGGTGGGGGGGGGGGGGGGGGGGGGGGGGGGGGGGGGGGGGGGTGGGGGCGGGGGGGCGGGGGTGTATGAACCAATTTAGATATCGAGCTACCTTATTTATGAGTGTGTATAGTCGTGTATGAGATTCAGATTAGAAGAGTGCCAAATAAATACATATGTTGTGGGGTAATGTAAAAAGAAATATATCTCACAAATACAAGGGGGGGGGGGAGGTGGGGGCGGGGGGGCGGGGGTGTATGAACCAATTTAGATATCGAGCTACCTTATTTATGAGTGTGTATAGTCGTGTATGAGATTCAGATTAGAAGAGTGCCAAATAAATACATATGTTGTGGGGTAATGTAAAAAGAAATATATCTCACAAATACATGCAAACGTACGGAAATATATCTCATTTGTTCATTTGATTAGCTTAAAGCGACAATTTTTAACGAAGGATGAAAATCATCTAGCTGTACGGTCAGCAGATTTGCTTAAAACTAAGAAAACTAGAGACATTATGGAGGCGGCTAGCTAGATATATATTCATATAATTATCTGGCCGAGAAAAGCTTTGAATTTGGATCAAATCCAGCAACCACGGACATGAGTTAAGTGTTAAATCACCGATTCATCCCAAAAGTTTAAGCTGATGGAAGACGGACTAATAATGACTTTTATGTCTCAATATTCTTTTTCACGTGTAGGTTACCTGGACTAAACCTTGCACTTTTATGGAGTTAAAGAGTGTATTGACAGGGATTTGAACTCAACTTCTGTTATGATAACATGTTA
The DNA here is from genome assembly GCA_018132145.1 of Boehmeria nivea var. tenacissima. Classification (NCBI taxonomy): domain Eukaryota; kingdom Viridiplantae; phylum Streptophyta; class Magnoliopsida; order Rosales; family Urticaceae; genus Boehmeria; species Boehmeria nivea. The sequence goes on along the minus strand of CM030874.1, from coordinate 21,333,953 downwards.
AATCACCGATTCTTCTTAACAGTTTAAGCTGATAGAAGACGAAATAATGAGTTTTATATCTCAACATTAAGTACTGTACTGGTTTCCGAACGAGGACCACCAGACAAGGATGGGACCGACCTTATCGGAATCTAGATATCTAAAAAGCACTCTAGTGTATATTGTATATATATTGACAAGTTGCTAGTGAATTTGAGCAATATTATTAACAAATTCCACGTTTCTGAAATCCGTGGGGTCTTTCTTATCATCATTCGACTGTAACTGTAGTGTCTGCGGGAGGTGAAAGTCAAAAAAAACAAAAAACAAAAAACAAAAAATAAAACAAAATCTAAAGAATTGACGATGTCAAATAAATAAACAAAAGATAAATTTCAATGTTGCCCATCAAATATTTCAAATATCATTTTCAATTCATTAATTACTATTTTGTCAGATCCAAAACCAATGAACTAACCACCAACCAATTATTGACGACATGGTTTTTAATTGTTGACGTCAGTACGAGTTAAGGTCGTGACGTCAGTGCGCTCACATGGTATGCTTCCCTAAGTTGGCACTCCATAACAAAATGTAAGGTTTAGAAATTCGTTAGTGATTTTTTTTTTTATGGGAAATTTCCTGGATTCGTTAGTGATTGTTAATTTGACTAGTTTGACATTAAAGATATGGTATCGCATTAAAGAAATTTATTTATATCAAAATACAATTTTGGCGTTTAATCTTAATTATGTTAATCCTTTTCAACTACTCCACTACCGCGAATCTTGAAATCATTTATAATAAAGGAAATAAGAGTTTGAGAAAACATTCTATTTAACATTACAAATCCATATTTGGTCCGATTATTCTATAATTAATATTTAGCACATGTAGCTCGAGCAATTGGAAAGGATGATCAACACTACTCTCTGTAACCCAATATTAATAATTCAAACATTATAATACTAAACTTATATATATATATAGGTGACACAACTCACAATAATTGGACTTCTCGCATCTGTGCTTTCTATGTATTCCAATACTTGACTTTATCAATTAATAGAGGCTGTATATATAGAAAGCATATAGTATTTGCACATTACGTACAATTACACAGAAACCAAAGATTACAAGAGAATTATTGGAAGACAATGATCAATACATATATTCTCTGATAACGATTCTTATAATACTAGATATTAAGCTGAAACTAAAGGTGACAAGAGAATTGGACTTCTCACTCTGTGCTTTCCATTTTCTTCGAGCCACACAAGTTCACCGAACGTAAAATCATCACTGTTGCTCTTTTTACATCTAACCATAACGCTGTACCTCTGCTTCTCATACTTCTTCCCAAACACTAATGTCTGTGGTAAAACCCTAACCACAGAACTCCTGGGAGATTTCACCGAGACATTATATCTAGCCGGACCATCTCCCGCATATGTCACAGTTCTTTGAAATTTTAGGACCCTAGATGTATTAGTCGTGTCATCGCACAAAGCGACGAAAGACGGATAATTCAAATCCGTCGACGGGTTCGAACAGTTATAGCCTCTTGATCTTGTGATGGTCATGATTTGCTCATTGGTAAAGTCCAATGAGCACAAGAGATTAACGTAGTCTTGTGGTGACGCGTCGTAGATTAAACCTGGGTGAAGCGCTCTGTTAGGGTCTACGTGCCCCGGACCCCATAGCCAAAAGCGAAGCGGACTGATACTCGTTTCCGTTGTCGATAATTGGGTTCTGAGTGTTGTCCAACGGGTTCGCGGTGGTCATCATGGCGGACTTAATCGCGGCAGGGCTCCATTCAGGGTGGACGCTTTTTAGTAAAGCCGCGACCCCAGAAACATGAGGACAAGCCATGGATGTCCCGGATTGCAAGTTATAGTCGCTGGGTAAAGCCACATTTTTCCCAATTCTGGCTGCTTCATTGTTAGGGATCCAGGCGGCCAAAACTCGCGTTCCTGGAGCCAAAATGTCCGGCTTCATGACGTGTCGAGTGCCTAGCGCTGGACCTCTTGAACTGAAGGAAGCCACTGCCGGAGCTGGTTTTGTCCCAACAAACGTCTCTTGGAATTTTATGGTAGCGAAAGGATGTTCAGTCCTTTGCGCGTATCTGATCACAGTTTGTCCGTCTTTCGGGCTGATTATCACACCAGGACATGGAAAATATCCTAATTCGAGTACATGTGCTTCATTTGAGATAAATATAGCTCCAGTCACCTGTGACATATCAAGGATTTGGATCCAATTTTTTCAAAATATGAGTGAAAAGTTCGCTCAGAATCAATATTTCAAACCGAATTTTGATGTTACAATTTTTAATGTAAAAGCACTTTGAAAAAATTGAATAATTGATGTTGTGTAAACGTCTAATCATTACAGGATATTGTTGTTTTATAGGAAATAATTGTTTTCACTTTTTTGTCGTTTCTTCCCGATTGAAACTCTTGTAATTTTTAAGTATTGGTGTGCGTGGCGAGTGTCGGCTGTGGCCTGTGGGGTTACTGGAGTTATTAGAGGCACCTTTTTAATCGTTATATATCAACACAATTCATTCACATTTTTTTTTTTCTAAAGTACGACAATTTATCAATCATAAATCTACCTAATAAACTTATCTATCAGTTTTTAAATGACGGACAGCAAAGCAAATACATACTAAATGTCTGAACAAAACAAATAAATCAGATAAATGCATAGCGTAACGCACCTGTGTCTCAGTTACATGAGAGATCTGTGATTCAGTGACCTCAACCGAATTTTGATCGACAGACGCGTCACAAATGACGATGCGATCACCCAAAAATTCCAGTGCTTCCGACAGTGCCGACGAATCGCACGCCGACAAGGTCCTGTTATAAAACAGAGTCACGTTCTCCACTATGGCCCCTGCCGGGAACAAGCTCCAACCGCGAATGGTCACTCCGTTTCCCAGCGTCAAAACCCCCGAGAAAGTTCGGTCCACCGTCCCCGCCGCCACGGTGAACGCCCACGGACTCGCGTTCGAGACCGTCCCGAAGTTGGGCCCTCTGTTCCCCGCCGACATCGCCACCAACACGCCTCTCTCCATGGCCCCGAAGGCCGCTATGGCCACGGGGTCCTCGTCCAGCGGTATGCGGCGGAAGCTCAGGGAGATCGAGAGGACGTCCACGCCGTCCTCGACCGCCTTGTCGATGCCGGCCAGCACGTCCGATGCCTGCGTCCCCTCGGGCCACAGCACTTTGTACGCCGCCACGCGCGCGCGCGGCGCGATCCCCATGGCCGTCCCTCTGCCGTAGCCAAAATACGACACGTCGCGCACGGCTGCCCCTGCCGCGATCGACGCCGTGTGCGTCCCGTGGCCGTCGGTGTCCCTGGTCGAGTTCATCCTGAACACCAGGTCCGGGCCATTCGCGGCGATCACGCCTTTGTTGAAGTACCTTGCTCCGATGAGCTTTCGGTTGCACATTGAGGAGTTGAACTCTTGTCCTTCTTCGCATTTTCCTTTCCATTTGGACGGGATGTTCGCGGTCATGCCGTGGTCGTTGAAGCTCTTGCTCTCCGGCCATATTCCAGTGTCGATGATGCCGATGATGACGTCTTCGCCGAAGTTCGAGGCAGGCCAAATACCGGCGGAGGGGCTGAGGGAGAGGAATTCCGGGGTACGAGTCGTGTCGAGGACCGCGGTTATGTCCGGGTAAGCCTTGACGAATCCCGGAGATTTTTTGAGGCTCTGGAGTTCGTCGGGGGACAGAGTTGCGCTGAATCCGTGGAGAACGGTGTCGTATGAGTAGAGAATGGAAGCTGATGAGTACTTGTATTGTTGCTCCGATTTGAGGGAATCAACTAAGGAAGTGTACCAGTGGTGGTGGCTAATGAATAGCTCAGGCATGTGAGACTTATCCATGTGAATGATATAAGTTGACCTTGTTTTCTGATCTGCTGAGATACTACTTCTAGCCTGAATAGCTAACAAAAGCCATAGTATTGCACTAACTAGGAAGAGATGGTTTGGAATATCAGGAAGGGCTCTCAAGTAAGCGAGCCTCATTTTTTTTTTTTTTTTTGGGGGCGGCTTAAGGAGGTTTGAGGTACAACAATATGAAAGGTTTTAGTTATCTATCTTTAGTACCTTATACAGAAGTGTAAAGTGTATGGGTAAACTAGATCAGAAGCGCAAAGTACAAATAACCAAGTACTTAACGCTAGTAAATGTAAAGAAAAAAATCAAACAAATTCACGCATTTGTTCAATTTTTGATCACTTGATTGGACGCACTGTTGCCAGATTTGTCTTTTGGGGTGTTATTCGTATTTTGATGTATAAGAAAGTGAATTCTGATCATATCTAGCCAGCCAGGCATGGACCATGGTTCCCACGAGTTCCAGTAGACGAGAAAGTGGGACCCACCTTACCCATATCGGTATATTTCAAAAGGCGCTTTCGGTGTAGATCGGTATGAATATATATGATTGATCAAGTTGCAAGTGGGGTTAAGCAAAATTATTAAGCATTTTTTCTGTCGTCTGATCCTGAAAACGTATTATCACCATTCGACTGTAGTGTCTGCGGCAGGTGAAAGCCGCCCCCAAGGCCCAACCACACCACCCACCACCACAAATGTATATTGAAGATCCTTCTAAAGAAAACTAGCTGTAATGCACGTGGATATATATATATATATATATATTTTTTTTTTCTTTTGATTGCTCGATGTATTATCGTTGGATACTACTTTTCCCGTCTAGCAGCATATACTTGAGAGGTATATAGACCACATGATTCATAATTGCTGACGTTAATAAGGATTGAAACCGTGAAGTCAGCGCACTCACACATTGATCGAATATTTTTCTATATATACGCAAAAGATGTATTAACGAGGGAGCCGCGTGGACCCCACCAGATCAATAAAAAATAAGTATAATCTAATCAAACACAATATTGTTAACAATCTACTATATATTAAGACCATTTATCCATCTAATTAATGCGTCAGTATAACAATATTAAAGAATAGTGTAACAAAAAAAATATGTAAGTGTAATGAATCCAAAATCATCATCATTCTTCAAAGTAATCGTTACTTTTCAAATCAATTTGTTATAGTAATCTATTTTTCCGTTACTTTTTCCTTCTATTCTTTCTTTATTATTATTATTATTTTTTTGCTAATTACTTTTTCCTTCCTATTCGTTGCATCTATTATTAGCGCATTGGCGTGCCATTTTCCAAAAAAAAAAAAAAAAACTGCATTACATCTAAGCCTATTATTAATTTTGCATTCCCCCTTATCATCTTCTTATTGTGTGTAAGTCTTTAAAAAGCAGTAAGTAGTTCGCTAAAAAGAATTTAAGCAGAGAATGACGTATATTATCAATCACGACTATCAAAAAACTAAGTTATTTTTTCACAACAAATATGTTGATAACCTTACTAAAACTAATTACATGCAAGTCGAAAACTTATCACTATATAAACTTCAGTTGTTCTATCACAAAAAATAGTAATTTATGGTATAACTCAAGGAGGAACTCCATTTTAATGTATGTATATATATTATTCTTATATAAATGTTAAAGCATTTATATGTACACATCTATACGTTTATTTATTATATTATAACCCAGTTTATTCGTAACATTCTCTAATTATATCCAAAAAGAAATGAGAGTGATCAGGATAAATGCACCCAGCTTATGTGTAATATATGCACTTCATTATATTCTTTATTATTAATCATATAGATATGTATACCTATACGTACAAAATGCTAAAGCATTTTATTTATTTAACATTCGAAACCCATAACCGACCGATCCGATTATTCTATACAAGGTAATAATTGACCAAAGCATGATCAATACTAGTATCTGAGTGTGTATATTACAAATAATTAATCCAATTTCAAATAATGCGCATATAATATTATTTAATGAAATCAAACCATAGGCGACACCACAATGGGACTTCTTACCGTATGATATCCATTTTCCTCGTACCAAACAAGTTCACCAAATGTCACACTCGCTCTCTTGTCCATTCTGTATCTTATTGTAACGTTGTAGCTCTGCTTCTCATACTTCGCCCCAAAGACCAATGACTCTGGCGAAACCCTAACTACAGAGCCTTTCGGAGCTTTCACCGAGACATTGTACGTAGCCGGACCATTATCGCCCACATTTGTCACAGTCCTTCTAAACCGTTGAACCCTAGACGACGTGGTCGAGTTATCGTACAGAGCGATAAAAGACGGATAATTCAGATCCGGAGACGGATTCGAACAGTCATAGGCTTTCGATCTAGTGATGGTCGTGATTTGCTGGCTGGTGAAGTTCATGGAGCACAAGAGGTTGACATAATCTTGCGGCGTCGCATCGTAGACCAAACCCGGGTCAAGCGCTCTGTTAGGGTCTACCTGCCCCGACCCCATAGCCAAAGGCGTAGCGGGCTGAAAATCATCTCCGTCGTCGATAATCGGGCTGCGAGTGTTGTCCAACGGGCTGGCGGTGGTCATCATGGCGGACTTGATAGCGGCGGGGCTCCATTCGGGATGCACGCTCTTTAGTAGGGCCGCGATACCAGAAATATGAGGGCAAGACATGGACGTCCCGGATATCAAATTGTAGTCACTGGACAATTCCAAGTAGTTTGTCCCAATAATGGCTGTAGCTTTGTTGGGGACCCAAGCGGCCAGAACCCGTGTCCCCGGCGCCATGATGTCCGGCTTCAAGACGGGTTGATAGCTCCGCGAAGGGCCTCTCGAGCTGTACGAAGCAACTGTCGGAGCTGGCTTTGTCCCAACAAACGTCTCTTGAAATTTGATGCTCACAAAAGGGTCTTTGTCACGGCTTGCGTATGTGATTACGGTTGGTGCGTCTTCTGGGCTAATTACCACACCAGGACATGTAATGTATTCTATTTCAAATAGCGATGGATCGTTTGAGATAAATATAGCTCCAATCACCTGTGACCATATGTGTTAATTATGATGGTATTTGACTTAAAATTAAGTTAAGGATGGCAATCAAATTGTCCCTTGTTTTTTACTTCTCACAACGGGTGAAGTAGGGAAATACCAAGAATTTATATAACAATAAAAATAAATACACCAACTTTTTAAGTAATTGAGTTCCTAATCAATTCGTTAATTACCAGCACATATTTTTGGTAACTAAGTTAATTACCACCACTTATCACTGTGTAAATAATTAAATTACTTGAGTAGTTTATTATATTTTTTTAAAGATTGGATAATAATTTAAATTATGTGTTAAAAACTGAATATTCACTATAATTTCTCATATATTTTACCAGAGGATCTTTATTTTATAATCAAGGTAAATAATATTGAACGTTAGTAAATTATTGTCGTTTACGCTACGTAATGTCGTTAATTCAGAATTCTTGTTTTCCATTTATGAACTTTCTTGTCACTTGTGTAGAGTATTGAATTTCTCCTTGTCGTTTTCTGTTGTCATCGTCGTTTATAAGCTTTGATGTTTTTCTGCGTTTGTCGTTTTTGTGTACTATTGTTTTCATTTGACTCTGTCCTTCTTCGAACTATCTTTTTTCTTTAAGACTGTCGTTTTCTCTCGTTTCCTATTTTAGCCCTTGTTTGGCCCCTTATTTCACTCATTTCATTCCATTTCATTTTATTTTTTTAACTTTCTTAATCTTAACAATCAATCCCATTCCATTCTATTTTTTTTCAACCATTTTTTCAACTTTTAAAATCCTATACAATATCTTGAAATCTCAATCATTTATACCACCTCGAAATTCGCAAAATCAAACCATTTTACATCATTTTTCTAACCCTTTTCAAACCATTCCAAACTATTTTTCCGTCTCAAGAAATTAGATGGAATTGGTGAAATGTTCACCCCAAATAAGTGGTTAATTGTCGTTTAAAAAATGTTGTTGTCATGAAGGAAAAAATAAATTATATATATATATAATAAAAAAAAACAAACAAAACAGAGAGACGGAGATTTTGTTATCCTAGGGATCGTTGGTTTCTAAATATTTTAATAGAAATTTTAAGAAAATAGCCACTGTTTACAAAATGATTTTAAAAAATAGCCACAGTTTCAAAAAATTTAAAAATTAGCCCTTTTAGAAATTTCTGACACGTGTCAGAAATTTCTTACAATAATTTTCATGTATAATTTTATTATTGTCAGAAATTTCTTACACTGTGTTATGGCTAGTTTTTAAATTTTTTGAAACTGTAGCTATTTTTTAAAAGCGCACAGTTCAAAATAACTATTTACCTAACTGACCCTATTTTAATTTGTTTCTAGCTGTCGTTTCTTATAAATTATTGGGTCATTTCACGATCTTTCCTTCCCCATCGTCAATGTCATTTAAAATTAATTTGTGTTTGATAGGTAATGACTTTGAAGTCTTTCCGACAAATAGTCTTTTGTGCCAAACATTATTACAATTAAGCTATTCCTAGTCTCGACGATTTATTCAGGTTTGATCTTTTCGTTTTCCTCTTAACTTAATCCATTGACTAAACTTTTAACCTAGGAGAATATTTATGAAACATGCAAGAAAAGACGCAATCAAAACATTGAGATAAATAATATATATATATATATATATATATGTAGCTCCTGTAGACGCACCTGTGACGCAGTGACCGTAGCGATTTGTTCGAGAACAGGCCAAGTGTCGTCGCACACGATGACCCCATCAAACCGAGCATCCCTTAGGAGCGACGTCGAGTTACAAGCCGACAAGGTCTTGTTGTACACCAAAGCCATTCCCTCTATGACCGCGCTCGCCGGGAACAATGTCCAACCACTAATGGTCACTCCGTTCCCGAGCCTCACTGTCCCACCGAAAGAGCGGTCCATCGACCCCGCCGCCGCCGTTATCACCCATGGAGCCCCGTTGTGGAGCGTCCCGATGGCGGGGCCTCGGTTCCCGGCAGACGTCGAGACCACCACGCCTCGCTCCATGGCAGCGAAGGAGGCGATGGCGACCTGGTCCTCGTACAGCGGCAAGTGGCCGAAGCCGAGGGAGATCGACAACACGTCGACGCCGTCGTCCACCGCCCTGTCGATTCCCGCCAGAACGTCCGAAGCCTGACTCCCCTCGTCCCACAGCACCTTGTACGCCGCGACGCGCGCGCGCGGCGCGATCCCCGTAGCCGTCCCCTTCGCGTAGCCGAAGAACGACGCGCCACGCACCGCGCTCCCTGCCGCGGTCGAGGACGTGTGCGTGCCGTGGCCGTCCGTGTCCCTCGGCGAGTCCATTGCGATCGTGACGTTAGGGTTTGCGGCGATGACGCCTTTGTTGAAGTGCCTCGCTCCGATGAGCTTTCGGTTGCACATTGAGGAGTTGAAATCCTGTCCTTCTTCGCACTCTCCCCTCCATTTGGGCGGGATGTTCGCCGTCATGCCGTGGTCGTTGAAGCTCTCGCTCTCGGGCCAAACCCCGGAGTCAATGACGCCGTTGATGACGTCCTCGCCGAAGTTGGCGGCGGGCCAAATGCCGGCGGAGGTGCTGAGGGAGAGGAAACCCGGGCTGCGTGTGGTGTCGACGATGGCGGTTTTGTCGCGGTAAGCCGAGACAAAGCCCGGACAGTTCTTGAGGCTCTCTAGCTCGGCTGGGGACAGAGTTGCACTGAAACCGTGGAAAACGGTGTCGTATGAGTAGACGACCGACGGTGAAGTGTAAGATTCGAGCGACGTGTCTTTGAGGGAATCAACAATGGAAGAGTACCAGTGGTGGTGGCTAATGGAAGACTCAGGCATGTGAGACTTGTCCATGTGAATGATATAAGTTGACCTTGTTTGCTCTGCTGAGATCGTCTTTACTTCAATAGCTAACAAAAGCCATGATAGGAAGAGAAGATACGGAATCATCGCTCTCATACTATCCCTAAGCCTCATATTTTTCGCTTCTAAGTTTTGGAGGAAAAAAAAGAAGTGCCTGATTAATTTGCTCAATTGGGGTTGTGTAGATTTCAGTTATGTATCTGAGTTATATATATATATATGTGTGTGTGTGTGTGTGTAGTTGTGTGAGCGGGGGTCAGAAGCGTGTCTAATAAAGACGAAGATGTAATTAAGAATTAATGCGGAATTGAGAAGAAATATCAAACAAAACGATATAGTCATTTATTTATCATGATAACTCTATTAATAGAGATGACAAATTCGTCTCGAGAGAGCGAACAAAAATGAAAATCATCTAGCTAGATTCGCCAGAAAAATATTCTTTAAGCTATAAAAGGAACGTCATGAGGTAAGATTGGATATAATTATTTTTAGCCAACCATAATGAATACTGCATATATATAGTTTTCTTTCTTTGACTTTTTCATGTTTGGTGTATTTGCTCAATATCATATGATTGATTACCAAGTCACAAGAAATAAAAGGAACGTCATGAGGGTAAGATTAGATCGATATAGTTATTTTTAGTCCGCCAACTATATAATAAATACTGTATATTTTTCTTTGTTTGACTTTTTCATGTTTGGTATTTGCTCAATATGATCATATGATTGATTACCTAGTCATGGTTTATAATGTGACTGACTTTTATTGTGCACGTATTATATCAAGTTGCAATATGACATTAACAAATTTATTTATGTTCCAACTGCATGGTTATGACTATATGTGACCATTTACTTTAAGTTTTATTAAGTTGTTAACAATAAAGATCTTATCAATTTGGGTATATTTGGTATGTAACTATTCACGTTTTTTTTTTAAAAAAAAAGACCAATACTTATAAAAATTAAAAAAGTCATTAACCTCTTTAAGAACTAAGAGTATAAAAGTAAAATCACAACATTATACAGTTAAAAAATAATTATTTTCTTAATTACTAAAAACGTTGTTTATTTTCTTAAAATATCAATAAAAAAATAGTTATTTGATTAATAATCTCTTAATCAATTATAATTAATACCATATCAATTTATATCTTGTTGTTTTGTTGTTCAAGTAGTTTTTTACTTTTTTGAAAAAATTATTATTATTTACTCCTGGTAATTTTTTGTCGGTTTCTTCTTGTTCTTTAATATGCCTTTCCTCTTCAGATTTCTTTTTGTTTAATGATTGCTGACGTTTTTCAGGAAAAAAAAAAAAAGAAAAAAAAAGGAAGATTGCTGACGTTTTCCACAATTCTATATCATTTTCTAGTTAAAACATCACTTGCAATATACTGTCATTTTTTAGATTTATGTCGTTTTTTCATATTATTGAAATTCATGCCGTTTTTTCAGACTGTTTAAAATCAATATCGTTTTTAGCTCAGTGTTGCTTTCGTATAGTATTATTAATTCAATGTCATTTCTATTTACTATATCATTTTCATAATTATGTCGTTCCGATTCTTCTGTCGTTTTATATGTGTAGTATTGTTTCAGTTTCGTTGTTATGTTGCCTTCAAATTTCCTTATGTTTTTCAGACTGTTGTCGTTTTACAATATACTGTCGTTTTCAGTTTCAATGTTGGTTTCGTAATTATGGCTTTTTTCCCCACTCTTCTGGCGTTTGTATTCTGTCGTTTTTAAAATTTCTTGCTCTTTAGAATAATGTCATTTTCGTAATTTTGATAAAATCAGGTCGCCGTTGTTTGCTTGAATTCTATCGTTTTTAGTATACTGTTATTTCTCTATAGTTGTTGTTTTTCATATTGATGTTGATTTATCAAAATTAGTGTCGTTTTACTTATTCAGTGTCGTTTTTACCAATTTAGTGTTGATTTGATTTCTGCTATGAATATTGTTCTTGTAAAAAAAACTTGTCGTTTCATATTTTTAGTGTGCTTTCTACAAATATTTTCATTTTCTGGAAAAATTATTAATGTGACATATATGTATGCACAAGCTGTGTGAGTCGGCACGAGCCTCCAAGTAAACCTAATAAACACGAATATGTATTAGAAAATGACAGAAATGCGAAGAAGAATTATGTGTTTGGTTGCAGCCAAAAACAAAATTATATATATGTGCGAATTTGTTTAATTGGCTAGATTACTAATGCATCTTCTTGAACGATAAATGAAAGTCATCTAGATATATGGCCATTATTACTATTATTATTATTATTATTATTATTATTATTTTGAAGGAACATCATGAGGATAAGACTAGAGATTTATTTTAACATTTGGACCAACTAATCATATATTTGTCTTTCTTTCGCGTTTTCCTGTTTGGTGTATTTGCTTCATATCATGTCTAATTGAGATTACGGAATCAATATCAATGTGACTAACTTTATATTGTGTATGTAATATTCTCTCAAGTTGCAACTTACATGAATTGAACAAAGTTATTTATGTCCCATCCCACCTGCTGTGATTAGGAGTGATATACATTTAGCATTGACTTAATGAAATGAAGCTCACCTGTACTATTTAGTTGGACCCGTAATTGTCCCTAAATAATTAAAAAAATAATTAAAAAAAAAGACAATTCATTTATGTCTTATATTATTAAAAACAAGTGAGATGAGTTGTCTTTTTTTATTTTTTATTATTTGATGATACTTACGAACAAAAGCAAATCCGCCTTTCATGACTTTAAGATGTTAATTAAGACTAAGAAGAAGAAAAAACGAGTAAAGAACCGGCAGGGATTGAATTAATCAAGGGTGACAACTTTATTATTATCATTATCATTTCCATGCGTGGTGCAATATTTATTCATGTCGAATTATCAATTGTTTATTCAATCTTTTCATTTTTTTCCTTTATTATTCAAACGTTTTTTTTCTTATTTATTACAATTTAAATTCAAATAATATTTTATTTGTTTACTAATTTGTCTATTTATTGATTGAATGTAAACCACTAATTAATAAATTATTTATCATATTAATTGATTTTATATATTACTATTAAATAATTATTAGTTATTTTTAAATTTATTTCATATTTCAATTTTGAACAATTTGTGTAATCGTGAAACTTATTTATTAGCTTGTCGACTAATTTGACGATTTATTTATGTTTTATTCAATTATTAATAGTTAATCCTTATTGATGTTAAGCTACTGAAAATTTTAGTCATTTTTTCTTTACTATGTCGTTTTGGAAACTATGTCGTTTTTAGTATACAGTCGTTTTTTTGTATTGCTGTCGGTTTTTAGAGTTTTTGTCGTTTTCAATATGCTCGTTTTATCAAAATAAATGTCGTTTTTCAATAAATAAGTGTCGTCTACCCATATCACTGACACATTGTCGTTTTTCTTTGCTATGTCGTTTAAGTATACTGTCGTTTTGTAATGTATGTGGTTTTCTCAAAATAAATTTTGTTTTTAAATAATTAAGTATGGTCTTCCCAGTATATACTAATACATACATTTTATTTATACTATCGTTTTTAGGATTGATATCATTTTCTAGAATTCTCTCGTTTTTAGGATTGATATCCTGTCATTTTTCAGATATGCATCGTTTTGCCAAAATCCGTGTTCTTTTACAACCAATGTCGTATTTTGTAATTCAGTGTTGTTTTCCAGAATCTACGTCGTTTTTCGCAGAATTTGTCGTTTCCCAATTCAGTGTCGTTTTCCACGAATATTGTCATTTTTCGACCAAGTATTGTCGTTTTCCAGTCGTGATTGACAGTTAGAGAAAGAGAGAACCGGCAGGGATTGAATTATTCAAAGGTAACAACTTTATTCTTATCATTATCATTTCCATGCGTGGTCAAGTAAATTTAGACTGATCAATCAGCAAATGGATGAACTTATTTATGTATTGCAAGAAACAGAATGATCAAATCCAATTTTCCAATATTAAGCTACAAAGAGCACAATATAAGCTTCTTGTATGAGTGAATAATCCATTAAGAATACCGTATTATAGATTTCTAGTGATGTAAAATGTGCTAAACAATAATTAGGGCCCGCTTGGGTTAGTTTTAATGAGTTTGCCAGCTGTAAAATGTCATATGCATCGATTTTTTTTTACTACTCAAAACCCTTATATTCATATTCTATACTTTCTGTTTCCAAATCCTACCTCTAAAAAGTTACACACGTTATACAAATAATGATAATATAGCGACAAAAAGCTAAACCGATATGACATCGTACAACGGTTATTCATATTGATTTATCACATTTTTTATAATGCATATTGAGCTATCACTTGTAACTTATTCATTATTTTATTTATTTTTATTTTATTATACAAACGTTTTATTACATTTTAAATTTAAATAATTTTTATTTATTTACTAATTTTTCTGTTTATTGATTGATTTTAAATCACTAGTTAATGAATTATTTATCATATTAATTGATTTTATATATTACTATTAAATAATTACTTGTTATTTTTAAATTTAGTTCATATTTCAATTTTGTAAACGTTTTGTGTAAATCGTGATACTTATTTATCAGCTTATCGACTAATTTGGCCATTTATTATTGCTTTATTCGATTATTAATAGTTAATCTCTATTGATATTATGTTACTGAAAATTTTTGTCATTTTTCCTTTACTATGTCGTTTTTAGTATACCGTCGTTTTCGTATTTCTGTCGGATTTAGAATTTTGTTTTATTCATCGTACTCATTGTTGTAAGTAATTTTTCGTCAGCAAATGTAATCTCGGAGGCGGAGTCTCCGAGGAACGTTAAATACGAATACAAGCCCCCGATCCCAATAGGAAAGGGATGACACGTCGTCACAGGAGCTTCCTCCGGACGTAGATGGGACGAGGATCGTCGGAGATGATCCTCGATTGTACACCCACGATGATAAGCAGAAAAACCCCACCGAAGGTAATGTCGACTTTATGACAAGACCCTCGGAGAGGGATTGACGGACAAGAAGGCCGCGGATCATTGAAGGTGATCCACCATCAGAGAGGAAGCAAGAACTTCACTCAAGACGGAGGACTCGACCCGCGAAGCTGGTGTCCCCCGATCGAAGATGAAGTCCACATGTGGTAATTTAGGTCTCTCTTTCTGTTCCGTTTTTTTAGCCCCTATCATGGGATATTTTGTAATTAAGCCCGTAAGACTCGCGATTGGTATAACCGTTAGGATATTCAATTCTCGAGTCATTAGGGAGAGATAACTGCTCATTTAATAATTGTACAATTAATTCGGCATTTACTCCTGATTTTTAAGGGATCGTGCGTTATGTTTTTCCCTCTCGGAACCTATTTCTCAATTATAAAAGAGGAATGGGGGAGCCGGAGAAGGAGTTGGTCGAAATTTCTTGTAATCAAAGTATTCAGAATACAATTCTCAGTGGACGTAGGTTATTACTTCGGAGGAGGGCCGAACCATTTTAAAATTTAGTCTCTTTTATTTTTTTCGATTTAAGTTCCGACCAATTTTATTTTTCATTGCTGCATCACACTCTAGAGGTGCGGATTTCATCGTTGGTTCACACCAACACTCGTTTTATCAAAATAAGTGTCGTCTTCCCATATTACTGACACTGCCGTTTTCTTTACTATGTCATTTAAGTATAGTGTCGTTTTCATATTGTATGTCGTTTCTCAAAATAAATGTCTTTTTTCAATAATCAAGTGTGGTCTTCCCACTTCGCAGTATACTAGATTACTAGTACATTTTCGTTTTTATTCACGTTTATTTAAACTGTCGTTTTATATTTCCTGTCGTTTTACATATTCATGTCGTTTTTATGTTTTATGTCGTTTTCTATAATTCTGTCGGGATAAACCGTTTTCATTATCCTGTCATTTTTCAGATATGTCTCGTTTTGCCAAAATCCGTGTTCTTTTACAACCAATGTCGTATTTTGTAATTCAGTGATGTTTTCCAGAATCTCTGTCGTTTTTCACAGATTTTGTCGTTTCCCAGTTCAGTGTCGTTTTCTACGAATATTGTCGTTTTTGGATCAAGTATTGTCGTTTTCTACTAGTGATTGACAGTTAGAGAAAGAGAGAGCGCTCTACTGTATAGCGTATCCGACGGGTGAAATCTAGTGTTGGAGGCTCTATGAACATTTCCATAGGGTCTAGCGCTCCACGTGCTATGTGATCAAATTAACGGTATAAAAAATACAAAAAAAAAAAAACAAAAACAAAACAAAAAAACCCTTGCGGATCGCCAAAACGCAGCGTTCGAGGGATGACACAGAGCAACAAAGATTCCAACTTTGCAAGAAGAGAAAAAAGCTGCGCCGAGGAAGACGAACCAGAGGAGAGAGAGAGAGAAAATATGGAGAAGAAAGAATTGGAGAAAGAGCAAGAGCAAGAGCAAGAGCAGGTAGTGACGCCATGGCAGGTCGCGGCCAAGGACGGAGGCAAGATCGACTACGACAAGCTGATCGACCAGTTCGGGTGCCAAAGGCTCGACCAGTCGCTCATCGACCGCGTCGAACGCCTCACCTCTCGCCCGCCTCACGTCTTCCTCCGCCGCGGCGTCTTCTTCGCCCACCGCGACTTCGCCGACATCCTCGACGCCTTCGAGCGCGGCGACAAGTTCTACCTCTACACCGGCCGTGGTCCCTCCTCGGAGTCTCTGCATTTGGGACACCTCATTCCCTTCATGTTCACCAAGTCCGTCCAGATTCTCTATCTGTTTTTCTTGTTTGTTTCCCGAGAAAGATTGGTTGATGTGTCCTTTGTTTTTTCTTGCAGATATTTGCAAGACGCGTTCAAGGTTCCTCTGGTGATTCAATTGACCGACGACGAGAAATGCATGTGGAAGAACCTCTCCGTCGAGGAGTGCCAGAGGCTGGCTCGAGAGAACGCCAAGGACATTATCGCTTGCGGGTTTGACATTTCCAGAACCTTCATCTTCTCCGATTTCGACTACGTCGGTGGGTGAGTTGCAAAATCTGTTCCCTAATCTTGGTCAGAATTTGTTTTTCTTGACCTAATTGTCATATTCTTTGAGCAATTGTCATATTTTCGTATGAGAAAACACAATTAGTCTAATAAGGTGAGTTCTTCTGTGCAGTGAGTTCTATAAGAACATGGTGAGAGTTGCAAAGTGTGTCACATATAATAAGGTGATTTTGGAAGTCTTTTTTCTCATTTGAAAAGTATAATGCTTTTTCAAAGCTGGGGTTTCTTATTCGTTGTGAATTCGTTGATTCTTATGTAGGTTGTTGGTATATTTGGTTTCACTGGGGAAGATCACATTGGGAAAGTTAGTTTTCCTCCTGTACAGGTATACAGTTTTAAACACCATTTCAATGGTTATTGCTCTTTAAAAAATTAAAACTGTTCTATATGCTTTAGCTTTTTTTTTTTTTTTTTTTGTTTGAGTTTCATCGTCAGTGTACTATATTATGTTTTAACTTATGTATGTCTATATCATCCTTGTGTATACTTATGTACGTCTATATTTTGTGGTGTAATACGTATAAATTCTCTTGTGAAGACTGACGCTATTCTTTAACGGAATGAGGGGAATTATTGTTCAGTCCATGTATATATTGTTTTCAAGAATTTTGTTCCCCTGTTACTTCCGCTTGGTCATTATTATGCAAAGTGATAAGTTTGGCATAAGGGTTTCTGTAATAACATGTGAACTGATATATATGCTATGTGCGTGTTTGTGCAGGCGGTACCATCATTTCCTAGTTCGTTTCCACACCTTTTCTCGGGCAAAGAAAAACTTCGTTGCTTGATTCCCTGTGCAATTGACCAGGTATTGACATCAAGTTATTAGTTGGGATTGGCTAGTTCTCGTGTGGTTCACTAGTTATGTTTGATTGGTTTTGTTTGAGGACATCAAAGCTCAAATGTGTGCGTGTTTAATTCTTATTATGCTTAATAATTTTTTTTAATTTTTTTATTTTTCAGGATCCTTATTTCAGAATGACACGTGATGTTGCTCCCCGGATAGGCTATAACAAGCCGGCCTTGATCGAATCATCTTTCTTCCCTGCCTTGCAGGTATTTGTTTGATATGGCTTAATTCTCCTACATAGATATTTTGCGAATCTTAAGATGTACATAGTCAATTGGAAATCTAACATGAACCACAAAACTTGACTTGAGAAGCAATTGATAGTCGTTGCCTGATGTCAGGTAAGGTTTCTCTTAGTGCTTTGAAGAAATTTTATGAGAATTTCTTCTCCTTGACTTTGAGTATGATTCATGTTGAATCTAGGATGTTGTTCGCAGAAAATGAAAAAAAAAAAAAAAAAAAAAAAAAGTCTGCTGTATCTTACTTTTACCAGCTGGCTTGCTACAGTGCTCATATATCATCGATACCCTCCTTGGAAGTTGGAAATAATTGCTCATGTCTTTACTTACTCTTGAATACTTGCAGGGAGAGACAGGAAAAATGTCTGCTAGCGATCCTAATTCTGCCATATATGTGACTGATTCTGCAAAGGACATTAAAAACAAGGTATGTTTCTGAAACTGTTTACAGTTTGCTGTCGATGTAACATCAGCTAAAAACTTTCTAGTATGACCATATTCTTGTATTTCTTTCTTGCTGTGTTTTCCACAGTAACGGATCATGCCAGTCAACATAACTAAATAATTAAGCCATATTTATTGTAGATTATGGTAAGAATGCAGATGTATGTGGTAAGCATTTTTGCTGACTTCTGCAGATAAATAGGTATGCATTCTCTGGTGGACAAGATTCCATAGAGAAACACAGACAGTATGGAGCAAATCTTGAGGTAGTGTTGTCATTCTTTGCACAGCTCAATCAACTACCTTATGCTACTGTTTGTGACTTATAAGTCTCTTGATACACATAGCATTTAACAACAGCATTTGAGACGTTTTTTGTCTTTCAATATGTCATTCAGGTTGATATACCAGTGAAATACCTTAACTTTTTCCTAGAGGATGATGCAGAACTTGAACACATAAAGAAGGTAACACAGCAATCCTTATTTTACTTAGGTTTTCTTCTCCGAATAGAGTATTCAAAGTTCTTGCTTTTTCAGAGTTCTCTTATGTCGGTGTAATTATGCCTATTTGGGCTCTGAAAACTTGTTTTTCCTATGTTTTAGGAGTACAGTGCAGGGCGCATGCTCACTGGTGAGGTGAAGCAGCGGCTTATTCAAGTTTTAACGGAGTTAGTGGAGAGACATCGTAGAGCTAGGGCTGCTGTGACAGATGAGGTATGCTTCTTGCAACCTTGAGATCTTTAAGATCGTCTTTATCTTGTTGATAGATACGCGTCTTGTCACCTCAGAATATTTGTTCCAATGTCAGTTTTGTCCCTATGGTTTGTATTTATTTGATACCTTCTCTCGAGTGCTGGCGATAATTGTGGGTCTTTGGTTATGTTCTTTTTTCAGATGGTCGATGCGTTTATGGCAGTAAGACCCCTTCCCAACATGTTCAACTGAAGCTTGTTATAGAGAAAATACACACAGGCCTCCTTGATTGTCCATGACATTTCCTACTCTGATTGCCATTACATCTTAATTTTCAAATTCAAAGTCATTATAAATACTGGCTTCATTTATCCCCATTCATAGAGTTTGAAAATTTTTGGTAGAGACACTATTTGTGCAACAGACCTATTTATTTTAACTTGCAAGTTACAAGTTCAGTTCTGATGCCCAAAAAAAAAAATCTAAATTAATAAATTAAAAAAAAAAATTGCTAGTCCGGCTGAGCACCACCTTTCCCGTCAGTGGATTATAAGTTGTGTCAATTAAGCCTACAGTCAAACCAATGCTACAAGGACATTTATCTTTAAGCACATTTATACTTTTAAATTGTCCGAAAAAAAAGAGATTATTTAAATTGTAAGACGTCTAGATTTGGTAAGACAAGTTAAAAAGGGAAACAATGAAGCAGATCATTTCCATCTACATCCAATACAAGCACGCGACTTCTGGGTGACGTTGCAGTGAGGTTGCAGTTTTTAAACTCTCCCGAATCCGGATCAGTCACCCGAATGAAACAAGGAAAACACTGCTACGGAAAAGGAGAAAGAAGGTGAGTGGCATTAAGATACGAAACAGCAACTAATTTACTGTACCTTACAGATTCCTATCTTCTCCGGCTACATTTGATTGCCGGTTGTTCTCTGCAGCATATCCGTTTATGAAGTTTGAGCTTAGTAATGGCAAGGAATAAATCAGACTGAAAAAACCAAAAGGCTATTTTTCACAAAAGTTGCGACTATGCTCCGGTACAAAATGAACCAAAACTGTCTTTCCCAGATGTAAATACACGAGTATTGGTAGTTAATGCTTCGGGATGAATCTTTGAAACTTAAATGCTGAGACTACGTTATGCACATCATGATGGAAGCAGAAACGCCAAAAAAGGGGTTAAATCCCTTATTGTGCGACTAATTCCGTTAGGATACATCAACATTACAGGCATAATTGCATCTCGGAAAAATGAAACAAAAAATTGAAATACAAAGCTAACTTATGTCAAATTGGCATTGTGCATTTCTTCTGCGAATGTCCTAACATATGGCAGCGACCGCATTGAACAACTCTCTTTGGACGCTTGAAGTTTTCTACTCGAAGCACCTTCTTTTTGGGTCTGCCGGGAGGTCGCCGAGTCTTTGGCGGCCGTATTGCTGTGTCTACCTTGGCACTTCCACCCTCTGTTACCTCGCCTTGTTCCATCCAAAGGCTCTTATCTGGAATCGGATTTATTAACTGTGAGTAGGTTTCACGGTAACTTGCTACCGTGAAACAAGGCTCGGCAAATAGCTGTACATTGTGGCCGCAAGAAATAAGTGCAGCGGCGGCATGAGCACAAGGTAGACCATATATCTGCCACCGGCGACAAGAACAAATTCTAGTTCGTATGTCCACAATATTTGTCCTTTCAGTTGACACGATCTCAAACTCCACTTCATTTGCACGAAGTACTTGGTAGCAACGGGCATCCGCAATTGCCTCCAAAATTCGCTTCTCAGCCGATGGCACAAGAATTGAGGTTAATCGTATTCCCATATCCCTGCGCTCATTAAACCAAGATATCAACTGATGGCGAATGTGCTCCATCATTTGCACAATTGGGAGTTCGTGACACTCGAGCGCCCAATTATACAACAACTCCGTGACTCCCAATGTAAAGTGGCCATATCGCACGCCCTCAAAATACGCCACAGCCCAAAGTTGAGGAGGAAACTGCTGAAACCATGATATGACATCCTGTGAAATCTCTACCATTTCAGAAATCTTGCTTTCGAACTCAACTGCAGTGAGAGCATAGACAGCATTCCAAAAGATATTTACCAACTTCGTGTTCTTGAATGTATCACGGAAGTTTTCACTTATATAGCGCAAACAAAATCCATGAAATGCGCTTGGAAAATGAGTTTCAACTGCCTCCACAATACCCATTTGTCTTTCAGACAGTATAGTGAGTCTAGGCATGTTTTCGGTGTTCACTCCAAGAAGCTTTCGCAATTCTGACATGAACCACATCCAATTTTCGTCACTTTCTACATCAACAATACCTATTGCCAATGGGAACAGAGCATCGTCAGCATCAACAGCTGAAGCACAAAGCAAAGAACCCAAATATTTGCCCTTAAGATTTGCTTTGTCAAGCTCCAGAAGTGGTCTACAAGCATGTATAAAGCCATAGATAGATGCACGAAAAGCTACAAAGAGGCGTTGAAAGCAATTTTCTTGACCGCTTGCAAAAACTGAAGCAATGCTTCCAGGGTTGGTCTTCCTTATTTGCTCACAATATGCAGGAAGAAGGCGATACCCCTCTTCAAAGGTCCCATGAAGTGCTGCCATGCTTCGCTCCTTTCCACGCCAAGCTTGCATGTAAGATACAGCTACTCCGTGTTGATCACGGATATCTTGCAGAATTTCCTTTGGTTTGTACTGTGGGTTATCTCGAATACGTGCTTCTACAGATCTAGCAACCCAACCTACAGAGGCTTGCTGATGATGAAGGTTACGAACTCCTTCACAGGTATGTTCTCCATGCAGGGTTCTAACCGTGAAGGTTGGAACTCCTGAGCATTTTGCTACATGGACACGCCACGGACACCCTTCTTTGGAGCACTTGGCAATAAACCGGCTGCGATCTGATTTCACTATTCGAAGATCAAAATGCATCGCTATAGCAATATCCTTCAAAGTTCTTCGGCACGTTTCAACATCAGGAAATTCTTGCCCTATAGCTAATGGATAATCTACTGCTGCAAGGGAGTCATGATCTACCGCTGCAAGAGAGCCGTGATCTACTACAGAAAGAGAAACATCTGGTACTACTCCTAAAGAATGATCAGCCATGTGTCACCAACACAAGTGGCAGCTCAGTCACATGATTCAGCACTCACCTCATGCTTCACACTGTCTAAAACGGGTTTGGAGAAGATTTTCTCTATGCGCGATACATAACAACGCCTCCAGTAAGCAACTGCAATCGAACCAACAGTCGGGATTTTACAATAAAGACCAAGAAGCAAAGCAGAATACCCGTAGCAGGATTAGCTACTGAAACACCAAGAAGCAAGACAAGCCATCTGTTGATGGAGTATCGCTGCAGCGAAAATACCTTTCATGGTCAGGCATAGAGGGAACAATAAAAAAAATAAAAAAAGTTGCTGGTTTACTTCTGTATATCGGTTTTCATTACCTCTGGACTAGTTCAGTTAAAGAAAATCCAGGGAAATTATCATTCTACAAGATTTTCAAGTTCTCTTGACAGTACTTTACTCTACAGACAAAATAAAAAGAATACACAGTCATATAATGCTTAAATGTCAAATATCCTGAGCTAAAATCGCCTGATACATAGTAAAATTCCACCAAATATGGGCTACCAAATCAAACCAAAGCATCATTATAGATAACTTCAAATCTTAAGGTTCATAACTGGGTTTTTTATTTTTTGTCTTCTCATTTATTATTATTATTATTTTTCTGGCGGATATTCATATACTCTCGTCTTTTGGTGATCTTTGTTCGATTATTAACAAAATATTCCTCATATATAAAGAGAAAAAAAAAAACTGAAAATATCGCGAAACAAGAAGTGGGTGTTAATGCAATGGATCCAAATATGCCAATCAACAGATTTCAAAAACCCAAAGGCTCAGAATACTTTTGGCAATTTTGGGTTCTTGATTTAGCAATCGGCGAACATAAATGATTAGTTCAGTTCAAAAGACCACCAAAACCCTTTCAATAAAGATTAGAACACACGAAAATATCTACTCTCAAAATTACTGATATCGAAGGCTCGAGCTGAAGAGAAATAAGAAATGGAAAATGCACATAGAAAGTACGAGAACGAAGAGAGAAAACAGAGAGATAAAAACACACACCTGATGAGAGAGAGAGAGAGCGATTTGCTTCGGGTCTTTCTTCTCTGTGCTTTGGGTCCTGTAACTCTTAGAGATAGAATGAAAAATGAACCAATTTGAACGAAGGTTTTTTTTTTTTTTCCTTTTTTTTTTGTTTGTTTTTAAACCGTAAACCATAGTTTTTTTTTCTCCTCTTTTTATTATTTATTTTTGGAAAAGTATAAAGATATTATTTTTACGTTAATAAATTTGATAAATTTGATATTTAAATATTAAAACTGAACTACTTGCAAAATTTTAATATGTTCAATATGCTTCTTATCATAAAATAGATTATTTATCAAGATAATTATTGTCAAACATTTATTGAACAATAATTGGAAATATAGTTTTGATTTGATGTTCGCATTTAAGTGTGAGATGAGAAATTCACATATTCTTTTTGTAATTATATATTACTTTTTTATTGAATTTATTTGATTATATAATAATTTTTTTGTTATGATGCATAAATGAACAACAAAATTAATTAATAACAAATATTGATTCTAACTAAAATAGGCACAAATAAGGCGGTTTACTCTTACCCGTACTTAGGGCGTGCAAATACGGGGCGGGAATTTCCCCGCTCCTTTTCCCGACTGAAAAAATAGGGAAATTTTCGAGTAATACTCGGTTTTACCAAGCGGGTAAAAATCGGGTATTACTCGAAAATTCCCTGCAAGAGTGAAACGAGAATTTTCCCATGAATTACCCGAAGAGTTTATGAGCATGCCAGGTCTGGGGAAGGCGAAGGCGGGGGGTCTGGGCGAGGCGTGAACGGGGAGGCGTGGACTTATATATATATATATATAATATATAATCGGGTAATTACTCAGAAATTACCTGCGCTGGTAATCTAGGTAATTACCCGAATTTTTCGGGGAAGGGAAGAACAGGTATTTGCCTGAACATTACCCGGTCATTCGTTTCTGGGGAAGGTAAAAATACCTGGATTTGCACGCTTACCTGTACTCATATTTTAAAGATAGGGGAATTGCAAAATAAGGCGTGTCCCAAGTAATGTAGCTTCATTTATTTTCACTCTATGTTTATAGTGTAAATTTTGAGATATAAATTAACCCATTGTTTGGGGAGGTCATTTAACTCATTTCATTCCTTGAAATGGAAAAAATGGGTTGAAGAATAGTTTGTAAAATGATTTGAAATGATTATGAAATAGTTTGACTTTACAAATTTCGATGTGATATAGATAGTTGAGATTTGAGAAAATTGTATAGGGATTAGGAAAGTTGAAAAAATAGAATAGAATGGGATAAATTGTATGTAGCCTCCCCATTTTACCCATTTTATTTTTTCATTTTTTTCAACTTTCCTAATCTTTCAAACTATTCCATTCCATTCTATTTTTTTTCAATCACTTTTTTCAACTTTCTAAATCCTTATACAATATCTTTAAATCTCAACCATTTATATCACCTCGAAATTAGCAAAATCAAACTATTTTATAATTATTTCAAACCATTTTTCAAACCCAACTCATTTTTTCTATTCCAAGAAATGGAATGCAATAAAAAAAATGGTTACCCCAAACAAGAGGTTAAGAAAGTTGAAAAAAATAAAATAAAATGGGTAAAATAGGTGAATCAAACAAGGGATAAAAATGTAACACACATGTGATAGAGATTATTATTATGTCAAAAGATGAGCATTTTCAAAATTCTCCTTTAGGATAATTACCCTATCATTACCTTGATAGGACAAATAAAGGTAGGCTAATTACTCTCTCTCTCCTCTTCAGAGGGTAATGTGATATCCGCATATCCGCCTGAGAAAAGAATTGAAAATATTTGAATGCGGGTAAGGGTTACCCGTATTCTTCATATGGGTGCCTTACTCAATACTCATTATAAAAAGAAAAAAAAAAAAAAAAGGTAAATCAGCATTACTCACATTTACTTTAAAAAATGGGCGATTTTAGTTTTTCTATAAACTAATAATAGCCGGTTAACTTTTTTTTGCTAAAATATAACCGGTTAACTAGCTTACGGAGGTCATGCTCTTATTAATGAGACCATGGCATCATGAATAGTGTGCTCCTATTTACTTATTTGCTTAGTGTATTTATTTATTTTTCATATGTATATATATATATATATGGTCCTGTTATATGTAACACTAAAAAAATGTAATAATAATTTTTTATATCTCTTATATTCATAAATAGAATACCGAAATTACAGAATTAACATATATATATATATATATATGTTCTACTTTACAATGTGCATAGATACAACCACAAAATATTTCTTATTTAGTCGCAAAACCCAACTTATAATGTACTATGCAATAAATTTGTCACAGGGTATATTATATATGTCAATTTTTTTGGCATTTACGCTTTTACAATTAAATTTCCAGTGGCGGAGAGGAGCTCATGCCGCCCTCAAAATTTTTATACCCCGCCAAACATGTCATAGAGATATGGAAGAAGAAGAGGAAGATGACGACGAACCGGAATTCATAAGAGCACCTAAAAAGGGCCTACTCCGACCCTCTTGGAGCACTCAAAAAAGCACTAATGGAGGCAAATATCTTTGAAAGGAAAAACAAAACAAAAACAGTAAACCCAGAAAGGGAAGAAAGTTAGGAGGACCACATTCATATATGAAGTATTATTTAATAAATCTCTGATAAACAACACACGCCTTTCCAACAACAGAAAGGTCTTTAGGAACAGAGACAGAGAAACCCATGATAGGCTTGATCAATCAGCGAAACAACGGACATACTTGATTACATGGTTTCCTCGGCAAGTAAAAGGATAGTAAACTGCGAAAGAACACTTTGATTGTAGGTTTGATTTTTCAGTTTAAGCCTTTTTGGGTCTGATTTCAATCCCCTGGACGATGAGACCGCCCTTCCAATCGCCACCCCTCACCTCGGAAACGCTCATCTCCAGCTCCCCTTGAGCTCCTCTGTCGCAGAAAAACTCACCCAGCTCAATTTCATACCAACCATCTTTCCTTTCCTTCGGGTGGTT
Organism: Boehmeria nivea var. tenacissima; assembly: GCA_018132145.1. Lineage (NCBI taxonomy): Eukaryota > Viridiplantae > Streptophyta > Magnoliopsida > Rosales > Urticaceae > Boehmeria > Boehmeria nivea. The sequence goes on along the minus strand of CM030874.1, from coordinate 21,307,746 downwards.
ATGTTCATTCTCGGTCTCACTAGGATTTGGCGCTTCAAACCCCACATAACGGCTTCGCAAATGTAGCCCAAGACGGCGCGGGACGATCTGGTACCTCAGCCTACGCCCTCTATCCAAGTCTAAATACACTGGCCGCAAGTAGGTCTCTCCCCCGACAAGCCCGACCGTAGCCTCTACAGGTTGGTGTTGAAATCCATAAGAACCCATAGTTGACTTGAAGACCAAATTCGCCGAGTACGTTGTCGATGGAGATAGCATGCTAATATCAATCTTGCCACGGATTTCAAACCAGCAGACACTAATGAGCTCCGCGACAGCTTCAAACCTATACAAGTGCGCAAAATCTCAATCCTGGTTACCACAAGAACATGCTTAGTTTAACCACAAAGAAAAATAGGGCAAGCAAAAGATAAATTACCTCGCTTCAGGCAAAGGAATCCATCGCCAGTACCTCGGAGTGTCGCCCCAAACAATGGAGAGTGACCTTGCAGATAGCATGTAACATTTCTTTCCACTCCCTTTGTCCAATGAGAAGCTCTGGGTAATGCCAAAAATCAGAAATAAGCACAGTGCTGAAAATTAAAGTGAGAAGAGCGAACGTACAATATAAAAACTAATTTTCAGTCTACTTTTTTTTTTTTTTTATCATGACTCTGAACAGTGTTATGGTATATACGCCTTCATTGCATATTTCCTATGGACAAAAACATGAAGTCATGAATAGTAATGAACACTACTACGCCAACTAGTCAAACGAACTAATTGGGTTCGGGCAGCACAAAACAACCTTGCTTGTTTGTAGTTTGTACAATCACCTCAGTTCATGTCCACTTAGAGTACTGATTAAAAGCGAAATGGGAATGCTCGGATACAAACAAAACCACAAACACATTTCTCTTAGCAAAAAAAATAAAACACACTTATGTCAGTACTAAGTTTTCCGCTCAGTAAACACAGGAAGTGCCAAAACTAAACTCTGCACAACTAACTAACAAAATGACAACAATAATTAAAAAAAAAAAAAGAACCAATTAGGTTTCCACCGACAACAATTTAGGGGTGGTCGTTTGGTTTGCGATTTAAACTAGAACATTTAGGTCATTCTGATTAAAATTTTGGAGTTAGATAGTAAATTTAAAGTATTGTTAAATTATTATTTATTTGCACCAAAAATTTTATAACCGGGATTTGAAGTAGCTTTTTCCGTAGAAGATTTAGCAAATGATTTGAATTAAAAAAATCACTGATTTGAATCATTGAGTCCGAAAGGCGAATGAATCGAAATCTGAGACTCCGGATATCCAACGAGACAGTCAATCAGAAACTGGGGAACAAAACAAAGCACCGAGAGGTCTTCGCAGGGGCGGTTTGGGCGAAATTACCTTGGTGCCCCGGTCGATAAGGACGAAACGGTCGGAGAGGGAGAGGTAAAGATCCTTCTTGGAGGGGCAAGGTGGGGAGGGGGAGATGACGGATAGGCAGTCAGGCGGGAGGAACCGCTCCCAGACGGCGTCGGAGTCGGCGGCCGACCGGAATATGGACGACACCAGGCAGAGGCGGCACGCGTCGCGAGGCGTCGTCAGCGACGCGATGTGCGCGATGCACCCCTCCGGCAGCACGTTGAAGTAGTCCGCCGCCGCCGCAGATTCCGGCTCTCCCGCGTCCTCCCCTCCGCCGTCGCGGGTCTCCGTCTCTGTCTCCGTCTCCGTCCCCAATATTTTTCTCATGACCGATAAGAACATGCAGAATGCAGAAGGGGATTTGTGTGTTGTTTGTTTTTGTGTTGGGATTGGGAAAAAGTCAAACGGGTGAGTTTAGAGGGTTGGTTTCATTTGGAGGTCTGAGTCTGACAATGAGAGGTATAGCGAGAGAGAGAGAATGAAGGGGTTCTACATATATAAGGAGAGAGCGTCTATATCTGTGGTTGTGGTTGTGGATGTGGGTGAGGGATGCTTAGCGGTTAAGGCTTGGCAAACGTGGCACCTGGCATCATGGCAACTGGGAAAGGTCTCCGAGTCGGTCAGAATCTTCATTGAAATAAAAGACTTTCGTGTGGGGCAGTGGGTCCATCTTTGATTTCTCTCCTTTTCATGTTTACTTTTTCGGTGTGTTTTGTATTCTAAATTGGATTGGATAAATTTTATTAGATTGAATTGGATTGAATTAAAATAAAAAATAAAAATAAAAAAAGCTTTCCATAAATTCAATTCAAGAATGCTCATTCTAATACATAATGAAATTGTCATTAAGTTTTTCCTAACCAACCAAACATCCATTTTATTCTTCTATCAAACAAACGTTGAGTTGGCTAAGATTACTCGTTTCGGGATTTGTCAAAATGTGCGAAGGTTAGATCCCACACCTAACAATCGCAATACATCAATATTTGGACACTTTGATTGGATCAATTTTGTTGGCAAATGGGTCGATTAATGTATATATAGCGCCTTATCTGCTTAAGGCATATCTACTTTATGCAAACCAATCTTAGCATTGATTTTCTTTGCAAAAAACAAAATTAATCCAATCAAATTAAGTGTCCAAATATCCGAGCAAAAAATATTTGGACACTTTGATTGGATCAATTTTGTTGGCAAATGGGTCGATTAATGTATATATGGCGCCTTATCTGCTTGAGGCATATCTACTTTATGCAAACTAATCTTAGCATTGATTTTCTTTGCGAAAAAATCTCAGCACTGATTCGCATGCTTTAGAATACGTCTTCATTAATGTATTGGACTATGGCATAAGATGATAACAATTGCCCAACAGAGGCTAAAATATACCAAAACAGAAATCGGTGCACTTTCTATGCGCCAAAAGCTGCTATCGAGCAGACCCAAACAAGAAAAGAAGAGAAAAAAAAAAAAAGAATGCTTCGTGTGATGTTGGTGAAGGCATGGGCAGAGGTGTTCTTTTGACGTCTGAAGCAGCAACTTTCTGACGTGTTAATTAACTGGCTTTGCATGAATGACACTCCCTCACTCTTTAACTCATCCAATTAAATTTTAAAATAAACATTTCATTTGCTTTGCATGTGTTTTTCCAACATGTTACGCACTATATCTAACTTACTTTGAGATTCTGCTTTTGTTTATTCAGAAAAAGGATTAAAAAAAATACCCCTATTTTGTGTGCCTTATGTAGATTTCATTGAGTGTATATATTTGTCTATATATATGTTTTCTGGGATTCAGGAGAAGTAGTTATAAACACAAATTGCATAATAAAAAGTTATTAATCATGCATGATTTAAGCATGTGCCATACATTAATTAACAAATCGAGGAGGAAACGGATTCAGAATTCTTCGTTCAGCAAAGCACAAAATTATATCTAGAGAAATTTTAGTAAGTGCTCAATTTTTAATATTTCATTTAAATAAATATCTAATCTTTTGAAAAATATAACAAAATATTTAGGTGATTCAGGTACTTACATGATGTAAATCAGGTTAGGTTAGTGAGAGATTCAAGAGTGTTGAGTTTGTAATTTTTATAAAATATAGAGTGAAATTAGAGCTTTATCTGTGGTGAACATAGACAATTTGTCGAACCACTTAAATATTGTATTTTTCATTTTTTTATTGCTTTGTGTTTCCAATACTTTTGTGTTTGTGTGTGATGATTTTTTTCACAACACAATAAATATTTAAAATTTATTGTGGTGAACTAAACTATAAGTCTAAAAAGTTTAAGGTGGGCTGTATAATTATATAAAATAATAATTGAAAAATTTATCTAGCGAAATTGAAATTTATTTAAAAATATTATTAAAATTATAAATGTACGTACAAATATTAACTAGGTGGGGTATATGCAAAATTTTATTGGAACCTTTCTTTATTTTTAGGGGGTTGAATATAAATTTTCAAATGCTTGAACGAGACTCTTTTTTAAAGGCAAGAGGTGAGTTAAAGCCCAATTCAAAATTTTTTTTTTTCCTTTTACCTACTATACCATTAGAAACGTGCAGTTATAAGTATTAGGTACTTACTGGCTTAGTTACACCTGAGACTTTCAACGAGACTGTCATATCATATCAAATATTTTTATATTATAAAAGTGTGGCATAAATGAATTTATAATGGAAATATATCTATTTATCTATATATATATATGTACTTAATCTCATGATTTACTATTTAAATATATTTCTATCATCTTTTTTATATCGGATTAGGGAGAATCATTTAATTCAGCTCTGATCAGGCCACAAAGTCCTTTCTCGAATTGGTCAACATTGTCAAGAAATTTTGCATGTCACTTTTTTAAGAGATTCGATCAAATTGTCAATTTTTTTTTTAAATGAAGAAAATTAAAAAGAGGGGAGAAATAGTAATTTGATAATAAAAAAGATACGCGCTATGCATTTTGTAATAGTGATATTGATTATAAGCTTAGATTTCAAAAGTGGCATTGGATCAAATTTTTTCAATATTTTTCTTTTAAGTTCAGCAAAAGTTGTCCATTCTAGATAGACAAAAATAAAACTTAAAATTTATATTGTACCTATGTGCGAGTCATAGTATTGAACTTCAGCTAAACTGATTCAACTCTCATATGCAAAGTGGATTATTTTGTATCTGACTGAGTTAGTTAAACTCAATAATATTTTTCAACATACGTTATTAATTAGAGAGAAAAGAGAGTATGCTAATATATAATATATGACGCTCACTAATATATTAATGCGTAATTAGAACAATATATATCTGTATACATTATACACACACACACACATATATATATATATATATATTTATAGATTAATCTTTTAGGGGGAAACTCTCATCCAGCTGAGTAGGAGCATTATTTAATTTGAATTTTATTTGATGGCATCTCAGCAAAAGAGTTAAATTTGATGGCAATTTTTGTAGGAGAAAGTCAAGGCCATCATCAAGATTAAGATATCAACAAATGAGATATATGATATTTAGATTCAAAATCTCCTTGGCTGGAGGATCTAATTGAGTTTTTTTTTTTTTTTTTTTTTTTTTAAGTTTGCGACAAAGTATCACATATAAGGGGTAATGTAGCGCGGAGTGGAAATCAAAATCTCGACCGAGTTTAGAAGAATGTGGGGCCCATTTCTTGTCCGTGTTGCGTACTTTGCAAATTATCTTTCCTCTAATGAACATAAAAGGTTTGAATACATACGACATATATTTATATAACCTGTTATCACGTGGAATATTTTGTGGTAAGTTGAGTCAAGTGATGAATGGTTATAGAAAACATTAAAGTGTGCAACAAATGCTAACCTGGAAAAGATATGATGTTCAATATATATATATATAGTCCTGATAGTTCTCAAATTAAATGGAATGTTATAATTTTGTTTGTTACGAATTAGTTCTTTTGTTTCTGCTGCTCAAACAAAGAGAGAAAGACATACCCAACAGAATGCAGGAGAAAAAGTTTGTTTGTTGCATAGCAAGCTTTGACTTTTGCCAAAAGTATTTATACCGTACAAACATCTATGATCTGTTCGTTACACGTAGACTGAGTATTATTCACCATTTTGTGAATTGTTTGTGTTGTTGTTAGTTTTGAGATCCAAATGGAAACCTAATAACGTCATTGGTACAATGTGGAATTTGGTGGAAATTTCAACGGTGTTGAAGTGAGAGTCAAATTATCCTTAAATAACCGGGCTATAATCATTCCATATATAGCTTATTTGAAATGGGACAAACCAACTTTGCCTCCATTGCTTCACCCACATTTTGCTCTCTCTCTATACTTAATCAACAAAAGCTAATTACCCTATTGACTCCCCAAAATTGTCCATTCAAATCTCCCCTATTTTTCTCCTGAGAACTCTAAGGAAAAGTCTCTCGTTTTTTTTTTTTTTTTTTGTCCACAGCCAAAAAAAAAATGGTTTCCTTGTTTTTTGTTGAAGTTTTTTCTTCCGAAAAGCTTTGCTTTTCCTCACCTTCGGGGTCCTTCAATTACATTTGGGGGACCCACCGGTAATTTCAAGTGCTGAGTTTTGACAAATTATATTCTTTTTGTTGGGTTTATATATGTTCGTTTGGCCAAAAAAATTAAAACTCTTTTGTGGGGTTTGTTGGTCTTTGGAGCTTGGAGACATGAGTTGTTTTCCGTGTTTCACATCACAGAGAAGTAAGAAATCAAGTTCCAATAATGATCATAACGGTTTACCGGCTAAGGGATCAAGATCATCTGGTGAGTTATACACATAAATTCTCTTTTTTTTTTTTTTTTTTCTAATCACATTTTTCTGTCACTTTCTCTGTCCCTAAAAAATTTATTATCATTCGGATGGGCTAATTTTCCTTCTCTACATATTGTGAGCCTAAGTTTTGGAAAATATTTTGTGCTTATTTTGTTTAATATTAAAAGACAATGATATGCAGCAAAAGACAAAGCTAACCAAGGAGAAGAAAAACATATAAATGCACAGACTTTCACATTCCGAGAGCTGGCCACGGCAACGAAGAACTTCCGACAAGAATGCCTTTTGGGTGAAGGTGGATTTGGAAGAGTCTACAAAGGGACTCTTAAGACTAGTGGCCAGGTAATTAATACTTTTACCTTCATTGAAAACTTATTATTAAGCACTAATTAATTACATTGATTAAAACATTGTCCGTTATGCATACATAGGTGGTGGCTGTTAAGCAACTTGATAGAAGTGGCCTCCATGGAAACAAAGAGTTCTTATCAGAGGTTTTGACACTAAGCCTTTTACACCATCCAAATCTTGTCAATCTCATTGGCTATTGTGCAGATGGAGATCAAAGACTTTTGGTGTTTGAATACATGCCTGGAGGTTCTTTAGAAGACCATCTTCTCGGTATAACCGGCCTTTTTCTCATTGCACAAGTACTGAGTAATCGTAATTTGGCGTAGCTTATATAATGTATTTATGTATGTTTTGTGTTATTGCAGATATAAGACCAGATAAGAATCCATTGGATTGGTTCACGAGGGTGAAAATCGCTCTGGGAATCGCCACAGGATTGGAGTACCTGCACGAGACGGCTTGCCCGCCGGTCATATACCGCGATTTGAAGTCTTCCAACATCTTGCTAGACGACGATCGCAACCCGAAACTCTCTGACTTCGGAGGGGGAAAGCTTGCGCCGCCCGGGGACAAGACGCATGTGTCATCAAGGGTGATGGGAACGTATGGTTATTCTGCTCCCGAGTACACTAGATCAGGTCAACTCACACTCAAGTCGGACATTTACAGTTATGGAGTTGTTTTACTTGAGCTCATAACTGGAAGAAGAGCCATCGATACCACAAGACCAAATGACGAGCAAAATCTAGTTTCTTGGGTAACTAAAACCATTCCAACACTAGTATCTATAGTATTTTTCTAATACTATTGGCCATTTGACATGGTTTTGTTTATCGTAATGTGTGTGTGAGAAGGCACAACCCTTTTTCCGGGATCCGAAGAAGTTCCCGGATTTGGCGGATCCGCTTCTCGACGGGCAGTTTCCGGAGAAGGACTTGAACCAAGCTGTGGCGATTGCGGCAATGTGCTTGCAAGACGAAGCGACGGCTCGCCCGCTGATCAGCGACGTCGTAATGACACTAAGCTTTCTTTCCACAAAGCCTAGTAGTACTGAGTGCATTCCTGCTCCTGTTCCAGCTCCGCCTCCGTCCGAGAACTCGAATAGAGAGAGTTTGAAGCATCGAATTGCCGATGAGGACGACCGAGGAAGCGAAACCGGAAGCTCAGACGGAGAAGAAGAAGAAGAAGACGGTGAGAGCTTTGAAAACGAGGAAAGTGAGAGCTCGGAGTACGAGGACGTGAAGTCAAGAGAAGAAAGCCAACGAACTGCCTCGGAATCCAAGAACTGGCGGCGGGCAAGAAGCTCGCGCCGCAGAGGCGGCGGCGGCAGCGGAAGCAGCGTGGGGTCACGGGACGAGAGCGCATCGTCGAGCCGCAAAACCAGCTCGGGATCGGAAGATGGGAGTGTCTCTTCTTCGAGCCGGAGTGGCGGCTCCAGCCGCAGGAGCGTGTCGAGCCGGGAGAGCAGCAGCGGGTCCAACAGGCCAGCTGCCAGCTTCGCAGCCGCCCAGCCGGACACGCCGGACAAAGGCGAAGAAGGGAGAGGAGTCTTCGGGCGGAGCAGCACGAAGGGCCCGACGACGAGAAAGGAGGAGGGGACGTTCTCGATGAGCCGGAGGACGACGAGGAGGCTGTCGAGCAGGGCGGCGGCGTCGTCGTCGAGGAGCGGCGGGGCCTTTTCGGTGAGGCGCAACGACAGCGAGGTGTCGCTGGGGATGATGAGCGCGTGCCATGAGCACAGCTACAGCTTTGGCTCGCAAGATGGCTTTGTTTCTTTGCAAAACATCAGTAGCATCGGATCTTTCGATGGAAGTGTTCATTCTCGTGATCGTGAATAGTTATAATAGAAATGTCAACTCTTTTTTATAGTATATCATGTTTGTTATCTAATGACATGGTATTTTTGTACTGACTCATGTGATTTTATTTTTTTGGCTTCAATTAAGCATGTTCAATGATAGAGATTCCATGGGGGAAAGGGAAAGGGTTGGTTTTGCTGGAAGAGATATAAGCTTCATGGCACAAAGGGATTTTCTCGGAATTTTTTTTTTATAAGACTTTCAGGAACTTTTGTAAATGTTTTTTTTTTCTTTTTTGAAAGAAAATGCTTATAAACTTAGAAGATTTTTTTTTTTGAATGATGATAATATGTGTTACTTTCTGTTTCTAGGTAAGGTGGCAATTCGTGTTTCGTCTCGTGTACTTATCGTGTTGAAATTTTTTGAACCCAAACACGACACGATCCATTCATTTATTGTGTCCAAAATTTGAAACCAAACATGACTCATTTAATTTTTGTGTTTGCCAGACGCGATCCATCAAGACCTATTTAACAATTGTGTCTTAATGAGTCGTGTCAACTCAAATATGAACTATTTGATAAGCAGATCTTAACGGGTTTAGACTAATTTCCGACCCATTTAAATTTTAAACCCATTATCACTTGATGTAATCTCGGGACTGTGACAAACCCTCTTCCAAAGGGGATGATTCTACAAGTAGGCCACATTTTTTAGGACAAAATATGCTGTTATGTACTATGTACTATGTAGCTTATGAAATTTCAGTACATGACATTATCAACAAATAAATATCATATAGTACATGATAAGAAAAAATTAATCAAAGCACATATGACATGATTGCCATACTCTAAGCCTTTGTGTAAGGGCTATATTGCTGAAAAAATTCAGTTTTTTTTTTTTTTTAATTGGTGTTCAATAAAGTTTATTATTGAGTGTCCTGTCCCGGGTCCTCCCGAACCAATAATTTCTTTACAATTCAATGGTTGGTACATGGTAATGGTACGCCAAGCAAAACCATACCAAATTCTTGCATAGGTTAATGCACTAAAAGCCAATATTCATGAACACCCTCATAAGCTGATGCCTCAAATCAGCTAAAGGCCTAAAGCGCTAGAAGCTCTGAAAATGGACGAGCAATTAAATTGTGTCATCAATAAGTAGGCCTAAAAGCAACAAATACCATACAGAAAAGGTCAAGGGAAAAAATTCCCACAAGCATATCACAGTTTTACAAATATATTTTTGTGCAATAATTGTAGCGAAAGAGTCGGATGGGAGTTCCAAAGTTTGGTTGATGATTGACATTAGCAATTCCCTCCAAAAGCTAACAAACACATAAAGAACACTTCAAAGTGACTCTTATCTATAATTACTAGTGATGCTTTGTGCTTCTTCTTGAAACTACGTCACACTCTATGCAAGGCCATGTTTTTTCTTTTGGGTCCATTCTTTAGTACCCATTTGACCTTGTCAAACTAGGGAATAAAATCAGTGACAAATACGCAATTTTATGACCACTTAAGCATAAAGGCCTTAGTATATCTAGGCAAACAAGAAAGAAACGATGCCAAATATTGGTTCACAACATTCCTCTTTAGATTCCATGCAAAGAAATAAAGAAAAAAAAATGGAAGGAGAGGTAATTTTGGTGGCAATTGATGCAAGTACAGAGATCACAGATTACGCACTTGAATGGGCGGCGCGTAATGTGGCAGGAGATTCAGATTCTCTAATCCTGATAGCCCTTCTTCCTTCACGGACAAGTTCTATGCCAACTCCAAATATCCGAGCGCGTCACTCAAGAACATCGCAGTTTCTCTATTGTAATATTAATCATTCGAGAAACTAGTGTTGCGAAATCTTTTCAGTTTTGCTTCCTTTAGCTACTGGTTTTATGTAATCTGCCTGTTTCCATTCTAGGCCTGCTAAAGAAGTTGGGAATTGGCCGCCGAAAAGAAGGTCGTTCTAGTGATGGTATAGTGCTTATTAATGGAGGTGATCACGGCATTTACCATCAAGTGAACAACATATGTTCGAACATGATGGAGAAACTATGCGCAGCTCATGATCTTGTGCAGGTGAACAAATTCTTTTCAATCATTTACTGTCCTAGAAAAGCAGAGACTTGAAAAAGATGGCACTTTCTTATTCCATCGGTTTCTTGGCCATAGGTCCACACTCAAGTCAAGGTTGTGGCTGATGCACAGTTGGGTTCGGTTGCTTCAAAAGCTGAAGAGCTTCAAGCAACTTGGGTAATCCTAGACAGGTACTTTTGTAACGGAAAAGCTTTGAGAGGAATCTGATTTCAGTGTTTAAACATTGAAGTTATAAACATCTTAAAGATAGTCATGCCATTTTAACATATGATTACTACAGTGAACTAAAACTAAGTGATAATTTTTACAGACACTTAAAGCGAGAAAGTGGTTACTGCCTTAAACAGCTGAAGTGTAACATTGTACTTATAGACCATGCCATACCAAAAATCCTCAAAGCAGTAAATCTCCCAACAGATAAGAACTTTAAAACACGTGACCATCAGAAAAGTGAAACAGGAACAAACATGTTTCGTTTGCGTCGTAGAAATGATCCTCAAGGTTACAACAGTATGGCCACAACTCGGAGCAGTGTAGAAACAGCAAGTCCAATTTTCGACACAGATGTTTCATTCTCACAGTCTAGCCCTTCAACAAGCAAACTTATTCCACGCAAACACTATCTTGATTCAGATGAGAAAGTAGAAGCTGAAGTAACAACCAACAAGCCACATTCCCAAATTAACCTCCAACCATTACTCAGTAACAAGCTATCGAGTTTTTTCACTGGCAAATTAAACACCAAGCTACTGGCCAATCCATTGTATGAAAAAAACAACAGCTCCGAAAAGACTTCCAAAATCAGTCTTTCAAAATCTAAAACTGGTAAACCATCCTTCCCTACCTTTTTTTCAAAGATGTAATATAAATTAATATTCTCATTCGTTTCTTTTACTTCAAGAAATTCTTATTCAATTCAGAAACTTTTTGAACAGACTTGAAAGAATTTTACGGTACTGCTACACAGAAGGCACCTGTACCATCTAGAAGATCAGCTGACTTACTTCGTTTGAGGCAAAATCACGAGGACTCACGCTCCTCAAAACAGCTGATATCTAAAAGTGACTCATTAACTGGTAACAAAAATGAAGCAGTGCTTGTTGAACCTTCCATGTCTCCAACAATGAACAGAACCTCGAGTGTTAGAAAAGCCATGTCTCTATTCATAAAGCAACCGCCAAACCCGCCACCTCTATGTTCTATCTGTAAACACAACACTCCAATATTTGGCAAGGCCCCTAGGAAGTTCAGTTTCAAAGAGCTTGAGAGGGCGACAGATCGATTCTCGCGTGAAAACTTCTTGGCAGAAGGCGGGTTTGGTCCTGTGCACAAAGGCGTCCTGCCTGATGGACAGGTTGTTGCTGTGAAGCAACACAAACTGTTGAGTGCACAAGGAGCGTCTGAGTTTTGCTCCGAGGTTGAAGTGTTGAGCTGTGCACAGCACAGGAATCTGGTGATGTTGGTCGGTTATTGCACTGAAATTGAATGGCTTCTGGTGTATGAGTTCGCTTGCAATGGCTCGCTGGACAAGCACTTATATGGTAAGCTGAACCTGAAAGGTTTAAGATTGTCAAAAATTCTGTTTTTTTAAATCTTGATTAAACCAAGTAGGGTTGATTATTCTTTTGCAGGGACAGGGACAAAAGAGTTGATGCCTTGGAAAAACAGGATGAAAGTTGCGATAGGAGCTGCAAGAGGACTGAGATATCTACACGAAGATTGCCGAGTGGGTTGCATTGTTCACAGAGACTTCAGACCCAATAATATTCTCCTCACTCATGATTTTGAACCCATGGTCTGTCTGTTTTCTGAGTCTTTTCATTAGTTTCAGCAACAGCGTGTGATTATTTTCTTGAACTGCCTAAGTTTTGGAGAGATGATTTTGGTGCGTTCTCAGGTGGGGGATTTCGGGCTAGCAAGATGGCAAGTAGATGGACAGTCAGCCGAGGAGACTCGGGCTATTGGTGCATTAGGGTACGATATTCTTCCATTTTCCTATTCGATCAAACAGTTCTAGCAATTGCAGAAAGTTATAGTATTCCATCCCAACATGGAGTGCGTTTATGTAGGTATTTAGCACCAGAATACACACTGAGTGGACTAATAACAGAGAAAGCTGATGTGTATGCATTCGGGGTCGTTTTGTTGGAGCTCTTAAGCGGCTTCAACGTTACTGAATTTTCAAGGAAAACCGGACAACAATTTGTATCAGAATGGGCAAGTTTCTTACAAGTCCCAATTAGTATCTTGGCAAGCTGTTAACTTTGGAACTTCTAAAATGGAAAAACTGTGACTAAAGTTCAGATAATTTGTATTCATTATGTGACTGCAGGGCTGTCCATTGCTTGAAAGCATGAAAATCGACGAAATCATCGACCCTTGGTTGGAGAACAACTACGTAAAGAAGGAAGTAGAATGTATGATGGTTACTGCCAGTTTATGCATTTCACCGACGAAACCAAAGACCAAGGATGTCAAAGGTTTTCTTTTTCTGCTTTCTCCTTTAGTAAATCGCCTTGAATAAGAATATCTCTGTTTTGGTTATGTTAATTTTCTGGTCTAATCAACTAGAAAAGTCTTCTCAGTAAGTGCTGTCAGCTGTGCAGGTGCTGAAAATATTGGAAGGAGATCTTCTTACTGATATGGCTCATGATTACAGACAGAGATCCTCTCTTTGTTCGTCGCAAAATACAAACTGCCATCGTCCGGAAAATCTTATGCAATTGGCATACACTAGGAATTCAAGTCTTCCAGGGACGAGTGCTCATAAAGTAATTGAAGAAAGCAACACAACCAAGCAAGTGACTCTCTCTGAACAAAATGAAATACCGAGTGATGTTGATGCAAGTGAAGAATATCAAGTGTATTTGCACAATTCACTTGCCAAGTTTGTTCAAAACTTGAAGAAGTGAAATCATGAAATTCTTAGAGAGAGTTGAATTTTGAATTTCTCCATAATCTGGGTACTTCATCAAATCACTTGCAAGGATTGATCCGAGCAAAGCATCAAGACATTTATTAGGGCGAGAAAAAAAGAACAAGAAGCAAAAAAAAAAAAAAAAAGAATTTGAACAACATATTATGTATTTCGAAACTTACACAAGGGCGTAAGGACTTACATGTTTCAAAATGTAAAAGAGTACGAATTTGGTGCAACTATTAATCTCGTCTTCTCTTTCTATTTATCTGAGTTTCCTGATTGGCAATGCTCGTCCGAAAAGGCTTTCAACCTCGCTCGCCTCCAGTTTGAGCTGGTCCAGTATCTCCATCTCTTCTTTGCTTAGACCTTCCAAGAAATATTCTTCATCTTGTTTAAGCACTTTAAGCCCGTCTACTAACCTCTGAAGCAACGAAATCTCGGTCTTTCCCACCTTCTCTACTTCCTCTTCTATTTGTTCAACTTCCTGTACTAGTGTCTTCTCTCCTTCTTCTATCTTCTTCTCTAACCTCTCCACTAGAGGTGGCTCGGGCCCACAAGTGTTATCGGTTCTTATGAACTTGCTAAAATCCCGGCCTACACTCTTAGCCGCATTTTCAAGTTCGGGAATGATACTCTCTGGCAAAACCGAGCTTCTTGTGTATATAACAGCACCACCATAGCCATCCCACGCATCATTCCGGCCACGATAGTACACGAATATGTAATCGTCTGGCTTGTTTTCTACTTTGGATGAAAGAATATACCTGAGAATGTCATATAGGCAAACTCATACAAAAAGAAAAGAAAACTTATAAAGTTTTTTTTTGCAATTAGGCATGATCAAGAAAAGCATAATCATATATGAACATTTTACCAGTCGTCTTGGTAATGGAGATACTCATTGTCATGATTGTATAGTATTCCAGGCTGTTTAGGATCTTGAACAAATTTCTGCATGGTTGATCTAGTGAAAAAGCCGTCATCTGGAGTTCGTATTCTCCAAGATAAGTTCCCGACTAGTTTGTCAGATTCTGTGTGGAATTCATGCAATTGGCAATCAAAAGTGTCAAAAGTAGGGTTCAATCCACTTGTGATATACCACTTCCCATTAAAATCTGCAATATTGAAACTTTTAACAAGAACTGCAGGATCGGGGACAGGGAATTCTCCGACATCAGATTTCCTAGGCACGCACTTCTTTCTCGACACTGCACAGTCATTAAATTCATCCACAACACTGTTTTCGAACAAATCACCGCATTTTATCTGTCGAAGGAAAAAGAGAGAAGAATATGAAACTATGCATGACCTTCTTGAATACAAACAACAGCAAATTACAATCTGAGCAAGGGAAAGGATAAAGGAACTAGCCTGGCATTCGGTCTCATCTGGTCGATTGTTGCAAGTTTGGAGACATGCAACATTGGCAGCGCATGCCGGGTTCGCAATGCACTTTGCAAGTTCTACCCTGACATAAAAGCTCTAGGACTTGAATTACGAACTCATAATTAACATTGAAAATTGATGTCTGGACAAGAATCTACTATACTGCTACTAGAAATAGCTTTTGCATTTCCCCAAGCTAGATAGGAATTAATCAAAATGATTAAAAAAATAATAAAAATCCAATAGGCAGAATTAAAAATTTGAGTGAATTACTTGCACTCCTTGAGCAAGCAGGCACAGGTTTTGAGAGCATCAACTGCATTGGCTGATGGAATGAGCATCAAAGTGAAAGCAAGTAAGCCAATCACTTTCATCAAGTTTACATGTCTCCATTCTTTAATAGATTGTGAGACTTTCTCAACCAGATACTTCATCACCACTCTCACCTAAAGACAGGCAGAGAGAGAGAGAGGACAGAGACAAATATAAAAGAGATTATTAGTACATGTGAAAAAAAATAATGAATCACAATTTGTTATTCTAATATCCCATCTCAAAAATTACCTCAGTTTTGTTATTACTAGTACTCTTGCCAGATGATGAAGAACTGTCCTTTGTTGCCCTGAGTTGGAACTTTGAACATTTTGGCCTCAAACAACAAAAGTTTCGACCAGAACTGTACAAGCTCAAGTGCCTGGAGTTTCCTCTTGTGGGCTCGCATTTCACAACAATATGAAGATGAATTGAATTTCCTTGGCGAAACCTGCCACGAATCGGAAGTCCAGAACTCGAAAATGCATTGCCAACGCACTCGCCGCGGAGAGATAAACAGATTGAACGAGCAGCCATTAATGCCATGTTAAGTTTTCCGGCCTCAAAATTCACCTAATCAGAACTGAGCAACGATGTTTATATCAGTGCTAGTTTTGATGGTCTAGATCAAAGTTTTGTACAACTGGCCAAGTGAGACACAAAAACAAACTCAGTCCAAAGTCTAAACTTCTCCGGCGAAAAAACAAAAAGCCCAGAAAACTGAAGACAAACATAATGACATTAGGAAAAGATTGATTACCTTGGAGTGATGAGAAGAAGAAACAAGGATGTACAAGTAGTAATGCTTGGCATTGCAGGGAATAATAATAATAATATTAGTGTGATAATATGATGAAATAGATGGATAAAGCAAAATGGAGGAAGAGAGCGCCAAAAAAGTGAGTGATTTGTGAGTGAGCGTAGTTGGAATTTTGGAAGGTTGTTTGTGTGTGTGTTTCTTTGGGTTGACTAGTGGAGAGGCTTTGACGGATAAGAAGTGAAACACATATTGTGTGGAAGTGAGCTCATCAACGTTTTTCTTTTTTCTTTTTCCTTATTTGTGTTAAATCCGGAATTAAAACAGAGATCCAAACGACACTCTTTTTGACACCTACTTGTCAGTTGGTTAGGCCAAACGACAATGTGTTTGTCTTTTTCCTTTAATAATCTCTTCTTGAGAGTTAGCAATAGTTGGTTAGGTATTAGTGGCTTCTACGGTTAGTGAAGTACTATATAAACCATTAAGAATTGCGAATGAGATGAGCTAGTCTCTCTTCTCTCTCTATCTCTCTATTTCCCTCTCATTTTTTTTATTTTTAGGAGCCAATATTCGTTCGTAAAGTGTTTATCCCCTTGATCGTTGAAAAATCACTAAAGGATTGTACTAGATTACATCTGTGCATTCACTATGTTTTTGCTATTATTATGATATAAGCAGGAAATAAATTTATATTTCCTATGCAATTCCTTAATTCAATTTACGGGCAATGTTTTGAAAAATTATTAGTTGTTGTCTATTGGGGGTGAGAGTAAAAATTCCCAAGACGATAAAACACATCGGACATAACCAATTCATTGATCTTGCTTCTAAATGTGAATAATAAAACCTTAAAACAAAATTAATTACAATGTACGGCAATGCGAGGATTCGATTGAATAGACGACGATTCCGAAGCCAAAGTAATTAAGGATTGAAATTGAGAGATTAATTAGACGATTCAAACAACTTTCTCTCACCAATTAAGATGCGCGCGCGGAGGACTTACCAAGGATTATTGGATTAATTAATCGTGAACTCCTAGGTTGTGTTAAAGATCAAGCTGTAATCTTAGTAAACGGACAAAGTATATACTTTTAATCTACTCGATAAAAGCTAAGGAGTGTTGCGCTTTTAAATACCTGCTTCCACTTCACTCACCAAAAAAAAAAAAAAAAAATTGGCCAATTTCCTATGCAAATTCCTAGTTTCTTCACAATCACATCCGATGATCACTCAGTGATCACAACGTCACTAATCACACAGATCTTATGGTTACGGGCTAATAATGCTATAGTCAAAAAGGTCAATAGTGGTAATAGTAGTAGAAGATATGGGAGCAAAGCAATACCTTTCCTTAATAGCAACTTTCTTATTGGTTGCTGCTTCTTTCATCCACAGCTATTCACAGACTTCAGGTAATATATTAAGTCCCAACTCAAATAATCTCTCTCATATAATAGAATCTAAAGTGAGTAACATATCCCTGTTTTTTGACATTTACATATAGAAATGCTCTATTATTAAGTCAAACTATATATAGACCTCGTCTGAATTATTAATTGCTCTGAACTTCAATCGCAATATATATATATATATATATATATATATTTTCGTATTTTTCATATGAGAGAAACTGTACCGGGACCTTACCCTTCCTGTCGGAGGACTTGTGCCACCCGAACTAACTCTTGGAGTAACATATACGTGATTTTGTTGATGCATATATGCAGGTAATTGTGTATTGAACTTTAGTAAATACCCATACCAACCAAGCGGAGAGTGCTTGGGAAGCCAGCTGAGAGTCAAGCAATGGGACAGCGTCGCCACAACCCTCTGCTGCCGCAACGCCCTCCAGACGCTCTCCGAGGCCCTCGCCCTGCGCGTGGCCTCGCAACCGCCTCAGGACGGCACTGTCTTCCTCCCGCCCCAACTCTGGTCAAACTGCACCGGCTCTTTCCTCCGCCAGCCCTCGGTGTCCTTCTCCTCCTGCGGCTTCGCCGACACCTTCTTCTACGGCACCACGCGCTGCTCCAACCTGACCATGCTGGCCGTCGGGCAGGTGGGCTCCTACGGAGACGCCCTCAGCGCGTGCTCTCGGTTCGACAACTTCACCGATGACTGCTCCGTCTGCGCTGCGGCGGTGCGTGGGCTGAGGGACGACCTGCTGGAAGGATCTCAAGGCGACCGGGACAAGAAGAGCGAGACAGCGCTGTGCGGCGTCGCCAGCGTGGTCTCCGTCGCGGCGGAGAGAGTTCTGAATGACTCGCACACCGCGGATTTCTTTAGGTGCTTGCACGTCTTAGATCAGTATGGTAAGGGCTTTTGCTCAATATTTTAGTGTTGTTCTCTGTTGATCGTCACTAGCAATAATTGAATCGGTCATGAAAGAAATTTGTCTATTGCTTAAAATTAATTATGAATTGGTATGTAAATTAAAAAAATAATTGCCCTAAATGGTACGCAAATTAATATGTGGTCAAGTACGTGAACGGTTCAAATCTCTTAATATTATACTTCTAAAAGAAATTGTGACCCTTGTAATATTTAGTGATGACAACTTGAATTTATGATTGATTTGAGTTTGTAATGGATTGCTAAAACATGAGCTAAATATTTGGTTATGACACAAGCTACTTTAATTCTTTCACAGATCCGGATTATATCAAGATCAAAAGTGAGTGAACTACGTACCTTTTACATGCACTCAAAACATAGCAAAATCATTATTATTTTTTTCTTTATCGAGTAATATAGACCACTAAAGCCTCTAGCTTGATCCAGATTCCTTGGCACACATACTGGTAGCAATTATAGTAGCAACTACTACCATAATGCTGATCGTTGTGCTGGTAAAACATGTGACCAAGAAGAAGAAACAAAAGCCTGCGATATCCAGAGAGTACAATAATAATTGGTCAACACTTTATAGATTCTCCAAGGAAGAGATTGACAACGCCATAAACTTTGGGAATGAGAGGAAGAGCCTGGGAAGAGGAAGTGCAGGCCATGTTTACAAAGGGTTTTTGCCGAGCGGCCAAGCCGTCGCGATCAAGCACATCAACCCTAACAGCCAGCCGGCCTCTTTCAAGCGCGAAGTTGAAGGCCTTTCGAGGATTCGACACCCAAACCTGGTCTGCCTCTTTGGCTTCTGCGTGGAAGATGATGGGAATTACCTTGTCTACGAGTATTGTTCAGGAGGCAATCTTGCTTATCAGTTATTAAGTATGTGATACTGTAAATACCATTAACAAGTTTTTTTTTTTTCTTTTCCTTTTTTTTTATTATTAATCTTAAGCCCTTTTCTTTCACTAATTTCCGTTTGGTACTTGTGTCTCTGATGGTCAGGAAAAGATACCCTTTTGACGTGGGATAAAAGAGTAAGGATTCTAAGAGACTGTGCATTTGCACTGCGGTATCTCCACCATTTTATTGACGGCTGTATTGTTCATAGAGATATTAAGGTGATGTGATGAGAATAGCAAACTTTATTTTCTTTTCCAAGCATATGTATAAAAATTCGAGTAGAGGGTTAAATTTCTAATTGCTTGGTATGATATACAGCTGACCAACATCCTTCTTAGCGAGGCATTGGAGCCAAAGCTCTCGGATTTCGGGTTGGCAAAGATGCTGAACATGGAAGAAAGCAAAGTGTTCACTGATGTTAGGGGAACCATAGGCTACATGGATCCTGAGTACATGAGTAATGCCAAGTTAACTTGTGCGAGTGACATCTACAGTTTTGGCATTGTCATTCTACAAATTCTGTCGGGGCAGAAGGTTATCGAGTTTAATCTCGATGCTAGAGATCAACTAACAAGGAAGGTATGTACATAAACATAATCGTTAGAATCAGATGTTTGTTTGCTGAGTAGAAGAGATCGAAGCATAACCATTTTTCCAAAAAAATTTGCAGGCAAAGGATGTGAGTTTGGGGAATCGTCCACCACAGGATTTTGAGGACCCAAGGCTCAAGGGCAAGGTCAACAAGGCAGATTTCAAGTCAATCCTAGATATTGCTGTCCTATGCGTCGCCAAATCAAGCGAAGGTCGCCCAAACATTGATGTGGTCTGTAATGAGTTGGAGAAGGCTTGGAGAAACACAAATGATTACAAGGTATGTTTTGGATTTAGACCATTTTGCCGTAGATATGTTCTACCACATAGCAGTGCCAAGTCCTAAGATATTTTCTCTTATTTTTTATTCCTTTCTCATCATTTAATATTTGCTGTTTAAGCTCACAAACAAGGCAAAGCAAAATCCAAGTACTACATCAGCAACATCAATGTCTACCTCAATGGAAATGGTTCTTTCAGCTTGACAGGACATGGCATTAGCAGCCTGAAATGAGTCTCCCGTGGTTTCATTCACACATCTTGCTATAGAAAAGTGAGATGATTACTCTGTCTTTTCTTAAAGCAAAAGGATGCAAATTAAAATACTTCTTCAGATGTACATAGATACAAATTCAGGACCATCACTACTCAAATAATAATCTCGCTTTTGTGAGAGACATCAAAAGTCCGTACCAGAAACAGAGTGGAGATTATGTACATTACTCCAAAATAAAGCATTTTTAAGATAGCCAGTGTACCAATTAATGTACTCGGCGAGATTACTCAACATAACGCTGCTAAACCAGACATAACGCATGATTTCGACGAAATCAAAACATAGTTAAACATTACCATTTTAAAAAGCTTTCACAGCAGAAGAAGCTCTCCCATAAAACCCTCAAATTGTCCTTAAGCATCTCTTTAATCAGATTCTGATCAACATCCCGTTCCTGAAAATCAAACAAAGTAAGAATTGTGGATCTCGAAAAAAGAAAAGAAATCACTCAAAGCATTTTCTGTGAAAGCTTCGAACTTACCTTCAAGTCGGAAGCTAATTTTTTCAACTTCACAACAATCTCCCGAGAAGATTCCCCAATCGAAGTCGTAAAATTGAATCGATCAGCGTCCCTGACCTTCAGCTTCATCGACGGATTGACATATGTTTTAGTTTTTGTGTGCCAGGACCCACACACACTAAACTTATCACCAGAAGCTGCCTTCCCCAACGACCATCTCAGTCCACCCTTAACTCCGTTATCTATAACTGCAGAATCAATCAAATCTCGGATGTTTTTCATGTCGTCTTCCTGGAAGAGTTCATGACAGTTGAGTGGCAAATCAGTGCCGATTTTGTTTGAAAAGTTAATAAACCAAGTTAAAAAATCTTCGTATATCATTGTATATGTGTTTTGGAACTGAGCTACTTACAGTCAGATCATTGATAATCCTCTTTGTGCATAGCATCAGCCTCAGATCCACATTCTTTTCAAGGCAAGATATGTCCATGACCATGTGACGCACTTGGTTAAGTTCAATCTATAAGAAAAACAAAACATCAATTCAACCTAAGGAAGCCTCGATAAATCATCAACCAACAAGAACTAGACAAAAATAATTGGCTAAAAGCCCTCGACCCTTCATCGAGCACTAATTTTCACCATCGCGTTTATAGAAACTTGCCTTGTATAGTTGAAGTTTTCCGTCTTCGCTCAGCACTCTACACCTGCAAGAAAGGATTGAATCCGGCCGTGTGGTGTCCGATAACTGCATGGGAAAAAGGAAAACAAGCTAAATTAGAATTTGATAAAATTAATCAAGAACTATGTTGTTGCTAAACCAGGGAATACCTTAACATGGTAAACATCTTTATCCCCTTCCAATTCAACACCAATCTTTTGGGCACCTTCTTCAACTATGTATTTCATGTATGACTTTGGAATATTTGTGTTAAAAGACCTCTTCAACTGTCTCAGTTTGTCTTCACAAGCCAAATCTTCAGTCATAGACTCTTCTTTTAGTGAACTACTGAATTTAAGATCAGAATGTTTCAGTTTCAATTCAAGCAATCAAGCTTAATCAGCTAAAAAACAACCATTATTAACACATAACTAATAAAAAAAAGAAAGATAATCAACGGTTTAACACTAACCTTCTGAAAATAATTTTGCCAAACCTAGCAACCAAAGTTGGCTTCAGTTCTTCATTTCCACTCGTCTCAATTTCGTTCCTCACATTTTCAAATGAAGAAACCAAGTCTCGCACCACATTTTCTGCTATGTAAATCCACGGACTTCCTAAAACCCTCTCTCTCACGTCACTACTACTTTCTGCGAATCAATATGCCAAAAAAATCACAAAAATTCCATAAAGTAGAGAAATATAATAAAAAAGAAAAAGCATCACTGACCGTCGTCTGGGTCAGTGTAGATCAAAGCAAGAGGCTTTTCACTGACTTTTCGCTCAACAGACTCGAACGAAACCGGTCGGAGACGAACGGAAGAGGGAAACTGCTCGCGATCGTCGAAGCCAACAGCGAACCATCTCGACACAGCCTTGTTCCCGTAGACGATCTTGAAGCTCCTCTGAGACGCGACATTTTTGGACCTCGAAGACCTGAACTTGAGGTTGTTGTTGAAGAGTGGAGTGAGAAGCTCTGGCCTCGGCGAAGAAGGCGTCTCAGCGGCGTCGCCGTCCTTGGAGTGACGCTTGTGAGGAGGTATGTAAGCCATGGCAATGGAAGAGAGCTCTCTGCAACTGCGAACAATGGCTCTTCTCTGGGTTTTGATGTTCGTACGGAATTTCGATCGTCTCTTTGGGTTTGTGTTTTTGCTTACTATAAAAGAACGAAGCTTGATCGTCTCATTGGTTGAAAGTCCTTTCAACTTTTTCTTTTCTTTATTTGAGACTGAAAGGACTGAACGTCAATGCTCGACTTTTGCCCGATTGGCTAATTGGGCTGTGTTACATCGTATGGAATCTGAAGAGAAACTGAAACATTGTCGTTTTTGTATCGGAACTTTCCTTGCTAATTGTCGTTTTGTGAAAATAAAAAGTATTGTATTACTATTCGATAACTTTTAAGAGGTGAGACTATAAAGCGATTTAAATATTTATACTGAGTTGAGTAAAAAAAAAAAAAACGAATGGAATACATTAGAAAACGACATGGAAGGTAAAAACGACATGCCGTTTTTTCTAGAGTGAATTTCCTTGTACGATATGTCGTTTACCTTGCAGTGAAACGATATGTCCGTTGTTATTTGCAATTAACGGCATGTGTACGACACGGAGGAAAATGCATGATCCATCGTTTTCAGTTTTCACTGACCACGAAATTTGTGTGTTTTCAATTATTCTTTTACAAAAACGACATGTTGTTTATTCGAACCAAAAGAATGATAAACAAGGCATGTCCTTTGTTCTGAAAATCATGTCGTTTTTACTTTTGTTTGTTCGAACCAAGAGAATGTTGGAAACAACATGTCGTTTTTAAATGAAAAACGATGTGTGGTTTTAATTTTGATTATTGCAAAAGAATAAAGATGGTCCTCTTGGCACACGTAGATAGTTTTTTTTACAATGATATGTATATATATATATATAGTTTAGAGTTTACACGATATAGTTTCTTATTATAAATTATTATTATTCGAGAAAATTGGGGAACTTCTTTGTTGGGAACCAATAAAAAAACCCACTGATGGGTACTATTTTAAACAATGTAATTGGCCATTGAAAGAGATGCACGCGAGCTAATTATGGACATGACTACATCTAACATTTTTTCTTCTTTCCATCTCCCTCCCTCTTTATCTTTTCTTTCCACGCCTACGTCATAATGGGTCAGTTTGGTATTACTTCTGGAAGCTACTTTTATATTATAAAAGAATCTAAAGCATTTATAGGCGTCTGGTATGCCTGCTTCTTAAAGAAGCAGGTAACCGTTTCTGCTTTTACGCAGTGTAATTTGATAAGCAGGTTAAAGGCTGCTTTTCTGTAACCGAAACTGCTTCTCCATTTTAAATTACTAAAATATCCTTAATTTTTTAATCTATATTCAACTAGCTAATTTTCTAAAATTATTTTTTGGTAATTTTACATATCCACAGCAGTTCCAAATATAAAATAGTTAAACATCATACATGCTTATAACTCCAGCAGTTTCTTTCTTCAGCACAGTTCGAAGCACTTCTTTTATAAACACAGCAATGTCAAACTGGCACAATAATGTCCTTCAACATCTCTGATGACGCCAACCTAAGCTGGCGTTGGTTTTCGCAAGCCGTGTGGAGCTCAGGCTCTGACCCTCATACACTGCCAGCGTCGAGAGGTCAAGGCTCGTCGTTGAAAAACGTCATCTACCGTGGAGGCATGAAGGTCGGCAAGCGATTGAGTGGACAGAGTGTTGGTCTTCCATCGCCGTCAAATTCCGAAGAGAGCAATAAGATTGCGTCTCCGCCCTCTGCTCGATGACATCGAGATCTTTCGGCATGGGAATTGCGCCAATGGCCACTATGACGCCAGATTCGGCATCGACTCCGCTGCTTCTTGCTCTGACGTCGAACAGTACCGATCGGACCACCCATTAGGAATGATGTGCATATTCTTGTTCATTTTCTTATTCTAATGAGATATATATGTATTCAAGTAAAGTATAATCCAAATCCTCATATGAGTGTTTTAAGTAATATGTTCAGCATGATTTTTTTTTCTTTTTTTTTTCATTTTCTTTCAAAATTTTCCAATAATAATATGGTGTGATAAGAAACACAATAATTTTCATAAACTCTCTTTAATAACTAGCAAAAAAAAATTTTTATAAAAATTTTCCAACAAAGAAGTTTCCAGAAAACTGATAGTAAATACTCAATTTGTAACATATAATTTAAATAAATACTTAATTTAAAAAATATATAACAAATACTTAAGTTATTCAATTATTGCTCTAGTGGTAATTAGTCCAAATTGATGTAGTCATGTAAATAAATTGATGAATTGATTATTTATTAGTTACTTTAAAATATTAGATATTTATATTTATTGTTGTGTAATTTTTGGGTATTTCCGTATCTAATGGTAAAAGAAAAATTCTCACGTGAGTTTTTTTTTTTTGTGCGAAATAATTTTAGATCGTCAGATTTACCTTTTCAGTAAAGCTTATGTCTTAAAATGATAAATCTGATCATCTATAATTGTTTCCTATCAAATAATAATAATAATAATAATAATAAACCTCGAGAAAATCTCATAAAAAATGTGTCATCGGAATAAAAATATTCCAAGTTCAAATTAGTGATACGATATATTATGAAATAATTTTTTTAATTTTATAGCTTAGATGGGATGGGAATGGAATGTTAAAATAATAGATATGAAAAGATTTTCATCTATATAAAAATATCATCTATTGGCCACAACATATCACGACAAAGTCAGATCTTAAAAATATGCTTGCTCAATCGTCAAACTAAGTTGTTACTTGTTAGTTTTCTTACAATTGGGAGTTATCTTTTGTTTAATATTGATTTGGATTTTCTCGTCTGATGTCTATTTGCTTCTTTTATTTGATTTGAATAATTTATATCAGGAGAAAAAGCTCCACCTAGACAACTTAACCAACTAAAATTATCATAACACAACGTTATCAATATTACATACAAATTGATAAAATTCATGTCCATTACTCATTACACGTTGATTTAACGAGCTTTTCGTTCTTGCAAAAAAACTCTATAAATAACTATTAAACTTATTGAAATTAATTTAAAAACGTTTCTAATAGTTGATTTCAATAAAATCTGATCTATAATTTCACGATGAAAATTTGGTATAACACACAATATCCAAATGAAACGTGTCAAACAATGCCCAGATAGATAATACACTCAAAATTCCACTAATTTCTTTTGTTCCTAAAACAAAAAAAAAAATCACAGCACGCCTGGCATATCTGCCCGAAATCAATCAACTCCAAAAGTATTTTATTTTAGTTTATTTTGGGTGTATTATAAGAGCTTGAAAGGGAGAGACAGAGAGAGTTCACTTGAGCTCAGCGATTCTATCTTTCTAATATCTTGAGAGAGACAAAAATGGCGACCAGTGAGAGGAGGGTTTTGCTGCTATGCGGCGATTACATGGAGGATTACGAGGCCATGGTTCCTTTCCAGGCCTTGCTCGCCTACGGCCTCGCCGTCCACGCCGTCTGTCCCGGCAAGAAATCCGGCGATCTCTGTCGCACCGCCATTCACGACGGTCTCGGCCACCAGGTCAACCCAATCTCTCTCTCTCTCTCTCTCTCTCTCTCTCTCTCTCTCTCTCTCTCTCTCTCTCTCTCTCTCTCTCTCTCTCTTATCCGAAACCGTAATCGAATTGCTGAACGTCGAATATTGAGCTTATGTACTGATTTTTAGCAACAGCTTTCGGCTGCAAATTTAGTCAATTCTATAGAGTGAGATTATTGAATTTGGTGGCGTAGAAACTATGTTTCGTTGCTTGCTGGCTTAATTGTTTGCGAGTTGTTGATATTAATTACTACAAGGTTGGTTATTTATTGATTCGTAAAACTCGATAAAAATAAATAAATAAATAAAAAGACCGCGAATATCGAAGTCCCGGGTATTGTTTAGAACATGCTCATGAGAAGATTAGGGGCGATTTTGAGTATTGACGAGTCTGATTTTTAAGAACACTAGTGGGGTCATGGATTGGCTGTCTTTTCATTTATTGAATATCCCTGAAACAATTTTTTGAAACGCAGACTTATTCTGAATCAAGAGGTCACAATTTCGCGCTTAATGCAACTTTTGATGAGATTGAATTCAGCAAATATGATGGGTTGTTGATACCAGGAGGCCGAGCTCCAGAATATCTTGCCCTGGATCCTAAAGTTGTGGAATTGGTGAGCAAATTTGCTGATGCCAAGAAGCCAATTGCTTCGATTTGCCATGGACAACTGGTCTTAGCGGCTGCTGGTGCGGCTAAAGGTCGGAAGTGCACGGCTTACCCTGCTGTGGGACCTGTACTTGTTGCAGCAGGTGCTCATTGGGTCGAACCTGAGAGCTTTAAGGCGTGCGTTGTTGATGGTAATATCATCACCGGGGCCACATATGAAGGGCACCCCGAGTTCATTAGACTCTTCGTCACGGCACTAGGGGGCTCCATCACTGGTTCTGATAAAAGGATTTTGTTTCTCTGTGGGGTATGATATACTTTTATTTATACCATAATTGGAAATATTATGTAGATAGAATTCGTAGTCTCAATTATCCTTTAATATTCTTCCTAATATTCTGTCTTTATATTCTGCTTAATCTGTTTCAATGCATAAGTTGGTTTTGTTTTTGCCTTTCTTAGCAAACATTATTTGGTGTTCATGCCTTGTTAAAGGAATTGATGAAATGACCATGCATACTTGTTAGGATGGCTCCAAATGCAAATGGTGTGACATGTTAAATCATCAGAATATATGGACGAGTTTTTTGCTCTTGTTTCATTGGTTTTGTTTTTGCCTTTCTTAGCAAACATTATTTGGTTTCCATGCCTTGTTAAAGGAATTGATGAAATGACCATGCATACTTGTTATGATGGCTCCAAATGCAAATGGTGTGACATGTTAAATCATCAGAATATATAGACGAGGTTTTTGCTCTTGTTTCGAGTTTGAAATTTTAGGTTGTTACAGTTACTGAACATGGTTTGTTTCCTTTAACTCTTGATTCTTAATGCAGGATTACATGGAGGATTACGAGGTTACAGTTCCATTCCAGGCTCTTGAAGCTCTAGGCTGCCACGTCGATGCAGTTTGCCCCAAGAAGAAGGCTGGCGATACCTGCGTAACTGCTGTGCATGATTTTGAGGGTGATCAGACCTACACTGAAAAGCCAGGCCATAATTTCACTTTAACTGCTGATTTTGAAGGCTTAGATGCATCAAGTTATGATGCTCTTGTCATCCCTGGAGGTCGAGCTCCAGAGTACTTAGCATTGGATAAGGCTGTCATCGACATCACGAAGCACTTTATGGAAACCAAGAAGCCAGTTGCATCTATCTGCCATGGACAGCAGATTTTAGCCGCTGCCGGTGTCCTGCAGGTAGATGTCGAGGTTTATAAATTATATAGTCGATCATTTTAGCATAGTGCTAACACTGAAAATAAATCATATGACCTCGTAGTAAATCCAAATATCATTGCCATAAAACTAAAAATCCATTCAAATGCTCGAAGATTAAACACATTCTTAATGTACAGAGTTGTCTTTTGACGTTTAGATTATTTCGCGTGCGGTTCAGTTGAATGTAATTTGTGTAATTTCAACGCTACTTCAGAATCGGTCTATTTACTTCTTGGATTTTTTGCAGGGGAGGAAATGCACTGCGTACCCGGCCGTGAAGCTTAATGTGATTTTGTCAGGGGCGACATGGTTGGAACCTGACCCGATCCATCGTTGCTTCACCGATGGAAATTTGGTCACCGGAGCAGCTTGGCCAGGGCACCCTGAGTTCGTCGCTCAGTTGATGGCATTGCTTGGCATCCGAGTATCATTTTAATATCTCCTTACTGTGTAATCGGGCTCGCCTTCCGTGCTTGGTCATCTTCCATAGAGAGTAACAATTAAAGTCTGAGGTGACTATGAATAAATGTTTCTCGCCTTGTTTCTATGCTATGTTCTGTGCAAGTTGTCTTCTTCTATACATGGTGTTGGATCTGCTACTTTCTGGCTGTAATTTTACCTCCTTTTTTTTTTTTTGGTTGATTATCTACTTTCTGGTGGTTAATAAGTAGTTTTTTGGGTGTAACAGCTTAGCATGGCTCTTTAAAACCTAAAGCATAATTAGCACAAGGACTTCTTCAAGATTTGATGTGCTGATTGTTTAGCAAACAGCATGAATTTCAATCAAATAAAATTAGAGCCACCAGGTTGATCAACACATGGCACTTCCAAGTTAATATGTTTTCTCCTCTGCTAGGTGTTAAAAATTTTAAATGCCAAAAGCAACATAATTATAAATATCATTTAATTGATATCTACATGTCGTTTAGTAACTAGGTTCTAAAACGACATGTCGTTTGTTATAGCATAATAAACGACATGTCACAAGCACAGGCAAATTT
The DNA here is from genome assembly GCA_018132145.1 of Boehmeria nivea var. tenacissima. Lineage (NCBI taxonomy): Eukaryota > Viridiplantae > Streptophyta > Magnoliopsida > Rosales > Urticaceae > Boehmeria > Boehmeria nivea. The sequence goes on along the minus strand of CM030874.1, from coordinate 21,278,967 downwards.
TCTCCTTAAACTAACGAATGGTAGTAGAAGAAATGATCGACATTTGCTTTGGATGGCATTTATTATTTAGGGTTGTGATTTGGATTACAAATTTTTAACATAAGTGTTTTTATTGCAGTACGAATCATTGTTTGCCAAAATTTATTTCAAAAAACCTAAACTCTCTTTTTTATATTATTTTGAATACTCTTACCGCAGTAAAAAAAAAAAAAAAAACACTTTTTCAAATTCCCTATTTCGGTTTTTTTACTCCTAAATCTCATTCAAAATAATACAAAACAAACGTCAATCCAAATGTTGATTTAAACTAGAATTTTAATGTAAAATTTTGACTTTTCATACTAAAATCAAAATAGTCTAAATTTTTTAATTTAAATGCTTGCCAAAAAGTTAACCTCTTGTTTGTTTATCCCATTTTACCTATTTTATTTCATTTTATTTTTTTTATTTTTTTCAACTTTTCTAATCCTACAATTCATCCTATTTCATCTCATTTTTTTTCAATTATTTTTTTTAACTTTCCAAATTCTTATACAATATCTTTAAATCTCAACCATTTATACTACTTCGAAATTCGTAAAATCTAATCATTCTACGTCATTTTTTAAAACTATTTCCAAACTATTTCAAACTATTTTTCAAATTATTTTTTTCATTCCAAGAACAGAATTGAATGCTTATAATGAGCCATCAAAACAAGTGGTAAAATAGAAACTTTTTGTTATATTCTGGATATACAGACGATAAATTGATAATCAATAAAAGTTAGTCGTTTTCAATAAAAGAAAGTCACATCCATCATATACTACAGCATAAAACGTTTGACGTTTTGAAGCAAAAACGCCCAACTCTTTTTCGTCAAACTATAGATCAGCTTGTTGCTTGTTTATGTTAATTATTATAAAACGACAAATGCCGTTTGCAAGCAAGAGAATAGACAGTTGATTGAAACCGAACGTCGATCATTGTTTAAGAAACGAACATGAGTGACAACGACTTGTTGTAAAAGACAAATACATGGAAAACGATAAATAAACAGCACGTAATTTGTTTTTTTTTTCGGCTGAAGAAACCCAGGTGGAATATAAAAGGACACTGTAGTTTAGAATTGAAAATACTGATTTATCACGTTCATTGTCACGTTATTAAAATAAAATAAAGACATGTCATTATCTAAGAAAGAATAATTTCAGAATGTGTAGATACTGTTATTTTATTTATCTGAAATATACGTATTGTCATTGTAAGGTTGTTTATATTAAACTGTGTGCTATTTGAATAAAGTGTAACTTCCTATTAATAATGATAAGTATCTAATTAAAGTACATTCCTAATTTCTAAACCTTACTACGAAACTGAAGATATGCATTTTTTTTTCTTTTTTTTTTGAGGAGAGATCTTAGAACGCGAATTTCATTCCCCAACGCGTAAAGGAGAAAATCCACACAAAGAATGCAGAAATATGATTTTTTTTTTTCCCCCTCCAATTTTGTTTTGTTGCGTAAAAAGAAAGACAAATTGACGAGACCACGAAGCACCGACACGGTCACAAGTCACACAACACAAGCTTCATTATAGACCAACCTTTCAGTCAAATCCCTACGTAACTTTCTCCTAAAGCAAAAATAAATAAATATATAATGAAAAGGTAATTTTATAAAACAAAACAAAACGCGCACACACACAGACTCATCTTCTTCTTATTTTTCAATCTCTATTGTGCAAATAAAACCAAAAACACAGATAAAGATGAAGAAGGCCATGAGAAAATATAATAGTGTAATAAGCAATATTATCATGTTCTCATTCATTGGGAAACTATATTTAGCCAAAAAATAATAACGTAAAAAACACAGTGTCGTATAATAGCAACAAAACGTGTGAGACACTGCGACGTTTTTGTTTGTCTGTTGTCAGCTCAAAATCTGGTGCCGAATGTGGGATTATGTTGACTTTTTACTAACATCTTCTGACCATCTTTTCAACCAAATAATTATTTCACAATTCCTAAAATAAATTCAATTTAATAAAAATTTGTGATTATCTTTGTCAAAAGATGGTGGTAAGAAACCAAGAGTGGTCCCTAGCTAGGCAAAACGCTTAGGTAGCTGTATTTTGGGCACTTGGTTGGTCAATATTCAAAAATCCCTTATTCTCTTCTTTAATTATTCATTCTTACTAATAAAAAAAGTGCATTTAATATGCACAAGCATCTAAGACCTATTGAGTGTTTAAGCGTTGCAATATCCAAGTCAAATGTTGGAGGATCTTCAGTATATTTCTTAGAAATTCATCTTGACTATTTTTTTAGTTACTTTTGTTTGGGTAGCCCACTTAAACCATTCTATTTTATTTTTTAGGATAGAAAAAATAGTTTGAAAATAATTTATAAAAATAATGTAAGAATAGTTTGATTTTGCTGATTCTGAGGTAGTATAAATGATTGAGATTTAAAAATATTGTATAGGGATTTAGAAAGTTGAAAAAAATAGTTGAAAAAAAATGAAATAAAATGGAATAGTTTGAAAGATTTGAAAAATTAAAAAAAATGAAAAATGAAAATGGAATAGAATGGGAGAAATGGATAAACCAAACAAATGTAAGTCTATATTCATTGGAGCTATAATTTGGAAAAATGAAAAATGTGTGTAATAAAGTATTGCCAAATCGCTTCTCATCTGCTAGATCTGATTTCAAGCAAAGCTCGAAATAGATTTAGAAAAATCACCAATATATTTTCTTAACAGTACTGAAAGTGAAAGCCAGTTGTAAAAAATAATAATAAATATGACAAGAAATATTTTCTAAGAAAGCTGCAGAGCTGTAATGAGAACAGAAGGTGGCACAGTGAAAATGAAAATTAATATAGGTCCCAACAGAAATACTGTGGGATATTTACCATTTTGGCAGAGAATTCAAACAAGGCTTTAACTCTTTCCATTAACACCCATTTCCACACTCAACAACTACAACACATTCACAATTTTCTATTCATACAAGCTTTCCTTTATCACTATACTTAATTGGACTTTTAATTAGCTTTATAGTTTTCAATTAAATTCGAGAAATTTAATAATTTGCAACGTCGCGTCGCGTGTATATACAACTATAATCTATATCGTGCGTCGCGGTTTTAAATAATCTTTTCAGAAATAGACAATATTGCACGCACTATTGACTTGATTACAACAAAAGGTTTGACTAAATATCAAAAGATCACTCAAATCCAAACAATGCTAAAACTCATTCAATACTCCATATGAGGTGGAAATTGGAGACCAGTCGGTTGTAATTAGTATGCTCTATCTGAAAAGCACCCATATTTGTTTGTTCATGTTTTTGTATTTGTTTTATATTGTATGTGTGTATTAGGGTATCTATGTTTCATTAAACACTTGGCGTTGATGAGTGAATATTTTTCAGTTTGGTCGTGCCAGCGAAATTGGGCAGGGAATCAGAGGTTTCTAATATCTTGGGTTCGACTCTCTATGCCAATTAAGCCAAAATCCTAAGCAACGACTTTCAACACTCCTAGGGGCTTTCAAAAGAAACAACAACTTTCATAGACCTAAAGGATTTTACTTTTTACCAATGAGAAGATGGGTAATTCGGATTTATCACTCATCACATTCACATATGTTTATTAAATTAACACCGTTCAAATTTCAAGGTCAACGATAACCCAAAAAAGTAAAATAACCGAAAAAAATTTTCAAGTAATTTTCTAGCAAGCCCTATCTCAAATTTGGCGTAACGAAAGAATATATATATATATATTTTTTTATTTGCTTGGAGTGTTTGTTTCTAAAGCATTTTCATATATTACAGTGGGACCTTAATTTTGGTATGACCTAATTCAAATGTCTATGATCTAATCTAAAGACTAGGTTTTACATGTACCGTTTTTCACTTTTTCTCGGTCTTTTACAAGACCAAAAGACAACCTTTATGTCTTTATGAGCAACTATATATAGTTTTTTCCCATACTTTTTATTATACCACGCCATGCAAAACCAAATTAGTTTAGGGTGAAGTAGGCAAATACCCAGAATTTATATAACAATAAAAATAAATAGCCAGACTTTTGAAGTAATTGAGTTTCTAGTCAATTTGTGAATTACTTGCACATGCTTTTGGTAACAAAGTGAATTACCACCACTTACCACTGTATAAGTAATTGTATTTTTGGGTAGTTGATCACATTTTTCAAAAGATTGGGTAATAACTTACATTAAGTTTTAAAAATTGGGTATTCACTATAATTTCTCATTAGTTTATTGTTTTGGTGCTCGATATGTTGCATGCGTAATATAAAAGGAGATAAATTATGTCATGGACCAAAAAGGCAAACAAAAAGTTGCACTAAAATGGGGGGATCAAAATCTAACTCTTTTTTTAAACAATTTGACAATATTGAAAATCTCAATGGATCACAATCTACAAATTTACATAACGTTGCTAAAAGTTAGTGACTGATCTAAACCCAAGTACGGTTTAAGCTTTTCCGTGAAAATTGGCCCAAGTGTAATCATGAACATGTGTAAAGTACAGTACATGTAGTTACTCGAGTGAAAATCTAAACCCCTTCAACAAAGTAATAGTAACAACAATAAGTGAAAACTGATCAAAAGACCATCTTTTTTAGCACATTGAATATTGATCTTCGTTTGAAGCCTCTTTAAAGTTGTTCTTGGTAGATCTTTTGCCGTATTGTTGTACCTTTTTTTTGCTTGAATTGTCCTTTTCCACAGTGCACTTGATTTGCTTTATATTGCTCTATTAAATACCAAGCATGGAATGGGAGTTGAAAAATGAAAAGGGTTCTCTCTTTATAATAAAAGTAATGACAAAGAAATCGTTAACCATTAAAATTCTGTTCACCAACATTACAATAGTACCAGTACCACTTTAATATCATTGGATTTCGAGACTTAAATAGGTCGTAATTAAGCCAAGAGGTTTATGTATTTGAAACCATTGTGTCTTGTACGTACGGAAGAGTATGAAGAAAAGCAATCATGGATGATTGAGACACTTTCGTGTTGGACTAACAATGGTTTTTGTGCCTATAGTAATTGATAATGGTAATTTATATACATACCTTTGCCCTGACTTAAGAACATGATAGACAATCGCTACAGAATGAAGCATTTGTCTGATAATAGTGGCATCACAAAGGAGTTCAATTATGATTAATCTCGAAGGTATAACTTCCACGTGATGTCAAATTCTTTGATATTCAAAGAATCAAAAGTGTATCTTCCATGTTATAATTCAATACTGGCCGTTGTGGATCAGGTAAAATGAACATGAAAACTAGTGAAAAACCAAGTGAATAAGAGTTTTCGAGAATTCAGTTGACAAATATTGCTCATCATTTTTCATTTATGATAAACATAATGCAAAATCAATCTTTTGAAATTGGCAAATATATAGCTGATAAGAGCCCTTTTTTTTCTTTGGATACTGAATAATTATATATCGAACCGCACATAAACCTTATTACTATATAGTATTTTAAAGAATACATTAAACTCAACTACAAGATTATACTTTGGATTGATATATAATAACCCGTTTGAATACAAATATAAACAACATTTTTTCCTGTAATAAAATGATTTAAATTTGATTTTTTATTAGTGTAATTACTGTAATAATAATAAAAATTATTCGAATTGCAATCTAAATAACCTCTAAGATAATTACAATATAAAATCAAGATTCTAGTTACAAAAAAAATTTGGAGTCGAGCTAATTTTATTGCCTATAATTAATATTAATTGATTGATTATAACAATAAAACCAAATAATAAAGTTTTAATTCTTAAGTTACATATCTTCTCATCTTGTTAGCGCACATCTTGACTCTCCACCAATGAGCAGAGTACACGAAAGTCAAGATGCGATTTTTTTATTTATTTATTTTTCTAATAGATAGATCCAAGAACACATTAAAATTTTTAATTTGTTATCTCGTCAATAACAAAAAAAATGTCATAGCCTTTGACATAATCACCAAACAGTCACACCTCACAGGACGAGAGCAACCGCATTATTTAAAATTATGACCATGCTTTTCAGTTCACTAATGCACAATAGTCACACTTTCATGTGCCAAACTTTTTTTGGCAATTTTCCAGATCCAACATTTGCAAATTACAATTGTGGGACTGGGAACGCCTTCTAATCACGCCTCCACTGTCCACGGCGTGAACTCAGAATTAATTAATTAATTTTTAACTTTTGTTATCTTAGAAAAAAAAAAAATCAACTCTATTGTTAGGCATGGCCTTGACCTTCCGATTAGATAGACAACAATTCATCAACCACTACTAGGCAAAAAGCTAGGATTAAAGGCAACGACATTTTCTAAATTTCTATTATTATATATGACTTTGAGGGAAAAAAGTTGAAATAAAAAACACACCCAAAGTCCCAAACCCCACCTAAAGAGGTCTCTGTCTTTCTTGTTCAGTACTACTGTGCCACTGTGCCCCATAAAATCAAGTAAAAAAAAAAATCTCTCTCTCTCTCTCTCACTAACTCAAGATTCTTTCTTACTCTAATTCTGAGCAGAAATTTAATATGTTACTGGGATTACACAGAACTTGCTTTTACCTTTTTGCTCCCATATATTTACATACCGTTCTTCTTTAGCTTCTCATTCAGAAAGCTCCATAATTCACGCTAAAGGTCAAAACAAAAAAAAAGAAACAAAAACAGACAAAACTGAGAGAGAGAAAAAGGCCAAGAGCTAAAGAAATTTCCTAACCTTTATATATAACCAACCTAACAAAGTCCCTTTTAGCTTCAGTTCTTTGGCCTTTTTCTGTTTCTCACCACTCACCCCCCTCCCCAAAAAAAAAAAAAGGAAAAAATGGACCACCCAAATCATCATCACCACCATGTAAGTTCTTTTTGCCAATGTCTCTGCTCTTTCAAAAGTTCCAATCTTTTTTTGGTTAATTGACATACATATGTCACATACATATATGTATGTTTAATTTTGCTAGCTAGTTAATTTGTTTGTTTGTTTTTTTTTTTATTATAAGTTTTTGACGGTTTGATTTATTTAAAATAAAAAATGAAAAGGACAAGTTGAAGAAGAGTGGGCAAATACCGGCTTTTGGCAACTGGGATTACGCCAACGAGCTCCCAATCACTCAGTACTTCGAGTGCGCCAGGCAAGCGGGTTTGATCCGCTACAGCAACTCCTCCGGAGACTCCGATGCCTACGTCCCACGTGGCGACTTGTACGCCGTCGATCTCCATCGCTCCGCCGTTCACGCTCCACCTCCCTCCCGCAAGGTCCTTCTTTCTTTCTTTTTTTTTTTTTTTTGCTAATTTTTTTCTTTGCCTCTGTGTTTGTGGACATACAATGATACATCTTCTTTCTTTTCTTTTTGGTTTGCGAAAATATATATAAACTCAACTTAGTGGTGATCAGATCAGTGACAAGACTAGCTATAGCAGTTTCTTATACTACATGAAAAGCAAACAAACTTTCTCGGTAACCAAGCAAACTGGCATTATATCGCCACTCCTAGAGAATTGAATCACTGTATAATGACATGATAATCAATAAAACTTTTATTATTGACAATGTTGTTTTTTTTTTTTTTTTGCTAATTAATGTTTTGAAAAATGACTGTTTATTACAATAATTTGTCAGACGACGAATAATAACAATAATAATAATAATGGCTGGAGGCGAAGCGGAGAGAATAAGCGGAGCTTTAATGGGAAGGAGCAAAAGAAGCAGCAAATGCAACAAAAGCAGGTGGCGAAGGTGAAGGTGAAGGTGGTGTGTGACGTGGCGGCGGAGCAGCCACGGAAGCTCCTGCGAAACGACGCCGTTCCCCGGCCGCTTCCTCGTATTGTTCCCAAACCTGTGGACGAAGATCTCTACAAAATCCCGCCTGAGCTCCTCCACGCTACCAAGCGGGTGGGCTCCACAATCTCTCCTGACTCTCTGTCTACATTTATTATTATTATTATATCCCCGCCTCTAGTTTTCTATCATTATCTTCTCATCTTTTTTTTACTATTGTCTGACTTTTTTTTACCAACCCTAAGACCAAAAAAAAAAAATTTTTGATTGCACAATATTATTTATTAACATATGATAGTGATACGATATAACCGTGCAATATTGTGTCAATAATTTTGATGGATTGGAAGATACGCAAGTGATGGATCATAAATGAAATGTGGGTGCGATTGTTATGTTTTTTTGAATTTGTGTGTGGTGTTGATTAGGTTGATTTTGACCTATTGAACACCTGTCAATCATGGCCATATATAGTATTATTGTAGTGTTGTAGTCACAAGCGAATTATGGTGTCTCGTAGTGCACCAAGTTTCAAAGCCCTTTTGGAAACTAATCTCTTTCATGCCTCTACATTCAAACCATCTTTTGACCTTTTAAGTTAAGGTTTCACACTTGACTTTGAGGGCCAAAAGGATAAAAGGAGTAGAAATTTCCCATATGAGTTCATTTTTTTATTTTAATTTCTAGTGTTTTTCATTATTTTGTTTTTCCTAATTATTGTGTATGTTAATTTGTAGAAGAAGAGGCTGGGAATCTTTTCAAGATGCTTGGTTCCAGCTTGCACTTCGTGATTTCTGGAGTTTCAAGAATAGATTAGCCCAGAGTGCTCTATGAAGAGAAATGAAACTACATTAGTGCTCTTTTGTTGTCCTTAATTACTCTCATTAGGCGCCTAGATAGGAAATTAGCTAGATGGTAATTAACGTGTGTTTATTTATTTCTTTTTTGTCATATATAATATTATGTCTTTCTGCTTGAAGAAAGAGATGAAGATTAATATAGTTAAAGTAGCTAAAGTTTCATCAAAATTAGTTTTTTGTTTCTTTGAATGACCAAGTTAAAACAAAACAAAACAAAAAATGAAAAGGAAAAAAGATCAAACTAAAATATTTTGTTCCAATTTTTTTCACTAGTAGTTTGACTGTCTAAATGAGACAAGCAATGCAGCAAAAAATCCATGTTAATTTTGTAAATGGTGTATTACCTACTATCTCTTCCGCTTTACTTAAAAACTAAAGTAATAGTGGGTATAAAATTTCCATGAAATCATAAGATTCCACCCAAATAAAGAGAAATTTGATTTCTCAACTTACTCGTCGAAAACTACATGTATACTTGTTCTGTAATTCTACTTTGACTTGTGGTACTCACGTTCTATTTTTCAAAGACCTCTAAGTATTCACGTTATTGAACTTTACACTTTCTTCGGTAAGAGAGAAAGAGAGAGACATATATCTGTAGTAGACATAAATATATGAGTAAAAAATGGGGTAGAAAATACTGGAAGGTTCTTCAATAGTGCACGATTTTTTACACTATCGATAGTGTACGGCTTATAATAGCGTAAAAATACATAAAAATAATTTTTTTCTTACACATAAGCACATTACATCCTCTATTTACATATTATCGATTCATTTCTTTAAGTTTAACACAAAAAATATGTTTAATCGGTTATGAAAAAGATGAAAATAAAAAGTTTGTCTTTTTCATTTTTTTTCTTATTTTTCTGTTTTCATCTCCAATTGAGTATAATTTTAGTTTTAAATGTGGTAAATGAATTGATACCATGAAAATAGACGATGTAATATACTTATGTGCAAAAAAAAAATATTATTTTTATGTATTTTTTAAGCTATTATAAGCCGTGCACTATCGATAGTGCAAAATATTGTGCACTATTAAAGAATCTTCCGAAAATACTTTTGGACGGTTAACTTTCTTGGACGCTTCTCCCATGGGGATATTCAGGTGGGGGACAAATGGGAAACAAATATGTGGCCCAAATTCATCCAGAAAATTTTCTTTTTTATTTTTTAGTCTTTTATTTTTACTGTATTACAATTTAGGCTAAGTTTTTTAAAAATATTTGCATTTTTGCCCATAAAATGAATGCGTTTTTTTCACCAAAATGGTAAAAAAAAAATCCAACAAACTGTTTTGAAAAAAACTGCAAATTAAAATTCAAAATTTTCTGGATGATTCTGGGCTATATATTATTGTTCCCCACCTGAATATCCCCCATGTGAGAATTGTCCAACTTTTAATAAATAAAAAAAAGGGTATATTAAAAAGGAGACAATTCTCACATGGGGAACATTCAGGTAGGGAAACAATGGGGAACAATAATATATGGCCCAGAATCATTCAGAAAATTTTGAATTTTAATTTGCAGTTTTTTTTTTTAAAATAGTTTGTTGGATTCTTTTTAGCGTTTTGGTGAAAAAAACGCAAATGGGCAAAAATGCGAATATTTTTAAAAAAACTGGGCCTAAATTGTAATACAGTAAAAATAAAAGACTAAAAAATAAATAAAAAAAATTTCTGGATGAACCTGGGCCACACATTTGCTTCCCATTTGTCCTCCACCTGAATATCCCCCATGGGAGAAGCGTCCTTAGAACGGTATAAGTTGAGGCTATAAAACCGCTTCTTGTAGGACATACCTTACTATAGATTTCTCCAAAGTATGTTTTTTGATGTTATTTAGTACATCCAAAGTTGAAAAAAAAAAAAGGAAAAAGAAAGAGCTTTCTCTTCTTTTATTTTAAAAATCCTCGTATTTATTTTATAACCCATAATTTTAAATCTGATTATCCTTCCTCTTTTCTACCTTGCCAAGCAAAGGATTAGAGTTAATTAAGTTCATAGTGTACGAATTGATCCGAACACAATACATTGAAAATCCCTTTACATCAATTTCCATTTTCCAAGCCCAACCAATGAATGAATGAATGAGAGAGTACAAGAATCATTACATAGCAGAAAGTTTTTTTTTTGCAAGGTATAATGATATGTGCAGATAATTAATAAAGGCCTGGCGGGCCTCATATTTCTTATCATTATGGGCCTATCTCCTTAGTTCTATGGTCCAACTAGCAATTGTTGCTCATGTGGTGATTTGATGTCTCTAAGCCAAGTTCCTCTAGTACCTGCATTTGTATTTCTCTGAGTTGTTTCAGAATCTTGTTTTTTCGGATGGAAATTCAAATCATGTTTCCTTAGATTTTAAGCAATAGAAAAACAAAAGAAGGTTGTAAAAACAAAACATATTCGATTCAGAAATGGAAAAAAAATATGTAGTTTTTAAATATTTTCAAAGTTTGTACACTTAAAAGATTGAGGATGGAACCAGTAAATTTGTACTATATATTAATATAGACCTGACCCTATTTTTGGGAAAACTTTTTTATTCTGATTGTACCAAATAGAAGTAAATTAGTGTAACTGGTGCAAGCTAAAAAATAATGAAAAAACAAGTTGTTATAACAAATCACTTGAGAAAATAATGAATTTCAAATAAATTAAGTACAGTTATTCTTTAATCTTGTTTCTAAACGCTAAGAAGTTGAAATTTAAGTTGTTAATCTTTACCTTCTCGTAATAGTATGCTTTTCCATTACTTTCTTGGACAATATGAGGTGCTATATATACTTCTGAGAAAGTGAGACACTTTTGCAGAGAAAGTAAAGCTAGAAGAATATAGCAGTGGATGTAATTGGTCATTCTCAGTTACAGTTTTTTTTTTTTTTTTACACCAAAAATATAAAACGTCCAAAAAAATATGAGTATTTATCGTTGTGTTAGTCCGTCATAATTGTAACAAATTTAAAAGTAGATTAATATATTTTAATATAATAATTTATTCTTTTCTATACTTTTGTTTTTCGTTTCATTAACTTGTGTTGGTGTACTGAATAAAAGGCTCAAAAATATAGGCAAAGAATGTTGAAAAGGCTGCATAAAAACTTGGCGTTTGTAGCACTTTCTCAGAATATCACAGTAAAACAAGCAAGCCATTCCCTCTTTTGGGTGCCCAACTCTTTAGAAACTATTATTTGTATTTTTTTTTCCTGTCTCATTTCTTCCCTATTTTTCTCCTAGTTTTGAGTTTTTTTCTTTTTCTTTTTATTAGAGAAGAATGTTGATTTTCCAAAGTTCCTCTTTTTGGGGCCAAAAAGAAGCCTTTGAACAAGGGATCTAAAAAGCATGTTCTGCTAATTTTAGGCTTTTGTGATTATACTATGCGCCTCAAGCGAGGAATAAAGGCTCATAAAATCTTGGTATAAATTTTTTTATTAAAATTTAATTCACATTTGTTTTGTTTTTTTTTGGACATTAGTTGAACAATCTAATTGCTTGGTATTGCTTATCATTTTCGGAATCCCATATTCCCACTTTTTAAGGACCACTTAACCGAAAGCAAATTAAAAAGCCAAAAGAACTTTTAAAAACAAAAGATAATGTGTGGTCTCTGTTAATTCTTCCAAAAATCACGGCAAAAATTTACTATACCCTTCTATTAATAGTGAAAATGTGCTTGTAAACTTCCAAACATGTCCATTCAAAGCCTAAGGGGAAATGTGGTCTCTATTAACTGTTAAAACTTAAAATACACCACGGCTTCCGATTCCCCCCACATCCCCCTCCACCCCACCCTCCCTTTTTTTTTTAAATAATTAATAGGTTAATTTACACACCTATTGCATACAAGGACAGAAATTTACAAAGAATGAAGTGTTTTTAGTGAGAAAATGTTGTCATTTTGTGATCTAATCTATTGGGATTCGATTTTTTTTAATGGAAGATTATCACTTTTGGATAAAAAAAAAAAGAAAGCAAATTGAATAGAGAAAAGCTGGATTATTCCAAGATAAGAAGATTGATCATCATTGTCATGTCATATCATGCCATGCCATGAAATTAGGTTGTTAATGTGTCATTTCAATACCTGGTTTATTTGTTCTACGTACAATTTAATGGACGTACTAGAGTTCTAAACTTTCGTCCAAGAATTTATGATTTGAAAAGATCAGGCACAATAGTATCACCAATTGGTTGTTTTGTCATTGATTGAAACAAGACAAGACATATAATATAAATATATACATATAATTTTCTTTTTTTCCTATTCCACGGACATGAATATCCCAATTAATTACAAGGACGAGCCAACAATACATGAACAGAAAATAAATGGAATAAAACAGACAAGAATCCCCCTAATTCTCTCTTGATTGGATTCATCTTCTGTATTAATATTAATAATTATTTTCTTTGTTTCAAGATTACTTGCTGAGAATCAAAGCAAAGGGTCCCAGAAACTAGACCTTGTGATAGAGTCGTTGCAACTACAAAAAATAACATCTACTAGATTAGTCAACATGGATAATGTTTTTTTTTTCTTCTTCTTTAATTTTTCCCTGTTCACATTTTTCTTTTTCTTGGTTTCCTATGTGTGTGTGTGTGATCTTTCAATAAAATTCACGCAATGGGAAATGAAGTCCAAGTAGGCGCAATTACAATTTCCATGGTTTTGCCCAACCTAAAGTTGAAATCAGAGTGCATAAGCATATGTACGTAATTTTCTAACTAATTCTCTAAATTTTATTGTGTTTAGTGGTGCGGTGCTTAGAAAAACAAAATATAGTTTCTTTTTTTTTTCCCCACATTAATTGTCAAACGAATCTAACCCTACCGTTCAAACATGTCAATATCAAAACCAAAATTATAATATACTCAAAACTCAATTCACTGCTTTCAAATTCAATTTTACGGTACAAAACAAAGTAACTAAAAAAAAGAAAAGTGATATATATATAAGCCTGCCGACACTAACGAACGGTTTGGTACTTAGTGGTGACAAGAACAAGAGAGAGAGAGACCCCATAGCCTTTTTGTAATTCAAGTAGGACCTCAATAATCCTCATAAATGTCAAAAATGCCAAATACCATAATGATCAGCAAGCAAGAGAAAATCCAATCGAGCCTAACTTTTTCAAAGTGGTAACCCAAAGTTGATATAAAGTCTTGACTTGTCAGGGAAAAAAGAAGAAAAATTATGGGGTTGCTGATGCAGAAAAAAACAAACCATTCGAATTATGTTTATTAATTTTCAATCTTTTTAAATTCCCTGAAAATAGTACATGTCCCTCGCTCAGAGGGCAAAAAACTGTGTGGGATACATGAAATGGAAGTATTGTTTTACAGACGTGTGAAAACTCTTTTTACAGTTATGGGTTTGAAAATGGTATGTGGTATGTACACTAATCACTTCACCATTTTGTCTAATCACACACAAACTAGTTTTCTAGAGTGTTTGTTTAGCTTCAAAATCCTCATTTGTTGTGTGAAATTGGGACTAAAAAGAAAGAGTGATGTGATATGACATATTCACATAAGCCTTTTGGGCAGAGCATATCAACTATCAAGCAGTGTGTGTCATCAAAGCAGCTCTGTTAATCCTCTCAAGAATGCCATTAGCCTTCCTTCTGGCCCTTGAAGTCCCGGTTCGCGCGAGCCTCGAAACCGTGCCGTTTTTCGCTTCCTCTACCTTGATTTCCCTCAGTTTAACTCGGTCGTTGTAACAGATCGTGTAGAGGATTGCGATGCAATTTTCTTTGCTTGTCTCACAAGAGCTTTCCCTTATAATGCTAAGTAACAAAGGCACAGCGTTTAGCGCTTCCATTTGGTCGACCGCCGTCTGGTGAACGGAGAGCAATGCAAGTATGGCCAATAACTCGGCAACCATTACGTTGTCTTTAATCTTGTTCACGATTACCGGGACCGCCCCTTCGTGGACAGCTGTTCGTTTGTTCTCGAGGACGATACAAAGGTTGAAAATCGCAGAAGCAGCGTCCTTCATTGCTTGTGGATTCCCCTCGTCTAAAAGCTCGATAAGAGGTCTAATGGCACCAGCGTTTCCAATAATATGCTTGGTGGAATCGGTGTCTGATAACGTAAAAAGTGCAGCAGCGGCATTGCTTTTCGTCTGGGTGGTTCCAGTTTTCAAGGACTCGACGAGCAGAGTCATCGCCACTTGATTCTCCGCAACTAGACCCTTGTTGTTCTCGTGTATAGAGAGGTTTAGAAGCGTCGTGATGAGATCTTCTTGCAGATCAGGATGAGTGTCGACATGGCCTGGCGAGAATGGACCGACCAGTCTGGCGATGGAGTCTTTAGACTCACTGAAAACTTCCCGAAACGAGGGATTCCTCTTTGTCAGCAGCCGAAGCTCTTTCGCCGCCTCTTTCTGATCCGACAAAGAACAAGAAGACATCTTCTCAAGGAGAGAATTCAGACCGCCACCGTCGACTTTCCTAAACACTCTCTCATCAAAATCTTGACTGGCTCTCGGAAGCTCGAATCCATGCTCGGCGCACCATTGAGAAATCATCTCTTGAACCAAGTAATTCGGGGTCAGGGCAGCGTGGGAGAGGACTTGCTGTGTCTGTGGACACGTCTGGTGGCCTTCGCTCAACCACCTCTCGATGAACGGCCGGTCATAAGTCTACACCACCGGAAAACACATCACAATGACTTAAAATCGGAACAAAAACAAACTCAACAAGATAACCGAAAGCATGAACATAGCAAGAAACTAAATCAATATAGCATTTATGTTGTGTGTCACAATAAAATCATTGGTTTCGCATAGTAATGAATTACGAGTTTTCCTAAAATCGACTTCGCGGGGCCAGCGCCTGTTGATGTGGCTGAACTCTGAAGCCTTTACTAAGATCCGAAGGTCACAAGCTTGTCACACAGAAACCGTTTTCCCTCCACTGCTCAGAATTAACCATTAGGATCAACATATTGTCTTTCAAGTTTAAGATAAAAAGGGTTTTTTAATCAAGCAAATTAGAGAATAATAGTGTATTGTGTATTTGTGATCACTCAATCTTCTGTATCCAAGCATATGATTTATGACATACAGCTGTGATTTTTCCTCAACTGTATATATATAATTTTTTACTACTTTGTGTACCCATTGAAACAGGGCAAAGAAATATTTTAGAAAAAAAAAAAAGAAAAGGAAACCCAAGTGGAAAATTTGGTCTTCAAGCAAATCTCAGAGAGTTGTATCTAAAAACAATCGTTAAAAAACAACCATCTGAAATCAACAAAATTGAAGCTAAATACCTGACAAGAAAGAATAATCCAAACTCCAAATTCAACACGAATAAAAAAGGGAAAAAAAAAAACAAAAACAAAAACTTCTAATACATGTAAATATATCAACCTTGCATGCAATTTCAAAGAGATTTAAAAGCATAAAAAAAATCAAAGAAGAAATTCAGAAACTGACCAGTCCAGTGGCCAAGATAACAGGGTCTCTCATGAGCTCTTTGGAAATGGGACATTTGTACTCTTCAGGAACACAGAGATTACTATTATTATCACTATTGATATCATCAAGCTTGAAAGCTGAGGACTTTTTGAATTTCATATCTCTCAAAGAGCTCAAAACCCTCACAGCCTCGTCCTCTGCCACGCAGTCCTCGTCGTCGTCGTCGTCGACAATGGCTCTGACCAGTCTCTGCAACTCCTTCTTCAGTGACGCCATTGAAGGGTCAACGGAGCTATTCAAGACACCATCTTTGGCCATTTCAGGAACCAAAACTGGCTCTGGGAATTCAGATTAGAATCATGGTTTTTCTATATCGGTTGTTTTTCTCTTTTTTTTTTTAAATTTTAATTTTCTATATATGTTGAGAAGGAAAAGAACATGACGCGCAAAATACGGTTATACACTGCCAGATGTTGAATATCCAGTTATGTTATGTTATGTACTTCTCATGCCATGGTTCTCTCATGCTGTAGTAAATTCGTCATCTTTGTCTTACCCACTAATAAACAAAGCAAAAAAAAAATTCCAATTTAAATATATATATATATATATATATATATATATTGTCGGTTTTGAATTTTGAGTTTCGTTTTAAATTTATGAGTTTTTACTTTTTAGTTCCTGTTTAAACTAAATGATTTAAAATAATTGAAAAAATACTTAACTAATTTAATTTGTCGTATTTATGATAATTAATTTAGTTTCTAAAAACATGTATAATTAATTGATGAATTGATTATTTATTGAATTATTTTAAAATATTATGTATTTATTTTTATTGTAATGTGAATTTTGAAAATTTTTCTATTTCACCTTTTAAATTATTGTTTGATTGAGTTATTTAATTAAGAAATTTTGAATTTTATATTTATACGGTTTTTTCTAATAATTATTTATACCAAAAAAATAATATTAACAAATAAATTATATTTAAATACTGAACCAAACAGTTAAATGACTTCTTGAATATTTTCGGTGCTACTTTTTTTTTTAACGAGTAAAAGCTATGTATGAATATTTGTTTATTTATGGAAGGCTTAACATACACGCATTTGTGAAAAAGTCTCACCATAATCAATCAGATAGGAAAGAAAGTAAACACTTGATTTTGAATGACTAGCACAAGTAATTAGACTAATTAGATAAGTAACTAAGAATCTTGGGTTTTGTCTAGATTAGTAGAATTAATGAGTTTTAATGACATAAGACACAACAAAAACAGTAGGTTAGGAAATTGGAAGGAAGGTTGGTCGAGAGTCGAGACTTGGAATTATAAGTTAATTTGTTTTAGGGCACTAAGCTTTATAGAAAAATTTGTACCTAACTGCAATATCCATGATATAGAATATAAAAAAAAAAAAAAATTGATGATCATGTTATCGTTACATCAAAACGCGGCAATAACTATTTTGTAATGCTCTAACTATTGGCTGATTACGTTTACAAGTTCTGTAATTAATCATATGGATAAAAATAGAGATTTTTTTCCACGTCTTTAATATAATTATATGGATGAAAAAAATCATTACAACAACATGCATTCTTTGATACAAAATTACAATAGGCGAAAAAAAAAGGAAAAAAAATCTGACGATATTGGAAAAATGCGAGGTCTTGCAGCACACAGTGAGCTTCATTATGAAATATTTTAAAAATTAATATTTTTATTAATTGACTTTTTTTTTAAAGGATACTTTTATTTAATGACAGGGTACACCCCAAAAAAAAAAAGTAATTTTATTTTAAGACGTGACAGAGACTAGTACATCTACAACCTATTAAAAGTGTTAAGATAAATTGATTTTTTAAATCTTTTTTCAATTCATCCTTTTTATTTTGGGTATTGTCAAGCCTTATGAACTCATTTAAATATTCTAAAAACTAATTGAGTATTGTTAATGACATAAATATGCATTTGGTCACACCTTAAGTTCGAATTAGCTACCCCCTTTACTAATGGATCCCTATGGTTCCAATTTATTTTTTAATTAAAAAAAGAATATTGAAAATACAAGAAATCCATCTAAGATAGAATCTAAATAAAGCTAGAATGAAGTAGCTAGGCATTGCCAAAATATTAAAGGTGGGGTAAGCCACGTGGCATTCGTTAAGTGCACAACAATTATTTTTGGCTTTAATAATAATATCTGTGGTACCAGATTTGCTTATATTATATTTATATATATATTTTTTGCCATCGAAAATCTTATATTATATTTATAAACTTTAGGGCTGTTTGAATGTGTGAGATTGAGGGGTCAAATCAAAATCTCATATTATTGCCCACTTGTTGGCCCTTTACTGGTCCACGTGTCCAATTCGTTCTCAACAACTATATTGCCAATTGCCCGACATTGTATTGCCACGCGCTCGTGAAGAGCGTGGGCATACCGCGGTCTGGGTACAACTGGGTCCCACCCTTGGCGGCAACTTTAGTCGGCAAGAAGTCCCTTTTCTCTGCTCGGATCAAACGACACTTTATTTTCATCCTTCAATTTAGATCTTCTATCTTTTTTTTTTTTAATAAATTAATTTAAATATTATATGTATCATTAATATTTTTATATTTTTTTAAAAATATTTTGACAAATTATTATAATATCATTAAAAGAGAGAAAAAAATGAGAACTCTTAACAGTAACAGGTGAGTTGGCAGAATTTGGAGATATGAGTTTTGATTCAAATATTAAATTTTAGCATTAATATTCACTAAAAAAGAAATGAAAATGTATCATTAATGATTTATATTCTATATGTATATTTGTTTATTCTTACTTTATTTATAATGTAAAAGCATAGACAAATATTAAAAATGCAACACAAAGAACATATATTAATAGTGTGAAAAACAAAAAAGACATTCTTCGACATCTCTCAAGGAAAAAAAAATTATTTCCCCAACTTTAATCTATTTATTAAAAACAGATTTTTCAACTAAAAACCAAAATTGCGACACTTATTTCGTAAAGAAATATAATATAAAATAGCACAATTTTTATTTAAAAGTATTAGAATGTGGTACCTACTCAACTTAAAAAAAGTGGTCGGAGGGAAAACTGATCAAGATTCAACACTAATGGCATTCAGACAATGAAACAATAACCGAAATAATATCAGATTAAAAAATTTAATAGAGTTTGTGTGACATTTAAATTGTAAAGGTACTAAAGATACAAGCAGAGTAGAAGAGTCAAAAGAGTTCACTTACCTGAAAAGAAAAAAATACAAGTGAGCTAATCATACGATTTAGAAGTGATAAGAGTGTAAATAATGATGCCAATGAGAGTGATAAAGCCGAATAGCTACTAATATGATTCCCTTATCTAAATTGATCATCACCCAAAACAAAAATCATGATGATCATCAGCAAGGGAATAAAAACTATATAAGATCAAATGGTGAGTTAGTTTTGTACTATCTATGTCGATATTTTGGATAAGATGATAAAACAACTAAATCAACTTTATAAAGGGAAAAAAAAAAAGCCAGAAAAAGGATACAAAAGGAGGATACGGATATGAAAAATAAATTGCTGAAGCATGATGACTTCGTACTGCAAGTTGTGCCAATAAACCACGTTACAAACAAAATGTCATTTTCAGAATCAAATGAAACCACACTGAGGAGATAAGGGCTAACTAGATAACTTACCCACATTGTAAAACTGTCCCGATTTCTTGCGGTAAACAAACGGTGAAAAATGACTTCATGCTGTATATGGTCGCTGTCCGCTCATTTTTCACCATAAAACTTGTCTCTGACATACTTGCTGTCGTTAGCAGAGATGTCATCTTCATAAACCCCACGAGACTCTGAAGGATCATATCTGTCCTCGAATCTATTTTGCGAAAGACGTCCAGAAGTGTAACTCTCATAACTGTCCCTGTGCCGTCTATCTCTAGATTTAGATTTGTACTCAGCAGTCAACACGGAAGTTGATGATCTATTAGTACCATGATACTTCGAAGTTCTAGAAGATGGGTGTTTTGAATCATGATGATAGGTTCTACTTCTACTAACATCCATATCGTTTTGTTCCCTTGGCCGGTCGTGTCTTGAACTTCTGGAATAGTACTCTCCGTCTTGTTTATCTCTGCCACTGCTTCTCTCATCTTCCATAGATTCATGGTCTCTGTTTCGTTTATCTCTGCCAATGCTTCTCTCATCTTCCACAGATTCATGGCAACTATAATGATATCTACTTGGCTGCTCATAATCTCTATCAATATGACCCTTAGAAGATGTAGATTGGGTAGAATAATCAGTATGTTGTTGTTTCCTGCAGCGATTTGGGCTATTATCGCGTGCCATAGATGATTCATAGTTACTTTCCCTTGGCATGTCAATATCTGTGGTCATTTCAGAAGAAAAGGGCGTTTTAAGTGTATGAGCCTCTCTTTGGATATCCTTCTCAAAGCATCCAATTCCTCCAGCTTGTTTGATTTCATCCATGTAGTCCTCTATAATATCCCTCGTAACCTGTTTTATAAGTGTAAAGATAATAGCGAGAACAGAAATGGTAATTGGATCACCTTGGGATCAATGTCATTTCTATATATTGAGACTATAATAAAAATGGAAGCCTTTCTACTCACAGGCAAAATAGATACATAAAACTAAAGCCAGCCACCCCAAGTCACAACTATTGCCTATATCAAAAAATACCAGTAACATGGTTGACCTTGCCTTTACATTTTAATTAACACATCATTTATCAGAAGATATAAGTCAATTAGATGTGACTCTTGAGATGAATAAGGAATTGTAATTCAGCTACTAGAATAGGATAATAAATATTGAGCAAGAAAAGCAATGTTTACCTCCAACTTTGATCGCTTCACCTTCTTGCCACGGTACGACATTCTTCGCCTTTTGTAATCTCTTTCTTCTGCTAATAACTCCTCTGTAGTTTTTGTCTTGCTTGTTTCCTTGAATATGACCAAAAAAAAAAAAAAGCAAGAAAAAGGATGAAATTTGGAGATAAAGGTTAAAGCAATCAGTCCTATTAGAACCAACTAAAATGTTTCCAAGGAAAACACGGATGGTAAATGGAGAGCAAGTTCCATATGCTTGATGTGGCATATATTCACACACCAAAATTTTAGCAAGTCAAATATTTCTTGTTTTCAAGCAACGGAGAGAAACCAACATCCAGGAGAACTTCCATTCTGAAGAAATACTTCATGAAATCCAAAAAGTTTTACATAAAGCACATGTTCTTGCTAAAAGCTCCGGTTGCTGCAAACTGAGATGTATATAGTTAAGCATTGTGATATATGATTTAGTACCTCATTAGATATTCTCAGCCGAGGAAGCCCATCATGCTCAATTATGGGTCTGTACTGTGGACGTCTTCTCCGTTCTTCATCAGCTCTCTGAGTCAAATAATTATGCTCAGCCATCCTACAATTGGAAACATAGGTCAGAGCATAACATATATTAGCGGAAAAATTGTAAGGAGTACAAAAAAAGAGGGGATTGTGGCATACCGTTGATAATTATTAAGTGGCTGATGAAACCGTTGTCCCTTAATTTTTTGTTCAAGCAACGACCTTTCGTGCAATGCGGCAATGGCTGCTGCCACATGGGACACAAAAATCACCCCACCGGTAACACTTTCCTTAACTATTTTACTTGGTTCTCCATTTATACCTATTTCAAGTGGTTCTCTGACTTCAAGACACTTAATTTCATTGTCACTAGCACCTGCACTCCTAGGAACCTCTTCCAAAACTGAAGACTCTTTCGTATCATTTTCAAATGAGAAAATCAATAAATCTGATGCAGCATCTAATACGCATTGCTTGAGTATGTTAATGGCAAAATGCTTCCCACCCATTTCGCCATATAGAACAGAGAGTTGAGACGCCAACCACATCAGAGCTTGAACCAAAACGGGACAATTAAAATTCACACGCCCCAAGGTCATCCCCGAATCTCGGTTTTCCATTGACGAATCCAAAGCTTCCTTCTGAATTGCCTTCAAGCACAACCTACACAGCAGAAATATGTGGTCCCTCATAGCCTCATCAATC
This sequence comes from Boehmeria nivea var. tenacissima, assembly GCA_018132145.1. Taxonomy (NCBI): domain Eukaryota; kingdom Viridiplantae; phylum Streptophyta; class Magnoliopsida; order Rosales; family Urticaceae; genus Boehmeria; species Boehmeria nivea. The sequence goes on along the minus strand of CM030874.1, from coordinate 21,256,748 downwards.
ATAACCCCGTATCGAGGCGAATTCGCTATTATCCATTTCACTAACTCGCATTCTCTAAGCGCATTCAAACCCAATATTGCGCAAAGAACACGGTACGAGTACGCACAGGGATACTCATTCCAAGCTTCAACCTCAGCTCTAATAGCCCACAATTCAGAAGGAAGAATCTTCCTCTGATCCCTCCCAATACCCTTCGCTTCTCTCTCACCATTGCCCTCAAAATTCGTGCACTCGACTGATAAAAATACAGGAAGAGTAGAAGTTCTATCGATACCATCTAGAGAAGACAAACTAACCACACCATGGCAGTCACGGTAGAAGAAACTGGACCCGAAATCGGCATAGAAATCATCCAGAGAGAAGGAGAGCTCAGAGCCCGAGCCATGAAGATTCCGAATCGTCCCATCCCCAGCCTGAGAAGAACTAGAGGGCTTTAGGGTTTCGGGGTAATTGAGCCGTGGAAGAAGAAGGTCCAGTTGGAGAGGGGATTGCGAGGACGAACATCGAAGGGAATGCGAAAAGAGGGAATTCGGTGGCATAATGTGCCGCGAATCGAATGGGCAAGAGACGAGGCCATTGGAATCGGCTCGATTAGGGTTTTGGAGCGGAAGAAGATCGAACACCGATCGGAGTGTCTCTTCGGACCGGTGAATCAGATCGTCCAGAGATGAGAGCGCGAGCGAGAGGTTCGGGGAGAGGCTTTGGGGCTGTGGGTTCTGGAGCTGAGAGCTCAGCGAGTCCGAATCAGAGTTGGGGTTAGGGTTTGGTGGAAGGAAAGTGAAAGGTGGGTGAGGGATCGGAGGAGGAGGGTGGGTCATGAGAGCCTAGAGTTGCAGGTTTTTTGAGGGAAAACGGGAGAGAAAAGTAGCGGGTTCTGAGAGGGAAAATAGTGATTGGAATCCGAGAAAGTGAGGGAAAGTGAGACTGGGAAAACACTGTTTGATTCACAGAGTTGGAAACAGGCATCAAATTTTGAGTCGGAGAGGGAGAGAGAGCTTCGTCTTTGAAGACTGGAAGAGACCTTGAGAAACGACAATTGACTCACCCAAAAATTAAAAGAAAACGACAACCAACTTGGCCAAACGTCCAAACGACATAAAAGCCAAAAATGTATTCCAAAGTTTCAAAAAATAATCTTAGGGATTTTAGATTTAAATTTAAATTATTAATTTTAATACCGACTCTTGTGATATATGAGCTATTTTATATTTTTATTATTATTTTAGTCTATTTAGGATAAGTTTTGTGTCAATAATTACATATAGACACACATAATTCAAGTCTGTTAGTATAAATTTATTTATTTTGCAAGTACAAAATAAATTAGATGAATATTGGGATTTTCAGTATTACTCTTCTTGCAGAATTCTAATAATTATCTTATAAATTAGTATTAGTATGATCACGCGCCAAGATAAATTTTTATGTATTTTTTCTTTTTGCTTAAAAGTAAGCTTGATTTATCAAAAAAAAAAAAAAAGGAAGCTTGATGTAACAGGTTAAAAAGAAAAAAGAAAAAAACTCAGCCACCTAATATAAGAGCAACATAATGTCAAATATGTGATTGCAAAGTAAAACCACTGCTGGTTTGGAAGAGTAGAAAATGTAGAGTGTAGAGTCACGTGTCGATGGAATATTAGAATTTCATTGTAATGAGAATATGATATCTCGTATAAGCAAAATGTTTTAGTTCGAAACAAGTTCAAAGTCAAACTAAATATATATATATATATATATATATATATATATGTATTCATCTTCACAAACAGAAATAAGACTGAATATTTTATTAATATCAAACTCAATTTTCAATAAGATAAAAACACACACAATCAACCAACTTAAACCAACTCCCATAAGAGAAAGGTATAGACACACTAACTAGCTAGCTCGAGCTAGTAGCTAGGCACACATGACCTTCCTCTTTATTTGATTTTTTTAGTACTAACTCAGCAAACATTATTAGAAAATACTTAGTACTACAGTTGTACGTCTCTCATAATCCTGGAATAACTAGCTAGTTGCTTTGCCAGAACTTCTTCTGGAGTTGGAGAACCAGATTCTTGTCAAGCTGGAAGGCCTTGGCAAGGAACTCGGGGTTGATGGGAGGGGTGGCTCCGAACACCGCGTTGGCGATGGTTATAACCCCGGCGTTCTGGCTGCTGAGGGCGGCGAAGGCCAATGCCGGGGTGTGTCCAATGTTGAACTGGAAGTGGATCAGACCGAACGGGAAGACGAACACGTCGCCCGGCTTCAGGACCTTTGTGAGGAGGCGGTTGGACCCGTCGGCCTGGTTGGACGTCACGAACCCCACCAGCAGCGTTCCCTCCACGACGGTCAGGATTTCGGAGCCGCGGGGGTGAGTGTGGGGCGGGTTTTGGCCGTACGGGGCGTAGTCGATGCGGACAAATGTGATGCCGAGGGTGTTCAGCCCCGGGATCCGGTCAACGTTGACCTGAGTCACGTTGGATCCGACTCTGTTGACTGTGTTTCCCGGGATGTTGAGCCCCGAGGTGAAGAAGTCGTCGGCATTGACGACTTTCGGGTTCTTGCAGAATTTCCCGTTGACAAACACTGCTCGACACAAAATCGATATTTTCATCAGAGACACATAGATAATGTAAAAAAAAACCAATTGTCACGTGAATATTTTTTAAGTGATTCTCAACTGTCAGATTTTTTTTTTATTCGTAAATAAATCGGACGGCCAAAATCGTTCTCCACCACAAAATATATTCCTTGTAATTGAATTTTTTAAAATATATAACTAACAGTTGGAGGTCTAAAGTAATGCTAGAGTTAAGTTAGTGCAAAATATAAGACAAAGAAGGTTGAAATATGCAAGACATTACAGATATTATTGGGGTCATTTGTTGCGACGCAAAAGTCCTGAAGAGGGCTTGGGTCATAGGCAGAGGCAATTGAAGCTGCCAAAGCCAATATGGCAACTGTGAGAAGGAAATGAACACTCTTCATATTTGCTATATTTATATATGCAAGAGCTCTGTGTGTGCTTCTGTTTTGTGAAGAAAAATGTGTTTTTGTTTGAGTGAGGATTACGTTGAGAAATCTTAACGTCTATTTATAGGTAAGAGGAGTCTTTGAAAGTAGTAATCTAGTTTTCAGTTACTGTATAAGCAAATATTGACTAATTTGTGAATGTATATTTAGTGGTTGGGCTGCGTTGTTACTAATACATCAAGGAAAATTTTCCATTGTTAATTTTCAACCACTACATATTAAGATATGATTATTTAACCGGCTCGTACGTGCCTTCATGACATTGACCACATAAATATAATTGAACAGACTAACATATGGAAGTGGGCTTCCATTGAATGTAAAACAGAATGACTAGAAATTTTATGCTCTATATTCATTAATTGTCACATAAAATGGTGAAAATGTTTGCTATAAAATTTTATCATCACAAACTATATTTTTTTCTCATAAGTAATAGGAAGATTGTGCTACTTAGGGTGTTTTTATTTTAAATATTTAAGAATGAAGTGTGAAAATACCAAAATTCAACATTACAAGTAAAACATATACCCAAGTATTTCAATAATCGAAGATGATAATCAATTTATTAATTACTTGCACATGAAAATAATGGTCATCAATCAATTACTACCTATACAAGCAATTAAGTAGTTTGAGTGTTTTATTATAATCTTCAAAGCATTCGGTATTTGTTTGAGTTAAGTGTTATAAACTCGGTAATCATTGTAATTTCTCTAAGAATAATATCCAAAAATTATGTTATGTACTCGTTTTTTTAGGAGATATATATTGTGTATATATATATATATACATACTAAAAAGAAATACATTAAATTTGCTAAATTACATAGTATGTAGACAGTATACTAATTAAAAGCTAGACATTAAATTAATTAAAAAAATAAATTAAAACTAGGGTAATCTATACAAATACCCCTCCGATGTTGTGCTATCCTTGCAAGTTGCACCATGATGTTTTAAAACTGGCACTTGTGCCCCCGATGTTTAAAAACGTTATAAGTTCACCCCTTCCACTTCAAATTTTTTTTTAAAATAGATGAAATTAAGGATATGAATACAAAATTTTAAAAAATCAGGGTGTATTTTAAGAAAAGAAGACTACATAAAGGGGTGTTTGTGAAAATAATCACAGAACTAATTACTATAATATTCTTAATTTTAAGACGTTTGATCTTTAAAAAATTATACATATGCCAACAGATTATTGTTACATCATTAATTTAATCAATTTTTTTTACGGATTGTAACAGGGGGCATATTTATAAGTTTATAAAACTTTAGGGGGCAAGAATGATAGTTTTGAAACATTAGGGTACAATCTATAACAATAGCACAACATCGGGAGGCATTTGTATAGATAACCCTTAAAATTATGGATTGAGCCTAAAAGTTATCGCATTAGCTATTCTTGGAGATCATCTGGTACCCATATATATAGGGGAATTATGGCTAATTAATATTTGCTTATTCATGCAAGACTCTACATTATCAATGCATATAGAGTTTCAATTCTCTCAATCTCTGATTGCTTGATGATAAGGACGTTTTAGTCAGCCAAATATTGTGGCATTAGGAGATATAAAAGTGAAACCTTTTTGCTGGTCTTCAACTAATTTTAATAAACTATTGATTACTTGTTGATTACAAAAGAAAACTTTGACATAATGTCGTTAAGGTAGATAAAGAGCTTCCAGACTTTGGAACTCAGAACGCTATGAACGCTTTCAACGATTTTTTATTTTTTATTTTTCTGGTATTTGGTGAATACTAAGGAGTAGGCTCAATAATTGTTGAAATCAAGAGCAACTTATTCTATATTGATTGGTTCACATATTATTTTAAATAGAGATAGAGATGACGAGGAAAACGAACCTTTGGTCTTTGATTTCAAAGCAACTTTTTAAGCAGACGTTCTACTTCCTTGAATCTTCTTCACCCTGAAATAAATTTTAAAAAAAGAAAAAAAAAAGAAGAAGAAAATAATACCGATCGAATACCTTCTTGCATGTAATTTCTCATAATAGTATAACGTAGCGGAATTAAGCCCGGCAAATTAATTAAGTAGCACGTTCGTTATTTAAAAACAACTAGTGTCTTTCCATGCTAATTAATTTAAAATGTCAATGCTAATTAATTTTGATGTATATAGAGAATATATAAAAATTCTCTAGTATAGTGCTCTTTTTTTTTTTTTTGCTACTAAATTAGGCATATAGATCCTTGGTGGTGCTGTAACTTAGAATTATATATAGTCTGCTCCTGAAATATTAATTATGTCTATAATATTGGGGGATTTTGAGAAATGTCCCATTTTTGACAAAATGATAATCTATATACCGTGTGAGTTGTACTTTTAATTTATACCAAAAAATTTACACTATTATTGTAAAGTGAAAATAAGTAAAAAGCACCATTTGAGGCATAAATTATTAAATGATATAAAAAATGACTTTATTTTGAAATTCTCTCTACAATATTTGCTTGTTCCTTCAAGTCAATCTTGAGCAATTAATTTCTAGAACAAAAATAGGAAAAAAAATATTGCAGAATATCTTTTACAGTTTGATGATTAACAACATTATAGAAAAGTGCATTATATCTAATTTTGTTGGAGTCTTCAACTACTCCCTTTCTTTTCAATTGCCCATTGAATATGTTAATTACCAAAAATGAAAATCCTGATTCAGAATTTTGGAACTCTGAGACAATTAGGTTGTGAAGGCATTCAATTTTTATTTATTATTTATTATTATTATTATTTTTTTAAGAATTACTTTTGTAGTACTGTCTTTAGACTTTAATATCGAATGGGTGGTTGGATTACGGAGAAACTAATTTTCGTTAATTGGTTCACATTATTTGAAGTGACGAGGAAAATCAGTAAGTTGTTGACTATAATGAGTCTTTTAAGCTTATTCAAATATTGGAATAACAGTTCCTAGTTTCTTATTAATTATAACAAAAAGGGAATTACGTCTGACCAATTAATACTAGCTACGTATTTACGGAACATGTACAATAAATTCTTTGCATCTGATAATTACATATATTAAAGAGGAAAATTATAGGAAATAGCCATTTCGTTTGGGTAATTTAAAATTATGATTAATATTTTTAATTATTAAAAAAAGTTATTAAAGAGTTATAAGATATAAAATTCATTTATGTATATTGTATTTGGAGTTTAAACCATATCCATTTTTTTTAAACTTGTGCTAAAATTCAAAAAGCTTTTTTCAAAATGACTTGTTTAACTATTTCAGCCTAGTAAAGAGTATGATGTCATTGTCATAGATTTAATTATGGATTCCCTCAAAGATTTATCTCGTGCCCCTACACAACTAAAAATGTTGGTTAACAAAATAACCACAATGATATGATACGTATATTAATTATCAAATATAGAGAATTATCAATGTACTTATATTTTTTTTGGATATGTTTGGTATTTAGTCATTTTTTAACATATATTTTTAGAAAATGGTCTAAGTTTTAAAAAATTAAGAAACTAGCTATTAATCAATACAAAATTAAGAATATAAAGGTAAAATCAATACATCATATAGTTATGAAAATGAATATTTTTAAATTTATTAAAACGTTGGCTTTTTTTTTGAAACATCCTTCACAAATTAGCTATTTACTTAATAATCTCTAATTTCTATTGGTCAATTATGTAAATGACCATTTTGAATTGTGTGTTTTGAAAAAAATAACAATAAAAAATTAGTGTGGATGTAAGAAATTTTTTACCATAACAAAATTACACATGAAATTTATTGTAATGAATTTCTTACTAAAGTAATAAAATTTATGAGTGGTTATCTTTTTAAAATTTTAAAATATTAACTATTTTTTAAAGTCATGCTTTAAAAAATGGTTATTTCATTAAAAATTCTTATTTTTATTTCATTAAATAAACAATTAACACATTGTTTTTAGAAAAAAAATTTCTAAAAAAATTATGGATATTTAACATTTTTTTTTAATCTCACAAACTATAATATGGTTTAAAATTTAGAATCTCTCAGGAAAAAAGATCTAATAAATTCAATCACACGATAGATATGTAGGACTGCCATATAAGATATTCATATAACCAATACTATGAATATGAGATGTGCGCCGAGAAATATATTTAGCTCAAATTATTGTACTCTCTTACTCATGCTAAGTATTTCATCTTTCTCTCAGTTTTTAGATATTGTAATAAATATCCATTTTTAAAGTTTAATTTTCATAAATAGTCAACATTTAGGCATTTCAAAAAAAAAAAAAACCAATAATTAATTTAATTTTTACAAAATTTTGTTGTGATAACTTTACTTACCAGTACTAATTGGCTATGATGTTTTGATTTACTGAAACTCACCTTTGGATGGAAGCGTGGAAGAATTAGGTGTATTGTTGTATTGTATGTAACAACTAACATGAGATAATTTCGTATATTTAGTTTGTAAGAATTAAATATTATTATAATTAAGGCATTTAGTTTGTCCTTCGTAGTTGTTACTTGTTAAGTTCCTACCGACCCAACTTTTGTAGATCTCTTTGCATTAAATATCTGTCCCAAGTCCGGGAAAAGGGAAAACCTTTGGATGATTAGTAATAATTAGAGGACAGTATTATTGAAATTAAAATTATTTCTTATGGTCACGTAGATCCGAATCGGGTATAAAACATTTATTTTTGAATATCATATTCTTTCCATTCTCCATAATAAAAGGGAAAGGAAAAAGAATGACGACATATAAGAACCAAAATCTTCCCATTTTTATGTCCCGCCAGAAAACAGACAGGACTTTTTTAATGTATACAACTATATATTATACGCTGGCTTACACTGAACTATCATATGTCATTATTAGTTTGCTACCTTGCATTTGTCATTTTATATCAAGAAAATTAAATTAGAGATAATTAAATGATTGGGTAGATGAGGTTAGTTGGTGATAAACATTATTATATATTTATATATAGAGAGGAATAAATATGCTAAACCCACGAATCATCGTACTCGTATCGCCACCTTCTTCTAACAACTTTTTAGCAAACCTCCTTTTTTTTTTTTGTGAGTAATTTATACGAAGAATAGATCACAATGCATTTTTTTTCTTTTGAAATAAGATCAATATATTATCGTCAATTATCAAGTGATCATCATCATCATCAGTTCATCACCACCTATCTGCCTTTAGAGAACTCGTACTTTAGTTTTTATTTGTATTTTGTGGTACGACAGTTTAGCTTTTATGTAACTTTCTCCAGCATATATGCATAGTTTATGATACAAATGCTATAAATAAAATGTAGTCATGTAATTTTGCCGCGGAGAAAGTTGGTTTGACGGAGAGTTGGAAATTGGAAACAAATCAAAAAATATAATTGTCTATTAATAAAGTGCGTAACAGTTAACATAATCCTCATCGAATCTAGATCCTCTGTCAACATTTTTTGTCCAACCAATTATTAATTGATACATCACACACTCATTAAAAGCAATAACAGTAACATAAATCTCCGTTAGTCTCTATTAGTCTAAATTACGATTTTTTTTTTTACGCTTATGTTTGGGCAAACCATTTTTCCCATTCCTTTCTATTTTTTGGAATGGTCAAAATGGTTTGAAAATAATTTGGAAAATAGTTTGCAAAATGGTTAGAAAAATGAGTAGAATAGTTTAACTTGCGAATTTTGAGGTGATATAAATGGTTGAGATTTAAAGATATTGTGGATTTGGAAAGTTGAAAAAAATAGTTGGAAAAAAATAGAATGGAATAGAATGGTTTGTATGATTAGAAACATGAATGATTTGAAATAATATGGAATGGAATGGAATGAGTAGAATGGTTTGCCCAAACATGGGGGTACATTTCATTCTTTTCTTTCCCTGACACATCCTTCTTTCTTTTATCACCCCCTCCCCTCACCCCACATTGCTCCATAACTCATGTTTAAATAGAAAATGAAAAGTCTTTTAAAGACTAAACTCGACTCGAACGAACATAATTATCTCATGGTAAAATCTTAAGTATTTCTCATCATTTGTAGAAATAAATTTTTATTTTTCTAATTGTTTATCCTCCTAAAAAAAGAGAAAAAGGAAAATTTTCTAAGTATTGTGTTCGTCGAATTTTTGGTATTGGATAGGAAGTTAGAGAGAGATTGAAAGGGGATATCAGAAGACAGAGTTTTGAAAATATAAAGAGAAAAAATTGAGAAGCTATAATGCAGCTCTCAGCTTCTTCATTCAAGCTATATTTAACAATTTTCATTTTACGTTTCAACCAATTTCAATTTGCTGCTATTTCTTGTTCCTCTTTCTTCCCTTATTGGTTGAAATCCTCTTTCTTCCTTACCTAAACCTCCTAAAAGTCATTGAGTGTTCCCCTCGATTTAAATCTTGCTATGCTCTTAATTTTCATTTTGCGTTTTAACCAATTTTCATTTTCTTGATTTAAGAGGAGAGAGAAAATGTCTATTGTGTTGAGTGTGGGAGAGAGAGGGTCAGAGGATTAACAAAGAGAGTCCGTTTGTTCTCCTCTGTTGATGCACTTAGTGAGTGAGTGAGGTGTCAACAAATAATTGGTTGGATAGAGAGATTGACAGATAATTTAGACAGAGGATCTGGGTTCATCCTCATCCTATCCAATTTTTATCGCCCTTCATCTTTCTTGTTTTTTCGATCCATCGTCTTTTCTAATTGATTTCCTAACTCTTCAAAGCAATACTTTGTTTATTTTGCTAAGGACATGGTTTTTTCTTAGAACCAAGCAATATTTTGTTTATTTTGCTAAGGACATGGTTTTTTCTTAGAACCCAAATATCCTCTAACCCCTCTAACCCTCTGTGACATTTAGAACATAAAAAATAAAAATAAAAATTGAGTTAGAGATGATAAAGTTCACAAATTAAAAAGAGCAAATCAAAAGAGTATTCATTGAAAGTTTTGAACAGACAATTCAAAGTTCAAAGAGTACAATAATGGAAAAACCTTCCGGGGGATCACCCATCACCCACAGTCAAGCACACTTAATTGTGAAGTTCATACATGATGGACAACAAAAAAAATATGCATCTTGTTAGTATAGATAGTACCATTAACTCTTTTTACACAATCAATCACTAAAATTAATAAAATTCAAATTATATATCCTCATCATCATATTCAGCAGCTTTTCTTCGTTTGTCCTTATTTAATCTAATCATATGTATTATATAGTCGTCCCTTGGAAGGGGTGCATTATGTAATATCATATAATATTTTTATATGTGAAAAACAGCATGTCAAATATGGTTTTTGAAAAATATACCTCATAGTGCTCAATTGTAATATTGTCTAGTATGCCCAAATTATGATGATACATAGAAAACCTCCTACGTTACTTGTGTCATAACTTAAATTTCTAACGACATTTCAGATAGTCATAACAGTATATTCAAATGACTTTGTGCACATGGATAATTATGGAATTATGCCACTTTAGTAACTATCATCGTGGCGTTGAGATTTATACGATTGCCATAAATTATATTTTCTAGCAAATATAGATTTGCTAGTTTCAAAAGTTCATCATCGTTTCAAGTGGGTTCAAGAATATGCTATTGAACAACCTTATATTTAATTTCATGTTGGTGCGGAAAGTGTCCTAGTGGGAGGTCAAGCATATGTTTGAAGCAATCGGACCTCACTCGGTCAAGTATATGAACTTTTATTTGAAAACTGTTTGAAAACTATTTTTCAAGGTCTCAATATGCACTCAAGCTTCGAGTAGTTATTTATTCGCAAATATGCTGCCCACCAGCAACAAGTGGAGGAGCCTGCATTTTAGTTTTGAATTCTATGATATTTCAAACTTATGTCCATGAAAAACATCTGGCATGACCATAAAATAGCTAGTCGTTTGATTTACTTCCACATGCACGTAAAACATTATAACTAGTGAAACTTAAGTACTCTCTTCCATTCAAATAGCAAATCTGACATTACAATACAAGTGATACATTTCTAATATTATTGAGCAAGAACAAACCCGAGCACTAGTGTCCCATAAGAGAAAGGTTACATGGCTTTAACATGTCCATTCTATTTATTCAAAATAGAAATTAAACACACCAAACAATACTATATAGCAGCTTATATATAGTGCTTTTAATTTTGGTCTAATTTTTGGACCAGAACTTCTTCTGAAGAAGCTCGACTGTGAATTTGTCCAATTGGAACGCCTTAGCAAGGAAATCAGAGTTGATCGGAGGCTTAGACCCAAACACTGCGTTGGCAATGGTGATAGTTCCCGGATTTTGGCTACCGAGGCCGGCGAAAGCGACCGCCGGAGAGTGACCAATGTTGAACTGAAAGTGAATCTGACCAACGGGGAACACAAACACGTCTCCCTTGTTCAGGATCTTCGTGAAGAGGCGGTTTCCGTCTTGGTTCGAGGACACGAAGCCGACGTAGAGCGTCCCTTCCACAACGACGAGGATTTCGGAGGCGCGGGGGTGAGTGTGGGGCGGGTTTTGGCCGTATGGCGCGTAGTCGATGCGAACCAATGTGACGCCGAGGGTGTTGAGCCCCGGGATTTTGTCGACGTTCACATTGGTCACGTTCGACCCGACTCCGTTGTATGTGTTCCCGGGAATGTTGAGCCCGAGAAGAAGAAATCGTTTGCGTCCACAAGCTTTGGGTCCTTGCAGAATTTCCCATTCACAAACACTACAGTTTGGAAAAAAAAAAAAAAAAACCACTACGATATCAGATTGATATATGTTAAAATTACTTATTTTGTGACGTGAGTTTTATGCTCGGTTTCACGTGAATTTATTTGGTATTTGACTATATATATATATATTATGTTTTAAATAAATAATCAACGTTTAAAACACTAAAAGAACATAAAGATAAAATCATAATATCACACGGATGTTAGTTATTTTCAATGACTATTAGCTTAATAATAATATTATTTTTATTTTATATTTAATATTTATTTTCAATTAGATAGTTCAAATTAAACTATTACAACGATAGACGGGTGGGGCCCACAGTGATGCTTATAAAGTTGAATAAAATTGCTTAAATAAGTTATGTTAATACACATACACATAATAGGAAGATAATTAAACATACGTACATGCACCATTGGGATCATCTATTGCCACACAGAAGTCCTGGAGAGGGCTTGGATCATAGGCAGAGGCAATGGAAATTAACAAAGTCAATATGGTAAGTGTGACAAGGAAATACTGAATGGCCCTCATTTTTGGAGTTGTATAATATGTTAAATAAATATGTATGTATAAATGTATGTTTAGGGAGATGAGAATATCTTTTGCAGAAGTGTACGACGTCTATTTATAGATGAGACTCTCTAAAGTATGAACTATCTATGGTATAGTGTATCTACTATACACAAAGAAGATAAGGACTTAGTAGATTATATTTGTTTATTTTATATTTAGTGGTTGTCGAAGTTTATTAAGAAAATATCACTCTTCAACCACTATATACATGGATATAGTTATTTAAATACCTCTTGCTTGGTTTTAAGCAATGAACTAACATGGAAGTGGTTATTTGACTTTTAGTATATCTGAGCGTGTTAAAATTTTCCTTCTATTCTTATCAGTTTGTGTTTCATGATTGGGTATTTGTCCAATTAATTTTGTCCCCAAATCAGAATTTCATAAAGTATTGGTTAAACTATATATTTTTAAGGAAAATTCACACGCTGAACATATGCCTATTTCTTTCCTCAACCCAATATTGCACAACATCCACTAAAGATATATAATAGAAAATTGAATCCCAATTATAGACTTAGTATTACTAAATTTATTTGAGTTAGTGTACACTGAATGTGAAATGTTGATGCAAGATCAAGATAAAATGATTCAGCTTCAATAATGAACCATTGTTTGCATTGATGTTGATTATCTCGTCAATAAATGGCATGTGTACGAATTTGAGTTCATTTTAATGTAAATAATTCGTTCGTGCTATTGTGTATAGATTGAGATATACATGTGAAATAATTATGAGATATATAATGAAGGACTAGCTAGCTAGAGATAGAGAATCAGTGAAAACTTGAAAATTCAATTTTCAATAAATTAATAACTATGATTAAATAATATTTTTAGCCGGTCTTAACTTGGTCTAATGTACTAAATTAATAAATCGTTAATTTTCTATAATAATTTATTATCAAGAAAATCTTAGGACTACCAATTGATATATAAATTAATAATTTTTTAATATATAAAAATTTTTAACATTATTTAGACTATTTTATAAAAAATATATATATCTGATATTGATACCGATTAAAAAAAAATATCGATGTGGATTTACTTATTTAACAAATGCATAAAATATTCATAATAATAATTAATATAACGATATTAAAAATGAGATATATTTAGTTAAATACAAAAAATATCTTTATTAATTTATCAATAATTGTTTTTTATTTTATAATTACTAATTAATTTATAATTGTTTTTTATTTTATAATTATTAATTAATTTATATAAGTTTTACTGTATTTTATTTGGACATTTTTTATTTGTATGCACAGCTAGCACTTAAGAGGACCAAGAATATCCTTTGCTTAGTACCCAATAATATGTATGATCATTAGAGGATTCATAAGTTGGTGGTTGAGGGAGTGGGTAGATCAAAGTTTATTCAAATATATATATATACACCAGCGCATTAGTAATAGTTTGTACTAATGAGCTTATTCAAATTCGGCAATGGCGTAAGTATAGTTGTCTATAATGCCGCAGCCAGTAAATGCCAGCGTCATTGCCAATATTCGCCATTAATGCAAAAGCTATATTTTACGATTCAAACCTTAAATCTACCTTTATTTTGCAATTATTTAAAGAGTGATGCTAAGAAATTTTAGTCAAATAATGACAAGAATAACATAGCATTTACTTGTTCGATTATAGAACACAAATCTCAATACACTTGTTTTGGTTATATTTAATAAAAACTTGATAATCATTCTGGTCAGTTTTTTATAAAAAAATTATCGTCATTTAACATTATCCTTATTAAAAAGAAGTCCTATGTATCATTGCTCTTAATTCTCCGATTTCTTTAAGTATTACATATTAATTTTCAAGCTCAATTCAACCTCATTCTTTGGTTAGAGGGCATATTTGTCTTTTTAAATATTAATATTCGCATAGAGTGTCATGGCCAGAAAATGAAGAGAATATTAAGCAATGACGTTTTCAACAAATAGTCAATGTTTTCACTAATTAAGAAAGTAGTTTTTTTTTAACTATATGATGACATGATTTTACCTTTATACCTTTAATTCTTTATGAGCTAATGGCTAATTTTTTAATTTTTAAACTATTGATCATTTTCTTAAAATATGAAATAAAATTGTCCAATACCTTACAAAAATGAATTTATAAATAGAGCTTTTTAATGATTTAACCAAACTTTAGACTAATTTTTTAGGGATTAGCCATATTTTTAGAAATTTAAGAAATTAGCCATTTTTATTTTTTTTAATCACATTCAATGAAATTATTGATAACAGTAGGTTTGATTTACTTTTTTAAGTTGAATGAGCCGAATTTTAAGAGATTTTTTATTTGATTTGGACGATTTTTTGAAGTAATTATCTTGGATACTAATGTCTATTAAGATATTTAATGGCTATTTCTTTAATTTTAATATTTTAGGACTAAATCCTTCAAACTTTACCTTTAAAATAACTAATTTCTTAATTGATCCCTATAAATAAGGGATTTAAAACCCAGAGCAGTACTAGTACTAGAGCAAAAGACGGATGCTAGCATCAGACGGAAGCATTATTGAAATTGGCGAAAGGGTTATTCAGCAAAAATAACCAAAAAAAATAAATAAATAAATAGGAGACTGGGATATGTTCTCCATACTTTTAAGTTTAATTTTTATTATATGGTGTTTTTGAAAAAAAAAATGTGACTATTATATGGCACTAAAATTCAAATTTCTATTAAACTTCACAGCTCGAGATATTAAAATCATTTGGATAAACTATTTAGATGATTTAGTACTATTTAAAATAATTTTGATCTCTAATAAAAAATTATTACTGAAATAATTTTTAATAATGTTAAATAATTCAAATAGTTTATCAAAATAACCTATGAACTATGGAATTTCAGCTAACTGCAGCCTTGATTGGGAATCTTGAACATGGCCTTAGTCATTAGATTGGGGAATTTCAGCTAACTGCGGCCTTGATTGGGAATCTTGAACATGGCCTTAGTCATTAGATTGGGGAATTTCAGCTAACTGCGGCCTTGATTGGGAATCTTGAACATGGCCTTAGTCATTAGATTGGGTTGTAAATGATATATTTTCCCAGAAGACAAGTAATCAAATCGTTGCTTTATCGCCATGAATAATCTTATAAAAAGTGACACTGTATTTAATTCCTAAGATTGAAAAGACAAGATATATAAGACTAATAATAAAACAAAAACCTACTTGATTAACTTAATTATCCAATGTGATAACTAATATCCGCCGGCTGAGGCTGTTAGCGTGTATATTTCATTAATAATAATCTTTAATAAATCAGATTTCGAATATTGATTAGATAAGGTTAGTTGGCTATTTTAATTATATTTAAAGTTTATGGGAGATAAAAAAAAGCGAATTGAAGAACGGCCTTTTTTTTTGAATATTCAAAATTGTAATCATCGTACTTCGAAATTTTGTGGACACCTATATGAATACCTTTTAACCAACTTCTTCGTTATTATATGGTATATGAGTGATCATGTATAAACAACTCTAAGGAAAAAAATAAAATTACATGGAGAATAATATTTGTTGTCACTTTTTAAAACGAAAGATCTTTCTTCTTGCTACAACTTCTTTGTCACCTTCTTCTTTCACCGGTATTTTCCAACTAATCATTATATTAATGCAAACATATACATATATATATACAAAATGGTTGAAATTACACTACGTGCTACCTGCCGTGAAATAGAGTTACCATCAAATATTAATCAAGTCATTCAAAGACCGTGGGACTCTTTCGGTTATAAACATATATAGTTAAATTAGGGTAATTTTTTAGATTATATTAAGAAAATGATCACAACTTTTTTAAACTACGTGAATGACTTATTTTTTTATAAAAAGACAAAATATCATGGTAAATAAATGAAACACTGGTCAATATTAATTGATATTTGTTTACTAAACATAGTAAATAATTTAAATACCGAAAGCGGGTCATTCACCTAAAAAACAAAACTATGGACATTTTTATAAATAAATTCTAAAATTAAACCATTTAGATACAAATCCCCTATTAAAATTATTCATTCAACAAATTGATAGTACCCGATTCCTACAAATATATACACACACATAACAACACTCAACGTTAAACCCGGTATACAATAAAATAAGAGCCATTGAAACTAGATTACGATTTGGTTGATAAATGAAATTTGAATTTTGAATACAAGATCAGAATAATTCCAACGAATTTTTGTCTCAGTCATGGACGCCAACTAACCCCTCTCTCGCCACCCTCATCATTCTGCAAAACCATCACCCGTTTCTCCTTGTAACGTAAACATTGAACTGCCAAATTGCATCAAAGCATGAAGATCCCAAACCAAATTTGGAGAAAAATCCGAACCGAATTGCATCAATACCTGAAGATCCCAAACTGAACCGCCAAATTGCATCAAAGCATGAAATCTAAACTTGCTGGGCAATCTAGCAGTGGGTCCAGCATGGGAAACATTGAGACTGTTTATGGCTTGCTACGTACTACTTTTAATTTGAAGAGATTGAATATTCTTGTACTACCACAATAAAACTATTTTGATAGCGAATGATACGCAGGCAACAAGTGCATATTGATCCTCCGATGCAGGTAACACACCTAAAGCAACTTGCACTAAATTGTTTCGATAATGGCTAGAATAATTGTTTTAGTGAAGTTTATGTAATATTAAGATTTGGTTGGATGGTTGTAAATTTTTTGAAGGGCAAAATGACCTGTTAAAATAACAACTTTTAAGAAAATGATCAAACTATTCAAAAATTAAGTTATTAGCCACCAGGCTCATGTGGACTGTCTAAAATACTCCTTGTTCGCCCAAATTTTGTTACAATCTGTATTGTAACAATATTTGTTACGACATGTAACAAATGTTGATACAAATCGTAACAAAACGTGTGTGATAAAAATTAGATATTTTGTTACAATCAGTAACAAGTGTTGATACAAATCGTAACAAATAAATGTGTGATAAAAATTAGATATTTCGCCTAAATTTTGTTACAATCTGTGACAAATATTGTTACGGATTGTAATAATATTTGTTACGACATGTAACAAGTGTTGACACAAATCGTAACAGACAAATGTGTGATAAAAATTAGATATTTTGTTATATATGTGTATCAAAAGTTGTTACATGTTATAACAAAAATTGTTATAGTCTGTAATAATATTTATTACAGATTGTAATAAAATTTGAACGAACATGGGTATTTTAGACAGTCTTGATGTATGTGAATGGGCCTAGAGGCTAATAATTTGTTAATTCCTTAAAACTAAAGCTAAAAATAGATAATTTAGCTAAAAATCTCTTTTTTGAATAGTGTTTTCAAAAGACACAATCACACTCAATGTCGATATTATGGTTTGCAGGGTCGTTAATTACACTTTTTTTTTTTTTGAAAATCTGAATATCATATTACAAATTCTTGTAATGAGAAATTTGACATGATTCATATTGCAATACTGAAAGATATGTCATAAAAATCTTGGAATATCATATGAACATTGTTCTTGATGCAGGGTATACGACCAACCAAATCAGTAATAGAAAAATTTAGGTATATGACGTCTAGTGTTCCTCTAATAATAAAATGTGTGATTGGGCGTGTTAAAAGATTGTGTAACAGAAATTGAATATCAATATCATATAACTTAAAACTAAAATGTAGGTTCCTCCGCTTGTTGCTGCCATAAGTCAGTGACCAGCCTATTTGCGAAAAAATAGCTACTCGAAGCTTGAGTGCAAATTGAGACCTTGAAAAATTGGTTTTGGAAAAAAAAAAAGTTCATATTGTCGACCGAGTAAGGTCCGACTGCTTCAATATGAGATTCAATATTAATTGATGTGTAATATGAGATTTAATATTAATTGATTATGTAAAAAGTTTTTTATTACCCAAAGTCTCTTCTACTCTTCTTTCGAAAATAATAATAACTAATATGATATATTCACTCTAGATCCTTATAATCGATTTTCATTAAAAGAACAATATTTCATAGTATATACAAATAATTTGAGGCTGCCTATTTTTGTGATGCCACCGTAAAAATATATGTAGTAGTACTATATCTGTTCAAATTCTCGTTTTCCTTGCTTTAATTATTTGAGAGATTCATATATGTATAGCTAATCGTGATTATTAACGTCAGGTAATAATGATCTTACACAGAAATCGTGTTTTCATAATAAGAGAAATGTTCATAGATAAATATACGATTTTATTTGGTCACGGTCACGACTGAATAGCCAATCGTACGTGATTATTAATTAGTACAGGACTTCACTTCAAGAACTTAATAGAAAACATCGCTGTGCGTAGTAATACTGTTATAACAACTAGACATGGGGTCCGAACTTCTTCTGAAGAATCTCAACCACCTCCTTGTCCAACATGAAGGCCTTGGCCAGGACATTAGGGTCGATCGGCGGGTCCGATCCAAACACGGCGTCGGCGATGGTGATGGTTCCAGGATTCTGACTGCCGAATGCGGCGAGGGCGACCGCCGGATACTTCCCGATGTTGAATTGGAAGTGAATCATCCCGATGGGGAATACGAAGGCGTCTCCCTTGTACAGAACCTGGGCGAAGAAGCGGTTCCCGTCTTGGTTCGACGACACGAAGCCGACGAGGAGCGTCCCCTCGAGGACGGTGAAGAGTTCGGTGGCGCGCGGGTGAGTGTGGGGCGGGTTCAGGCCGTGGGGCGCGAAGTCTACGCGCGCCGCGGCAACGCCGAGGGTGTTGAGGCCCGGGAGCTGGTCGACGAACACGGCCGTCACGTTGGAGCCCTGCGCGTTGTCCGTGTTTCCCGGGATGTTCAGCCCTCTGAACATGAAGTCCTTCGCGTTCACTTCTTTCGGGTTCTTGCAGAATTTCCCGTTCACGAACACTACTCCAAAGAAATACACATTTGTTAATTTGAAGAAGATACTGTATTTACCATGTGCTGATGCAAATTTTAAGCTAATTAACTGATTTATTTGTTGCACTACTTTTGGTCATATCTAGAGTTCGCCACTACATGTCTACATTCAAGTAATGATTTTTTTAATTATTATTAATATTTAATTTGTCACAAATTTAAAGTAATTTTTTTAATAGGGTTGTGTATTTAGGTGACAACTTGTAAAAATTGGTATCTGCCTATTTTTTGGTCTTTATTTTAAAGAAATTACTATTGTTTCTAATAATTAAGAAATTAGCATCATAGCATCATGTAATAAAGAAAATTGTTACTTCTTTGATTAATGAAAACGTCGGCTATTTTCTTAAAACATCACTGAAAAAAAAAGTCTTTTTCGTATTTAACACTTTTTTTTAATCTATGTTTCAAGAAAATAACCAAATTAGTTTTAAAAAATTAAGAAATTAGGCATTAGCAATACAAAATTAAGGGTACAAAGGTAAAATCAATGCATCATGTAGTTGAAAAAATGGCCATTTCCTTAATTAATCGAAACGTTGGTCATTTTCTTAAAACATCCTTCAAAAAATGGCTATTTATTTAACAATTTTATGAGAAAATTGCTATTTGCTTAATAATCTCAAAACAACAAAGAAAAACACAATTACACTAATTCTAAAAAGAGGTTTAATATAAAAAGAGAAAGAAGAGACAAATTAGATAAGTAGAAAAATAATTATAAATTAAATTGTAAAAATACTCATGTGAATATTTAAGCTTAAAACGATAATAATAGAAGGGTTTTTTTTTGGATAATTGGGAAGGGGGATTTGAACTCAACTATCATCCTTTTTATAGAGTCGGCGGTGTGGAGAGTGGAGTAGAAGGGTTGATATATATAGATAATATAATTAAATAATATTAAGGAGATTAATGCTTACACTCTTCCTTGGGGTCATTGATCGCAACACAGAAGTCTTGAAGAGGGCCAGGGTCGTAGGCACAGGCGATGTAAGTAGCCATGGCTAAGACAGCAAATGCCAAAAGGAGATTAGCAGTGATCTTCATAGTGATGAACTTTAATCTTCTATAACTGTAACTGTCTCTATGGTATGATTAAGTGAGGATGAGAAATCTTGCATGCACTACATGCCTATTTATAGAGAAAAATTTCAAATGCAAGAACTAGCATTTATTTCGGCTACCTAATTAATTAGTAGCTAGTTCTTTCTACTGAATTTGAGAAGCAATTTTTTTTTGGAAAATTATTTTGCAAATAAATATTTAGTTATATTTATAATTAGTACTAGTCTACTAGAGTATTTCTAATATAATGTCAAATTTGTATGTTAATGCTAAAATTATTTGACATTTGAAATAAAAAATATTTTCAAATGCAATTCTAAATTTTGCATCAAATTTGGCAAATGATATACACGGTGCTAAATGTGACACCAAGTATAGCAAAATGCCAAAAATTTATTTTTTGAGCAATATTTAATTAAAAAATAGTACTATATTCAAAAAAATTTCCTAGAAGTTATTGTGACTATTTGTAATCTTGTTTATTATTGATAAGCATCAATTTAATTTTTTTATTGGGTTTTATTATTAAAAAATAATAAAATAACAAAATAACATTTGAAAAAGTATTGTTATGCACTAATGGAGTATCAATAAAGTCAAATATAACATTTTTAAGTGCCAAATTTAACATTAAAATTAACATTTGTATTAAAGATGGTCTTACGATGCAAAAAGATGGCATAGGATTGTGTCTTTGGCAACATAAAAAAAAAAATCAAAAGAAGCAGTTGTTTCTAGGTATTTAATTGGTTTGATATTGTTCTTATTTTAAAGTTAGCTAACTTACATGTATGACCGGCATAAGCGATATTTTGTTGGCATCAAATTATGAATTATAATTTGGTGTCATCATGATTCGTGAAAACTGCGTCTTATCATCTCAAATACAATTAATATTATTACAAAAATCTTCATTTTTGAACCGAACAAATCTAAATCGACCGCTTATTATGCCCTTCCAGTACTTCTACGCCAAATTCCTTTCCTTTCCTATTAAACGATCGCTTTTCTTTTAAAACGAAGCATTACGTTTTGTTGGGGGAAAAAAGGAAAAAGAAAAAAAAAAAAAAGTTGAGCTAATAATTTCATCTTCAGTTGTGTATTTGATGATAAGATAAAATTTATACACGACATTTATGCTTAAGTTCTTTTTTGTAGTATATTTCTTTTTAGCTAAATTAAGCGGTCGCCCAAGAGACATTTACCTACAGCAGCTAATTAATTAATGTCTTCCAATTCTTACTCTTTTATCTCTTTTAGTGTAAAATAGTTGCAAGCAGCAAGTGTTTGTTCAGCTCATAATTAAGTTGAAGCAATCGGTTACTTGCAAAAACGGGTCTTTCTTAATTGGGTATGGTTATTTTAAACGCCATTTATTTTTCTATTAACTTATTTTCGAGGAAACTTCCGATTAGAAGACAAAGTTATCAATAAAACCTTTATAAAATTTTAATATTATTAACAGCCTAGGGACCACAAATTTTTATCAATTTTATAGAATATTTATTAATTAATCGATACTTTAATTAAGAATTAATAAATTATTATTAATGTTTACCATTCATTTTATCATCATCTTAATAATAATTTTTTTTTTCATTATGAAAGAAATTTCTTACGATGGTCGTAATTTTTTTGGCTATTTTTTTTAATTTTCTAAAACTTTAACTATTTTTTAAAAACACACCCTAAAAAATAGTTTTATCTAAGTAATAGTTTTATCTAAGTGTCCCTTCTCTTATTCATCCAAATATACATCATATCGAAATCATTTTACGCACGGTTGTTTAGCGTCGTTTTCGTTCTATGAAGTTGTTGTGGTTAACATTATGTAGTTAAGTATCTTCCTTGACTTTTGTGCTTTTGGTTTCAATATTTTTTGCGATTTTTCGAAATTGTTTATTATTTTTTTTAATATTTTAGATTCTAAGAGTACATTTATAATGTTTTACTATTTATTGTCGTTTCTTGATGTCGATTTAAATTTCTTGTCGTTTTATGGTTCTTAGGTCATTGTCGTTTTTCATATCAATGTGTTTTAGATTTGTTTGTTTTACATATTAGTATCGTTTATTAAGATGGCGTTTTTTGTTGCGTTTATGATGTCGTTTCTTTATCTAAAAATTGTCACCCATTTTTTATAATAACGTTATTGTCTTTTTCAGATCATTGTCGTTTTTCATATCAGTGTCATTTTCCATTTGCATATGTTTCGCTATTTGTTTAAAGTCATTTACTAGGCTGATATCATTTTTATATAATTCTCATTTCCACTTTATATATTGTGTGTGTGTGTTTTCAAATAGCTGTCGTTTTATCGATCAAACATCATTGTCGTTTTCTGAAGTCTTGTCGTTTACAAATGAATATGTCGTTTTTTTATCTTCAAGAAAAAGGTGACACGGAGCCATTTCCACTTTATATAACGTGTGTGTGTTTTCAATTAGCTGTCGTTTTATCGATCAAACATCATTGTCGTTTTCCGAAGTCTTGTCGTTTACAAATGAATATGTCGTTTTTTATCTTCTTCAAGAAAAAAGTGACACGGGGCCAGTGAGAGCCCAGGATCCGATTTCTTCAACCAATTTCCTTCTTTTTAGGTACATTTAACACAGTTATTGATTTCTTTATTTCTGTCCACTCTGTATTTCAGGTATTTTTAGAAGCTGCAGATTATTAGCCACACATATAGATGTGAATTTTACAATAATATAGTTGCAGAAATACACGAATTTTCAATTAATAATCAATCAGACAGAAGGCACACAGTAATTCTACAAAAGATATTAAGGTACAACCATAACCTGAGTGTTACATTTATTAATTATATGGCTAATAGAAACAATGACTGAAAATAAGCATAAAGAGAATCAAATGAGCATCAATAAATTAGTACATTGTGAATTATTAGTTTTGTTTAATTTTTGTCAAACCAGAAGTGCTTCTGAAGATAGCTCATGATGTTATTGCCCAGTTGGAAGGCTCTGATGAGGATTAATTAAATTAGGATTGATTGGAGGATTCGATCCACACAGAAAGCAACCACTTGTACGTTAAGATTCCTATATATTCCTTTTCCATTTATACGCTTCAGTCCTTAAACCAAAAAGACCATTCTATAAGTTTATGAAAAGTAATTAAGTAACAACACCAGCTTTTGATTAGTCTATTTTCTTTTTGTGTTGTTGTTGGGTTTTGTTTGTTTTTTTTTTTTGAACAAGTTAATTATGTCATTTGAAGAAATCATTGGGGTTTATTTCATTTGAGTTGTTATCAATTTCTTGTTTTTTTGACTTGTTTTCTTCTTCATTTCAATTATTGTTGTTTTCATTTCGTTGTCGTTCTTGGATCAGAGTTGTTTGAATTTTGATGTTGTTTTTCTGATCAGAATTATTTTACTTGCTTTCTAGATTAGTGCCGTTTTTATTTATTCTCGTTTTCTAGATCATAGTCGTTTTTAATTTCAGTTCCATAACCATCGTTTTATGAATCATTGTCATTTTTATTTTTGTAGCTTTCATTTTGATGTCGTTTTGGATTTTATGATAGTTGTTTTTTCATAATCGTCGTTATATCAGTTATTATCATTTTATTTTGATGTCGTTCTATTTGTAATCTTTTTTTGGACTATTGTCGTTTCTGGATCACTGTCGCTTTTTAATGTCGTTTTTTATTCTCTTTGTCGTTTTATACTACTGGGATAACTATTGGTTTAATTTAATGTCGTTTTTAAAGTTTCTATTGTTTTTTCAAATAATGTCGTTTTTAATATTCTTGTCGTTTTTTAAATGTCATGTCGTTTGCAGATTACTGTCGTTTTCTAAACTATGTCGTTTTTATGTTTTTTTGTCATTTTGATGAGTTTATGTCGTTTTTCCTGCTTGGAGATGTTTTACTATGCTTATGCTGCGTTCAAATAATGGGGCTCTCTCTTTCAGATGTCGTCTTGTTTTGTTTTATTTGTTTTGCGTTTTTCATCTTCTTTCTTCTGATTTTAATAAGATTTTAATTTTACATTTTATGTCGTTTCTTAAATAACATCGTTTTTTAAGGTCATTGGCGTGTATTACGAGAGCGTAGTTTTTTAAGTTCAGTTCGTTTAGCTCTTTTTCTGAGCAACCACATGACGTCATATATCTTTTCATTGTTTACCACATAACGGTGTCATAATGTCACTTTTCCCCGTATTCAATTGGACTGTTAAATAATAATGACGAAAAGATAATATAAGAATGAGACGTTAGAGTGTTTCTAGTGGGGAATAAATTTTAGACCGTAAAATTTACTTTTTTAAAGTATGAATCCATTTATAAAATAAATTTGATGATTTAAAATTGTTTTGTACACAATTGTTTCCCATCAGGATTTTTTATAATAATCAAAAGATTTTATTTTTTATTTTTCCAGCAAATATATATATATATATATATATATATATATATATATAAGAAAAAAAAACCGAAGGAAAAATACAGAAGTCTTGAAGAGGGCTTGGGTCATAGGCAGAGTCAATGGAAGCTGCCAAAGCCAAGATAGCCAATGTGAGGATATGAGAACGCTTCATCACTGGTGTATATATATATATATATATATATATATATATATTCGATTCTGAGTTTTATGTGTAAATGTACTACTATATATATCTCTTTGATTTTAGCTATAATGCTTGAGTATAAGATTTGTGAAATCGATGACTGGCCCAACAAATCAACACAACTAAACGAATATTTTTAGCATATTTTGTTCTCACAAAAATGCTTCTCGAAAAAACTTCTCAGTCACTTATCTCGAAAATTGTACAGTCTCATACTTGGGCAGTCTCAGAGCATAAACTTTAATTCAGTTAATATCATGTTATTGATATATTATAAGGTATTATAAGTTGACCGTCTACTTGTAGAGAGTATAAAATATATATAATTTTAGTCTCACAAGTTTAATTTCCTTTAGAAGGAAGCTTTCAAAATGGAACTAGACATTTTCAACATTTTACAGTATCTTTTCCAGCATTCTTTATTTTCATATGTACCGAACTACTTGTTTATTATTTTCCATTTAATATGCTAAGCGCATAGGGATCTCAATAAGTTGTTCAGAGCATTCTCACACCAATTTTCAGGCTTGATCTATTTGGATAACGTATTTAAGCTTAAGAAATTAGTAATATATTGGAGGAAACAAAAAAACCTCTGGAGAAGATATGGTTTGAAAAGTCGATCCACTTGCGTCTATAAGCAATTTTTCAAACCCATTAAACAAATCAGATTGTTTAATTAATCAAATATATTACACTATGACTATTGACCGAGCCCTTTTGTTTTATCTATTTTCTGAATCATTGTGGTTGTCATTTTGATGTCCTCTTTGGGATTATTGTCGTTTTTGGTATAACCGTCGTTTTTTGTTTCAATGATGGGTTTTTTTGGCTACCCGTTTTGACAATATGATTAATGCATTATATCTTTTAGTCGGTTGGAGAAAGAACGGAGATTTTTGGACGATACCATCGTTTGTTATACAAGGCGCAACTTAGTATTTGCAAATTTTCAAACCTTATGTCGTTACTCAATACAATTTTCGTTCTGCATTTTCGATGTCGTTTTTGGCTAACATTATCTTTGTTACTCAGCAATCTTGCCACCTGTGCTGGATCTTCTAATTTTTATCTTAATTCGCTTGTGAATCTGTCATCTCTCTAAGCAGATATTGGTCATTATTTGTTTGAGCTGGAGAGTGATTCTATGGAATATATATGATTCACATAAAAGGGTAAAAGAAAAAAAGAGCATTATTTAATCGTGTCTAATTGGGTCTAATCGTGTTTATGGGTTCGTACTGTATTCACCCGTTATTTAATCGTGTTTGACCCGGTTTGACCCAGACCCATTAATGGAGGACCCAAACCCACTTAAATCGTGTCGTGTTTATGTCATGTCTGGACACAGATTACTGGCCCTAATTTTAACACTTACGTTAATTACTCAATTAAGACAGTATTCTTGTTGCTACTTATATCTAGAAATATAAATGGCTGAAGAACAGTACATATAACTAACAAAAAACAGTCGTTGAAAAATTGGCTTTACTCAGTTAGGAAGCGCAGAAAATAGGAAAAAAGAAAAAAAGAAGAAGAGAGTTCACAGATTTACTGGCACCGAGAAAGTGTAAAAATGGCATATTTTCTTAATATTTCATCAATATTCAATCATTACAAATTCAGTAAAAGAATGGTACATACATGGCCATTCTGTTTATCACATAGTTTCGTAGCTGCTTAATTTGCTTGTCTCTCTAGTTGTTGTCGTATTGATTACGTCCTTGTCCACCTGGAAGGCTCTGGTAAGGACATCAGGATTGATCAGAGGAGTCGATCCAAACATCGAGTTAGCGATTGTGATCACTCCTGCATTTTGGCTGCTGAGACCGGCGAACGTAACTGCAGGGGTGTGTAACGGGATGAATTGGAAGTGAATCAGACCAATTGGGAACACAAGCACATCTTACGGCTGAGAACCTTTGTAAAGAGGCGGTTTCCGTCTTAATTCGATGACACAAATCCAATTAAGAGTCGTCCCTCCACCACGACAAGGATCTCAGAGCCACGAGGGTGAGTGTGAGGCGTGTTTCGGCCATATGGCACGTGGTCTATGCGAACCAACAATATGCCAAGAGAGTCTTGAGTCCTGGAAGATTGCTGATGTTCGCTGGGGTGAAAATTAAAACCGAAAAACCGAAAAAATTAGCCGAATTTTTTTAAAACCGTAACCGAAAACCAAATTTTTTAAAAAAACCGAAATTCGGTGCTTCAAAACCGAATTAACCGAAAATTCGGTGCGGTTATTCGGTTTTTCTCACTAATTAACCGAAATAACCGAACAACCGAATTTTTAACCGAATAATCGGTTTTTAACCGAAAAACCGAATTTTTAACCGAAAAAACCGAATTTAAAAACCGAAAAACCGATTTTTTTTAACCAAAAACCGGTTTTTAACCGAAAAAACCGAATTTTAACCGAATAACCGAATTTTTTAACCGAATAACCGAATTTTTAACCGAATAACCGAATTAAATTTTAAATTATATTTAATTCGGTTATTAACCGAAAAACCGAATTAAAAAACTGAAAATTCGGTTTCGGTTAATTCGGTTTTGGTTGAAAAAAACCGGTTTTCGGTTTTGATTTTTTATTAACCGAATATTCGGTTTCGGTTATAAAAATTACAAAAAAACCGATAACCGAAACCGGTTTCACCCCTACGCTGCGGTCACAGTGGAACCAACAGGGTTGCTAGTGTTTCCAGGCTTGTTAATAGTCATTTCTCCAGCGTTATTGTTAAATTTTTAGGGCTTTTTTTTTTCAGCCCTTTCATTTATCTTTTGATGTTTTTTTTTTCTTCCTGTTCTCGAGTCGTTTCACAAGAAGTTGTCGTTTGAATTGTCCTGCATTTGACTCAACAGGTTATCTTTGTTGTCGTTTTCTGTATCACTTTATTTTGATGTCGTTTATGGATCATTGTTCATTCTATTTAGATGTTCTTCTTGATTTTGATATCATTTTTTTTTTGTTTTGAAGTCTTTTTTATATTCTTTTTTTTTTTGTCGTTTTTATTCTTTATCGTTTTTTTTACATCATTTGATTTTAGAAGTAGTTCTTCTTAATTGATGTCGTTTTATGGAGTGTTGTCGACTTGTCGTTTTTATTTTGATGTAGTTCTTGAATCTTTTGTTTTGTTTTTTTTTTATATGTTGTAGTCATTATTCCTTGTCGTTTTCATTTATATGTCGTTTTTCGGGGTTATTGTCGTTTTTTTCTTTGATGTCGCTTTCCTTGTCGTTTTCTTGTTTCCTTATCCGTCTTTGTATCATGATGTCGTTTTTAGTTTTATTGTCCCAACACATTTAGATATCATTTATGGAGTGCATGAAAGTACTCTTTCTTCCTCAGCAACCAAGCAATAGAAGTGAATATATATGTCTATTTTCCTCTTTGTTTAGGATTTCCCGACTCTTTTGTGTTAAGAAACGATCGTAAGTCTTGAATATTAACATTCAATATGGATAAAAGTAAGAACCAAACAAAATGTAAAAATTCAATCAGAGAAAGGTACAGAGATGACCACTCTGTTTATTTCAGCAATGTTGACAGAAAAAATGATGGGAAATATTGGAACAAATTTGAAGGCTAAAAGCAATTGACAATAATTTACTTCATGGTTGTTTCTTTCTTAGTTTGTCTAATTATTATCAACCTAGAACTGCTTTTGGAGATAGATAGTTGATGATGTTCTTATCCACTTGGAATGCTCTGGCGAGGACATCTTGATTGATTGGAGGAGTTGATCCAAACACGGAATTCGCGATGGTGATCAGTCCTGCGTTTTGGCTGCTGAGTCCGGCAAAGGCAACAGCCGGGGTGTGTCCATGGTTGAATTGGAAGTGAATCAGACCAATTGGGAACACAAACACTTCTCCCGGGCTGAGAACCTTCGTAAAGAGGCGGTTTCCGTCTTGGTTGGATGTCACGAAACCAACCAAGAGTTGCCCCTCAACGACGACAAGGATTTCAGAGCCGCGAGGGTGGATGTGAGGCGGGTTTTGGCCGTATGGTGCGTAGTCAATTCGAACCAATGAGATCCCAAGAGTGTTGAGCCCTGGAATCTTGTCAACGTTCACAGTGGTCACATTGGAGCCGACTTTGTTGTCGGTGTTTCCGGGCTTGTTGAGGCCGGTGATAGTGTGTCAAATATATATGTTTTAAGTGATTAAAACTCCTAGACAATTGCATGAAAATGAGAAAAAAATGATAATTTGTGGTCTTATTGTCATTACAGGTACAAAGGAGCAACTAGGAGCAGAAAAGGAGCAAATTGAAGGAATTCGAGACAAAAACAGGCAACAGCGCCGCGGCGCCCACTTCTTAGCGCCGCGGCGCTACAAACCCAGCTGTTCGTGCTCGCTGCCCAGAAAATCGCAGCGCCGCAGCGCTACAAACCCAGCGCCGCGGCGCTCTCTCGACGAAGTTGGGCCGTACAGTCGAGAAAAAGCCCGAAAACGCAAAGAAAAAGCCCAACTTCGGAATTTCGACCTAGAATCGATTAAAAAGACATTGGGAAACACGAAAAGGGGCAGAGAGGAACAGAAAACAAGAAAACTAACGCTCAAAAGGAATCGCTTATCGGAGACGGAGGCGATTCGGCGATCATCTTCATTCGGCAACGTTCTTTCTTTCATTTTCTTTGTAATTCTGTCATGACATCAGTTTTAATTTCGTTTTGTTTCAATTTCAGTATGAACTAAATTCCATCTTCCTAGAGTAGAGATGTAGCCTTTTAGAATTGTTATTCGTTAATTCAATTTAAGTCGTCGTTTATTCAATATTGTCGTTCAATTTAATTTGTTCTTAATGCTTGCATAAAATTAGCTACTTTGTGCATGATATATGATTCTAATCTTATATGCGATAGCTGCAGATTGAATTAGATGCAATTAAATTGATGTTTGTGATTTATTGTTAGAGATAGAATAAACATGAACATGGTGTGTAATTCTTGGTTTAGTGCTGCGTTTCTTAGGACTTTAAATTCGAAGGATGCGAGTTCTTTGTCACGTTAGGATTGTTATTGCTCGAAAGAGAATGACAATTAAATTAGAGAATTGCCAACGATACTAGTTTAGAAGACGACAAGAATTGGGTTATCGGATAATAAGACTAATAGGTGAAATCGAAACTCTAGGATTGCTTCATATATATTGATTCCACATTGTTTCATTTGCTTAGTTACTCGTTTACCGTATTCTTAGTTTAATTTTCAAATCAAAATCAATCAAAATTCCAACTCATTTTCAAGAGCATTGGTTGATAAGAAGTCAATTATCAGTTCTAGGTCCTTGTGGGTTCGACACTTGTACTTAATCACTTTATTACTTGATGCGACTCGTTCACTTGCGAAATAAAAATATATTATAAAATAAATCTCATCAAGTTTTTGGCGCCGTTGCCGGGGACCTAGGTCAACTAGATATTGATTTTGTAAAACCTTTGCTCGTTTCATTTTATTTGTTAAAATTAAATTGTTTCTGTGGTTTACAGGTTTATGCGAAAGCTTGGAGCTACTAATCTTATCCCTCTGGATACGGAGATAGAGCGTTCGTGTAGACAGAATCGAAGAAGAGCTAAAGAAGCTAGATTGCAACCACAGGAAACAATGGCTGAGGAGCTTGCCAACGCAGCCCCTATGGAGGAGAACCGCATTCTCCTTGATTACATGATCCCTACAGTCACTGAACATCAGTCTGCCATCCGTAAGCCCACCATTAATGCTGCTCACTTTGAGTTGAAACCGGGAACTTTACAGATGATTCAAAATTCTCAATTTGGCGGGCTACCATCTGAAGACCCTAAGGAACATGTGGCGAATTTCTTAGAGGTCTGTGACACTTTCAGGGTTCAAAATGTCAGTGAAGAAGCCGTGCGATTACGATTGTTTCCATTTTCACTGCGGGACCGTGCGAAGAACTGGCTGAATTCTCTACCAGTTGGGTCAATTACAACATGGGAGGATCTCTGTCAGAAATTCCTTGCTAAATTCTTTCCTCTGGAGAAAACTACAAAGCTGAGGAATGAAATTGCCAATTTTGCACAGGGCGATAATGAGACACTATCTGAAGCATGGGCAAGGTACAAGGAGATGTTGAGAAAGTGCCCACAACATGGGCTACCAAGGTGGATGCAGATTCAAACGTTTTATATGGGTCTATCGGTGTCATCTCGAACACTAGTGAATGCTGCTGCAAATGGTGCCTTGATGAGGAAGACTGAAGAAGCAGCTTTTGAATTATTGGAAGAATTGGCTCTTAACAATGATCATGGTCCTGCAGAGCGACAAATCCTGAGGCGTAATGTCAATAGTGTGGATACAGATGCTGTGCAAACACTCGCAACTCAAGTAGCGAATCTAACCAGACAGTTGCAGAGCGGAAGTTTATCAATTAACTCTGGGCAGACAGCTTCAGTTATGTGTATTTGGTGTCAAGGGCCTCATCCTAGTGAAGCATGTCAGGTTGGTAATGCTATGGGAACTGAATCAACATCAATGGATCAAGCTAATTTTGTCGGGAATTTCAACCGCCAGCAGAACAACCCGTATTCGAATTCGTATAACCCAGGTTGGAGAAACCATCCCAATTTCTCTTGGAAGAACACACAGAATGCTATGCCTGCACAGCAGGCGCCTCAGCCTCCAAGAGAGAAAAAGGTTGATCTGGAAGAAATGATGGCAAAGATGGCTGAGCATACCAACAACTTCATGGCAGAAACAAAGACTGCACTTCAGAATCAATCTGCACAGATCAGAAGTTTGGAAGCGCAGATTAGTCAACTTGCTAGTTCTCACAACACCCGCCCTCAAGGAGCTTTGCCAAGCAACACAGAGGTGAACCCGAGAGATCATTGCAATGCCATTGCACTCCGCAGCGGTAAAACCATTGAAAGTGCTGACAAGAAGCTTCCAATTCAAGAGAAAAGCAGTCAAGGAACCGCAACAGAGATGTCAGAGAAACTGGAAAAAGGAAGTAAAGAAGCAGTACCTACAGCTGAGCCTATTCCTCTGAACACACAGCCAAGAATCCCATATCCACAGCGGTTGAAGAATGGCAAGCTTGAGAAGCAATTTACTAAGTTTCTGGATGTGTTTAAGAAGCTTCACATCAACATCCCTTTTGCAGAGGCACTCGAACAAATGCCAAGCTACGCCAAGTTCATGAAAGACATTCTGGCACACAAAAGGAGGATTGAAGACTATGAGACTATTGCACTTACTGAAGAGTGCAGTGCCATTATTCAACGCAAGCTCCCGCAGAAGCTAAAAGATCCGGGGAGCTTCACGGTCCCTTGTGAGATTGGTGGGACTATTTTTGAGAAGGCTTTATGCGATCTGGGGGCAAGTATTAATTTGATGCCGCTGTCTATTTTTCGGAAGCTTGGTCTGGGTGAAGCAAAACCAACTAGAGTTACATTGCAGATGGCCGATCGCTCAATCAAACACCCCCGTGGAGTTATCGAAGATGTTCTTGTCAAGGTAGATAAGTTTATCTTTCCTGCAGATTTTGTGGTATTAGATATGGAAGAAGACAGGGACATTCCGATCATTTTGGGCAGACCATTCCTCGCCACTGGAAAAGCTCTCATTGATGTTCAGAAAGGGGAGTTAAGGCTGCGTGTTCACGATGAAGAAGTGACATTCAATGTGTTCAAGGCAATGAAACTACCTGAGGCTAGTGATGATGTGTTCAGAGTTGATATTGTTGATATGGCGATAGCAGAAGCTTCGAGCCAATCTGAAGATGCCTTGAAATCATGCTTGCTAGAAGACGAGTGCACATTGGCAGATGAGAATGAGGTTAGAGAAATTGCAGCTTGGATGAATTCTTTTGAGCCGAACAAGAGAAAGTATTATGAAGCACTGGGTACTGGGCCTAGTCGCACTCGGCCATCCACAGAGCAACCACCAGAACTTGAGTTAAAACCGCTGCCATCCCACCTACGTTATGCCTATTTGGGGGAGTCATTCACCTTGCCTGTCATTATTGCTGCTGATTTGACGCCTGAAAATGAAGATAAACTATTGCGGGTACTCCGGAAACACAAAGCAGCCATTGGTTGGACACTAGCAGATATTCGGGGTATTAGTGCTTCACTTTGTATGCATCGTATTCTCATGGAAGAAGATCACAAACCAACAGTTGATCATCAGAGGCGCCTCAATCCGACCATGAAAGAAGTTGTGAGAAAGGAAGTACTCAAGTGGTTGGATGCCGGAGTTATTTATCCCATTTCTGATAGTTCGTGGGTCAGCCCGGTGCAAGTGGTGCCAAAGAAGGGCGGTATGACGGTAGTGAAAAACGAGAATAATGAGCTCATCCCTACAAGAACAGTTACTGGTTGGCGTATTTGCATGGACTACCGGAAACTTAACAAGGCAACTCGCAAGGATCACTTCCCGCTGCCATTTATTGATCAAATGCTCGATAGACTTGCAGGCCATGATTATTATTGCTTCCTCGATGGTTATTCAGGTTACAACCAAATAGCCATTGCTCCAGAAGATCAAGAAAAGACTACTTTCACTTGCCCTTATGGCACATTTGCCTTTCGCCGTATGCCTTTTGGTCTTTGTAATGCTCCCGCCACTTTCCAAAGGTGTATGATGGCAATATTTTCCGATATGGTGGAGAGAATCATTGAGGTGTTTATGGATGACTTCTCGGTGTTTGGGACGTCTTTTGATCATTGTCTCGACAATCTCTCTAAGGTGTTGGCTAGATGTGAAGAAACTAATTTAGTCCTTAACTGGGAAAAATGCCATTTTATGGTTAAAGAAGGAATAGTGCTGGGCCACAGAGTTTCATCGATGGGGATTGAAGTCGATCGGGCTAAGATAGAAACAATTGAGAAGCTACCTCCTCCTACTACAGTAAAGGGTGTGCGGAGTTTTCTAGGCCATGCTGGTTTTTACCGACGATTCATTCAAGACTTCTCCAAGATCACTAAGCCATTGTGTAATTTGCTTGAGAAGGGGGCTATTTTTAACTTCACAAAGGAGTGTTTAGAGGCTTTCAATGTGTTGAAGGAGAAATTGGTGACAGCGCCGATTGTTATGAGCCCGGAATGGGAGCTTCCTTTTGAGATTATGAGCGACGCTAGTGACTATGCAGTGGGGGCTGTTTTGGGGCAACGAAAAGACAAGGTGTTTCGCACTATTTACTATGCAAGCCGCACTCTTAATGATGCTCAACTCAATTATGCCACCACAGAGAAAGAACTTCTTGCAATTGTGTTTGCTTTCGAAAAGTTTCGTCCATATCTCATCGGTAATAAAGTCATTGTATTCACCGATCATGCGGCTATCAAATATTTGATTGAGAAGAAGGAAGCTAAGCCACGCCTCATCCGTTGGGTATTGCTCCTCCAAGAGTTTGACTTGGAAATCAAAGATAAGAAGGGAGCTGAGAATTTTGTCGCTGACCACCTCTCGAGGCTTGAAGAACATGAGCAAGTAACGAAGCAGCGGGAGCTAATCGATGTTGGGTTTCCCGATGAACAGATTTTAGCCGCTGCTGCCCTTCCGTGGTTCGCCGATATCGTAAATTATCTGGCCGGTGGTGTTATTCCCACAGATTTCACCTCTCAACAAAAGAAGAAGTTCTTCTCCGATGCCAAACACTATTATTGGGAGGAGCCAATTCTATACCGGTACTGCGCGGACCAAATCATTAGGCGTTGTGTGCCAGAAGAAGAATTTGATGCTATTCTCAATCATTGCCATACCCTTGAGTGCGGGGGTCATTTTGGAGGAAAAAGGACTGCTGCCAAGGTCCTTCAATGTGGCTTTTATTGGCCATCGCTCTTCAAAGATGCCCATGCTTTTGTTTCCGCATGTGACCGGTGTCAAAGAACCGGTAATATTTCGAAGCGCAATGAAATGCCCTTGACTACCATCCTCGAAGTTGAATTGTTTGATGTATGGGGTATTGACTTCATGGGACCCTTTCCGTCGTCTTACAACAACAAATACATCTTGCTTGCGGTTGATTATGTATCTAAATGGGTCGAGGCAGTGGCCACACCAACTAATGATGGGAAGGTCGTTCTAAACTTTCTTCGCAAAAACATTTTCACTCGTTTTGGTACTCCAAGAGCAATCCTTAGTGATGAAGGGACACATTTTTGCAACAAACAATTTGAGGCACTTCTCGCTAAGTATGGAGTTAGGCACAAGAAGGCACTTGGGTACCACCCTCAAGCGAATGGGCAAGCTGAGGTTTCTAACCGTGAAGTGAAGCTAATTTTGGAGAAAACTGTTAATTCCTCGCGTAAGGATTGGGCACGGCGACTTGATGATTCTTTGTGGGCGTATCGAACGGCATTTAAAACGCCTTTGGGCATGTCGCCTTACCGCCTCGTCTTTGGCAAGGCGTGCCACCTCCCAGTCGAGCTTGAGCATCGGGCATTATGGGCTATTAAGAAGCTCAACTTGGACTTTCAAGCAGCGGGGGAACACCGAATCCTCCAACTCAATGAGCTCGAGGAAATCCGCCTTGCAGCATATGAGAATGCGAAGATTTACAAGGAAAGGGCGAAGGCGTGGCATGACAAGAATATCGTTCGCAAGGACATAGTACCGGGACAACAAGTCCTCCTCTTTAACTCGCGTCTTCGATTTTTTCCTGGAAAGCTGAAATCGAGATGGTCAGGACCATTCACAGTGGTACAAGTCTACCCATATGGCGCAGTGGAGCTTCAGCATGAAGACAATGGCACATTCAAGGTCAACGGCCAGCGAGTGAAACCGTACGTGAACGGCGACTATCGAGGCGTCAACTCTGTCACGTACCTCGACGATATTTGAAGGCTTTAACACGTCGGGAATAATCTCGACACTTTGTAAATAGTTAGGTTCGTTCTTTTGATTTCTCATGTTTAGTTTAGTTTCTCTAGTTAGGAACATTTTCATGTATCTCTTTTTCTGTTTTCAGTATTGTTTATTTTTGTTTAGTTCTTAGGTTTATTTTTTTTATTATTAGTTTTTCGATTTTAGGCTTGTAAAAAAAAAAAAAAAAAAAAAAAATTTGCGCCGCGGCGCCGCTCTCCTAGCGCCGCGGCCCTGCCGCAGTCACGGAGCACATGTCAATAGCGCCGCAGCGCTGCCTCTTAGCGCCGCGGCGCTGGAGCTTTTTGGATTCTCGCTCCCGTCTCGGGTGAACGCGGCGCTACACACCAACGCCGCGGTCCTTCCCCATCCCGCACCAGCGCCGCGGCGCCCGCTTCTTAGCGCCGCGGCGCCAGCCTTTCCCAGCTCGACGTAGATTTCTGGGCAGCTCAGCGCCGCGGCGCCCATCCCTTAGCGCCGCGGCGCTATTTCCCCAAATTGCGATTTTATTTTTTTCGCCCCTTTCCCTTTTTCACCCTATTCCTTTATACCCCATTCTTCTTCTCCTCTTCTCTCTCCGCCGACCTTCCCTCACCCTCCCAGCCACCACACCACAATCCAATCTCCACCGAACTCCACCCAACGGAGCTCTACCACACCCACCAAATTTCGACCTCCTCTCACCCTACCACGTCTCCACCGCACTCGCCACCGTCCACCAAAATCTCGCCCTTCACTTCACCGGCTTCCCACCTCCGCCTCCACCGGTCTCCCACTGCCGCTGCCCTTCATTCCGCCGTTTCCCCCTTCCGCCACCGCCGTCACTCCGTGCTACCTCCGCCGGCTCTGCGTGTCACCTCCGGTCGTCCACCACCGCCACTCGGCCTCCGAAATCCGGCCACTACGGGTATTCCTCCTTCCCACCACTTCCTTGTTTGGGTTAGTGCTGATTTCTCTGCCGTGTGTGGTTTTGTTGGCCAATTTTTGGGTGGTTTGGTATTGGCGTCGCATTGTTTTCGCTGTGGCATTTGTGTTGTTCGTTTCGACATCTCTATTTGTGTGCTGCGGGTTTGGCTATTTGTGTGCCTCAGCAAGATTTGGATCCTTGCAGAATTTCCCATTAACAAATACTGTGTGACCAAAGCAACAACAAAGTAAGTCAGCAACAATGAGCTAGCAATAGAGAGAGAGAAATTTAATGGATTATAAAAAATAAAAAAAATTGTCATCAAATCATTAAACGAAAAAGAAAAGAAGTGTGACTCACAAGCATTGTAAGGGTCATTTGTTGCAACACAAAAGTCCTGAAGAGGGCTTGGATCATAAGCTGAGGCAATAGAAGCTGCCAAAGCCAAGACCGCCAATGTGAAAAGAAAATGACAACACTTCATCTTTGTTATCTTTAATATATGATGAGATGTGATATCTCTTATATGAATCTACGAGTTAGTTAGCTATATTGTTTGAGTGCGAGTTGAGAAATGTTTCTCGCTGGGCATGTCTATTTATAGTAGGGATTGTCTGAACTAGTCTGACTAACTTAACCAAGTGAACAAAAGACTTGGTTTTGTTTAAGATATGTCTATTTAAAGCAGTTATGTTTAAGATATGGTTATTTCCATCAAAGATGTGAATCATTTGGTTGTTCAAAAGCAATTACTATTGATAGAAAACTTTCATATCCTACTATAGAATTTCCTGAATCTGAAGAAGTCCCGTTTTGTTGATTGAAGACCAAAATTAAACAAATAAAATAAAAATATATCGAAAAGATAATATTAGAAAAGAACTTCTAATATTTTGCTTTTTGTAGGATATCAACGCATTTATATCCAAAAGGTAACAATTCCGTTCGATAAGAGAGAAAGAAAGTGAAGTGATTGAAAATAAAAAGGAAGGAAAAAAATGTTATGTTTTTACAGTGTTGTGTTAAAAGGGACGGAAAAAAAAAAAAAAAAAACTTGGATTCGATAAAGTGAATAAAGCTACTTGAAATTTTTTTTTTCTCTGATAATATTGGAACTTGGAAGGATAAAAAGTGGTAATTCCCCATATCAACTTCTTTGCCTCCTATTTTCTTTTTCTACAAAACAAGTAAACTACTTTTTTCGTTACTTCCTATTTTCCATTCTTTCAAAGGGAGTCTAATAAATCTCTGCCTTTTACTGAACAAACTGTGTCCAAACACAGACTCTATTTCTCTCTTGTAATGTTGAATGTTTAACTTGAAAGTCATTACCATAATCATTCCTATGGCAAGAACCAATTTGATTTTTTTATGCTTCAGAATACATGACAGGAAAAAAAAAATTTATATGCAATTCTTGAAGGCCTAGTTTAATACATGTTGGAACTTGAAAAGATTTGACAATTTTGTTGGAGATACGTTCTAATTAACTTGAAGAAAGTTTTGTTTGGACAGATATTACTTGAGAGGTCAACATCAGAGGAGGTTACAATATGGTAATAGATGATAGTTTAATCCATGTAATTTTCATCTTGCGTTAATTTTGGGACATTGAACTAGATAACAACAGGAACACAAGTTTGATTTTATTCAATGTTTAAAACACCAAAATAGTAGAAAGAATGAGCTACACGAGTATTCCAAAAAAAGTTATAAAAAAAAATTGTAAAAATTGAAGGATAGAGAGGTCCATATATGACCATCCTATTTATCACATGACAAAAAACTTTGTTGAAAGGAATAGAAACTGTAATTCAGTGCTGTTTGGAAGTCTCTCTAGTTGTTGTCAACCCAGAACTGCTTCTGGAGATAGTTGATGATGTTCTTATCCACTTGGAAGGCTCTGGTTAGGACATCTGGATTGATCGGAGGAGTAGACCCAAACACCGACTTAGCGATGGTGATTACTCCCGCATTTTGGCTGCTGAGTCCCGCAAAGGCAACAGCGGTGTGTGTCCCAAGTTGAACTGGAAGTGGATCAAGCCAATGGGGAACAAAAACAGATCTCCCTTGTTTAGGACCTTTGTAAAGAGGCGGTTACCATCTTGGTTCGATGACACAAATCCAACCAAGAGTTGTCCCTCTACAACAACAAGGATTTCAGAGCCCCGGGGGTGAGTATGAGGCGGGTTTTGGCCATATGGAGCGTAGTCAATGCGAACCAATGAAATGCCGAGAGTGTTGAGTCCTGGGACTTTGTCGACATTGACCGTAGTCACATTGGACCCAACTTGGTTGTTTGTATCCCCGGCAACATTGAGCCCTGAAGTAAAGAAATCCTCGGCCTTAGCAAGCTTCGGATCCTAGCAAAATTTCCCATTCACAAACACTGCTCCTCAAACAAAACAACCTGTTGTTATAAGTACATAGCAACTTCCAATACATATAAAAAATGGTCTAGAAAATGA
This sequence comes from Boehmeria nivea var. tenacissima, assembly GCA_018132145.1. Taxonomy (NCBI): domain Eukaryota; kingdom Viridiplantae; phylum Streptophyta; class Magnoliopsida; order Rosales; family Urticaceae; genus Boehmeria; species Boehmeria nivea. The sequence goes on along the minus strand of CM030874.1, from coordinate 21,217,602 downwards.
TACCAATAATGAAAAAAACAGGATGTACACACTTACATGCTTTCTTGGGCTCGTTGATTGCAATACAGAAGTCCTGAAGAGGGCTTGGATTATAAGCAGAAGCAATGGAAGTTGCCAAAGTTAAGACAGCTAGTGAAAGAAGGAAATGAACACCTTTCATGGTTGTTAAGTTACTTGCTAATTAGCTAAGTATCTCTTTGATATGTGTATATAAACTATGTATTGCTCTTTGCTTGAGCCAAGGATGAGAATCATGAGATATTGTTGCACCAAGATATGTCTATTTATAGTTATAGATCATGAGAGCCTCGGAACTAGTCTACAATGTTTCTACATGAAGCTTCCGAAAAGAAGTACTTTGTGTTTTCTATTTGTTGACTTGGTAAAGGGTGAAATAGAAAAATACTTAAAATTTATATAACAATAAAAATAAATACCCAAACTTTTGAAGTAATTGAGTTTCTAGTCAATTAATGAATTACTTGCACATACTTTTAGTAACTAAGTGAATTACCACCATGTATCACTATGTAAGTGATTGAATCACTTAGGTAGTTGGTTATATTTTTTAAAAGCTTGGATAATAACTTACATTAAGTTATAAAAATTGGATATTCACTATAATTTCTCTTCGGGGTAAATTTTAATGCAACTTTTAATATTACCATATCAAGGTATTGACCTTGGTTCAACTACTTATGGAGATAATAATATTTTAGTATTACTTGTTTTTCTCTACAAGGAAACTTTCAACTTGGAACTTGTTCTCTCACTATTATTTACCTTTTCGGCCTTCTCTTTTTTATTTTATTTATTTATTTATTTTTTGCTACATTGCCTTGTCTCTCTCCCTAGTCCTTGTTGGGCAAGCTTTTCTTGTTGCAACGAATATGGCTTTTGAGTGATCTTTACCTACTCATTTTAATCCCAGCAAAAAAAAAAAAAAAAAACCTACTCATTTTAAATTTTTCTAATCAATGTGCCCAGTTTGCCATCAAAGGAATTTCAATACTCAGTGATGTAATAGAAAAGAAAATTGGCCAATTCCCTTTGATTAGGTGTTTATTGGACCAGGATTTGGTGCAACTCAAGATGATAATGCCTGTGTGTATCAGATGAAAATTTTTACTGAATTCAATTTACTCTCAATTGCAGAAGAAGACTTGGTCTCCAAAGCAAACCAATATTATTCAAGAACGGTATCAAGATTTTCACTGTAGCATTGATAATTCATAAAAAAAAAAAAAAAATTTAAAAAAAGAGAGGGATTTTATTTTATTTCTCACCTTTTTTTTTAGGTCACCGATCTCTGTGTTGCAAATTCTGTTCCAAGTATTTCCAAACTCCGTTTTTCTCGTAGTGGGTTTCGCTTGTGCGCTTGATAAGAAAAGTTTCTCTAAATTATACATGACCCAAAAAGTTGACATATTAAAAAACAGAGAAAAAATTTATAGATTTTTCGCAATTTAAAGGAGATACTAAATCAAATATGATAAAACTATAGATAAGACATAAAAGGTTTTAGAAATTGTAAAACTTACTTTACTTTGAGGTTTGAACAAAACTTTAAAACGTATATTTGTTTCAGCAATTGCATTATGACTAAGCATTTAACTCATTTACCTATTAATGTGTCATTTGATAATTGATAGTACTCTTTTTTGCAGCTTTTGCATTTCACAGTTGATGTCTTTTGGGTTAGGAGTTTCAGAAGATGTTGTCATTTATTTACTTAATGTGTTATTTATTATCGTTTTTATGGAACACCGTCGTTTATATTTTGAGGTTGTTTTGAATCTTTGCCATTATTGCTTCTATGTCGTTTAGGTAAATATATATATATTTTTTGGGATCATTTTTGTTTTATGTTGTTTTAATTTCTAGATTATTTGTCGTCTTATTTTGTTTTCCAAGACCATTGTCGTTTAATTGAGTCATGTATCTGGATCTTTTGCTTTAATGTGTTACGTCTACATAGTTGCTGTTTCGTTTGGTTTTACTAATCATTTTCGCTTATTATCATTTTCGTTTTTATGTTTATGCCGTATCATTTTCGTTTTTATATTTATGTCGTTTATGTATTATTGTCGTTTTTAATATATATGTCGTTTTCAGGGTCATTGTCGTTTTTATGTTTATGTCGTTTATGACTCATTGTCGTTTTTATGTTCATGTAGCTTATGACTTATTGTCGTTTTGTGGGTCTATAGTTTTTATGTTCATGTCGTTTATGTCTTATTGTCATTTTTATGAAATATGTCGTTTTACGGGTCATTGTCGTTTTTATGTTTATATCGTTTATGTCTTATTGTCGTTTTTATTATAAATGTCCTTTAATCTGGATGACGGTGGTTTTTCCATATCCGCCATCGGTAACATGATTTGCATTTATATTTTTTTTCCTCTGCTTTCAAAATACTGGAGGTTTTGTGAAACTACAGTCGTTTGCTATTGGAGGTCCGACTACTAAACTATATGTCGTTTCTTAGTTAATAGTTACTGTTTTAATAAGTTTTATAGTCGTTTTTTAGAATACACACACTTTCTTCCTCAGCAACACTTTCTTCCTCAGCAACCCACTCCTCAGGCACTTTTCTTCACATTGGTCTGATCTGTTTTTGGCCTTCTACTTTATTTTCATGATATATACATATATATATATATATATATATATATATCTTTGACTTGTATTTTAGAATTTCTTATAGTTGTTGTGTATATTAGCAGTCAGCATGAATATAAAGACATGAGCTCCTATTAATAATATGAATTAAACAATAGTTAAAAATTCAACTAGAGAAAGGGGACATAACAACTCTGTTTATTTTCAGCTATGAAATGACCAGAAACATTGAAACGTATTTAAGTGCTATACCAAATTAATTTATATACTGTGTATGCTTTATCTAATTGTTGTCAACCCAGAACTGCTGTTGGAGATAGTTAATGACATTTTTGTCCACTTGGAAGGCCCTGGCAAGGACATCTGCATTGATCGGAGGAGTCGATCCAAACACAGAGTTCGCGACGGTGATCACTCCCGCATTTTGGCTGCTGAGTCCGGCGAAGGCAACAGCCGGTGTGTGTCCCGGGTTGAACTGGAAGTGAATCAGACCGATTGGGAACACAAACACTTCTCCCGGGCTGAGAACCTTTGTGAAGAGGCGGTTTCCGTCTTGGTTGGACGTCACGAAACCAACCAAGAGTTGCCCCTCAACGACGACAAGGATTTCAGAGCCGCGAGGGTGGATGTGAGGCGGGTTTTGGCCGTATGGTGCGTAGTCAATTCGAACCAATGAGATCCCAAGAGTGTTGAGCCCTGGAATCTTGTCAACGTTCACAGTGGTCACATTGGAGCCGACTTTGTTGTCAGTGTTTCCGGGTTTGTTGAGGCCGGAAAAGAAGAAATCCTCTGCCTTGGCAAGCTTTGGATCCTTGCAGAATCTCCCATTAACAAATACTGTTTGACCAAAGCAAAAAACAAACATTTGTAAGCCAGGGACAATGAACTAGCAATAGAGAGAGAGAAATTTAATGGACTATTAAAACAAAAAAATTGTCATAAAAAACAAAAAAGAAGAAGAAAGTGTGACTCACAAGCATTGTAAGGGTCATTAGTTGCAACACAGAAGTCCTGAAGAGGGCTTGGATCATAAGCTGAGCCAATAGAAGCTGCCAAACCCAACACAGCCACTGCGAAAAGAAAATGACAACACTTCATCTTTGTTATATTTATGCCGAGATGTAATATTTGCTATATGTATCTACGAGTTAGTTAGCTATATTGTTTGAGTGCGATTTGAGAAATGTTTCTCGCTGGGCTTGTCTATTTATATTAGGGATTGTCTGAACTAGTCTGACTAACTTAACCAACAGAACAAAAGGCTTGGTTTATTTTATTTTATTATTATTTGTTTAATGTTTTTTCCTTTGGGCGTAAGAGACTTGGTAAAGTGTGACTCGGTGGTTTATCTTGCTATTGAAATTAAAATTAGTATATTGACCAGAGTTTAAGCTGTTGATGCGTGAATAGATAATTTAAGCACTTTACGGGCTTTGAATGAATTGGAAATTTTCAAATGGAATTGGTCTTTTTTTGTGCCCCTATAGTTCTGAATTGGAAATTTTTAGTCATTAAAATAAGTGTAAAATCAATATGATTAAGACTATGACTCGTTCTGCACATCTTTTTTCCAATTAGAATATTACAGGTTCTCTGGTCCCTTTGTTTTTTTTTTTTTTAATTTTTTTTAATTTTTAAATAATGATTTAAGGAGTTTAATAGTCTCTGGTTGAGCCAAGGATGAGATATTGTTGCACCAAGATATGTCTATTTATAGTTATAGATCATGAGAGTCTCTGAACTAGTCTGGGATGTTTCTACATTAAGCTTCCTAAAATACCTACTTTGTGTTTTCTATTTAATGACTCGGCAAATTTTTATGCATCTTTTTATATTATTATATCAATGTATTGGCCATGGTTCAACTACTTATGGAGATGATAATATCTTAGTATTACTTGTTTTTCTATGCAAGGAAACTTTCAACTAATTGGAACTTGTTCTCTCCAAAAAAAAAAAAAAAAAAGCTTTTCGGCCTGTTTTTGTTTTTGTTTTTGTTTTGGTTTTTCATAATTAATAAATGGTATGTTACATTGCTTTATTCTCTCAAAATCAGATAGCTATGTTCTTGAGGCTAATCCTTATTGGGCAAGCTTTCTCGTTGTAATGAATATAGCTTTTGAGTGGTCTTTACCTACTCATTTTAATCCCAGCAAAAAAAAAAAAAAAAAACACTACTCATTTTAAATTTTTCTAAATCAATGTGCCCATTTTGCCATCAAAGGAATTTCAATACTCGGTGATGTAATACAAAAGAAAATTGGCCAATTCCCTTTGGTTAGGTGTTTATTTGAGTAGGATTTGGTGCAGCTTAAGATGACAATGCCTGTGTGAATTAGATGAAAGTTTTTACTGAATTCAATTCACTCTCAAATGCAGAAGAAGACTTGGTCGAAGACTTGGTCTCCAAAGCAAACCAATATTATTATAGTTACGGTATCAAGACTTTCATTGTAGCCTTGATGATTCATAAGGAAAAGAAAACCAAGCTAATTCTGTAGTGCTCCACCTAATATTGAAAAGGAGAGATGTAAATAATCATTACAACATGTTTTAATATCATTATTACATACTTTTTTAGTGTTATATTAGCACACTACTAAGTGGAACATTGTAAAAATGTCATAAAAATAAGAGTAATTTACAATGGTGCCCCCTGAATTACACGGGGTGTGGCAAGTTGCCCCATAAGCTTTAATTTTTGACATATTGCACCTGAATTCGAAAATATTGACAAATCACTACAAATGGATAACTTTCGTTTAAAATTTGGACGGAATATCACATGTGCTTATCACGACTTATTATGATGGGCATTTGAGTCATTTTATTTATTTATTTCCTCTTTTTTAACATTCATCTTCTTTTTATTCTTTCTTTTTCTTTAAAAAAAAATCAGAAATTTTATTCATATAACTGCCATTGCTATTCTGATTTAATTTGACAAGCAAGATTTCATTGTTCCTAAAGATCGTGAGCAAGAGAAGGACATGGGTTTGCATATCTGTGTTTGTATATGCAATAATCCTAACATCATCATGGAATTAATTTCCTCAAATCCATACTCCGTACAATCTCCAACAATCCCATCAATCTTCTTTACCGGCCCTTTGTGCACCAGTGCTTCTCGGAGTTATGTTTGGGGTTTTGTGATTGTCAACGGTGGTGGATCTGGCCGCAATGGTTCCGACGGCTATAGTGACTTCGATATCCATTGTGGTCCTCTTAGCTTTCTTTCTTTGAGAAGCCCAGGACGGATTTGGAGTGTTAAAACAGAGAGAACAAATGTGCAAAAATGGGATTGCATTTTCTTATTGATTTCATTTACTTAAATTGTAAATACAAAGGCAAGCTACAAAAATTAAAAAACAGTAACTAGCATCTAAAAATAAGGAACATAACGTTTCATTATTAACAAACACCTAAAGACTATGACAAATCAATGCAACCACGTTTCTTAACATGGAGGTCGAAGAAAGGAAAATCATTAGAGAGATTGTTGGCTTTGTCACCAAGATTTTGGTCAAAGAAGGCAATATTGTGGCTGCTCTTTGGATTAATTTGCTCTTGTTAGAAGAACCACCGAGGTATGTGTTTTGGGACTTTTTTTTTTTTTTTTTTTCTGGTAGAGTTTGTCCCTTCAATCCATTTTTTTTTTCTTTTTCCTGGTAGAGTTTCTTTGTCCCTTCAATCCCTTTTTTTCCTTTTTCTTGGTAGAGTTTCTTTGACTCAAACTCACCAACTCTGAACCCCGGTGCCTCAAGCCCATATCAACAACAAACAATCAACAGAATGAACAATGCTAAACGAAAAATCACGACGACCCAAACTTGAACCCCGCGACCTCAAGCCTTTCGATCTCTCCACGCTGACTCAAACCCCGAAATCCGCCTACAGAACCTCCGGATCCCTAGCCTCGAAGCTTCGATGCCGCTGAAACCCCAAACCTCCCGTCCGCCGTGACTTAGAGCCCATGGCATCGACCCGAAACCCCGAGCCTCCCGTCTACCGCGCTTGAAACCCAACATTCGAGAGAAATAAAGATCGTGCGAGAGAGAGAAAGAAAGAGGTCGAGATAGGGAGGCCGGTGATTGAGAGAGAGACATTGATCGACAGAGTTAGAGGAAGTGGCGGCCAAGCCTAGTGCCATAGATTCTTAGGGATTCATTTTGAACAAATTGCTATTTATTTTGAGGGCATCTTCAATGCAATGTTAAATTTACGTGTCAATACTAAAATTTGACATTTTAGCATAAAAAGCATTCTCCAATACAATATTAAATTTGACATTAAATTTAGAAAATGCTATACATAGTGCCGAATTTGGCACCAAGTATAGCAAAATGCCAAATTTTAGCATTTGAAGTAGAGCATTGATTGGTCAACTTCTAGGCATTTAGTTAAAAATTAATATTTTAGTCAAAAAAATTTTCTCTTACAAAAAAATCATTATGACTATTTGTAGTCTTATTTACTATTGGTTAGCATCAACTATTGATTTTTACAACTAAAAAATAATAAAATAACAAAATAGCATTTGTGCATTGGAATATCATATGTCAAATATAGCATTTTTACATTTTTTAGTGCCAAATTTGACATTAGCATTGACATTTGCATTGGAGATGGTCTTAGTTATTAGAGAAAAAAAAAAAGAAATTGGGGAAGATGAAGAAGAAGGGGAAGGAAGAAGAAGATTAATTAAATGACTAAAATGCCCTAAATATTAAGTCATGTGACAAGCACATGTCAAATTCCGTCCAAATTTTTGACGGAAGTTATCAATTTGCAGTGATTTGTCAAGATTTTCGAATTTAGGGTGCAATATGTCAAAAATTAAAGATTAAGGGGCAAGTCGCCAAGCATGTAAAGTTCAGGGGGCACCAATGCAAATTACTCTAAAAATAATAAAGAGAAGTGTCATATAAGAAAAATGATTTTATTTTATTTTTCGCTTTTTTTTTTATGTAATTAATCCATGTGTTACAAATCTGTTCCAAGTATTTCCAAACTCTGTTTTTCACTTATTGGTTTCACTTGCGCGCTTGATAAGAAAAATTTTCTCTAAATTATAAATGACCCAAATTGAAAGTTAACATACTAGATAACAGAGAAAAAAATTATAGATTTTTTGCAATTAAAAGGAGATACTAAATCAAATATAATAAGACATAAAAAAGTTTTAGAAATAATAAAACTTACTTTGCTTTGAGGTTTGAACAAACCTCTAAAAAGTATATTTCTTTCAGCAATTGCATTATGACTAAGCATTATTTAACTAATTTATGTATTTCTGTGTCATTTGATAGTCTTTTTTGCAGCATTTGCATTTCACATTTGAAGTGTTTTTTTTTTTTTTGGGGGTTAGGATCGTTTCAGAAGGTGTTGTCGTTTATTTACTTAATGTTTTATTTATTATCATTTTTACGGAATACTGTCGTTTATATTTTGACGTTGTTTTGAGTCTTTGTCATTATTCGTTTCTCTGTCTTTAGATAAATACTCTTCTTTTATTTTTTTAAGTGTAATTTGTTTGGATCATTGTTGTTTTATGTCGTTTTAATTTCTAGATTATTTGTCGTCTCATTTCGTTTTCCAAGTTCGTTGTTATTTTGTTTTCATGTCGTTTTTATCATTGTCATTTTTTCTGTGCCATGTATCTGGATAATTGGCGTTTAATGTGTTTTGTCTATACAGTTGCTGTTTAGTTTCGTTTTTCTAGATCATTGTCGTTTTATGTTTATGTCGTTTACGACTTATTGCCGTTTTAATTATATATGTCGTTTTACGGGTTATTGTCGGTTTTAATTTCGATGGCGGTGGTTTTTCCATATCCGCCTTTGGTAACATGATTTGCATTTAATTTCAAAATACTGAATGTTTTTATGAAAATACAGTCGTTTGTAATGGAAGGTGCCACTTTTAAAACTCTATGTCGTTTCTCATATAATAGTTACTGTTTTAATAAATTTTGTTGTCGTTTTTTAGAATACACACTTTCTTCCTCAGCAACTAACTCCTCCGAGCTTTTTTCTTCACATTGCTCTGATATGTTTTTGGCCTTCTAATTTATTTTCATGATATATATATATATATATATCTTTGACTCGTATATAGGATTTCTTAAGAGTTGTGTATATGAACAGTCAATTTGAAGAAAAATACATGAGCTCTTATTAATAATATGAACTAAACAATATTTAAAAATTCAGCTAGAGAAAGGGACAGAGATAACAACTCTGTTTATTTTCAGCTTAGAAATGACCAGAAACATTGAAACGTACTTGAATGCTATACGAAATTAAATTTATATTATTTACTTGCGGATGCTTTATCTAATTGTTGTCAACCCAGAACTGCTGTTGGAGATAGTTAATGAAATTTATAGATTTTTTCGCAATTAAAAGGAGATACTAAATCAGATATGATAAAACTATAGATAAGACATTAGGTTTTAGAAATAGTAAAACTTACTTTGCTTTGAGGTTTGAACAAAGCTTTAAAACGTATATTTGTTTCAGCAATTGCATTATGACTAAGCATTTAACTCATTTATTTATTTATGTGTCATTTGATATTACTCTTTTTTGCAGCTTTTGCATGTCACAGTTGATGTTTTTTGGGTTAGGAGTCGTTTCAGAAGATGTTGTCGTTTATTTACTTAATGTGTTATTTGTTATCGATTTTATGGAACACTGTCGTTTATATTTTGAGGTTGTTTTGAAACTTTGTCATTATTTGTTTCTATGTCGTTTAGGTAAATAGATTTTTATTTTCTCTGTGTGTGTCTTTTGTTTGGATTATTTTTGTTTTATGTTGTTTTAATTTCTAGATTATTTGTCTGTCTTATTTTGTTTTCCAAGAACATTGCCGTTTTTTATGTCGTTTTTACCATTGTCGTTTAATGGAGTCATGTATCTGGATCTTTTGCTTTAATGTGTTATGTGTATATAGTTGCTATTTCGTTTGGTTTTGCCAGATCATTGTCGCCTATTAACATTGTCGTTTTTATGTTTATGTGGTTTAAGATTTATTGTCCTTTTTTTGTATATGTCGTTTTGCGGGTCATTGTCGTTTTCATTATTATGTTGTTTGTCTTGTTGTCGTTTTTATTATATGTGTCGTTTTACGGTCACTATCTTTTTTGTGTTTATGTCGTTTATATCTTATTGTCATTTTTATTATATATGTCGTTTTACGGGTCATTGTCGTTTTTATATTTATGTCGTTTATGTATTATTGTCGTTTTTGTTATATATGTCTTTTCACTGGTCATTGCCGTTTTTATGTTTATGTCGTTTATGTCTTATTGTCGTTTTTCTTATTATGTCGCTTTACATTTAATTTGGATGATGGTGGTTTTTCCATATCCGCCTTTTGGTAACTTGATTTGCATTTATATTTTTTGTCTTGCTTTCAAAATACCGGAGGTTTTGAGAAACTACAGTCGTTTGTTATTGAAGGTCTTACTACTAAAACTATATGTCCTTTCTTAGTTAACAGTTGCTGGTTAATAAATTTTATTGTCGTTTTTTAGAATACACTCTCTTTCTTCCTCAGCAACTCGCTCCTCCGGGCACTTTTCTTCACATTGGTCTGATCTGTTTTTGGCCTTTTACTTTATTTATATATATATATATATATATATATATATATATCTTTGACTCATATTTTAGGATTTCTTATAATTGTTGTGTATATTAGCAGGCAATATGAAGAAAAATACATGAGCTGTTATTAATAATATGAACAAAATAATATATAAAAATTCATCTAGAGAGAGGGACAGAGATAACAACTCTGACTATTTTCAGCTTTGAAATGACCAGAAACGTTGAAACGTATTTGAATGCTAAACGAAATTAAATTTATATAATTTACTTTGTCAATGCTTTATCTGATTGTTGTCGACCCAAAACTGCTGTTGGAGATAGTTAATGACATTTTTGTCCACTTGGAAGGCCCTGGCAAGGACATCTGCATTGATCGGAGGAGTCGATCCAAACACAGAGTTCGCGACAGTGATCACTCCCGCATTTTGGCTGCTGAGTCCGGCGAAGGCAACAGCCGGAGTGTGTCCCGGGTTGAACTGGAAGTGAATCAGACCGATTGGGAACACAAACACTTCTCCCGGGCTGAGAACCTTCGTAAAGAGGCGGTTTCCGTCTTGGTTGGACGTCACGAAACCAACCAAGAGTTGCCCCTCAACGACGACAAGGATTTCAGAGCCGCGAGGGTGGATGTGAGGCGGGTTTTGGCCGTATGGTGCGTAGTCAATTCGAACCAATGAGATCCCAAGAGTGTTGAGCCCTGGAATCTTGTCAACGTTCACAGTGGTCACATTGGAGCCGACTTTGTTGTCGGTGTTTCCGGGCTTGTTGAGGCCGGAAAAGAAGAAATCCTCTGCCTTGGCAAGCTTTGGATCCTTGCAGAATTTCCCATTAATAAATACTGTTTGACCAAAGCAAAAAAACAAACATTTGTAAGTCAGGGACAATGAACTAGCAATTGAGAGAGAGAAATTTAATGGACCATTAAAACAAAAAGGAAAAAAAAAAAAGTGTGACTCACAAGCATTGTAAGGGTCATTAGTTGCAACACAGAAGTCCTGAAGAGGGCTTGGATCATAAGCTGAGCCAATAGAAGCCGCCAAACCCAAAACAGCCAATGTGAAGAGAAAATGAGTACACTTCATCTTTTAGTAGGTATATGAATCTACGAGTTAGTTAGGTATGTTATTTGAGTGTGAGTTGAGAAATGTTTCTCGCTGGGCATGTCTATTTATAGTAGGGATTGCCTGAACTAGTCTGACTAACTTAACCAAGAAAACAAAAGACTTGGTTTTTTTTTAAGTTATTTTTTTATTCTTTTTTTGTTTGGGCATAGGAGACTTGGTAAAGTGTGACTCACAGGTTTTTCTTGCCACTGAAATTAAAATTAGTATGTTGACCAGGGTTTCAGCTGTTGATGCATGTATAGATTATTTAAGTACTTCACTTGCTTTGCCTTAATTGGAAATTTTCAAATGGAATTGGTCATTTTTTGTGCCCCTATAGTTCCTTTATATCGTTTCTAACTTGGTTCTGTGATTGCTTTTAGTCATTAAAATAAGCATAAATTAAACCAATATGATTAAGAATATGACTCTTTCTACACATCTTTTTTCCAATTACATTACGGGTTCTCTGGTCCTTTAAAAAAAATAATGATTTAAGGAGTTTGATAAGTCTCTGCTTAATCTTTTTTAATCAAAATCTGCAAATCAATTATATACTTACTAGGAACCTAGTTGAGAATTTTTCTTGATCTCTCGTAAGGTATTTATAGCTATTGTCGTTTTGTGAAATGTGAATGCGAATGTCAAGAAAATTGGCCAATTCTCTTTGGTTAGGTGTTTATTTGACTAGGATTTGGTGCAGCTTAAGTTTTTACTGAATTCAATTCACTCTCAAATGCCGAAGAAGACTTGATCTCCAAAGCAAACCATTATTATTCTAGTACGGTATCAAGACTTTCATTGTAGCCTTGATGATTCATAAGGAAAATAAAACTAATAAAGAGAAGTGTCATAGAAAAAAAATTTATTTTATTTTTCACTTTTTTTTAAAATGTAATTAACCTAAGTGTTCAAATTCCAAGTATTTCCAAACTCTGTTTTTCTCTTATTGGTTTCACTTGGGCGCTTGATAAGAAAAATTTTCTCCAAATTATAAATTACCCAAATCGAAAGTTAACATACTAGCAAACAGAGAAAAAATATATATATAGTTTTTTTTGCAATTAAAGGAGAGACTATATCAAATATAATAAGACATAAAAAACAGGTTATATAAATTTGGAAAAATTCTTAAAAAATCTCAGAGTTTGATCGAAATTCAAGTTTCGTCCTTATGTTTTTGTAAATTCCTAAACAATCTTTCAGTTGTTAAATTTGGTCTAAAATTATCCTTTATCATAAATTTGGCCAAACATAAGACGTAAAATGACATTTATACCCATAAAGGACAGTTTTTTGCACCTTTTTTCTCACCCTCTGTCACAACTCTCTCTCTCTCTCTCTCTCTCTCTCTCTCTCTCTCTCTCTCTCTCTCTCTCTCTCTCTCACCCGGTTCCCTCAAGAAACCCACTGCCAGGGAACCCACCTGATACGACCCCGGTGAATATTCCGGCGGCCGATCGGGATAAACACTCTTCGAGTGAGTGTAGACTCCTAAGAATTAGAAACGGACTAGAGAGATAGAGAGAAAGGGAGAGACTAAATCATTTCATTCATTAATTGTTCAATCAAAATTACATTGACACATTTATATAGCTTAGCTTTAATAAGACTAATTAACTAAGTAATTAACTATACCAACAAATAAGAAATAACTTGAGGCTAGGGTGTATCACCACCCCACCACCCTGCTGCGAGCACCGACCCCCGAGAACCCCACCGCCGCGCCGCCGCACCGTTGTGATCCCACCTCACCGTGAACCCCAACCCCCGCAAACCCACCCCGCCGTGAACCAACCCCGCCGCGAACACCACCATCGCGCCGCTGCGAACCCCAACCCCCGCGAACCCACCCAACCGCCCCCCAACCGCCGTGAACCCACCTCGCCGCGAACCCCGACCTTCGCACACCTCAACCACTGCTACCACCGCTGCGATCCTGGCGATCACTGCCGTGAACCCCGAGCCCCGCGCACCTCAACTCCCGCTATTATCGCCGCGAAACCCACCGCTGTGACCCCTGTGAAACCCACTGTTGTGACCCCTGCGAACTCCGACCTTCGCGAGTGAAGCCTGGAACCCCCGCGAACCCCGACCCCTGCGCACCCCGTCACCACCGCTACGACCCCCGCGAAACCCACCGCAGCGAAGTCCGCGCCGCCCCCACCCCCCACACCGCGCAACCTCTACTAAATTTTTTCTCTCTTAATTTTTTTTAAAAAATATTGTTTTAATTGTAAGGGCAGTTTGGCCATTTTTATAAAATATATATACTTAAGTCAACTCAATTCTGAGAAAAAGGTATGTTTTTGAACCAAAAGCAAATAACTAAAAGATTGTTTAAGAATTTACGAAACCATAAGGACGAAATCAAGCTCAGGGATTTTTTAAGAATTTTCCATAGAAATAATAAAACTTAATTTGCTTTGAGATTTGAACAAACCTCTAAAAAGTATATTTGTTTCAGCAATTCATTCTGACTAAGCTTTTAACTAATTTATCTATTTCTGTGCAATTTGATTGTCTTTTTTGCAGCTTTTGCATTTCACAGCTGATATTTTTTTTGGGTTAGGGTCGTTTCAGAACGTGTTGTCCTTTATTTACTTAATATGTTATTTATTATCGTTTTTATGGAACACTGTCGTTTATACTTTGATGTTGTTTTGAATCTTTGTCATTATTCATTTCTCTGTCTTTAGATAAATAGTCTTTTTTTTTTTTAAAGTGTCATTTGTTTGGGTCATTGTTGTTTTATGTCGGTTTAATTCCTAGATTATTTGTTTCCACGTTCATTATCATTTTGTTTTGGTGTCGTTTCTATCATTGTCATTTTTTCTGTGTCATGTATCTGGATCATTGGCGTTTAATGTGTTTTGTCTATGTAGTTACCGTTTAGTTTCATTTTTCTAGATCATTGTCGTTTTTATGTCTATGTCGTTTACGACTTATTGTCGTTTTTAATTTCGATGACTCTGGTTTTTCCATATGTGCCTTTGGTAACATGATTTGCATTTACATTTTTGTCCTTTGCTTTCAAAATACTGAAGGTTTTATGAAAATACAGTCGTTTGTTATGGAAGCACCGGCTATTAAAACTCTATGTCATTTCTAAGATAATAGTTACTGTTTTAATAAATTTTGTTCTCGTTTTTTGAATACACACTTTCTTCCTCAGCAACTAACTCCTCCCAGCTTTTTTCTTCACATTGCTCTGATCTGTTTTTGGCCTTCTACTTTATTTTCATGATATATATATATATATATATATATATATATCTTTGAATGACTCGTATTTAGGATTTCTTAGAGTTGTGTATATTGACAGTCAATATGAAGAAGAATGCATGAGCTCTTATTTATTATATGAACTAAACAATATTTAATAATTCAGCTAGAGAAAGGGACAGAGATAACAACTCTGTTTATTTTCAGGTAAGAAATGACCAGAAACATTGAAACGTATTTGAATGCTATACGAAATTAAATTTATATTATTTACTTTGCGGATGCTTTATCTAATTGTTGTCAACCCAGAACTACTGTTGGAGATAGTTAATGAAATTTATAGATTTTTTCGCAATTAAAAGGAGATACTAAATCAAATATGATAAAACTATAGATAAGAGATAAAAGGTTTTAGAAATAGTAAAACTCACTTTGCTTTGAGGTTTGAACAAACCTTTAAAACGTATATTTGTTTCAGCAATTGCATTATGACTAAGCATTTAACTCATTTATTTATGTGTCATTTGATATTACTCTTTTTGGCAGCTTTTGCATTTCACAGTTGATGTTTTTTGGGTTAGGAGTCGTTTCCGAATATGTTGTCGTTTATTTACTTAATGTGTTGTTTGTTATCGATTAAATGGAACACTGTCGTTTATATTTTGAGGTTGTTTTGGATCTGTCATTATTTGTTTCTATGTCGTTTAGGTAAATGGACTTTTTTTTTTGGGTGCGTCTCTTGTTTAGATCATTTTTGTTTTATGTTGTTTTAATATCTAGATCAATTGTCTGTCGTATTTTGATTGCCAAGAACATTGTCGTTTTTTATGTCGTTTTTACCATTGTCGTTTAATAGAGTCATGCATGTGGATCTTTTGCTTTAATGTGTTATGTGTACATAGTTGCTGTTTCGTTTGGTTTTACAAATCATTGACGCTTATTATCATGGTCGTTTTTATGTTTATGTCGTTTATGTTTTATTGTCGTTTTTATTGTATATGTGGTTTTACGGGTCATTGTCGTTTTCACGTTTATGTTGTTTGTCTTATTGTCGTTTTTACTATATGTGTCGTTTTACGGGTCACTGTCGTTTTTTCGTTTATGTCGTTTATGTCTTATTGTCGTTTTTATTATATATAGTCATTGTCGTTTTTATGTTTATGTCGTTTATGTATTATTGTCGTTTTTTATTTATGTCGTTTAACGGGTCAATGTCGTTTTTATGTTTATGTCATTTATTTATTACTGTCGTTTTTATTATATATGTCGTTTTAGGGGTCACTATCGTATTTAATTTGGATGATTGTGGTTTTTCCATATCCGCCTTTGTTAACATGATTTGCATTTATATTTTTTTCCTCCGCTTTCAAAATACTGGAGCTTTTGTGAAACTACAGTCGTTTGTTATTGAAGGTTCGACTACTAAAACAATATGTCGTTTCTTAGTTAATAGTTGCTGTATAATAAATTTTATTGTCGTTTTTAAGAACACACACTCTTTCTTCCTCAGCAACCCACTCCTCCGGGAACTTTTCTTCACATTGGTCTGGTCTGTTTTCGGTCTTTTACTTTATTTTCATGATATATACATACATACATATATATATATATATATATATACCTTTGACTCGTATTTTAGGATTTCTTATAGTTGTTGTGTATATTAGCAGTCAATATGAATAAAAAGGCATGAGCTCCTATTAATAATATGAATTATGAACTAAAAAGTATTTAAAAATTCCATTAGAGAAAGGGGACATAACAACTCTGTTTATTTTCAACTATGAAATGACCAGGAGCAGTGAAACGTATTTGAATGCTATACCAAATTAAATTTATATAGTGTGTATGCTTTATCTAATTGTTGTCGACCCAGAACTGCTGTTGGAGATAGTTAATGACATTTTTGTCCACTTGGAAGGCCCTGGCAAGGACATCTGCATTGATCGGAGGAGTCGATCCAAACACAGAGTTCGCGACGGTGATCACTCCCGCATTTTGGCTGCTGAGTCCGGCGAACGCAACTGCCGGGGTGTGTCCCGGGTTGAACTGGAAATGAATCAGACCGATTGGGAACACAAACACTTCCCCCGGGCTGAGAACCTTCGTAAAGAGGCGGTTTCCGTCTTGGTTGGACGTCACGAAACCAACCAAGAGTTGCCCCTCAACGACGACAAGGATTTCAGAGCCGCGAGGGTGGATGTGAGGTGGGTTTTGGCCGTATGGTGCGTAGTCAATTCGAACCAATGAGATCCCAAGAGTGTTGAGCCCTGGAATCTTGTCAACGTTCACAGTGGTCACATTGGAGCCGACTCTGTTGTCAGTGTTTCCGGGTTTGTTGAGGCCGGAAAAGAAGAAGTCCTCTGCCTTGGCAAGCTTTGGATCCTTGCAGAATTTCCCATTAACAAATACTGTTTGACCAAAGCAAAAAAAAACATTTGTAAGCCAGGGACAATGAGCTAGCAATAGAGAGAGAAATTCAATCGACTATTAAAACAAAAAATTGTCATTAAAAAAAAAAGAAGAAGAAGAAAGTGTGACTCACAAGCATTGTAAGGGTCATTAGTTGCAACACAGAAGTCCTGAAGAGGGCTTGGATCATAAGCTGAGGCAATAGAAGCTGCCAAACCCAAGACAGCCAATGCAAAAACAAAATGACAACACTTCATCTTTGTTATATATATAAGCTATAAGTTATAATTTGTGCTTTATATGTTTCTTTGAGTTAATTAGCTGTATACTGCTAAGTGCGAGTTGGGAAATCTTTCTGGCTGGGCATGTTTATTTATAGTGGCCATTGTCTGACCTGATCTGAGTAACTTCAAGAAGTGAATAAAAGACTTGATTTTTTTTTTCCTTTTGGACATGAGTGACTTGGTAAATCGTGATGCAAAGGTTATCTTGTATCGACATTAAATAAGTATATTGACCAGGGTTGATGTCTGTATATATAATTTAAGTACTAATTCACTGGCTTTGCTTGCAGAAGGAAAATTTCAAATGGAACTGGTCATTATATGTGTCCCTTTTCTATCTTTTCTAACTTTCATTTTTGTTCTTTCAACGAAAATCCACACTAATCACCACGTCAAAGATTTTTGCTTTTAGCCATTTAATTAAGTTTTTAAATATAATACCCAATATAACTGGGACTATGGCTCTTTCTGCACATTTTTGCCAATTGTAGTTCACTAGTTCTCTGTTTTATGATTTAAGGCTTTTAACAAGTCCTTACTTTTTTTTTTTTTAATTATCAATCATTCAATCTATACAAGGCAATTATATGCTTAGTATTTTTTTAACTACATCAAACATTCAAAATGCATATATATAATCAGGAAAGCCAAAATGAGAATTTTTCTATGATATTTGTATTCCAGCATTGATATAATGTGAATGTCAATGACTTCTGGGGTAAGGTATAAAATTTATTTGATTTTTTTTTTAAATTTCCAAATTAAGATAGACTTGGTCCTTGTTGGTTCGGGTGAACTTAGCACATGCAGTTCTTACTTCAGGCTTGCTCTAGATCAAATATATGATTGGTCAAAAGCAACCACTATTAATTACAACATTTTTAATACCCTACCATAGAATTACCCGAATGATAAGAAGTCCCTTGCTGTTGATTAAAAACCAAATTATAAATAAATAAATAAATATTGGATATAATATTGAAACAAAACTTTTAAGATTCTTAGTTTTGAAAACGTTAGGCTAACTTTTGGATCCAAAAGTACCAATAACTCCCTGCCTTCTACGAACATACTGTTTCCATACACAACCTCTGTTTCTCTTTTCTCGCTTATTGTGCATGTAAAATTGAGTCAATTTTCATTTGAATTTACATTTTCCCCCCTAAATTTTTAAAAATTTATATTTTGACCCTATAATTGGGAGAATATTATAACTAGTCCCCTTAAATTAGATATTTACAAATTTAATTTTTATATTAGGATTTTTACATTAATATTCTATAAGGTGTGTAATTACTAAAGAGGACTCAGGTTTCTAAAAAAAACCCAATTTTAGAAATGGATATTACCCCAAAAAATTCAAAACAAAATTCCTATTATTGTGGGATTTAAAAATAGAAATGTATGCTGATTAATAAATAATAGGAATTGATTAATATTCTCGGAATTGATTAATAATAGAAATTGATTAATATTATCACGAAAAATATTATAGTTACGGTATATGTAATATTTCTTGGTTAATATAATATTTACAGTATTGCTGATATGATATTGCATTTCAAAAAACTACTGAATTTGTTGTTTGAAAATATGATATATACCAAGTTAATATATTATTTATTGAATACTTCGTTTGCATTAGGATGGAAACTTCACCTACCAAACATTTTTCATTAAATTTGTTGAGTTTAATGTGTGATCTATAGTAGTTTTGGTTTATATAATATAGAGTTTATATACTATATTGATATTGTTCATACGTGAAACGTGTTTTTTATATTTATAATATTGACAACATGTACATCATAAAATTGACAATATTATATTTACAGCATAATATGTTATTATTTCCTGGTAAATATAAGATTGATTGTAGATTCCTATCTCACAGATATTTCATAATTAATTGAGAAAGTTTCCTCGGTAAATGTTATAGTTACAGTATATGTAATATTTATTAGTTAATATATCATAGGTGAATATGATATTTACACTTATCATATGAATACAAACGGTAAGGAATAACAAACCAAAATCAGATATGGGTAATGGGTATTCCTTTTAAGGGTAATGGGTATTCTTTTTAAGGGTATAATTAAAGTCAACCGGGTAATGAGTATTCTTTTTAAGGGTACAATTGTAATTAAAAAAAATTGAAATCTAATTAAGGAATGTTAGAATATTTTTGTAAATTTCTAATTTTGTCAAATATTTTTGTAAATATCATGTCTAAAGAATATAGATGTGTAATTTTTCCATAATTTTAGAAAGGACCATTTTGAAACCTATATGTTTCAGATAACATGACCAAAATAATAAAACAAACGAACTTATATTATGCGATGCTTTTATTGCATAATGTTAAAAAGTTCTCAAATTTTGTTGGTGATATATACATTCCACTTTGCATGTGGAAAATTTTGTTTGAACAGATATTACTTGACTTGGCATGCCAGTGTCAAAGGAAGTTGTAATCTCGTCTCGTAGTAGATCATTGACTTCAGTCCGGTAATATAAATGAGCAATTAACTTTGTTTAATCCTCGTAATTTTCATCTTAAACTAATTTCGTGTATTGAACAAAACAACAAATGTGAAATACAAGTTTGATTTTATTCAATGTTTAAAAATCAATATCAAATCAGAACGAAAACATTATTGAAAAGAAGTTAGCTATACTATTGAAATTAGATAGAGAGGTCCAAAGATGACCATTCTATTTATGACATAACAAAAGACATTAGTGAAAAGAAAAAGTAACTATAGAGCTGTTTTGGCAGTCTCTCTAGTTGTTATCAACCCAGTTTTGCTTCTGGAGATAGTTGATGACGTTCTTGTCCACTTGGAAGGCCCTGGCGAGGACATCTGGATTGATCGGAGGAGTCGACCCAAACACCGACTTTGCGATGGTGATCACTCCCGCGTTTTGGCTGCTGAGTGCCGCGAAGGCAACCGCGGGAGTGTGTCCCATGTTGAACTGGAAGTGAATAAGACCGATCGGGAAAACAAACACATCTCCCTTGTTTAGGACCTTTGTAAAGAGGCAGTTAGCGTCTTGGTTGGACGATACAAATCCAACCAAGAGTTGTCCCTCTACAACGACAAGGATTTCAGAGCCGCGGGGGTGAGTGTGAGGCGGGTTTTGGCCATATGGTGCATAGTCGATGCGAACCAATGAAATCCCAAGAGTGTTGAGTCCTGGAATTTTGTCGACATTGACGGTAGTCACATTGGAACCGACTTGGTTATTCGTATCTCCAGCAATGTTGAGCCCATAAGTGAAGAAATCCTCTGCCTTAGCAAGCTTTGGATCCTTGCAGAACTTTCCATTCACAAACACTGCTCAGACGAAACGAAACAATAGTTTGTTAATAAATAGGACCTTACAGTACTGAACACACATAAAGATTGGTTTAGAAAAAAATGATAGCTATAGAAACAGAATGTACACACTTACAAGCTTTCTTGGGGTCGTCGACTGCGACGCAGAAGTCCTGAAGAGGGCTTGGGTCATAAGCAGAGGCAATGGAAGTTGCCAGAGTTAAGGCAGCTAGAGAAAGAAGGAAATGAACACCTTTCATGGTTGTTAAGCTAGTATGCTAATGGTAATTAAGATATCTCTTTGATGTGTGTGTATAAGCTATATATTTCTTTTGCTTGAGTGAATGATGAGAAATTGTTGCACCAGGAGTCTCTGAACTAGTCTGTTAATGTTTATACAGGAAGCTTTCTACAAGACTTGGTAAATTTTGATGCAATTTTTATCTTGTTATTAGCATATCAAGGTAATAATATTTTAGTATCACAAGTGTTTCTGTATAAAGAAGCTTTCAACATGGAACTGGTTATCTCGGTGTTTCTTCCTTTTTCAGCTTTCTCGTCTTTTTTTTTTAAACTATTTTTTTAGTCAATAGTATATTATTGCTTTGCCTCTCCTATATCATATAGCTATGTTCTTGAAGCTAATCCTTATTGGGCAAGCTTTTTGCGTTGCTATGGATATAGCTATTCAGGGTCTTTACCTACTCCTTATACATTTTTTAAATTCATAATGTGCCTATTTAACCATCTAATAAGGAATTTCAAAACCAGAAATACAATAGAACACAAAATTGGACAATTTCCCTTTGGTTAGGTGTTTATTGAACTAGAATTTGATGTTAGTTTCATCAAATAATTGGTGATGCCTATGTGAATCAGAAAAAAAGTGTTAATTCATTTTACTCCCAATTGCAGAAGAAGGCTTGGTCTCCTCCACTCTCCAAAGCACACCAATATTATTCAAGTACTTGGTCAAGATTGTCATTTTCTTATTATTGATGGGTGTTATTGCAAGTGAAAATGGTACAAACTTGTGAAAAACTAATGTAGCGCCCTTGGTGATTCATAAGAAAAATAAAACTAAAAAGAAGTGCCATTAAACTCAAAAAACCCCAATCCATCATTTGAATTTTGAATGTCCTTTAAAAACTGTCTTTTTCATGTCGTATTAATTTTGATGTCGTTTTGTAGAATATTGTCCTTTTATTTGTAGTCATTTCTATGTCGTTTATTGATTTTTTTTCGCTGTGTATTATTGATAATTGTCGTTTTTGCTTTCATGCCCATTTTTCATCCTTGTCGTTTTTTCCGTTTATGTCGTTTGCGGATCATTGTCGTTTTTGTTATGATGTTGTATTTATGGATTATTGTCGTTTCTATTCTATTTTTTTCTGGGTTGTCGTTTTTATATTTCTCTTGTGCTACTGGAACATTGAATTTTTTATGTCGTTTGTACAGATACATGTCGTTTTATCTAGGATGTCGTTTATTGATGTATTGTTTTTATGTCGTTTTTTGGATATTTGTCGTCTGTATGTTGTTTTATTTATTTATTTTTGCTGAGTGTATTATTGATAACTGTCGCTTTTGCTTTCATGCCGATTTTTTTGTCATTGTCGTTTTTACGGATCATTGTTGTTTTTGCTATGATGTCATATTATGGATTATTGTCGTTTCCTTTCTGACGTTTTTGTTTTTGTTTTTCTGGGTTTGTCCTTTTTATTTTTCTCGTGTTACCCAATCATTGAATTTTTATGTCGTTTATTGATTTCTTGTTTTATGTCTTTTTTTTTATATATATATATTATATATTTGTCATTTTTATGCCTTTTTTTATATTTTTCTTTTTCTGTCTTTTTTTAATTTTATTATTGATTTTTGTTTTAATGTTGTTTTTTCTGGTTCATTGTCGTTTTATATGGATGCTATATATCATATTTATCTCGTGTCATTCTTTTCGTGGTTTCTCTCTCTCTCAACAATACATTGTCCTAAATCCTATAGCTATATTCTCGAAGCTAATTCTTATTGGGGAAGATTCCTTTTTTCGTTGTAATCATAGAGCTTTTGAGTGGTCTTTTTAACCCACTCCCTTTAAATTTTATAATTAATGTGCCTACTTAGCCATCATCAAAGGTGAGTGATAAAATAAAAAAGAAACTAATTGGCAAATGGCCCATTTCCCATTGGTTATTAATTTGGACCAGAATTTGGCGTAGACGCAAATACAATTAACAAGGCTAGGCTTGTGTCGTGTGTGAATGAGAATGAATTTTTTACTGAATTAATGAATTTTTTTTACTGAATTCAATTTTCTCTCAATTGCACAAGAAGACTTGCTCTCTAATGCTAACTAATATTTAAGTAGTTTATCAAGTGTGTCGTTGATATGTAATTGATAGTGTGATATATTTATTATGATATATATAAATGCAAATACAAAGTCAGCATCTATTGCTTTCCGATATATATGATACTCTACCTCTAGATTTTTCGAAATTTCATAAGAAAACAGAAAGAAAAACTTCTAGATTAATGCTTTCAATTCCAATAAAATACTAAACCAATATCGTAAGACCATGAACAAGACAAAAAAAAAAGGTTTAAATAATTGCATAAATTACTTTCATGTTTTAATTTCAGAAAAATAAATGCTATAAAAATAATTGATATGGATTTCTTGTATATACTATCATACAAAATAAGAGTCTCTGATGATATATGTTAGTTGAAGAAGACATGACAAGTATTTCAGTGCTAGCAATGGCATAGAAAGTGCTTCACCATATTTTAAAGTCTTGACAAGACATATTTACAAAAATAGAAACACAGTAAATATA
Organism: Boehmeria nivea var. tenacissima; assembly: GCA_018132145.1. Lineage (NCBI taxonomy): Eukaryota > Viridiplantae > Streptophyta > Magnoliopsida > Rosales > Urticaceae > Boehmeria > Boehmeria nivea. Next base: position 21,194,179 of record CM030874.1, on the reverse strand, counting down.
AATATTTAAAGAAAATTTTTTTCTACATCAAATATTCTTAAATTCAAATGAGTACGCCAAATGAGAGTAGCTTTGTTTCATTAAGCACTTACATCATGCTTTAACCTAATTCTTTTCCCCCAAAAAATATTCACTAACTTTTCCCCGCAGGCGAATGGAAAGTTCTCTTGATGCTAATAAACAATGAAAATCGTAGCCTTCGTTGGCAAAATCAAGTCGTATAATATACAATTTTTTTTTTTTTTTTGGCTTGAAGTCCTATAATATATGTGACTAAGAAGGTGAGACTGCTAATAAATAAACTTGAATCAACAAGACGAATCAAAAGTCTTCGTGAATTATCACTCCAGCCTGCTCTATTTATTTAAATATTTCTATTATATTAGTTCTATCAGTAATAATATTGAATGAAGCCATTAGACGTATTAATTAAAAATTAATGTAAATCATAATTGGTTGAGAAAAGTAGACGCATTCTTTTTAATGAGAACCGGGGCATATTTATGTGGTGATCTATAAGCATTGTGTGTTTTTCAAGATCGTTTCAAGTTTTCCTATTTGGTTTATTGTAGAGGTTAGAACCTCGCTGCATAATTTTCTTGCAAGTAGTGATTTTCGGCTCAATTATGTGGAAGGTGCCACTTGGAGATTATTTTTTAAAATTTTTTATCTTATGTATGTTTTGTTGTTGTTGTTTTTGTTTTTTTGTTTTTTTTTTTTATCCTTGTTGAAAACTAGATTTGCATTTAAACTTTATGCATTTTGATTTCATTTTAATAAATTGATAACCGCCCTAGAGGAGTTTTTGGAGAAGTATGGATGAACCTAGTAAGTTTTTGGAAATTCAGGCGTGCGCCAACCAAGGGGCGAGTGGAGGTAATTGTCCACACTCAAATATTTGATTGGCGAGTGGAGGTAATTGTCCACACTCAAATTTTTGAAAATCAAATTTTGTATTGTAATTTTTTTAAAAATTATAAGTATTCTCTAATAAAATATTAAAAATTCAAAATATGCCCCCACTCAAAATTTTGAAAACTAAATTTTATACCATAAATTTTTAAAAGATTATGAGTTTGCCTCCAAAAAATTAATTTTTTTTAAAATTTGTTTAAGAAATGAATGAATTTATAGACATGCCCCCACTAATTAAAATTTTCTTATTCGAATGTATCTGTCAGGTAACTGTTTTGGAATGCGTTCCCATTAAAGTTTTTCTTTATTTAAAAAAAGGAAAAAAAAAAAAGAAACGTACCATTTTTAATGCATTGCTAATAAACTTTAGTTGCAAATTTCTGAGTTAGAGGAGATATGGATAAGAAATGATTAGATTTACTTTTTTTTCTTTCTTTTTAAAAAATAATAGTAAGAGGGTGGGCCGAGGCCTAAATTAGTTTTTATTTTTTCACCTACTTCTCTAGGAATCGAACAAAAAAACGTGCAGCTGTAAATATTAACTACTTAACGGCTGAACTATGCCCCAAACATAGGCAACTTGTTCCTACATATATATGTATTATTTAAAACACGTCTATCACTTTTTGGTATCCATATACGACTTTTTTTTTAATGATTGTTATCTATGATTTGACAAACGATAAAATGTTATTAATTTACAAGTTTTTATACACGCGCGGACATGTGTAAAATAATATAATCGACAAAAAATATAACACGACGAAAAAAATAATAAAGTATATTTTTTTAAAAAGTTGATATTTTTTTTATTCTGAATAATTAAGGGGTTAAATTTATCATTTAATATGAATACAATGACTTTTTTAAGATTTTTCAAACTTAAAATATAAAAATAAGTGTTTTTTAGGCATTTAACTAAACTTTTGGGTAATTTTTTAGGATTTAGCCTTAAAATGTCGAAATTAAGGATTTAGCCATAACAAGTAACATGTTATGTTACATGTTACATATATACGTGTAAAAGTATAACATTACATGTAATGTTACATGTGTTACATTTTATGCTACATGTAACGTTACATGTAATGTTACATTTTTTACACGTATAAAATGTTACATATTATGGCTAAATCCTTAATTTCGTGCAGCTATGGCTAAATCTCTCAAACTTTACCTTTAAAATAGCTAATTATTTAACTGGCCTTAAAAATAAAAGCTTAGAACAAATAAATTTGCACTCGTGCCCCCCTCAATTTCAAGTGTTTGGCAACTTACCCCCTATCTTTTAATTTTGGCAAATTGCACCTTGACTTCGAAAATATTCGTAAATCACTACACATTGATAACTTCCGTCAAAATTTTGGACGGAATTTGCTATGTGCATATCACATGGCCTATTACGAAGGACATTTAGGTTATTTTACTCTTCTTTCTTCCTATCTTACCTTCATTTATTTTTCTTCTTCTTTTAAACAAAAGTTCACAAATTTGCACACAACTTCCGGCGACCCACCTCACCGGGAGCTCTGGTCCGTAAAACCTCTTCACCTTCTCTGATCTGCTTCCTCTCGCCGCCATTGTCGCTACTCTCTCTCTCTCTCTCTCTCTCTCTTTGCAGCGAATTCAGACTCAGAGAACGAAAAAGAAGAGAACTTTACCGCACTCCTCAAGCTGTTCTTTGGTCTCGACGCCCTCGTCTCCATCACCACCGCCAATTCCCCTGCCACTCTCACCCATTCACACAACCTCCCCTCGACTCTGTCACAGGTTCCGCTTCGGAGAAGCGAAAGCAAGGCCGTCCGAGAAAGAATCCGCTTTTGGTTGTATATGAAATATTAGAACAAATATTTAGATCTCTTATTTTGAGTCTAAAAGCCAGAAAACCACAGGGAAGTTGAATTATTTCTAATGGTCATATGCCAAAATGTACCAAAAAAATGTCTATTCGAGAAAGAAAGAAAAAACGTGTCTTTGAGAAAGAAAGAAATAAATAAATAAAGAAGGGTTTTGATTTTATTTTATTTTTTCTTATTAGGTGTGCTCAAAATGGCATATTTTTATAACCGGAGCAAAAAAAAAAAAATGAACACAATAAGATGATGAAGAAGAAGAGAAGTGTTGTGGAAGAAATGAAAAAGAAAGAAGAAAACACACCTAACGTATTTGATGTGTGTTTGGGTCTGAAAGAAACAGTTAAAAGACTTGAAAAGGATTAATGGAATTTGAGAGAGAGAGAGAGATGACTTTTGGCAGTAAAAAGGAAGTATAGATGGTGATGACGGATGGGTGTGGATGGTGGATTGTTGGTATCAAATATCAGTAATCAAACTTAATTTTGCAGCATTATTTATAAAGGAAGAACTAATAATAATAATCTAACTGATTTTTTTTTCTGGTTAAATCAGATTTAATGAGTCAAAGTTAGTGTGAGTCATGTTTGTCATTAGTATCAATATATTGTGATTATCAGCATTCGACTTAACAGCTTTGAATTTTGATTATATGAAGAGAATAAGAAGAGAAGAAGAAAGAAGATGAAGAAGAGAAGAATAGAAGAAGAAAGAAGAGAGAGAATAAATTGTAACTTGACTCAAATGCCTTTAAAAATGAATCATGTGAGTTCCACGTGTCAAATTCCGTTCAAATTTTTTACGAAAGTTATTAATTTGTAGTGATTTCTCAAAATTTTCGAAATCAGGGTGCAAACTGCCAAAAATAAAAGATTAAAGGGTAAAATGCCATACCTCGCAAAGTTTAGGGGCACCAGTGCAAAATACTCAAAAAGTAAACAATGCAAGGTTCACTTCCATAACTACGTACTTCAAACTAATTGATAAAATATTTCTACTATTTTTATGCTTAAAAAGTACTAACAGAATTTATTATAACATTTGATCAAAGAATGGTACAAATTAATGACCATTCTATTTATTACAGCAACAGAGAACATGTTATAAAGCGAAGGACAATAGGAAATTGATCATGAGTTCATGGCACGTGTTTTAGGGGTACGAAGTTTGTCTAGTTGTTGTCAGGCCAGGGCTGCTTCTGAAGAAACTCAACGATGTTCTTGTCCAGTTTGAAGGCCCTGCTGAGGATATCAGCGTTGATCGGAGGCGTTGCTCCAAACACCGCGTTCGCGATGGTGATTCTTCCCGCGTTTTGGCTGTTGAAGGCAGCAAACGCCAACGCCGGGGTGTGTCCAAGGTTGAGCTGGAAGTGGATCAGACCGACTGGGAAAACGAACACATCTCCCGGGTTCAGAACCTTTGTGAAGAGGCGGTTTGATCCGTCTTCTTGGTTGGACGTAACGAAACCAGCCAAGAGCTGTCCCTCGACGACAACAAAGATTTCAGAGCCGCGGGGGTGAAAGTGAGGAGGGTTTTGGCCGTAGGGCGCGTAGTCGATGCGAACCAGTTGTAAGCCGAGAGTGTTCAGCCCTGGGATTCTGTCAACATACACGGCGGTCACATTGGAGCCGTCTTTGTTATCAGTGTTTCCGGGCTTGTTGAAGCCGGAAAAGAAGAAATCGTCAGCTTTGGCAAGCTTTGGATCCTTGCAGAATCTCCCATTGACGAACACTGCTCAAGCGAAAAGAAAAAAAAAATCCAATAGTACCAAAAGAACTATGTATGATCAGCATACAAAATACTTGTTATATTTTTAATTTAACTAGTGCAATTAAAAAAAAAATATTGTACTTACAAGCATTGTCAGTGTCATTTGTTGCTACACAGAAGTCCTGAAGAGGGCTTGGGTCATAAGCAGAGGCAATGGAAACTGCCAAAGCCAAGACAAAAAGTGTGAGAAGGAAATGAACACCTTTCATGATTGAGATTTTTAGAGTACTACAGATCTTATAATTCTATAGTATTAGTATGACTGGATGAGTGAGTGATGAGAAACGTTGCATTAAAACACATCTATTTATAGTTGGGGGTGTTTTGTTCTGGTCTATGTTTACTTCACAAATTAGATTAAACAAAGTGCCAGTTTGACATTGTTGTGCTTATAAAATAAGTGCTGCAAACTGTACTGGAGAAAAAAGTTGCTGTAGTTATAAGCAGACGAGGTGTTTGGTAAATTGTATTTTTAAAATTGATATTACTAGCAGAAGTAGTATTTGAGTGTTTGGTATACTAATTATTATAATAAACACATATACAATTATAATATATATATATATATATAATTAAATATTCATATATTTTTTGGGTTACATTATTATAATATATATGTATATAATTCACACACACATATATATAATATATCATACTTCCCTATTATTATCTACCACTGTCATTTAAAAAAAGTTAAATATATATATACACATATATATAAGTACACATGTTTGTTTTAAAGGAATTTTAAGAAAATAGCCACTGTTTACAAATTGATTTTAAAAAATAGCCATAGTTTCAAAAAATTTAAAAACTAGCCATGTAAGAAATTTCTTACAAAATTTTTGCCTGGTGTCAGAAATTTCTTACAGTTTTATTTATGTATATTTTTGTTATTGTCAGAAATTTCTTACAGTTTTATGGCTAGTTTTTAAATTTTTTGAAACTATGGCTATTTTTTAAAAACACACAATCTAAAATGACTATTTACCTAACTGACCCTTGTTTTTATTACTTTTTGATGCTTACATATTTTTGCAGGCTATTTTAGTAATTATATAACCTAGAAGCATAATTAGTTATTTAAAAACAACTCATTCCTACTTCTTAGATTTTATACAAATTGCACTACGTAGAAGCAAAAATAGTTGCATGCTTCTTTAAGAAACAAGTTTACTAAATACTTCTATACGCTTTAGATTCTTCGATAATCCAAAAGCAGTTCCTAAAAGCAATGCCAAACTGGTCCAAAGACTTGGTTTGTTTTTTTTTTTTCCCCTCTCTCTCTAGTAAAGACTCGGTAAATTAACTTTGATCAACATGTATGTATATATATATATATATATATAGCCAATTGAAGATTTAGCCATTTTGCAATCTAAAGTTTAGAAATATAGCCCACGTTTTGAAATATTAGTAAAATAGCCATAAGTCAATCTCTAAAAATTTATGACCAAAGAAATAAAATTTATGACTAAATATTGTCTGCAACAAACAATAAAAATTGAATTAAAAAAAAACTAATGACTGCAATATCAAAATCCAGACACGAATGTATGGCTATTTTACTAATAAAAGCAAACACAGGCTAGATGTTTAAAACTAATGGATGGCTATTTCATATAGAAAACGTGTATATATATATATATATATATATATATATATATATATTAAGATATATTGGCCATACTTCAACTGCTCAGACGGATTAATTGTTTAATTCCATTATTTGCCTTCGAAGCTTTTAAATTGAACTGGTCATTTTATCAAGTATCTTAACAATGTTTCCCTTTCATTTTATATTGCTTATTGTTAATGGTTCTTGCTGTTTCATTCTAAACCTCAGATATAATTCTCAGTACTAACGGGGCCAAGAATTTGTTCCAGCGAGAGCATAACTGAAGTTAATTTTGTGAAAAATAAAACAAATAATAAAAAATCACAATATTTTAGACTTAAAAAGTTAACAGAATATCAAAGAAATATTGTTAAACTTTCATTAATTAACAGTAGGGGCATAGTTAACTTTTGCATTTTTATTGGGCGGAATTGAAAAAAAAAACTATTATAATTTTTATTTAATAATTTATATTTTGATTTGTGTGCTCTTTTGATTTTTACTCTATGTTTATATTGCAAAAAATAAAATTAAAAGTGCAACACAAATGAGATATAAATTATTAATGTGTCAAAATTAAAACAAGTAGTCTTCATCAAAATCTCAGGAAAAGTTTTAAACTTTAAATGCTTAAAGAGAAAATTCTTAAAAAATCTATAAGTTTTATCGAAATTATAGTTTTATCCTTGTATTTTTTGAAATTCATAATCAATCATTTAGTTGTTAAAATTGGTATAAAAATATTATTTGATTCGAATTTGGCCAACATTAACATCTAAAAAGACACTATTACCCTTCATCAAAATAACATATTACATTCTAGCCTTTTTTCTATATTTTAATTTATACTTTCAGAAAAACACAAGTTAAGAATAAAAATAAAAAAAATTCTATGCATAAATCCCCAAACTCATCAATAATCCCTCAACCTTCGCATCCACCCCTCCGCCCCTCAGTCCTTCCACCTCCACCTCAGCCCCTCCGCCTCTCCACCTCAGCCACCGCACCGGTTCCTTCGTCTCCGCTCGTACGCCGCTGCACCGATTCCTTCGTCTCCGCCCGCACCGGCTCCTTCGTCTCTGCCCGAACGCCGCTACACCAGTTCCTTCATCTCGAGCCTTGCGGGCGTCTTGCCTCAACCATACCCTCACCGGCGCCACGACAGATCCACGAACCTCACTCCTCTGCTACGCCTAAATTGCAACCCACACCCTCGACGTCGTCGTCTTGCACCCACACCGCTGCACGCGGAACCTTGATTGTCAACGGCATCATCGAGATCCTCTCCTTTGTCCACCTCCTTCCACTCCACTTTTAGAGCTTAAGAATTTGGGTCCAATTTTGTGTGGTTCTATATTTGTTGTTGTTTCAACTTTCAGTATTATATACTGATTATGGTTAATGATTTTGTTTGTTGTTGTTTCAACTGTCAGTATTATATATATACTGATTATGGTTAATGATTTTGTTTGCTGTTGTATACTGATTTTGGTTAATGTTTTCCTTATCAGTCCACTTTCCTTTTTTGTGTATTGATTTTGTCATATGAATCTAGTGTGTTTTTTTTTTTTCAAAATCAGAATTGGAAGTTCAAGAAAGTGTTGAAAACGTCGAGGGGGGACAACTACCCATGGTCGCCCCGCGCCGTTGCCTTTATCAAAGTTCTAGAAAGTGTTGAGTTGGAATTGCGTGCCTTTATACAGGAATTCAAATCTTCTGTTTCTTTTTTCTTTATCTCCTCTTTGTTCTTCCAATAAAATTTTGACACGTAAGTAAAAGTAGTTATTATAATATAAATTTATACAAAATAATTGAGAAATTTAAGTATTTTTTGCTTATTTATCAAAATTTTATTTGAGGGACAGAAAAAGAGATAGATAAAGAGGATAGAAGATGTGGACTTTTACATAGGGCTTTCTTACTCATGCATGTATTATTAGAGTACTATATTGTCAAATTAGACAAAGGATTCATATCCCATTTTTCTATCCTTCAATTTATTTTTTAAGGTAATATATAAGTTTAGTGAGACGTCAAATTCCTTCCAGAATTCGGTGGTTAATTTTTTCTCTTTTGCTTGGTTCATTTTTTATATAATTGGAGATGGTGAACTGTCAATGTCAGAAGTTTATATATGTGTGAATAAAAAGAATATTTTACCACGATTTTTATTTTCTTTTCAAATGTTAAGAGGAAGACTTGATCTCCGACATGATATTCCTTTAAAAAAAATTTCTCCTAGTGATATCGAGCTAACGGAATTCATTTTGATTACTACTTCATCAATCAAGGCTAATCTTGTTAATGGAAATTGTTCAAATGTATGAGAATTTCATGTTTTCTTAATGCTATTCATTTAGGGCCGGGAAAATAAGGTTAAGGAATAAAAAAAAAGTAAGCAATACTATAATAAAACCATTATTTATGTTCATTAGGAAATACAGTGAATACTGTTGACTTAACAACTACGGTATTAAAAATACTTTTTCTTAAATAGTATTATTCTTAATTGATCAAATATATAAAACCTTTACTCTTGATTATTTATGGGCATATTGCTCGTGAAATCCAAATACATTAGACGTACGTCCTTGCTACTGTGCCATTAGCCTTTTTGAGTTTGGATTTAGTAAATGGAAATTTCGAGGTGCAGTGCAGGGCTTGTATTATTGAAACTACTAAGAAAATATGGAATGAGGAAATTGCAAAAGAAGAACATTTTAAGTGTCACTTAATAATTTATACTTTAAGTGGACAATTATAACCGTTTCTTTTTTCTTTTTTAATTTTATTTTATTTTGAAAATTTTCTAAAAACTACATTTTATGATAATACGAGTAAACAATAGTTGTTATGGTTGGCAATCGTTTTTGTTTTGTTTTTGTTTTTTTTGATATCATAAATTTTAGGAGGAAACAAACAAAACAAATCACTTAAAAAAGATTATATATAGCTTTTTTTGTTAAAGTCACGCGAGAAATTTTTTTCGTTAAATTTTCGACATTTGTAATTTTTAGTAGAATGCCAAAAGATTCGAAATTAAAGCGCAAAATGCCTCAAATTAAAGGTAAAGAGGCAAGTTGTCACACCTTTTGTAATTCAGCGAACATCAGTGCAAAAAAACTCTTAATTCTTTACAACTATATGTTTTCCGTTATTTTTGTTTACTTTGGTTTCACTATGCCAAAAAATGAAACCAATATAGGAAGTGTTAGAAATGGCGCGCAGAGAAAGTGCTACACCAGATATAGTTTGGATGGAGACACATAATTGCCATACCAAAAAGTAAGACGTGAAATTACATTGATACCCTTTAGTTTTTGACAAAATCAAACTATATTTTTTTAAGTAAATAATTTCCACGTCAACGCTCTACATAGTTGTAACTAAAAAATTTAGTAAAAGAAGACGAGATCTAATAAAATTAAAAATCGATGAGTTTGGAAAAAGCTCAAGCTAGAGTGCATGGTTTAATACGGATAGTGGGTTTTGCCACAATAATATGTTTGCATGGAAAACAGATAAAGAAACTTTATGGTTTTGTTTCATATAATTAATTGTAAAACAAACGCAAGGAAATATATATTAGTACTGACAAACAACATAGCTAAGTAAAATGTTCTTAGTAATAGAACAATTGTTCTTTTTTATAAGATGAAATGATAATATTAATATGGTCCAAAGATGACCATAATATTTATGATGATAAAAAGACAACTATGAAAGGAAACAACAGTAGGACAATGATCATTTCATGGTGTTTTGCCGGTAGTTTGTCTAGTTGTTGTTATACCAGAACTTCTTCTGAAGAAGCTCAACGATGTTCTTGTCCAGTTGGAAGGCCCTGCTGAGGATATCAGCGTTGATCGGAGGCGTTGCCCCGAACACGGCGTTCGCAATGGTGATAACTCCCGGGTTTTGGCTGCTGAGGCCGGCAAAGGCAACAGCCGGGGTGTGTCCAAGGTTGAACTGGAAGTGGATCAGACCGATCGGGAAAACAAACACATCTCCCGGGTTCAGAACCTTCGTGAAGAGGCGGTTCGATCCGTCTGCTTGGTTGGACGTCACGAAACCGACCAAGAGCTGTCCCTGGAAGACGACGAGGATTTCAGAGCCGCGGGGGTGAGTGTGAGGAGGGTTTTGGCCGTAAGGTGCGTAGTCGATGCGAACCAATTGTATGCCGAGAGTGTTGAGTCCTGGGAGTTTGTCGACGGTGACTGCGGTCACTTTGGAGCCAACATTGTTGTCAGTGTCTCCGGCAACGTTGAGGCCAGAAGTGAAGAAATCCTCAGCCTTGGCAAGCATTGGGTCCTTGCAGAATCTCCCATTAACGAACACTGCTCAAAAGGGGAAAAAAATCATTAAGTACTTGCCAAAGAACTATGTCCACAAACAAAAGACTTGTTATTTTAAAAGTGCAATTTAAAATAAATAAAAAAAATAAATAAAAAAAAAACCAAACCACACTATGAACTTACAAGCATTTTTAGTGTCATTTGTTGCAACACAGAAGTCCTGAAGAGGGCTTGGGTCATAGGCAGAGGCAATGGAAACTGCCAAAGCCAGGACAGAAAGTGTGAGAATGAAATGAACACCTTTCATGATTGGTATATACTTTAGATTAGTACTATAGCTCTTATAGTAAGTTCTATTGTATATGTCGGTTTGATATTTGAGGGATGAGAAATGTTGCATTAGAACACATCTATTTATAGTGAAGGTACGTTTGAGCTGGTCTATGTTTACTTCAAAAAATAGATTAAAGAAAAACATGGTTTGTAACTTTCTCTAGCAAAGACTCGGTAAAGTTTGATGCATTGTTTATCTGGTTAATATATTGACCATACTTCAACTGCTCAGATGGATTAGTTATTTTATTTCCACAAGTATTGCCTACTCCAGAAAACTTCAATTTGAACTGGTCATTTTATTGAGTATTAATTGAACAGTGTTTGCCTTTTCTTTTCTACCTTTATTTTGTGTCATTTATAATATTACTTTTTTTTTTTTTTATGGTAGTCCTGGTTTTCTTTCCATGCAATTTCAAATAATTGTTGGTACTGTCTTATCAGAGTTCTATGAAGTGTCTCAGATAAGAGTACTTATCAAATGACAGCATGCTATCAAAACACTATTTTTTTTGTCATGCAACATTAATTATATCTGTTTCTTGACACGTGTATATATTGCAGTGATAAAATATAATAAACAATAGAGATTATTAAGTAATAAATAATCATTTTTTAATGATATTTAAAAAAATAGTTACTATTTTTATAAATTAAAAAAATGGTAATTACAAAATTACATGATGTCATAATTTTATCTTTATATCCTTATAATTTTTTATGAGCTCATGGTTCTTAATTTTTTGAAATGTGGATCGTTTTATTGAAATATAAGCCAAAAATAAGTAAATACCAAAAAGATATCCTAAAATAATATTCCTATTTGATGCTCTTTCTTCAATCCATTTATTTATTTTTCATTATTTTAAAGCTAATATATATATATATATATATATATATATGACTAGTTAGAAGTCAAAGCCTACCAGAACTGATTTGGTTACATTTTTTACTATTGTTAGGTTATTATTGTTAATGTTAAGGCTAATATGAATAAGAATAACGTTTTGGCAGGATTTTCAAATATCCGAGGAAGACTTGGTCTATGTCGACGTGAACAAATATTATCTCCCTCTCGCTCTCTCTGAGAGAGCAATATTCAAGTATGTAGTGCTTCATCAAGGTTATTAATTATAGTACAACGGAGTATCATAGTTTGTTCGAATGTATGAAAAATCCATTCTTAATCAACTTATAAAATTGAACTTCATTAAAAGGTCGATCAATGAAGAATTTCCTGTTACCATTCTTCTGGAATTATTATAATTCATAATACAGGGATCTAACGTTTACTAATTAACGACTATGTGTTTAGAAATAAATACATATTCTTAAGTACTATTGTTTTTTATCATCATATAAAACTCTTGATTTATGTAACATATGTGATGTTTGTGAACTCCAATTACATAATATCACCCTTCTATCATTTGTTTGTGATTGTCACTTTGCATGTCAATGAAAATTTATAGCTGGATTAAATATTTACTGCGAAGAGGAATGTGGAAAAGTACATAAACAAAATAATGGGCTAGGCTAATTAAAAAATATTCATCAAGCTGGAAATATAATTATGACGGATTTTCATAATTAAATGATCAATAGTCTTGAATTACATTTGTATTTCTGAACTATTGGAAAATATTGCATAAAACCTTAGGTATACATATATATTTTGTAGAGTCAAAAATGGCATAGAATTGTCAAACACAAAGTCTGGACGCGGAAGCAACATTATAATAGTGAAAAATCAACGGTGAAATTACACTGATACCCTTTAGTTTACAAGTCTCGCCTAAGGCCCCAGAAACTATTGAGCCGGCCTTGCCTTAGGTATACATATATCTTTTGCAGAGTCAACACAAAATCTGGTCGCCACGGAAGCATCATTATAATAGTGAAAAATCAAGGGTGAAATTACACTGATACCCTTTAGTTTTGTCAAGATCAAACGAACAATACTTCTTTCGTTAATGTAGATCAACTCAACGCTCAAACTGAAATTTTCTTAAATTGAGACGCCATGATAAGTTTGGAATAAGGATAGTACTTGCTTTGTCACACATATGACATATGTATATACATATATATTTGCATGGAAAACAGGATAATGAAACTCTAGGTGTAATATTCATTGAATTGTAAACAAACGTAAATATAACTACGTAAACACATATTTTATTTTAACATTCCATGGAATGAATGGTTACATACACGACCATGGAATGAATGGTTACAATAACAGAGAACATAAAATATGGAAAACAATGATACGATGTTGATCGGTTCATGGTGTTTTGCCCGGTAGTTCGTCTAGTTGTTGTCATACCAGAACTTCTTCTGAAGAAGCTCAACCATGTTCTTGTCTAGTTGGAAGGCCCTGCTGAGGATATCAGCGTTGATCGGAGGCGTTGAACCGAACACAGCGTTGGCGATGGTGATCACTCCCGGGTTTTGGCTGCTGAGGCTGGCAAAGGCAACAGCCGGGGTGTGTCCAAGGTTGAACTGGAAGTGGATCAGACCGATGGGGAAAACGAACACATCTCCCGGGTTCAGAACCTTTGTGAAGAGGCGGTTCGATCCGTCTGCTTGGTTGGACGTCACGAAACCGAATAAGGGCTGTCCCTGGAAGACGACGAGGATTTCAGAGCCGCGGGGGTGAGTGTGAGGAGGGTTTTGGCCGTAGGGCGCGTAGTCGATGCGAACCAATTGTATTCCGAGAGTGTTAAGGCCTGGGATTCTGTCAACATTCACCGGAGTCACTTTGGAACCGACATCGTTGTTAGTGTCTGCGGCAACGTTGAGGCCAGAAGTGAAGAAATCCTCAGCCTTGGCAAGCTTTGGGTCCTTGCAGAACTTTCCATTCACGAACACTGCTCAAAATAAAGGGGAAAAAAATAAAAATCCTTAGCACTTACCGAAGCATTATTTCCACGTATAAAGGACTTGTTATTTTAAAAGAGTGAAATATTTAAAAATGAAAAATTGCAAACTTACAAGCATTTTTAGGGTCGTTTGTTGCTACACAGAAGTTCTGAAGAGGGCTTGGGTCATAGGCAGAGGCAATATTGGAAACTGCCAAATCCAAGACAGAAAGTGTGAGAATGAAATGAACACCTTTCATGATTGATATATATCTTAGATCATATGTCGTTTTCTGTATCACTTTATTTTGATGTCGTTTATGGATCATTGTTCATTCTATTTAGATGTTCTTCTTGATTTTGATATCGTTTTTTTTTTTGTTTTGAAGTCTTTTTTATATTCTTTTTTTTTTGTCGTTTTATTTTGTTGTCGTTTTTATTCTTTATCGTATTTTTTTTTTACATCATTTGATTTTATAAGTAGTTCTTCCTAATTGATGTCGTTTTATGGAGTGTTGTCGACTTGTCGTTTTTATTTTGATGTAGTTCTTGAATCTTTTGTTTTGTTTTGTTTTTTTTTTTATATGTTGTAGTCATTATTCCTTGTCGTTTTCATTTATATGTCGTTTTTCTGGGTTATTGTCGTTTTTTTCTTTGATGTCGTTTTCCTTGTCGTTTTCTTGTTTCCTTATCCGTCTTTGTATCATGATGTCGTTTTTAGTTTTATTGTCCCAACACATTTAGATATCATTTATGGAGTGCATAAAAGTACTCTTTCTTCCTTAGCAACCAAGCAATAGAAGTGAATATATATGTCTATTTTCCTCTTTGTTTAGGATTTCCCGACTCTTTTGTGTTAAGAAACGATCGTAAGCCTTGAATATTAACATTCAATATGGATAAAAGTAAGAAACAAACAAAATGTAAAAATTCAATCAGAGAAAGGTACAGAGATGACCACTCTGTTGATTTCAGCAATGTTGACAGAAAAAATGATGGGAAATATTGGAACAAATTTGAAGGCTAAAAGCAATTGACAATAATTTACTTCATGGTTGTTTCTTTCTTAGTTTGTCTAATTATTATCAACCTAGAACTGCTTTTGGAGATAGATAGTTGATGATGTTCTTGTCCACTTGGAATGCTCTGGCGAGGACATCTTGATTGATTGGAGGAGTTGATCCAAACACGGAATTTGCGACGGTGATCACTCCTGCGTTTTGGCTGCTGAGTCCGGCAAAGGCAACAGCCGGGGTGTGTCCATGGTTGAATTGGAAGTGAATCAGACCAATTGGGAACACAAACACTTCTCCCGGGCTGAGAACCTTCGTAAAGAGGCGGTTTCCGTCTTGGTTGGACGTCACGAAACCAACCAAGAGTTGCCCCTCAACGACGACAAGGATTTCAGAGCCGCGAGGGTGGATGTGAGGCGGTCACATTAGAGCCTTTGTTGTCGTTGTTTCCGGGCTTGTTGAGGCCGGAAAAGAAGAAATCCTCTGCCTTGGCAAGCTTTGGATCCTTGCAGAATTTCCCATTAACAAATACTGTTTGACCAAAGCAAAAAACAAACATTTGTAAGCCAGGGACAATGAACTAGCAATAGAGAGAGAGAGAAATTTAATGGACTATTAAAACAAAACAAAAAAAAAAGAAAAAAAAAAAGAAAGTGTGACTCACAAGCATTGTAAGGGTCATTTATAGATTATAGTGGGCATTGTCTGACCTGATCTGACTTCAAGAAGTGAATAAAAGACTTGATTTTTTTTTTTTTTGACCTTTTGGACATGGTGACTTGGTAAATCGTGATGCAAAGGTTATCTTGTTATCGACATTAAATAAGTACATTGACCAGGTTTGATGTCTGTATATATAATTTAAGTACTAATTCACTGGCTTGCTTGCAGAAGGAAAATTTCAAATGGAACTGGTCATATTATGTGTGCCTTTTCTAACTTTCATTTTTGTTCTTTCCACGAAAATCTACACTTATCGCCACGTCAAAGATTTTTGCTTTTAGCCATTTAATTATATGTTTTAAATATAATGCACAATATGACTGGGACTATGGCTCTTTCTGCAGATTTTTGCCGATTGTAGTTCACTAGTTCTCTGTTTTATGATTTAAGGCTTTTAATAAGCCCCTTTTTTTTTTAATTATCAATCTTTGCAAGGCAATTATATGCTTAGTATTTTTTTAAACAACATCAAACATTCAAACGCATATATATAATTAGGAAAGCCAAAATGAGAATTTTTCTATGATATTTATATTCCAACGTTGATATAATGTGAATGTCAATGAATTTTGGGTAAGGTAAAATATTTATTTGATTTTTTTTTAACTTTCCAAATTAAGATAGACTTGGTCCTTGCTTGTTCGGGTGAACTTAGCACATTCAGTTCTTACTTCAGGCTTGCTCAAGATCAAAGATATGATTGGTCAAAAGCAACCACTATTAATTACAACTTTTTTAATACCCTACCATAGAATTACCCAAATGATAAGAACTCCTCTGCTGTTGATTAAAAACCAAATTAAAAATAAATAAATAGATAAATATGGGATATAATATTGAAACAAAACTTTTAAGATTCTTAGTTTTGAAAACGTAAGGCTAACTTTTGGATCAAAAAGTAACAATTAACCCCCTGCCTTTTACGAACATACTGTTTCCATACACCTCCTCTGTTTGTGCACGCAAAATTGAAAGTCAAATCAATTTTCATTTGAATTTACATTTCCCACCCCCTGAATTTTTGAAAATTTATATTTTAACCCTATAATTTTTGGAGTAAAGTAGAGAAATACCCAAGTTTACACAATAATAAAAATAAATACTCAAACTTTTAAAGTAATTGAATAACAAGTAATTTCGTTAATTACTTGTACATATTTTTTGTAACTAAGTTAATTAACACCAGTTGCTACTATGTAAGTAATTGAATCACTTGAGTATGTTGTTAAATTTTTAAAAAATTGGGTATTAATTTTAATTAAGTGTTAAAAATTGGGTATTCACTATAATTTTTCTAATTTATTTTTATTCCCTACATGATGAAAAGTTTTCAAATTTTGTTGGTGATGTATGCATTCCACTTTGCATGTGGAAAATTTTGTTTGAACAGATATTACTTGACTTGGCATGCCAGTGTCAAAGGAAGTTGTAATCTGGTAGTAGATCATACTTCATAGTCCAGCAATATTAATGAGTGATTAACTTTTTTTAATCCGCGTAATATTCATCTTAAACTAATTTCGTGTATTGAACAAAACAACAAATGTGAAATACAAGTTTGATTTTATTCGATGTTTAAAAATCAATATCAAATCATAACGAAAAACATTATTGAAAAGAAGTTAGCTATACTATTGAAACTAGATAGAGAGGTCCAATGATGACCATTCTATTTATTACATAACAAAAGATATTAGTGAAAAGAAAAAGAAGCTATAGAGCTATTTTGGCAGTCCTTCTAGTTGTTATCAACCCAGTTTTGCTTCTGGAGATAGTTGATGATGTTCTTGTCCACTTGGAAGGCCCTGGCGAGGACATCTGGATTGATCGGAGGAGTCGACCCAAACACCGACTTTGCGATGGTGATCACTCCCGCGTTTTGGCTGCTGAGTGCCGCAAAGGCAACCGCGGGAGTGTGTCCCATGTTGAACTGGAAGTGGATAAGACCGATCGGGAATACAAACACATCTCCCTTGTTTAGGACCTTTGTAAAGAGGCGGTTTCCGTCTTGGTTGGACGATACAAATCCAACCAAGAGTTGTCCCTCTACAACGACAAGGATTTCAGAGCCGCGGGGGTGAGTGTGAGGCGAATTTTGGCCGTATGGTGCATAGTCGATGCGAACCAATGAAATCCCAAGAGTGTTGAGTCCTGGAATTTTGTCGACATTGACGGTAGTCACATTGGATCCGACTTGGTTATTCGTATCTCCAGCAATGTTGAGCCCATAAGTGAAGAAATCCTCTGCCTTAGCAAGCTTTGGATCCTTGCAGAACTTTCCATTCACAAACACTGCTCAGGCGAAACCGAAACAATTAATACTTTGTTAATAAATAACACCTTACAGTACTGAACACACATAAAAATTGGTTTGGAAAAAAATGATAGCTAGAAACAGAAAGTATACACTTACAAGCTTTCTTGGGGTCGTCGACTGCGACGCAGAAGTCCTGAAGAGGGCTTGGGTCATAAGCAGAGGCAATGGAAGTTGCCAGAGTTAAGGCAGCTAGAGAAAGAAGGAAATGAACACCTTTCATGGTTGTTAAGCTAGTTTGCTAATAGTAATTAAGATATCTATTTGATGTGTGTGTATAAGCTATATATTACTTTTGCTTGAGTGAAGTATGAGAAATTGTTGCACCAAGATATGTGTATTTATAGTTATCGATTCATGGGAATCTCTGAACTAGTCTGTTAATGTTTCTACATGACGCTTTCAACAAGACTCGGTAAATTTTGATGCAATTATTATCTTGTTATTAGCATATCAAGGTATTGACCGTGCTTTGCAACTACTTCTGGAGGTAATAATATTTTAGTATCACAAGTTTTTCTGTACACGGAAACTTTCAACAAGGAAGTTTTTCAGCTTTCTCTTTTAGTCTATAGTATATTATTGCTTTGCCTCTCCTAAATCATATAGCTATGTTCTTGAAGCTAATCCGTATTGGGCAAGTTTTTTGCGTAGCTATGGATATAGCTATTAAGTGGTCTTTACCCACTCCTTCTACATTTTTCTAAATTCATAATGTGCCTATAGCCTATTTTACCATCTAATAGGGAATTTCAAAATTGGACAATTTCCCCTGGGTTAGGTGTTTATTTAACTAGAATTTGATGTTAGCTTCATCAAATAATTGGTGATGCCAGTGTGAATCAGAAAAAAAAAAAAAAAGTGTTACTTAATTCATTTTACTCCCAATTGCAGAAGGAAGGCTCGGTCTCCACTACCCAAAGCACACCAATATTATTCAAGTACTTGGTCCAGACTGTCATTTTCTTGTAATTGATGGTGTTATTGCAAGTGAAAATGGTACAAACTTGTGAAAAACTAATTTAGCGCCCTTGGTGATTCATAAGAAAAATAAAACTAAAAAGAAGTGTCATAAAACTCAAAAACACCAATCCATCATTTAAATTTTGAATGTCCTTTCAAAACTGTCTTTTCATGTCGTTTTTCTATCATTGTCGTATTAGTTTTGATGTCGTTTTCTAGAATATTGTCTTTTTATTTGTAGTCATTTTCTATGTCGCTTATTGATTTTTTGCTGTGTATATTATTGATATTTATCGCTTTTGCTTTCATGCCGATTTTTTGCCATTCTCGTTTTCAAGTTTATGTCGTTTTTACGGATCATTGTCGTTTTTGTTATGATGTCGTATTTTTGGATTATTGTCGTTTCTTGTCTGATTTTTTTTCCTTCGGTTTGTCGTTTTCATTTTTCTCGTGTTACTGGATAATTGAATTTTTATGTCGTTTATATAGATACATGTCGTTTTATCTTGGATGTCGTTTATTGATTTATTGTTTTTATGTCGTTTTTTGGATATTTGTCATCTTTATGTCGTTTTTTGGATATTTGTCGTTTTCTGTCTTCTTTTAATTTTATTATTGATTTTTTTTAATGTTGTTTTTTCTGGTTCATTGTCGTTTTATTTGGATGATATATTTAATATTTATCTCGTATCATTCGTTTCGTGGTCCTAAATCCTATAGCTATATTCTTGAAGCTATTTCTTATTGGGGAAGATTAATTTTCTGGTTGTAATGTACATAGAGCTTTGGAGTGGTCTTTTTAACCTACTTCCTTTAAATTTTATAATTAATGTACTTAGCCATCATCAAAAGTGAGTGATAAAATTAAAAAAAAAAAAAAGAAACTAATTGGCAAATGGGCACTTTCCCATTGGTTAGGTGTTTATTTTGGACTAGAATTTGGTGTAGATGCAGATACAATTGACAAGGCTCGTGTCGTGTGTGAATGCGAAGAAATTTTTTACTGAAGTCAATATACTCTCAATTGCACAAGAAGACTTGCTCTCTAATGCTAACTAATATTCAAATAGTTTATTAAGTTTGTCATTGATATGCAATTGATGGTGTTATATATTTATTACGATATATTTAAAAGCAAATACAAAATCAACATCTATTGCATGCTATTCCTATAAGACTAATTTTACGTTTGCCTCCTGAACTTTGGGGTCGGTTTTATTATGCCTTCTAAATTTCAAAACGTTAGATCCATTCCCCTTCATCTTTGAAATATGCCCACTCCGTCAAATATTTAATGAAAAATGCCTTAAATTCGTATTTTTTGGTGCTTTGAGGTTAAAAAAATGTTAAAATTATTGTTTAATCTTTAAATTATTGTGACGTAGTTATATTTTAATAATTTTAATAATATTTATACACAAAATTTATAATTAAATTCCTATTTATATGCAAAAGATCAGATCTTAATTTTTTTAGGAGAGAAAAAATATGAATTAAATTATAAATTTTGTATATAAATATTGTTAAAATTATTAAAATATAACTACCCCGCATTATTTAAGGATAAAACAATAATTTTAGCCTTTTACCAACTTCAAAACTTCTTAAAATATGAATTTAAAGCATTTTTCGTTAAATATTTGACGGAAGGGGCAAAGTTCAGAGGGCAAAAGTAAAATTAGTCATTTCCTATATATGATACTCTATCTCTAGATTTTTCGAAATTTCATTTTAGTTTAAGAGAAAACAGAAAACAGAAAGAAAAACTTCTAGATCAATGCTTGCAATTCGAAAGAAATACCAACCCAATATAGTAAGACCATGGACATATGTTAGTTGAAGAAGAAATGACAAGTATTTCAGTGCCAGCAATGGCATAGAAAGTGCTTCACCATATATTTAAAGTCTTGACAAGACATATTTACAAAAATAGCAACACAGTAAACATAAAATATTCAAATTAAGAAAATTTTTTCTATATCAAATATTCTTAAATTCAAATGAGTACGACAAATAAGAGTAGTTTTGCTTCATTAAGCACTTACATCATGCTTTAACCTACTTTTTCCCCCCCAAACAATATTCACTAACTTTTCCCCGCAGGCGAATAGAAAGTTCTCTTAATGCTAATAAACAATGAAAATCGTAGCCTTCGTTGACAAAATCAAGTACTATAATATACTTTTTTTTTTTTTTTTGGGATTGAAGTCCTATAATATGTGTGATAAGAAGGTGAGACTGCTAATAAAGAAACTCGAATAACAAGACGAATCAAAAGTCTTCGTAAATTATCACTCCAGCCTTCTCTATTTATTTAAACATTTCTATTATATATATTAGTTCTATCAATAATTGAATGGAGTCATTAGACGTATTAATTAAAAATTAATGTAAATCATAATTGGTTGAGAAAAGAAGATGCATTCTTTTTAATGAGAACCGGGGCATTATTTATGTGGTGATCTATTGTGTGTTTTTCAAGATCGTTTCGAGTTTTCTTATTTGGTTTCCTGTAGAGGTTAGAGCTGCATAATTTCCTTGCAAGTTGTGAGTTTTAGAGAATTTTTTTTTAACTTTTATATTATTTATTCTCTTTTTTACTATCCTTGTTGGAAACTAGATTTGCATTTAAACATTATGTATTATTATTTCATTTTAATAAATTGATAACTGCCCTAGAGGAATTTTTGGAGAAGTATGGATGAACCTAGTAAGTCTTTGGAAATTGAGCGTGTGCCAACTATTTTGATATGCGTTCCTATTACAATTCTCTTTATTTAAAAAAAAAATAACGTAGACACATTCTTAATGCATTGTTAAAAATTAGTTGCAAATTTCTGAGTTTATCCTTGAAGAGATACGGTAAAAAATGATTCAATTCTTTGCTCGCCTCTTAACTTCATAGAAAAATAAAGATAAAAAAAAGATAGGGTTGGTTTGTTTTTTATTTTCAATTTATAATTCAAAGAGGATACTCGAATACCACAGTGCGCAACTTGGAAAACCCATTCCCGAAATCCAATATCGTACTCAAATCTTCCTTCTTCTAAAAGAGATCTCATCAACTTAATTGAATCAAATCAATATATATAACCAGAGGAAGTATTGTCAAACATAGACAAACTTTTTATTTTTTTAATTTTTAAAAAGGTAAAAAAGTAGGACGAGGTTTAAATTCATTTTTATTTTTCTATCTATCTTTTTAGGAATCGAAAAAAAAAATATACAACTGCAAACATTAAATATTTACCGCCTGAGTTGTGCCCCTACGTCAAATATAGACAAACTTTTTCCTGGACATATATGTATTATTTAAAATATGTCTATCACTTTTTGGTATCCATATATGACTTCTTTTTCTTTCTTTTATTAATGATTGTTATCTATGATTTGACAAACGATAAAATGTTATTAATTTATTAAAATATATGACTCAAGACGAACCAACACAACAATTATTATTATTTTTTTTAATGAATGGAACTAGATAGCTAGGAACCTATCTCAAACACAACTATTCTAATTTAATTCCACTATCAACAGCAAGAGACTGCTTTATTAAAAAAGTAAACAATGCAAGGTTCACTTACATAACTACGTACTTCAAACTAATTGATAAAATATTTCTACCATTTTTATGCTTAAAAAGTACTACTACAATTATGAGGATTGAGACAGTACCAATACGACATGAAATATTCATAATTCAGAATAGAGTAACAGAATTTATTATAAAATTCGATCAAAGAATGGCACAAAATGACCATTCTATTTATTACAGCTAGCAACAGAGAACATGTTATAAAGCGAAGAACAATAGGAAATTGATCATGAGTTCATGGCATGTGTTTTAGGGGTACGAAGTTTGTCTAGTTGTTGTCAACCCAGAACTGCTTCTGAAGAAACTCAACGATGTTCTTGTCCAGTTGGAAGGCTCTGCTGAGGATATCAGCGTTGATCGGAGGCGTTGCTCCGAACACCGCGTTCGCAATGGTTATAACTCCCGCGTTTTGGCTGCTGAGGCCGGCAAACGCCAACGCCGGGGTGTGTCCAAGGTTGAACTGGAAGTGGATCAGACCGATCGGGAAAACGAACACATCTCCCGGGTTCAGAACCTTTGTGAAGAGGCGGTTCGATCCGTCTGCTTGGTTGGACGTCACGAAACCAACCAAGAGCTGTCCCTCGACGACGACAAGGATTTCAGAGCCGCGGGGGTGAGTGTGAGGTGGGTTTTGGCCGTATGGTGCGTAGTCGATGCGAACCAATTGTATGCCGAGAGTGTTAAGGCCTGGGATTCTGTCAACGTTCACGGCGGTCACATTGGAGCCGACTTTGTTGTCAGTGTTTCCGGGCTTGTTGAGGCCGGAAAAGAAGAAGTCGTCAGCTTTGGCAAGCTTTGGATCCTTGCAGAATCTCCCATTGACGAACACTGCTCAAGCGAAAAGAAGAAAAAAATCACTTAGTACCAAAGAACCATATATAGTATCAACATACAGAAGACTTGTTATATTTTTAATTTAATTAGTGCAATTAAAAAAAAAATTGTACTTACAAACATTATTAGGGTCATTTGTTGCAACACAGAAGTCCTGAAGAGGGCTTGGGTCATAGGCAGAGGCAATGGAAACTGCCAAAGCCAAGACAGACAGTGTGAGAAGGAAATGAATAGCTTTCATGATTGAGATTTTTAAAGTACTATAGATCTTATAATTCTATAGTAAATGTAAGTATGAGAGAGTGATGAGAAACGTTGCATTAAAACACCTCTATTTATAGTTGGGGGTGTTTTGATCTGGTCTATGTTTACTTCACAAATTAGATTAAACAAAGACTTGGTTTGTTTTTTATTTTTCTCTAGTAAAGACTCGGTAAATTAACTTTGATAAACAGGTATATATATATATATATATTAAGAAATTGGCCATACTTCAACTGCTCAGGCGGATTAATTGTTTAATTTCCATTATTTGCCTACGAAACTTTTAAATTGAACTGGTCATTTTATCAAGTATCTTAACAATGTTTCCCTTTCATTTTATATTAATAGCTTATTGTTAATGGTTCTTGCTGTTTCTTTCTAAACCTCAGGTATAATTCTCAGTACTAACGGGGCCAAGAATTTGTTCCAGCGAGAGCCTAACCGAAGTTAATTTTGTGAAAAATAATAATAATAATAATAAAAAAATCATAACATATATAGTTTGAACTTAAAAAGAATATCAAAGAAATATTGTTAAACTTTCATTAATCAACAGTAGGTGCATAGTTAACTTTTGCATTTTTTTTGGGCGGAATTGAAAAAAAAAAAACACCATTATAAGTGCTACTTAATAATTCATGTTCTAAATTGTGTTCTTTTAATTTTTACTCTATGTTTATATTGTAAAAATAGAAGTACAAATTAAAAATGTAACACAAACGAGACATAAATTATTAATGTATCAAGTCTTCATCAAAATCTCATGAAATATTTTAAATTTTTAATAATTAAACTGTAAAAATTAATTTTGAAAACATCGAGGGAGGACAACTACCCATGGTCGCCCCGTGCCCTTGGCTTTCTCAAAGTTCTAGAATGTGTTGAGTTGGAATTGCATGCCTTTATATAGGGCTTTTTTTACTCATGCGTGTATTATTAGAGTAATATATTGTCAAATTAAACAAAGGATTCATATCCCATTTTTTTATCCTTCAATTTATTTTTTTAAGGTAATATATAAGTTTAGTGAGACGTCAAATTCTTTCCAGAATTCGGTGAAGAAATTGAGAGTTCGGTGGTTAATTTTTTCTCTTTTGCCTAGTTCATTTTTATATACTTGGAGATGGTGAACTGTCAATGTCAGAAGTTTATATGTGTGTGAATAAGAAGAATATTTTACCACGATTTTTTTTTTCTTTTCAAATGTTAAGATAAAGACTTGTTCTCCGAGATGATATTCCTTTAAAAAAAAAAAATCTCCTAGTGAATATCGAGCAAACGGAATTCATTTTGATTACTACTTCATCAATCAAGGCTTATTCTTGTTTAATGGAAATTGTTTAAATGTGTGAGAAGTTCATGTTTCTTAATGCTATTCATTTAGGGCCAGGAAAATAAGGTGAAGGGAAAAAAAAAAGTAAGCAATATTATAATAAAACCATTCTTTATGTTCATTAGGAAATACAGTGTATACTGTCTTAACAACTACGGTATTAATTAGAAATACTTTTTCTTAAATAGTATTATTCTTAACTAATCAAATATAAAACCATAACTCTTGATTATTTATGTGCATATTGCTCGTGAAATCCAAATACATAAGACGTACGTCCTTGCTACTGTGACATTTGCCTCTTTTTATAGTAAATGGAAATTTCTAGGTCCAGTGCAGGGCTTGTATTATTGAAACTACTAAGAAAATATGGAATGGGGAAATTACAAAAGAAGAATATTTTAAGTATCATTTAATAATTTATGCCTCAAGTGAACAATTGCAACCGTTTCTATTTTTTTATTATTATTTTAAAAAATTTCTAAAAATATTTTATAAACAATAGTTGTTATGGTTGGCAATCAATTTTTTTTTTGTTGATATCATAAATTTTAGGAGGAAAAAACTCACTTAAACAACATTATATATAGCTATTTTTTTGTTAAAGTCACACGAGAAGTTATTTTCATTAAATTTTAGACATTCGTTATCAATTTGTAGTAGAATGTCAAAAAAAATTCAAAATTAAGGTGCAAAATGCCTCAAATTAAAGGTGAAGGGGCAAGTTGTCACACCCCATGTAATTCAGGGGACATCAGTGCAAAAAACTCTTAATTCTTTACAACTATATGTTTTCCGTTTTTTTTTTCTTTGGTTTCACTACTTTGGTGGATTTGTATGCCAAAAAATGAAACCAATATGTGAAGTGTTAGAAATGGCGCTCAGAGAAAGTGTTGCACCAGATATAGTTTGGATGGAGACGCATAATTTCAATACCAAAAAGTAAGACGCGAAATTACATTGATACCCTTTAGTTTTTGACAAAATTAAACTATATTTTTTTAAGTAAAATAAATTCCACGTCAACGCTCTAAATAGTTGTAACTAAAAAATTTAGTAAAAGAAGACGAGATCTAAAAAAATTAGAAATCGATGAGTTTAGAAAAAGCTCAAGCTAGAGTGCATGGTTTAATACGGATAGTGGGTTTTGCCACAATAATGTTTGCATGGAAAACAGATAAAGAAGCTTTATGGTTTTGTTTCATATAATTAATTGTAAAACAAACGTAAGGAAATTTATATTTAATACTGACAAAGAACATAGCGAAGCAAAATGTTCTTAGTAATAGAACAATTGTTCTTATTTATAAGATGAAATGATAATATTAATATGGTCCAAACATGACCATAATATTTATGATGACAAAAAGACAACTATGAAAGGAAACAACAGTAGGACAATGATCATTTCATGGTGTTTTGCCGGTAGTTTGTCTAGTTGTTGTTATACCAGAACTTCTTCTGAAGAAGCTCGACGATGTTCTTGTCCAGTTGGAAGGCCCTGCTGAGGATATCAGCATTGATCGGAGGAGTTGATCCGAAAACAGCGTTCGCAATGGTGATCACTCCCGGGTTTTGGCTGCTGAGGCCGGCAAAGGCAACAGCCGGGGAGTGTCCAAGGTTGAACTGGAAGTGGATCAGACCGATCGGGAAAACAAACACATCTCCTTTGTTCAGAACCTTTGTGAAGAGGCGGTTTGATCCGTCTGCTTGGTTGGACGTCACGAAACCAACCAAGAGCTGTCCCTCAATGACGACAAGGATTTCGGAGCCGCGGGGGTGAGTGTGAGGCGGGTTTTGGCCGTAAGGTGCGTAGTCGATGCGAACCAATTGTATGCCGAGAGTGTTGAGTCCTGGGAGTTTGTCGACGGTGACTGCGGTCACTTTGGAGCCAACATTGTTGTCAGTGTCTCCGGCAACGTTGAGACCAGAAGTGAAGAAATCCTCAGCCTTGGCAAGCATTGGGTCCTTGCAGAATCTCCCATTAACGAACACTGCTCAAAAGGGGAAAAAAATCATTAAGTACTTGCCAAAGAACTATGTCCACAAACAAAAGACTTGTTATTTTAAAAGTGCAATTTAAAATAAATAAAAAATAAAAATAAAAATAAAAAATAAAAAACAAAACCACACTATGAACTTACAAGCATTTTTAGTGTCATTTGTTGCAACACAGAAGTCCTGAAGAGGGCTTGGGTCATAGGCAGAGGCAATGGTAACTGCCAAAGCCAAGACAGAAAGTGTGAGAAGGAAATGAACACCTTTCATCATGATTGATATATAATTTAGATTAGTACTATAGCTCTTATAGTAAGTTCTATTGTATATGTCGGTTTGATATTTGAGGGATGAGAAATGTTGCATTAGAACACATCTATTTATAGTGGAGGTGTGTTTGAGCTGGTCTATGTTTACTTCAAAACGTGGTTTGCAATTTTATTTAGCAAAGACTCGGTAAAGTTTGATGCAATATTGTTTATCTGGATAATATATTGACCATATATACTTCAACTGCTCTGATGAATTAGTTGTTTAATTTCCACAAGTTTTGCTTACTCCAGAAAACTTCAAATTGAACTGGTCATTTTATTGAGTATTGAACAGTGTTTGTCTTTTCTTTCTACATAATTTTTTTATCATTTTTTATATTACTTAAATTTTTGGTTTCTTTCCATGTAATTTCAAATAATTCTTGGTATTGCCTTGTCAGAGCTCTATGAAGTGCTTCAGTTGGATATGATTAGAGGATTCCAGATCTTCTATTCATTTTTATGTCTCTTCCTAAATCAAATTTTAACACCTACGTAAAAACAGTTAATATAAAATATAATAAAATAGAAAGTGATTAAATTTTGACTGTTTCTGCTTAAATGTCAAATCTGATTTAAGTGACGAAGAATGAGATAAAGAAAAGTGATAGAAGATTTGGATTAGAGTACGTATCAAATGATAACATGCTATCCAAACACTATATCTTTTTGTCATGCAACTGCTTATATCTATTTTGCGACACATGCATATATATTGCAGTGAGAAAATATAGAAAATTTTAAAAAAATAGCAACTTTTTAGAAAATGATTTAAAAAAATTACCATAGTTTCAGAATCTTAAGAACCATTTCATAAATTTATTACTACTACGTAATAAATTTCTTACGACAAATTTTATGTGTAAGTTTGTTACGGTAAGAATTTCTTAGCTGTGTAAAAAAACTTTTATGGTTAGTTTTTATATTTTTTGAAACTTTGACTATTTTTTTTAAATACACCATTCAAAATAGTTATTTATCTAACTGACCCTAAAATGTAATAAATAATAGAGATTATCAAGTGATAAATAGTCATATTTTGAATGATAGTTTACGAAAATAGCTAATATTTTCATAAATTAAAAAAATAATCATTTTTTTAACTACATGATGCCACAATTTTATCTTTATACCCTTTTAAACTTTAATGGACTAATGATTAGTTTCTAATTTTTTTAAAACTTTGGTCATTTTATTGATACATAAACCAAAAAATAGTAAGTACCAAAAAGATCCTAAATAATATTCCTATTTGATGCTCTTTCATCAATCCATTTATTTATTTATTTTTCATTATTTTAAGAGTAAATTCCAAACATATCCCCAAAGTTTAGTTGAAATTCCACACCCCTCGCATGCGGTTTTTTTTTTTTTTTGGCTAAAAGTAACTTCCATGAACTGAAATCCAAAAAGGGAACGAAAGTTACAAAAGAAGGCAGTCCCGCGGACCCCAAAAATAGGAAAAGCAAACAGTAGCCAACATAGGAAAACACAAAAAACAAGCATGCGTAGGAATAGGCGAATAGCAAACATCGAAAGCGAGCAGGTTAGGACATCCACTGAGTGTGATCCGAAAACACAGAATTTGGAATTGAGGAGGGAACAATGCACTCGAAGATACCGGCCTCAAGCCACCAACGGGCCAGATTGTGAGCAGCAAAGTTTGTATTTATGGGATACCCCACCCAAGCGTTTGTCAAAATTACAAGACCTCCCTTATGTTTATAATTTCAAACTAAATTTATATCTTGTCTTGACTTTTGGTCAAATTATACGTGCAAAATATCTAAACTACCCTAACTAAAATAATTTAAAAACAATTAAATGTGTGATAAACACTACTCAATCCATAAACAATTAAATAAAAAAATATAAAACCGAAAAATAATCAAAACAAAAACGTAAAGATGTAGACTCTTTAACACATGAGCCATGAGTGGAAAGCACATGCCGGAACTATACACCACCCCGAATTGAAAAACATTATACAAATAAATGCATAATTCAACAACAACAAAAAAAAAAGTCCCAATCCAAACATTATACCGGCATCGAGTGATGTCCCCCATTCTACTATGAACCCAAATCAAAGCAAATCAAATCCAATCCACACAACACAAACAACATTTCACCACAAAAAAACAAAACCCCAATCCTCTTTCTCATCTTAGTTGTTCTAATAGAGCCCCCCTGGCAGATTGTAGAGCGGCGTTGATTCGCCGCTCCATCACCGTACAACACGAACGTCACGGCCTCATCCTTCTTGTACAATTTTGTGCGAAGGCCAACCCAAAGCCAAGTGGCACGATCACGATGGGCGCCGACGACGATGCTGGAGAAGAAGAAGATCTATTAAGCGTTGCTTCATAAATAGAGGACCCAATGCTCGAGAGTTGCGACTCGAGAAACCACGCCGAGAACTCCGTGATGAAACCCATCGACTTGAATATGTCTTCGTCGTCAGTGGTGGTCATGCGGTGTCGATGCTTAGGTTGGTGGTGTCTCGGTGAGGATGAAGGAGAAGGGAAGGAGAAAGAAGAGGCTTGTTTAGGTTTTCTTTATTTCTTTTTAATTATTTTTTAATTCAGTCATTTTTTTATGTTTGGGTACAAAATTTATTCATCCCTCAAAATTAAGAATAGTCTATGTAGCAGTTTTTAGTGGGAATAAACTAGGTGGGAGTAGTGGTATTTAAGAAATTACATAAAAAGTAAACGTACTGGTGAACAAAAAGTCCATACAAAGTATAATTATCGTAGGAAATTAAAAATCATAGGGAAGGTTTTGGAATTTTGATAAAATCAAGGGAAAATTGTGTAATTTAGACTAAACTCAAAGGAATATATTTGGTATTCACTCTTGTTAGTTTATTATTCTTAATGTTATGGCTAATAACAAGAAGAATAAAGTTTTGAACTTCATTAATCTACGGAGTATCATAGTTTGTGGAAATTGTTCGAATGTATGAAAAATCCATTAAATTGAACTTCATTAAAAGGTTGATTAATGAAAAATTTCCTGTAACCATTCTTATAGACTTATAATAATTCATAATACAGGGATCTAGCGATTACTAATTAACGACTATATGTTTAGAAATAAATACCTGTTCTTAAGTACTATTAGTTTTTATTATCATATAAAACTGTTGATTTATGCTACATATATAGTGTTTGTGAACTCCAATTACATAAGATCACCCTTCTATCATTTGTTTGTGATTGTCACTTTTATAGCTGGATTAAATATTTACTGCGAAGTGAAATACGGAAATAGTACATACACAAGAAAATGGGCTAGGTTCATCAAGCCGATTATATAAAGAATTATGCCGGATTTTCATAATTATATATGATCAATAGGATCTTGGATTACATTTGTAAATCTGAACAAATAAAAAAATTGCATAAAACCTTAGGTGTACATATATATTATTGACAGAGTCAAAAATGGCATATTGAAAGTGTTTTAACACGAAGTCTAGACGGAAGCATAATTATAATAGTGAAAAATCAAGGGACAAATTACACCGATACCGTTTAGTTTTGTCAAAATGAAACGAACAATACTTCTTTAGTTAACATATTCAAGTCAACACTAAAACAGAAATTTTCTTAAATTGGGACGCCATGATATATAAGTTTGGAACAAGGATAGTTGCTTTTGTCATATATATATATATATATATATATATATATATATATTTGCATAGAAAACAGGATAAAGAAAAATCGAGAGAATTTCAAAATAAAACCATTCTTGATGCCACTTAATAATCTATACCCCATGTGGTGTACTCCCTTCATTTTTACTCTATGTTTGTAGTGTAAATTTTGGGGTATAAATTAAAAGTGCAACACACATGGGGTATAGATTATCATTGTGTCAAGAATGAGGTATTCCTCAAAATCCCTCAAGAAAATTTAGGTGTGTTTCATTGAATTGTAAACAAACGTAAATATGACTACGTAAACACAAATTTTATTTAAGATTCCATAAAGAGAATGGTTACACACATGACCATTCTATTGATTACAATAACAGCTTGCATAAAATGGAAAGAACAATAATAGGAATAAGTTGGTCAGTTCATGGCGGTTTTTGGGTAGTTTGTCTAGTTGTTGTCATACCAGAACTTCTTCTGAAGAAGCTCAACGATGTTCTTGTCCAGTTGGAAGGCCCTGCTGAGGATATCAGCATTGATCGGAGGCGTTGAACCGAACACAGCGTTGGCGATGGTGATAACTCCCGGGTTTTGGCTGCTGAGGGCGGCAAAGGCAACAGCCGGGGTGTGTCCAAGGTTGAACTGGAAGTGGATCAGACCGATCGGGAAAACGAACACATCACCCGGGTTCAGAACCTTTGTGAAGAGGCGGTTCGATCCGTCTGCTTGGTTGGACGTCACGAAGCCGACCAAGAGCTGTCCCTGGAAGACGACGAGGATTTCAGAGCCGCGGGGGTGAGTGTGAGGAGGGTTTTGGCCGTACGGCGCGTAGTCGATGCGAACCAATTGTATTCCGAGAGTGTTAAGACCTGGGATTCTGTCAACATTCACCGGAGTCACTTTGGACCCGACATCGTTGTTAGTGTCTGCGGCAACGTTGAGGCCAGAAGTGAAGAAATCCTCAGCCTTGGCAAGCTTTGGGTCCTTGCAGAACTTTCCATTCACGAACACTGCTCAAAATAACGGGAAAAAAAATTCCTTAGCACTTACTAAAGCACAAATAAAAGACATTTATTCTAATTCAGTGCAAAAATCTTTCTTTTTTTTTTTTAATGTAAACTTACAAGCATTGTAGGTGTCATTTGTTGCTACACAAAAGTCTTGAAGAGGGCTTGGGTCATAGGCAGAGGCAATGGAAACTGCCAAAGCCAAGACAGAAAGTGTGAGAAGGAAATGAACACCTTTCATGATTGATGTATATTTTAGAGTAGTACTATGTATGGCTCTTATAGTGAGTTCTATGCTATATGTTGGTTTGAGTGAGAGATGAGAAAATGTTGCAGTAGAACACATCTATTTATAGTTGGGGTTGCTAGTTGGGCCGGTCTATGTGTTCACTTCACAAATTAGATAATAATAAAAGACTCGATCGGTTTTTTTTTTTTTTTCTTGTAAAAGACTCGGTAAATTTTGATGCAATTTTTTATATTGTTATTACCATATCAAGATATTGACCATTACTTAGCTACTTATGGAGATAACAATATTTTATAAGTATCACAAGTTTGTATCTATAAGGAAACTTTCAATTTGGACATACTTTGTTTCATTGTCTTTCTTTCTTTTTCTTTTTATTTTTCACAAGTTAGATAAAATAATAATAATAAAAGACTCGATCGCTTTTTTTTTTTTTTCTTGTAAAAGACTCGGTAAATTTTGATGCAATTTTTTATATTGTTATTACCATATCAAGGCATTGACGATTACTTAGCTACTTATGGAGATAACAATATTTTATAAGTATCACAAGTTTGTATCTATAAGGAAACTTTCAATTTGGACGTACTTTGTTTCATTGTCTTTCTTTCTTTTTCTTTTTATTTTTCCCTTTTCAGCTTGCTCTGGTTTTTTTTTTTTTTTTCATAATCAATGGTGTTGCATTACGTTGCTAGCTTCAACTGCTCAGATGATTAGTTATTTGATTTCCACAAGTTTTGCCTACTCTAGCAAACTTTGGAATTGAACAGGTCATTTTATTGAGTATTTAACAGTGTTTGTCTTTTCTATTTCTACATTTATTTTTTCATTTTTATATTACTTATTTTTAGTTAACGGTACAACTGGTTTCTTTGCTAGTGCAATTTTATATAATTTTGGTATTGCTTTATCCGAGTTCTATCAAGTGTTTCAATTATATATATAAATATTAGAATTATCAAATCATGGTTTACCATAGATCATCACAATGTTGTCATACACTAATATTTCTGTTGCTGTGACACATGTACAGCGATGATAAATATAATTCCTCTTTCGAAGCTCTTTCCTCAATCCCATTTATTTATTTCATGAAATTAAAGCTCATATGAATAAGCATAAAATTTTACTATGATATGTCTAGTTTGAAGTCAAAGCCTTCCAGAACTTGGTTCGGTTGGTTACATTTTTCTATTTGTTAGGTTATAACTGTTAAGGTTATGGCTAATATGAACAAGAATAAAATTTAAGCGAGAGAGCAAATGTCAGAGGGAAAAAAATTATATGTTAACTAGTACTTTTCAAATGTCAGAGGAAGACTTGATCTATGACGTGAACAAAAATCTTTCTTATTATTATTATTTTTTTTTTTTTAAGCGAGAGAGCAATATTCAAGTTGTACTTCATCAAGTTTCTTATTGTATAATGGAGTGTCACAGCTTGTTAAAATTGTTCAAATTGATCAAGTAGTACTTCAAAAGTTCAAAAGGTTGATCAATGAAGTATAACCATTCTATATAATTTATAAGACAGGGATCTAGCTAGCGTTTGCTTAATGATTATGCTAATTTTCTTAAGTACTAGTATTTCTACCTAATCATAATTTTTTTTTTACGTTTTTAGAAAATAGCGCATGTTTTTTAAAATATAAAAAAAAATAGTATCTATCAAGAATTTATTATGACAAAAAAATCTTAATACATTTATGATAAATTGTTTAACTATTCATCATTTACTTTAAAAAAATTTAAATGTTAAAACAATATTCATCATTTACTTTAAAAAAATTTAAATGTTAAAACAATTTCTTACAACTTTGTTAACATTTTTGTCATAAAAGTCCTAATGAGTGCTATTTTTTAATATTTGATCAAAACATATATTATTTTTTAAAAGTCCAATTCAATTTAGCCCATTTTCAAAAATGATCAATAGTCTTGAATTACATTTGTATTAATGTTGAATGAATGGGGAAAATTGCATAAAACTTCATATATATTTTACAATATCAAAAATATCAAAAATGGCATAGAAACTGTGAAACACCGAAATTAATTAAGTTTGGAGGGAGGCATCATTATAATAGTGAAAAATCAAGGGAGAAATTACACCGATACCCTTTGCTATACTTGCCAAAATTAAACGATCCTTTTTTCTTATTTTTTAAATTAATGTGCATCAAGTCAACACTCAAATTGAAATTTTTTAAAATTGGGACGCCAGGATAAGTTTAGAATAAGGATTGTGTTTTCGTCATATATATTGGCATGGAATACAATATATATATATATGCTAGGTGTGTTTCATTGAATTGAAAACAACGTAAATATAACTACGTAAGTAATAGGGCAAACATATTTTATTATACGATTCAATAGAGAGAATGGTTACGTACATAGACGACCATTTTATTTATTACAATAGCAGTGAACATGAAAAGGAAAGAACAATAATAGGAAGTTGATCAGTCGATCGATCATTGCCGTTTATGGGTAGTTAATTGTCTAGTTGTTGTTATACCAGAACTTCTTCTGAAGAAGCTCTACGATGTTCTTGTCCAGTTGGAATGCCCTGCTGAGGATATCAGAGTTGATCGGAGGCGTTGCTCCGAACACGGCGTTGGCGATGGTGATCACTCCCGGGTTTTGGCTGCTGAGGCCGGCAAAGGCAACAGCTGGGGTATGTCCAAGGTTGAACTGGAAGTGGATCAAACCGATCGGGAAAACGAACACATCTCCTTTGTTCAGAACCTTTGTGAAGAGGCGGTTCGATCCGTCTGCTTGGTTGGACGTCACGAAACCGACCAAGAGCTGTCCCTCAATGACGACGAGGATTTCGGAGCCGCGGGGGTGAGTGTGAGGCGGGTTTTGGCCGTAAGGTGCGTAGTCGATGCGAACCAATTGTATGCCGAGAGTGTTGAGTCCTGGGAGTTTGTCGACGGTGACTGCGGTCACTTTGGAGCCAACATTGTTGTCAGTGTCTCCGGCAACGTTTAGGCCAGAAGTGAAGAAATCCTCAGCCTTGGCAAGCATTGGGTCCTTGCAGAATCTCCCATTAACGAACACTGCTCAAAAGGGGACAAAAATCATTAAGTACTTGCCAAAGAACTATGTCCACAAACAAAAGACTTGTTATTTTAAAAGAGTGCAATTTAAAAAATTAAAAAAATTAAAAAAAACTATGAACTTACAAGCATTTTTAGTGTCATTTGTTGCAACACAGAAGTCCTGAAGAGGGCTTGGGTCATAGGCAGAGGCAATGGAAACTGCCAAAGCCAAGACAGAAAGTGTGAGAAGGAAATGAAAACCTTTCATGATTGATATATAATTTAGATTAGTACTATATATAGCTCTTATAGTAAGTTCTATTGTATATGTTGGTTTGATTGAGGGATGAGAAATGTTGCAGTAGAACACATCTATTTATAGTGGAGGTGTTTGAGCTGGTCTGTGTTTACTTCACAAATTGGATAAAAGACTTGGTATAATATTGATGCACTTATTGCATAAACTTCCAAGCTTTTGACCATTTTTCAACTACTCATACAGGTTGGTTGTTTAATTTGCACTAGTTTTTGCCTACCCCAGGAAACTTTTAAATTGAACTGGTCATTTTCTTTAGTATATATCTCTTAACGGCCTTAATTTGTCTTTATTGCAATATCTTTTTCTTTTCCACTGCTTACTATTGTTAATCATACTGGTTCTTTTCTATTATAGTGCCTTATTGGAGTACTATGAAGGTTTTTTAGTTGAAAATATCTTACACTATGGTTTTGAAAAATGAATAAGCCATGTACTTGTATACAGACTTGATATATGTTATATTTGGCTTTTAGGTACAAATTTTTTAGTGCTTCTTCCCCAAGCCTTCTATTTCTTTTATCTAAAGCTAGCATGTTAAGTTATAGACATTTTAGCTAATGTTTACATCTTTATGTTTCTGAGTTCGAATCTAGAGGAGTAGAAGGAAAGATACAAGGGACATTTTGAAGAATATCCCTCTTTTGTCACATTAATAATTTATGTCATTTTTTGTTGCACTTTTAATTTATGCCCTTAGTTTTACACTACGAATATAGAGTAGAAATAGAGCGAACACACCACTTGAGGCTTAGATTATTGAGTGGTATTTAGAATGACCTTATTTTGCAGATTTTTTTAAGTATAAAAACTTATTTGGGTCTTAGTCCAACCTCTGTCTTTTAAAGAAAAAAAAAAGTTAGACATTAATTAAGCCTTCAAGAACTGAGTAAAACATGGATGCGGTCAATTTATTATTATTATTATTTTGGTTCTTTTGTTATGGTGCACTGTCAATGTCAAGGCTTATGTGAAAAAGAAGAAGAGTTTGAAATGATTTCATTTTATTTTGAACTTTAGATCTATCATCTATATATGACTTAGCCTCTGACGTGAACAAATACTCTCATCAAGGTTTCTTCTTGCGTTGTAGCTATTATTGCTAGTGGAAATATGGGGTCGAGAAAAATGCGATAGATAATCAAATAGAAATTCGTCAAAATGTTGATCATTGAAGAAGGACTAGCTTGTAATACAACTACAAATTCATTAGAAATAAAGTGTCGAGTTTATAACTTTTTCAGTCCATGGAAATTAATTAGGGGCAATACACGTATTTATGTTGAATAATGTTTTGCAAACTCCAAAATCGTAAGACATTGTATACTGTGGAATTAGTTAGAGAAAAATACAATGGGCTATGCTAAAAAGGAAAAAAAAAAAAAAAAGGAATTATTCAAAGAGGAAAAAGACTTGGTATTAAAAGAAACATTGACCACATTAACAAATTATAGTCTTGGATGACATATGCTTAGTTGAAGAAGTGGTAAAAATTGTAGAAAACTTTAGCTATAATCATTTTAAATGAGATTTGTCCAAAATGGTGAACAAACTCGAAACAATCACGCACTGCACTAAAACATCATTGCCTTAGCCCATAAGACAGAATATTTATATAAGTTTTTTTAATCAACACCCTAGTTTTTCTTAAATAACACCGACAAAGTTTGGTTAAATTTATTTTAACTCTAGTTTAATGGTTCTGATAAGAAAGATACTCCTATACACCTCTGTGGGGAACAAAACTACGACCGGGCGCGGGGCGGGCGGGGGAGGGGGGGTGGGGGGGGGGGGGGGGTGTGGGGGGGGGGGGGTGGGTGGGTAGGGTGGGTATTGTTTGTGATTTTTACAAAAACTAGTTCTTTCGTTGTAATTTCTCGAAAAAAAAAATCTGCTTTCGAAAAGTCAAAACCACGTTTTTGGTATCTTCTTATCCTCTTCATATATTCAACCTCATTGCTTATCCTTCACGGTTGTGGTCGTACAAGCAAACAGAAACTTCTTTTACACCATTTCATAACTTATTTAAAAAATATAAAAAAAATAAAAAGCAGAAATACGGATTGATCAAATTAAGGTACGTATCTTTCACAAAGTATACCAAATACTCTGGGATCAGGCGGGAACGAGGCCAACGAACCAAAGTCATCCTAATTATTACTATTTTTTTAATTAATTTTCAGGTCAATTAATGAAAGGATCGGACATATATTTCGCGGCACTGTTATTGAAGTTGATATAGCATATTATAGCTAACAATCATTGTTAGTGATGCCATTACAACTATTAATTAAATTGCAAATGGAACATGACTTAAATTAAATGAGTTTTGAATAAAATAAATAGAAGTTGAGTGCATCGTTATCTATAAGGATCGTTAATTAAATGTTATGATCACAAGTCCACCAATTATGGGGTTGGTTGACCGACTAAAAACTCATGGGCTTTCTCTCATAAGCCGTGTTTTAAGAGTGAATTATGTCATGGACTTAATGACCACTAATTTAGGCCCAGTAAAAATTCTTAACAATTGGTATCGAGCCTAAACTTTACTTATCAATAATGTTGAGGAAAGAGGGGCGACCTAGAAAGATCCCACATGAAAAAGGTCGCCTAAAGTATATAGACCGCCGGGGACGTGTCTCACATGAGAGAGGACACATAGAATCGATCGACTTAGTAGTGTGTTATCATCCAAATCAATCAAGTATGAAATTGATTGATAGTTTATAAACCTACGTGGATTACCTCTTCTTATAAGCTAGTTTTTAGCATCGAGTTTTTACCATGAGCTTAGTTTGATCAATTATGAAATGAATTTCTATCAACTTATTGATAATATTTATTTCTATTAAACTTTGTTGTGTTATAATCTTCTAATCGATTGTTTTTTAAATTTCTTAAAACTTGATTCTTATAATTTAAAAGTTCACCTCAAAATAACAAATTTGCCAAACTGCTCACTCTATTTTCATTCTAGCATGCAATAAGAAATAGAATATAGAACCTCTAATAATGCACTAAAGAATCGCAAACGCACGGAAATTTATGCTTTGTTTCATAGATGGTGGAAAAAGAGAAACAGCTTATTATTATGAAAGATTTAATGAGATAACGATACAGAACGCATTGACGCTCTATTTATTGATTTGCGTAACATATAACTTTGGAAAAGAAAATCACAAATAGAGACTTGCTTAGGTTTTATGGCTGTTTGTTACTAGTTGTTGTTCCATAATTAGAACTGCTTCTGAAGAAATTCAATGACGTCCTTGTCCACTTGGAAGGCCCTGGTGAGGATATCTGCGTCGATCGGAGGCGTTGATCCGAACACAGTGTTCGCGATCGTGATCACTCCCGCGTTTTGGCTGCTGAGGCCAGCGAAGGCAACAGCCGGGGTGTGTCCCGGGTTGAATTGGAAGTGAATCAGACCGATTGGGAAAACAAACACATCACCCGGGTAAATAAGCTTGGTGAAGAGGCGGTTTCCATCTTGGTTGGACGACACGAAGCCAACCAAGAGCTGTCCCTCCACGAGGACGAGGATTTCTGAGCCGCGGGGGTGAGTGTGAGGCGCGTTTTGGCCGTATGGCGCATAGTCAATGCGAACCAACGATATGCCGAGAGTGTTGAGTCCTGGAAGATTGTTGACATTCACGGTGGTGACATTGGAGCCGACTTTGTTGTCAGTGTTTCCGGGAACGTTGAGTCCAGAAAAGAAGAAATCGTCTGCCTTGGCAAGCTTTGGATCCTTGCAGAATTTCCCATTAACAAACACTGCTCAAGGTGGATATTCTTAT
Organism: Boehmeria nivea var. tenacissima; assembly: GCA_018132145.1. Lineage (NCBI taxonomy): Eukaryota > Viridiplantae > Streptophyta > Magnoliopsida > Rosales > Urticaceae > Boehmeria > Boehmeria nivea. The sequence continues at coordinate 21,155,094 of CM030874.1, read as the reverse complement.
CTAATTAGTACTAAACAAAAGTGAGAGACACAACACAATACAAGGACTTGACTTGGAAAATGAAACCAAAAGAAAAAAAAAGAGTGTAAACTTACAAGCTTTGTTGGGGTCATCTGTTGATACACAGAAGTCCTGAAGAGGGCTTGGATCATAGGCAGAGGCAATGGAAACTGCCAAAGCCCAGACAGAAAGTGTGATGAAATGAACACCTTTCATGATTGATGTATATATCTTAGAATGCTATAGATGATGATCTCTTATGTTTCTATGTTGGTTTTTGAGTGAGGGATGAAATATGTTGCATTAGAATTCATCAATTTATAGATGAAGGTATTTGAGCTGGTCTGTCATAATTAGTTATTGGATGAAGGATTTGATTCCATTTTTCTCTAATAAAAGATTTGGCAAGGTTTGATGCAATGGTAGTCTAGTTGCCAATATATAATTAATATGTTGACCATATATATACACTTCAACTCTTCAACTACTTAGAGAGATTTATTATTGTTTCCTGCTGAAAGGAATTAACTTTCAACGTAACATGGAACTGGTAATTTTGGCTGTCTTAACTATGTCCTGTCTTCTTTTCTAGCTTCAATTTATTTTTTCATTGTTACCTTCCTCGGTATCAATGCATGGTGATGGTATAGATTTCTTCCTCATGCTAAATATACTTAGATACATAATGAGAGTTCTATATATGAAGGTGCGTTTGGAATTGTATGGCCTTAATATGGGTTTTAAATTGAATAAACCATCTAGTTATACTCTTGATCATGTTATTATTATTCTTCGTGAAGCGGTGAACTGAAAATGTCAGCGCTTAAGTGAATAAGAAGAAAATTTTTAAAGGATTTCATTCTAATTTAGAACCTAGAAAAAGACTTGGTCTTTGATGTGAACAACAGTCCTTTCTTCATTTTTTTAAATAGTCAGTTAACGAATATTCGGTATAGTACTTCATCAAGGTATTATATTTAGTGTAACGGCTACTTGAAGAAGTTTATATTAATTGTGTTGTCAAAAAAGATTATTATATAAGAAATTAAAATTTATAAGAAACATAATAAAAAAATGTTTTGAAAAATTAAATTACTGATAGCATAAATATATTATATAAAAATTTACGTGCAGGCTGATTTAAAAAAAAAAGAAAAAAGAGAAAAAGAGACAACAAATTATACACAAAAATATCTATGTAATTCTATACATTTGCCTATGTGAGTTTGCAATGACTTGTACTGTTAATGAAAATTTCTATCAACTTGGACAAACAAAACAAAAATAAGATATAATTAGTATATAAATAAAATCATAAGAGATAGGTGATTGCGGGTTTAGTTTAGCTGTACATTTGACTTCATCAAGAGGTGTTGAGTTCAAACCTCCCTCTTCAAATAAAAAAAAAAATCATAAAAATAGACTTAAAAAAGGGGAAAAATGTTAGAGAATGGGATAGAAAATTCAAAACGGTAAAAAGAAAAATGAGATTTTTAAGTAGGGTCAGTTAGGTAAATAGCCATTTTAGACTGTGTCTTTTTAAAAACTAGTCACAGTTTCAAAAAAATTTAAAAAACTAGCCATAAAACATGTAAGAAATTTCTGACAATAATAAAAATACACAGAAAATTACTGACATTAGTCAAAAAATTTGTCAAAAATTTCTAACATGGTTAGTTTTTAAATTTTTTGAAACTGTGGTTATTTTTTAAAATCATTTTGTAAACAGTGGCTATTTTCTTAAAATTCTCTTTTAAGTATTTAGCCAAACTTTAGACTAATTTTTTAGGAATTAGTCATAGTTTTAGAAATTTAAGAAATTAGCTTTTTTATTTTTTATTTTATCACAGTCAATGAAAATTTTGGTAATGATAGGTTTAGTTTGCTTTTTTAAGTTGAATGAGCCGAATTTTTTGATATTTTTTATTTGATTTAGACGGTTTTTTTAAGTAATTATCATGGATACTTATGCCCGTTAAGGTATTTAATGGCTATTTTTTTAATTTTGACATTTTAGGGCTAAATCCTTCAAACTTCACCTTTAAAATGACTAATTTTTTAAAATGACAATTTCTTACAAATATATTAAGATTTTTTTGTCATAAAATTCTTGCTAGATGCCAATTTTTTAAATATTTTGAAACGTGTATTATTTTTTAGGCAGATTCAATTTTGGCTTATTTTTACAACTAACCCTAATTAATAAGGCAATTTGGTTCCTTGGCGTATAATCTTGTTTGTCATCACTCTCTTTATCCCTAATGTATTCAGTATTTATGAAAATGGGTTTTTTTATTATTATTTACCGGTAATCATATAACTTTCTATTTGCTAGTTGGAAAAGCTTAAATACTTTATTATTCAATCTGGAAAGTGTCTCTTTCAAAGAAGTTTTTGTTTTGCTTGTATGAAGTTGGAACAACAGCTGTTAAGGATAAGTGTCATAGCTCTTAGAAGTAATTAAAGACTAATTATAAGCGTGATGTAAATGCTTAACCAAACGAATATTGTATTTAGATTAACGGGTGGAACAATGTGAAGGCTATGTAAGTACGTGTTTTGACTTTTATATTCTTTTTAAAAAGTCCTTTTTTTTTTCGAGTCCAGACCTTATCTAGTGCAACACTACGTACAAATCTATTTCATTGTTGAATGCTTCTTTTCATTTTCCTTTTTTTTAGTCTACCTCTTATGGGTTTATTTATATATATATTTCATATATTTTTGTTTGTATAGTACGAAAAGTTGATAGATATTTCGATTAACAGTACTACAAACCATTGCAAACTCACATAGACAATAGGAGATGTACTATAGAAACCTCTTACGTATTTGGAGTGTACTACATTGTGCAACGATTTTTTTTTTTTTTTTTAGCTTTTGGATAAAATAACTATGCAATATCAATCAAGTGTGAGCGTGAGACATTGTATTAATTTTAATAAATCCATATAGACTTTTTTTGCTAACGTTTTTTTTTTTTTTTTTGGCTAATGAAAAGTCATATAGATTTGTAACCAAGCTAACCTTTGTCAAAGAGCAAACTTGATGAAGCCTATTCGATTGTGGTTTCTAGGCCCCATTTTGCTTCCGATGAGTATCACTAAGAATAAAGAATTTCTCATAAAATTGTTCAATTTCCACTAGCAATACTATCAATTACTTAGGGTGAGTTTGGTAATGTTCTTTAATAATACTATTTTTAAATTATGCAATAATTTGTAGCTAAATCAATTTTACGTAGTTTAGTAAAAAGTGCCTTTTAACTCATGATTTGATGCCTAAAAACAGTTTTTGAGAAGCAACATATACTTAATTTTTAGATTATTATGTTTTTGTCAGTATTTTGATCATAATTAAAAAAACGTTTTGTTTTTATTTTCTTTCTTATAAAATTTGATTTGTCATAATAATTTTTCTAGGGGTGAAGTAGGCAAATACCCAGAATTTATATAACAATAAAAATAAATACCCAAACTTTTGAAGTAATTGAGTTTCTAGTCAGCTTGTGAATTACTTGCACATGCTTTTGGTAACAAAGTGAATTACCACCACTTATCACTGTGTAAGTAATTGCATCATTTGGGTAATTGGTTATATTTTTCAAAAGATTGGGTAATAACTTACATTAAGTTTTAAAAATTGGGTATTCACTATAATTTCTCTTTTTTGTTCTAGTATAACAATTAATATCAATGTTTTCGACAGCATAGGCAACATCAACTTCTTATATATAGCAACCCAAGAATGTCAAAATGACCATTACTCCTCAATAAGAACCTTGATGAATTACTTACTGCTCAAATGTTCGTTAACTCACTAGCAAAAATAAAAAATAAAAAATAGTTTCCAAGTTTTCACCTAGTTATGGAAGCCATTAAGGTCTAAAAAATGGAGAAGAAAAAAAGCACCAAAAAAAGCTGCCCCAAAAACATAAATTTGCTCGATAAATATTAACATGAGGAGTACATAACTAGATGGTTTGTTCACATTTCAATACCATATTAAAGCCATATAATTTCAATCAGGCCTTCATAGAACTCTCATTATAACTACGAATGAATTTGTAATAAATTTGAATCTAGAAAAGAAAGACAGGACATGTTAATTCAGACACCCAAAAGTACCAATTCCATGTCATATTCAAAGTTTCTTCAGAAAAAAAATAATAATAATAATAATGTAGAACCAAAATAATATAATCTCTACAAGTCGTTAAAGAGTTGAAGTATATATGGTCAACATGTTAATATATTGGCTACTAGACTACCATTGCATCAAACCTTGCCAAGTTTTAATTTAGAGAAAAATCAAACTAAATCCTTTATCCAATAACTAAGAAAGATTAGCAGATCAAAACACCTTTATTCATCTATAAATTGATGAATTCTAATGCAACATATTTCATCCCTCACTCAAAAACCAACATAGAAACATAAGAGATCATCATCTATAGCATTCTAAGATATATACATCAATCATGAAAGGTGTTCATTTCATTCTCACACTTTCTGTCTTGGCTTTGGCAGTTTCCAATATTGCCTCTGCCTACGACCCAAGCCCTCTTCAGGACTTCTGTGTATCAACAGATGACCCCAACAAAGCTTGTAAGTTTACACTTTTTTTTTTTTTTTGTTTCGTTTTCCAAGTCAAGTCCTTGTATTGTGTTGTGTCTCTCACTTTTGTTTAGTACTAATTAGATAAGAATATCCACCTTGAGCAGTGTTTGTTAATGGGAAATTCTGCAAGGATCCAAAGCTTGCCAAGGCAGACGATTTCTTCTTTTCTGGACTCAACGTTCCCGGAAACACTGACAACAAAGTCGGCTCCAATGTCACCACCGTGAATGTCAACAATCTTCCAGGACTCAACACTCTCGGCATATCGTTGGTTCGCATTGACTATGCGCCATACGGCCAAAACGCGCCTCACACTCACCCCCGCGGCTCAGAAATCCTCGTCCTCGTGGAGGGACAGCTCTTGGTTGGCTTCGTGTCGTCCAACCAAGATGGAAACCGCCTCTTCACCAAGCTTATTTACCCGGGTGATGTGTTTGTTTTCCCAATCGGTCTGATTCACTTCCAATTCAACCCGGGACACACCCCGGCTGTTGCCTTCGCTGGCCTCAGCAGCCAAAACGCGGGAGTGATCACGATCGCGAACACTGTGTTCGGATCAACGCCTCCGATCGACGCGGATATCCTCACCAGGGCCTTCCAAGTGGACAAGGACGTCATTGAATTTCTCCAGAAGCAGTTCTAATTATGGAACAACAACTAGTAACAAACAGCCATAAAACCTAAGCAAGTCTCTATTTGTGATTTTCTTTTCCAAAGTTATATGTTATGCAAATCAATAAATAGAGCGTCAATGCGTTCTGTATCGTTATCTCATTAAATCTTTCATAATAATAAGCTGTTTCTCTTTTTCCACCATCTATGAAAAATTTGTGTACTAATTATGTACTCTATGTAGTAATAAATTTACGTGTGCGTACTATTCGATAATAAATTTTTTTTAAAACTTTAGAGAGTCATAATAGAAATGCATCCCGATAAAGTTGGCACCCATCTAAAGGAATAGGAAAGTCCCAACAACGTTGATCATCCCCTAGACCCTACTCTAAAACGACCTCCAATATATTAATAAAAACTAAAAAATACAAAGCATCCAGAATATAAAGCAACTTAGAAGGCAAAAAACGCCGACTAGGAAAATAAACTGAATAAATTAAAAGAACAAAAAGACCTACGATAATACATACATGTTATAAACATAAAATAATATAACTATATATGCTTCGGTTCAACTTTATTTTAATCGTTCCATTAGCAATTTAATAGTTCTAATGGCATCATTAACCATGATTTTTTGTTATAATATGCAATATCAACTTCTTTAACAGTGCCATGACATCTGTTATCCTTTTAATCATCTTAAATATTTTAAAATTAACATAATATAAGATGACATTGTCATACCGAATATAATGTCACAGTCTCTTTATAGATGACCTTTTATGAGTCACTTGTGGGTAATTGATTTTTGGTAAACGCTATATTAACAAATCACAGCACTTTGTAACAGTCACTATCTCTTAATTAATGACCTTTTAATATCTTCTTCACCAAAAATGATCCTCGGCAAATCCCGCTGTGTGCTTACATTCTAGTTTTGAGTAAGTAGTGAATATATATAGCCCATTGCTTGGTAGAGGTTGGATCAGAACATTTGGCCGTTTTAACACGTTTTCATTTTTAGAGAAATACATATATTTCATATGTCTATATATATATAATGAGAAAAGTGTATGCAAAAAAATTCATGACATCGTTGAAGTGATTATAATTTCAATGATTAATGGTAAACTGAAATTTCAGTACCTTTGTTTAGCAGTGGAAGAATTGGTATACTGCAATTCAACAAACATTTAATGTTAAAGAAGATGATCTTGTTTTGACAGATCATCTATTTTAGGGATTTTTAAAAAAATAAAAAATAAACTGATTCTGATTAATAGAATTTCTTCAAATGAACTCGTTAGAATTTTCTGTTATGACAGGAAAAAAGTAACTGTGTAATCAACAAGTTTTTTCCCATCAAAACAATTTGCATTTTTCAATTAATTATCGTTTATGATCACCAAGATAGTGATAGATCAGCTTAATTATAGCATTCACTAAAATCAGTAAGACATGAAACAAGAGCATTTTGTGTCCATTGCTCATTGTTGGAAGCAAAAGAATAAAAGGAGAGACTAAATTAAGTAAATATGCTTTTGTACTCTAGTAGTAGTTGAAGAATGTTTTCTATCTTCAGTCATGCATTCAAGATGTTTCAAAGAATCTTCATGCTTAGATAGGCAAAAAAAAAAAAGACCTAAATTCTGCTTCACTCGCTTTATAAATAGAGGAAATTTTCGACGCAATCTTCTCAACTCTCTCATTCAAGTACACAAAAGATATTAGTAGACTAAGAGAGCAGTGTCATCTAAGAATGAAGAGCGTTTACTTCCTCGCTGCAATCGCCGTCATGGCTTTCGCAACTTCCATCGTCTCTGCTTATGATCCTGGTCCTCTGCAAGACTTTTGCGTCGCAATTGATGACCCTAAAAGAATGCGTAAGAACTCTGTGTAGACCTACTGTTTCTTGTAACGTGTCTTTAGATTTGCCTAAGTTACTAACTAATTATAATATGTGTTCTACCAAGCAGTGTTTGTGAATGGAAGATTCTGCAAAAACCCCCAACTTGTCAACGCTGACGATTTCTTTACTTCGGGGCTGAACATCCCTGGAGACACCAACAACAGAGTTGGGTCCAATGTGACTGCAGTCAATGTGGACAGAATCCCTGGTCTCAACACTCTCGGCATATCATTAGTTCGCATCGATTACGCGCCATATGGCCAAAACCCGCCTCACATTCACCCTCGGGCTTCAGAAATCCTTGTTGTCGTGCAGGGGAGGCTCTACGTCGGCTTTGTGTCCTCCAACCAAGATGGAAACCGCCTATTCTCAAGGGTGCTAAATGAGGGAGACGTATTTGTGTTCCCAATCGGCATGATTCACTTCCAATTCAACGTGGGACGCGGTCCAGCAGTGGCCTTCGCCGGCCTGGGCAGCCAAAACTTTGGGGTCATAACGATTGCGAACGCGGTGTTTGGGTCTAATCCTCCGATTAACCCGGAAGTTCTTGCCAGGGCTTTCCATCTCGACCGAGACATAGTTGAGGAACTCCAGCGGAGGTTCTGAGTCAATAACTCAGTAGCCTTGTTGGTGCTGCTCTAATAACTCATATCAAGTGCTTGTTTCGAGTCATTGCAACTAAATAAAAATGGCTATGGATCATCTACGTTTCTCTTGGTTAATTCTCATCTTATTAGATTTCCCTTTTCAAGTTGGTTTAGCACTTTTCTATCTCTCTCTTGGTTCCAACTACGATTGAATTGATGATGATATCCGAAAATGACTATTTTCAAATTGACTGATTTCCTAAAGTGGACATGTTTGTGTAATATAGCCCTCCCACATATATATATATATTACAATAATCTGAGAGTAAGAAAACCTCGAGATGTCACAAGTTTAAATCCTAGTGAGTGCGTTTTCCTAAATGAAAATTAAAATCTATGTACATGTCAATAAGAACTAAAAATTGTTTTGAATCTATAGAGAAATGATATAGAACTAGAGAAAATAAAATAATGAAGAAAAAATACAAATGAAGAAAAATTTTATTCAACTCCATAGTTTCTTTCTTAAGTATTTGTAGGCCTTCCGAAGTGCTAGATGAAGATTCATTGCACCAGTCATTATAAATTTTATTTTTTTAAATATTTGGAAGGCACAAAACCAATAAACAAAATTCTAACAAATTTGTCATATGAAAATCTAGTTTACCCTTGTGCCAATTACAACTACTTTTTACAAAAAATTAATATTGAAAAGATAAGGAACTTTTGAAGTAATTGAATAATTAGTCAACTCGTTAATTTTCTACACATATTTTTAATAATAAAGTTAATTACCTACAGTTACCATTATATAAACAATTAAATAACTTGAGTATTTTGTTATATTTTTCAAAAGATTAGATTCTAATTTAAAATAAGTGTTAAAATTCGATATTCAATATAATTTCTCATAAATTAATAGGAAGTGACTGTTTTTCGTCCCTACCGTAGAGACCAAATAAGTAGCTCAGAATTGTTCTAAGTACTTTTTTTATTTATTTTTTACCCTTTATTTTTATTGTATTACTATTTAAGCCCAATTTTTTTAAAAAAATTCACTTTCACCCCTAAAAAATTGAGTTTTTTTCCACCAAAATGCTTAAAAAAAACCAAGAAACAACTTTGAAAAAAATTACAAATTAAAATTTAAAATTTTAACTTTCTATAATAAATTTTAGAATTGTCCCTACCACAGCCTCTTCCTAAGAATCGCTTAAACAAAAACCAAAAATTCCCTTGCAAAAAAATCTCTCTACGCCACGATAAAGACAAAAATAATAATAAATCATTTTTGATTGAATGAAAAAAAAAAAATGTAAGGGGCAAAAGCCAAAAACGTTGAAGAAACAGTTGACACTAAAGAATGCTTTCCTCTTCCAAAACCCTCGCTTCCCTCATTCGCAGAGGCATACTCATTAGCACAAACACCTTCAACGCACAAAGCCTCCGCCATCACCGAACCTCGCCAAGCTCCGCCATCAATGTCGTCGGCGGCGGCGGCGGAGGGACGACGAATCCCTCGCCGCCGCCGCCGCCGCCTCGGCCGTCGAAGGACGACTACTTCGCGGCGGTGCATCACATCGCGAACATCGTGCAGCGCGACTTCTACATGGAGCGGACGCTGAACAAGCTCCGAGTGTCGGCGGCGGCGGTGGACTCGGAGCTGGTGTTCCGCGTGCTTCGTGCGTGCCAGCGGTTCGGGCCGGAGTCGCTCCGGTTCTTCAACTGGGCCCGCTCCCAGCACCCGTCGTACCGACCCACCTCCGTGGAGCTGGAGGAGCTGGTCAAGACCCTTGCCCGCACCAACAAGTACGAGTCCATGTGGAAGCTCGTCGACCAGATGAGGACCTCCCACCGCCTCACCGTCTCCTCCGACACCCTCTGCTTCATCGTCCAAGAGTACGGCAAGCGAGGTGCGGGATTTGTTAGACCTTCGATTGCCGTTAACTTTTCCGTGAATTAAACGTTGGCTGATTTAGGCATTCGATAGCTTTGGTTAAAGGTCAAACTTGCGTTTATCGCCGTATACAATGTTTGATTCGATTGCTATATTATAAAGATTAGCTTCTTGGTTGAATTTGGATTTTTATTTTTTATTTTGGCCAAAGGTACGGTTGTGTTGAGAATCTATGCCATAGTCACACTGTAAAGTGTAAGGTCATTTCATTTTAGGACTTTTGTTGAATTATGATTTTTTTTTTCCCTTCCTTCTATTCGGTTAATGCCAGACTTACTCAGATTTTCTCTTTTCTGTATCTATGTATCACAAAAGGTTTTATCGATCAGGCAGTGGAAGTCTTCAACCGAGCTCCGAAGATCTTTAAGTGTCCACAGACGGTGGAGGTTTACAATTCGCTGCTGTTCGCTCTCTGTGAAGTGAAGCTTTTTCATGGAGCTTATGCTCTTGTGAGAAGGATGATAAGAAAAGGAGTTGTTCCTGATAAGAGGACGTACTCGATTCTGGTGAACGCTTGGTGCTCGGCCGGGAAGATGAGAGAGGCGCAGAATTTCTTGGAGGAGATGAGTAAGAAAGGGTTCAATCCTCCTGTGAGAGGTCGAGATCTTCTGATCGAAGGGCTGTTGAGTGCAGGGCACATCGAGTCGGCGAAAGAGATGGTGAGGAAAATGGTGAAAGAAGGGTTTGTACCTGATGTTTCTACTTTCAATTCCTTGGTGGAAGTGATCTGTAAATCCGGTGAAGTCGAGTTCTGCATTGGTCTATACCATGAAGTGTGTGGGCTAGGACTCTGCCCCGATATCAATACTTACAAAGTCTTGATTCCCGTAGCTTCGAAGTTGGGTCACATCGACGAGGCTTTTAGGCTTTTGCACAGCTCAATTGTAGATGGGCATAGGCCGTTCCCAAGCTTGTATGCTCCGATAATTAAGGGGATGTGTAGGAAGGGACAGTTTGACGATGCATTCTGTTTCTTTAGTGAGATGAAGGTTAAAGGGCATCCGCCGAACCGGCCTGTGTATACCATGCTGATCACAATGTGTGGCCGTGGAGGCCGGTTTGTGGATGCTGCTAATTACTTGATAGAGATGACAGAGATGGGCTTGACGCCAATTTCCCGGTGCTTTGATTTGGTCACTGATGGGCTGAAGAATTGCGGGAAGCATGATCTGGCTAGGCGGATTGAGCAATTGGAAATTTCAGCCCGTGGCGTGTGATAACACAAACAATTGTTAGCAGACCAAATTTTTTTTTTCTTTTTCCTATTCAAGTGATGAGCCGTGGCTTGGAGACTCAAATAACAACATTCGTCAGCCGTACTTGTTTTCCTTCTTTTACTATCAAAAGCTTCAACTTCCACATATCTTCTTTCACAAAGAGATTCGTTGTTCCTTATGTTTTGGGATGGCATTGAACAATTCTAGATTCCCGAACATATCAGGCTCACTTTGACTTTTCAATCGGCACTGCAAGCGTCTTTCCAGGTTCTTCTTGTGTCTTGATGTACATTTGTTTTTATCAGACTAGAACCTGCATTTCACTGTTGGGTGTTAAATGAGAGAGAAAATTGAAGATGTCATTGCAGATTCAAGGTGCTCTAGGAGCATAGTATGAAGGCTGGCTTTACTTTTGAGTACCTTCACGCAAAAGCCGAAAGGACATGTCAATCTCTACAAGAATTCACCGAATATTGGAATATGCTCCATAAAGGTACTTGGGGTAAACTGCTTTACCTTTGCCAATGTATTTGTGTAGCAGAAAAGGGCCTTTTATCTCACAAGTAATATCAATGAATTGTGCAGAACGTACATCATGCATGCATGTCTCCTTGCTGCCTAAGAAAATCTATAATCTTTGTGAAAAGCAGTATCGCTAAGCAAAGGGAACAGAGAAGAAAGACCAAGAAGCTGGCACAGAATCCGGGAGAAACAGGGAAAAGCGAATATGCCCTGCTGTATATTTAGTAGAACAGCTCCCTTAAAAACGGGAATCATTCATCTCACAAATATATTTTTCCGACAATGTTACGAATTTCCGGATGTTTAGACAATCTTCTAATAAATATTGCCTCAGTTTCTGTTCTCTATCTACAATGCCGTTCCCTAAACGAATAGCTATATCTCATCTGTCGTAGGGGAAATCTGAATCATTCTCAGTAACCTTGAAATGCTGGGGACGTTGACCCGAGCAGTGCAGATTCCACATTTTGAAATAAGACCTCTCCAAATTCCTCACCTGCAGACGTAGTAGTAACAGCTTTCAAGAAATTGTCCTTCTTTAAATGTATGTGATGGCAAGTTAAAAAGAACACGAAAACTATTATACACACCCAGCGTTCTGTGTCAAACAGAGGACAAGTCATCCGAGCTGCCTTAAGCTTATTGGTAAGTGCTTGGAGCTTTGATCGATTAAGAGCCAGAGACACTGCCTTCTCCTCATATTCCTTCATACTGCAGGTCAAGAAAAATAGGAAGAAAAAAGATAGCTTTGCTTCAGTGAAAGGAAAAATGAAAACCTGGTATGTCAGTCAAGAAATAAAAGCTAAGCTAGATTTGACGGATAGCCCATGAGGTAGCACTCAAGAGACATGAATGAAATCGGTGTTTAGAGGCTCCATATTGCTATACCCATGTTGATACACCACTGATTTTTCATTTGTCTACCTGTTGACAATCATCTCATCCCCGAGTCCAGTGGCCAGACAAAGCGATCCGGCAACTCTTGTAGCCATTTTCTCCAGTGGCAGGGTCACCATTGGTAAACCTGCCCAGAGAATATCTGTGCCCGTTGTATGTGCATTGCATAAAGGCCTGAACAAACACAAGAGTTCAATGATCAATTGAGCCAAAGCCCAAAGCAAAATAAGGATGTCACAAGCCAAAAGGTTTAGAAATGTGACTTTCAATTATTTAAGCAAAAATTCCGGAGGAGAATTTACGTGTCGAGGAATAGATCTGCTAAAGAACTTCGTCTAATATGTTCATTTTTCATGGCTACATCAGTTAAAATAATCTGGTCAGGCAGTACTCCCTGAGCAGCAGCATCTGCAAAGAATCGACCAGTAAGTAATTTTAATAAGTCAAGGAGAAACATAATTTGCCATAACAAAACTTTACCAAAATCAAACATACATGCACGAAGTCTCATTTCACCAGCAGCTGGGAATCTGAGGAGCCAAAGTGCACTGTTGGGTACTCGTTTAAGAATGTTGCACCTGAAAGCACTCAGGAAATTAGATACCACATTTGGAGAAGAGTCTTGGAATTAAGAGAGAGAAGAGTTTCTCAAATTACCAAGTGTTAAATATTTCAGGGTCCATCTTATATAACTGATTGAAACACGCAAAAATAAACTTATCCTCAGGCAGGCCATAATCAGATCGCTTGTGCTGGCAGTTTGGATCCAACACGTCCTGATTTTTCTGTAAGAGTAAAGAGGGAGATTCAGGTACAACATGACCTTAATTACATACTGAAAAAAGCAAAACAAAATCTTACTCGACCCTGTAACTATAAAAAACCGACCTGCTTGTAGTCATTCACGAAATAGCAATGGGGAAGATGTACAAGCTTTTCTGAATAGATATGGGAGTAGCGAAGAGGGGAGACGAACTGAAAGGAAAGAAATGCCATATTAGTAATAAAAACAAAAACAACAAAATGAGTTATTTATTTGCAAATATATTGGTTATGCTCGCACCTCATCAGTTACCAGGTACTGGATGTAATTTGCACCTGTAGTCCCCGGAAACCCCATATATGAAACCTGAATAGGTGCCGGCTGCATGGCAAAAATTTCATTCCTCGCACCCTGCATGGTTTACAAGCCATGGCATGGGTTTAGAGAATTACCGACAGAAATTAAGTCTAAGAGGAGCATGACATTGGAACTCATTCTTCTACTACACAATAACTAGCCAGTAACCCACTGAAGACAGCACTGTAGAGGTGTACATCATTTCATTGTATTGTTCCGCACAATAATAATAATAATAATAAGAAAATCACAGGCAATTGAGAAAACATACTTTTGTATAACCATTAAGGTTCACTAAGATCTGTATCTTATCCTCATTAATCATTTTAGCTATCACATCCGATGTCATGGAAGAAACATCGATAAAATGTTCAGCTTCAGTCTGGATCCGCTGTCTCCATTCAGTACCATCATTTGGACTCAAGGCATAACAGAATACCTACAAAAATAGTTAGTTAACAGTGGAAATACTGAAAATGACTGATAATGATGAAAGCAGTGAAATACTACAACCTCAACATGTTCTTGATTATGCATGCCAAAAACAGACCCCATCAGGTGTGACAAAGGATGATTACCAAAGTCACTGCTGACATATCTGCAGCTCAGATAGAGAAGCTGATTAAGTATATATTGTTAAAGAGTACAAAGATATGAATATCGATCATGCACGACAGTTGAAACATACCCAACTTTGAGTCTGTTATTTCCTCCATCACGCTTTATAGGAATTGGGGCAGGATGGTTGAAGGCAGAAAGTCCAAAACGGGAAGCAACTATAGAGCAGTGCGCAGCATATTTACGGCTACAAGAAGCAGCAAGAAAACTGTGAGTAAAGTTAAATCATAACCGCTAATATTGTAAACATTTTAAGTGCATAAAATTCCTACCTTATCTCAAGTGCAAGCATTGGGTCAATGGGATAGGCAATTGCATGGAAAGGCTGCACGCTAGGAAGAAGTGACATCTGAAAAATAGAATTTTATCAACAGTCAGAAGCCACCATAACTAATAAAGAGGAGGGGAAAATTGTAATGGCAGGGTATTGAATCTGACATTAATTTGTCTCCTGATAATCGCCTCAACTTCAGAGAACATTTTATCACGATCCTCCCAGCTGCATAGGCACTGCAATGCAAATTGATTTAGCCACATTATTGCCAATCTTTTTAACACATTCGATATCTTTAGAACATGCGCAAGCACAAAAACACAGAAAAAACTTCTACTAATGCTCTAAAACACTATAATCTAATTAGTTTTGCAATAACTAAACCATAGCATTATGGCATTAATAAAACTATTAGAACCCTGGTCAGTAATGATAACAAGTATAGTTCTTTACAGCTATTAGAACTAAGCAACAGAAGTACAGGAAATCAAAGTACCTGTAAGGTATGTAGCAGGTTACAAGTTGCCTCAGGAAAGTCAGGTCGAAGAAGCAATGCCTGTCTATAGCTCTTTACAGCTGCTTCTACATGCCCACTGCAACATATACAACTCTATGAAGTCTCATTGTCGCAATAAAATACTTTACTAGCGGCAACCTAAAGAACTTCTAGCGGGAAGTATTATCCAGCATATGCAGGATAAGTACCTATCCTTATAAGCTGAAGCCAGATTTGCATGAGCCTCGGCCATAGTTGGCCTAATACCTATAGCTCTTATGTAGTCTTGAATTGCTTCACTCACTCTACCAATCTCCTTGTATGTGTTGCCCCTATTAACAAGCCCATCAGCTGCCAACGGATCAATGCGAAGAACCTCATTGTAGCAAGATATTGCATCTGCATAACTTCCCTGTGATGCAAACATACAAATAGTAAATAAAGCAGTGTCAAACAAGGAAATAACAAAAGCTTTGGCCAAAAGCTATGGTAATCATATTCCTACATCGATTTCCTTTTCGGGAAAATTAAAGAAAAAGTTTAAAAGAGAGACCTATAGCACTCTTTACTGTTCTAACAACTTGTTTAAACCAAGCAGTGTAGAAAGAAACGCGAGGAAAAAAAAAATCGATGCATGCTTGCTGCCGATACCTGCTGCTTATAAATTATTGCAAGATTATTAAAAGGAGCAGACAGTCCAGTTGTCACGCTCAGCGTGGCCTTATAATATGAAGCTGCAGTAGCCACCATGTTCCTGCTCGTACAAAATTGTTTCTTGTAAAACATTTACTGGATTTATCAGGAATTGTCTCCATATTACCAATAATAAAAAGTACTTAAGGGCACATACCATTCCATGTATATATTCCCAAGGTTTGTAAGTGCTTGTGGATGGTTTGGTTGTAATGCAAGGCATTGCTTCCGACATCCAAAAAAAAAAAAAAAAGGTTTAAGAAATACAAGACAAATAAACTTAACTGCCGAACCACTTGAAGGAAAAATTATCTAAAGGAAGATTACAAATGAACATACATTGTAGCATTGAATTGCTTCCTCCACTCTCCCAACATCTTTCAGAGCATTACCCTAGAAGTGGTGAAATAAATTATGTCAACAGAATTTCTCTGCAAATTCCAGTCCTTATAATCACATCCAGGTGTCAAGAACACTAACCAGATTATTATAAGCTTCCAAAAATCTTGCGTCAGATGAAATAGCATGCTTATAATGAAGGATGGCCAGGTCCAACTGGCCTTGATCATAATATGTACTAGCTAAATTACCTGCAAAATCGATCGGACATGTGGTAAAGATCAATGCCAGTGAAACCTAAAACTGCAAGTTCAGATATGGATCTTGAGTGCAATAACACGCCGTGACAGTTCACATCAACAACACTCACCAAAAGCCATTGCATAGTTTGGTCTTGTCTGCAGAGCGCGCTGGTAACACAAAATTGCCTCTTGAGGCATTCCTAGAGCCTGGAAAAGGAAAAAGAAACATCTTGTTTTTCTCCAATACGAATCCGCGCACTTGCAGCTACCCAACCTTAGTGGCACAAGGCACATAACAGCTTACCTTATATACATTTCCAAGGTTCAGATATGCATCTGGAAATGCAGGTTTAAGCTTTACAGCTTCCTGAAGACCAAAAAAAAAAAAAAACACACACACACACACACACACACACACACAAAGTTCTCATCAGAGCCCTTAGACAAGTACTTGGAACAGGCAAATTGTATTATGTAGGTTGCTAAGAAAAGCAAAATAATGGTCAAAAATCCACTATAAGTCCGCATGTGGCACTTAATACTTTTGAAGAGTGATATAAACAAGAACAAGCATACCTTGTAGTATTGAAGGGCTCTATTAAGATCGCCTGACTCCATAAAAAGACCAGCAAGATTTGACCATGCAATAGCAAATGTTGGTTGTATACGCAGAGCCTCAAGGTAGCAACTGTAAGCCTGCAGATTTAAACATTAGATTGTTGCAATATGCAATCTTGGATGTGGAAGTTGCAAGAAGAGCCAATATCATCTGAGGCATGAGTCGTCGATAACAAAATGACATCTAGCATCAAACCACGATCCATAGACCATTCCACTTACGAATCACTTCCAGCACTAACAGTGCTATAAAATTTACAGCTGGAAGGGTCTTTCTAGATCCCAATAGGCCCAAATTTATGCAGCGCAGTAAAAGAGTTAAGACCATGCTATATTGGTTTAATACTTTCCTTAAGGTATAGGAAAGAAACTACTTTGGTGGCTATGCAAAATCGAAACCAAAAAAAATTGAATGAACTCCAATATGTGTCTCATTAGCAGGAACTTACTTCTTGCACCAATCCTTGTGCTTTCATTAGATTCCCGAGGTTGCTATGGGCATCAACCTGCATCCGAATTGAAAAGTAATTATTAAAAACAACTAACACTTGAACTAAGTACTGCGTGGATGAAAAATAAAAGATCAAATCCTACAGAGAACTAATTTAGTGAAAAGGAAACGGAAAATAAAGGACTATCATACCAGAGTAGGATTCAGAGCAAGTGCCTGACGGCAGCATTGTGCTGCTTCACTAAGCCTTCCTTTTCGCATGTATGCACTACCTAAATTTGACCATGCATCACAAAAATTGGGCCGAAGCTGCAGTCATGTAAAATCAGGCATCAATACATCACTCAGAGGCAACAGATGCCAACAATAGAGATCGAGATATTAACTTCAATCCGAAAAAGTATACTAAATTATATATTGACCTTGAAGAAACAAATAAAATTGAAAAAAAAAATAATGAATAAAAGTTTACACATACCTCAATGGCAATCAAATAGTAGCGAATTGCAAGGTCAATGTTGCCTTTTTCCTGCATTCATGGAAAAAGCCAATTAGTTAGTGAGGGAAAATGTTTACTAAGCCACAGAAATAGTAATAACTGGCCATACCTTCCAGGCATTAGCCATGTTACCATAGCACTCGGCAAAATGAGGCTCAACTCGAAGAGCTTCTTCATTCTTGGCAATACACATATCAAAATCATGCAACTGGGTAAAGAAAAACATAAAACAGCGTAAAGATCAGACCTTTCACATTCCAGAGAATCAAACAGGGCACATCATCTCATAACTTAGAACAGTTTATAACCTATATCACGAAATCAGTTAAAAACATAATAGTACACAAAACTAAAAACAACCTGATAGTAAATAGCACCCAAAAGAAGCAAATTATCAGTCCGATTAGGGTTCCTCTCATACACGGCAGTGCTATGCTCAAGAGCCTCCTTGTAGTTTCCAGACCTATACATATGATGAGCTAGAGCCAAATGCGTGTTCTCATCGACTAAATCCAACAACAACAACAACAAAAAAAAAAAAAAGCAACATTCACAATCAGAACTTCAAAATCATCAACGCAATAGCACAATAAGGAAAGACAACGCAATTCGAAATTCGACCAAAAAAAACACTAGAAATCCAGGTCATTGCTGTTTTCATTCACTCCCAAAATCCTCACTAGCTCTCTAAAAACTCCAAAAAAAAAAACAAACTTTCAGAAACCGAACCTTCAATGGAATCGGAAACCTTAAAGGTCACCAAACCATTCAAACCATGCGAAGACGACGAAGGCTCGGCCTTCACCGCGAAATTATCGTCGCGATCCGCCGCGAAGAGAGGCCGAGAACTCCCCGCCACCATCGCCACCTGCTGCTGCGACGGCGGCGGCTGGTGGTGCCGAACCTCGCCGTGCACCGAAATCACCGCCATCGACTCTCAGATTCCGATCACGACCATCAAAATCCCAACTCCGAGCTCCGATCTGACTCCCAGACACCAAGCCCTAACTCTCTCTCTCTCTCTCTCTCTCCAGTTGTTTTTCTTTTTTTTTTTGGTGGGTAAATAGTAGTGACGACGACGCGCGTGGAGTGACGAGTCCGAGGGAAAGCGTTTAAATAAGTTTTTGGAAAAAAAGTGGTTCGGTGTTGGAGGGGGAGGAGAGATCTGGACCGTCCATCTGGGATTTAAAAGAAATTCCCTTTGACACTTTTTGCCACGTGTCAGGGCCGAGTTATCGAGATTCACCTGGTGTGCGTGTATCTAAGTTCTGTTCTGTGACTGTGCCGTGTTTGGAATTTTGGGACCACTCGCTCAATTCCTTTCCCTTTCTCAAAAAACATTGAAAATAATTATAAAAAAAAATAAATTTATTTATAAATTTTATCGGTTACTTTGAGGTAGATTTTTTTTATACGGCATTCTTTTTTATATTAGAAAATAATTTTAGATAATTAGATTTAAAATTATTAAAAATATTAATATGATGATTGGGAATTATTTTTCAAAAAAAAATCTATTATCTCTTACAATTATTATAATTTTTTTAAGAGAAAATCCTTAAATAATTTTTAGATTTTGCAATAATTCTCGTTTCGTCTTTGTGTTTTTAAAAATCCTAAAATAGTCCTTGTATTTATTATATTTGACACCAAAATGTACCTTGAGGTAAATTTTAATTGTCTTTTTCTTTATAAAAAGACTATATTACCTTTCAATTTTTATTTCATTACATCTACGTACTTAAATTTGTAATATTAACTTATTTTAAAAAATTCAAAAAATATAACACAATTATATACAATCTAACCAACTGAAAAACTCATCAAAACTCAAAATCAGATAGCTAAACTTTTCAAAATTTCAATAATACCCTAATTTAAAAATTCTTTAAAACATTATATAAAGGTTAGTTTGGGTATTTTAACAATAAATCAATTGAAATTTACCTCAAGATATATTTTGGTATCAAATATAATAAACACAATGACTATTTCGAAATTTTCAAAAACACAAAGACGAAACGAGAATTTTTGCAAAACTCAATGATCATTTTTTAATAATAAAATGTTTTAGTCATATTTCTAAATCTTCTAAACCGAATGATATTTCTTATATTTAAAAAATAAATAAATATTTAACTTTTAGTTATATCAATCTCCATCTATTTAATTGAATTAAATTACTAAGATCAAGATAGATATTTTCTCTTACTTAATCAAGTGATGTATTTTAAAAATATATACATGCTGAAAAATCTTCGTTTAACAGTGAAATACAATATAATTTGGATTCATTTATTTTCTCATATATTTCAAATCTCATTATAGCAAAATAATAATAATTGTTTCGAAGGTACGAGTATAATTGTATGTCCATAGTTGACTTTAGTCTTCGACTTCTGGCAGACCTATGATTATGTTTAACTCGTATCCCTTTTTTTGTGTAATCGGCGAATATATGGTAAAATATATCTAGATTTTTCCCCCCTTAAAAGTTACAATATCTACAAGGAACGTTGTTTCTTTATAAGGGGAAAAAATATTTCTTTTTTTTTTTTTTGGGTTGGGGGGGGTGGGGGGGGGTCTACCAATGAGTACGACTATTACAAAATTACATGTAAGATAGTAGTAGTACACCTGTTTTGTATTTGATCACTAAGCAATTGACAAATCAAATCAGTTATTGCAAAGCAATATGCCAATTCCATTAATTTAATATCTCCTGTATTAAATTAAAAACTGATTAACCAAATATATATCTACACATTAGCTTGGAATTCTGGCTCCGTGGACTCCACCCACACCTAACTCACTGTTAACCAGACAGCAAATATTGTACCATTATGCAATTAGCAAAAAAAAAAATAATAATAATAATAGTTGTAGCATTATGTATGACTCTAGAAACCCCAAGAAAGAGAATTAGAGACTAATCAACATTGTAAAACAGTAAGCAGGCTTTATTCCAATATACACGTTGCAGATGATTTTACATTCCAAATCATTGTGATTTGTGAACTAACACAAGGATAACATGTGAAGCATTGAAATTTCATATTGGAGGACAAAAATTCAGTACAAATTATATGCAAAGCAACCAAGAGGGTCGATTTATTTTTAACTAATTAATTTTTCTTCTATTTTTTTTTCTCTCCTCAGTTAGTTACATTATGAGTAGTAGTAGGCGATAAATCAAGATGACCTTCCAGATTATTAGACTCAATAAGCATAGAAACAACTTCCCTCATCGTTGGACGCTCCAAAGGAGACAAATTTGTGCAGAGAAGAGCAATTTTGAGGACAATTATCATGTGAGAGACAGTGTTGCAATTTTCCTCTCCCTCCACCAGATTGAGCCTTGAGTCCAGGATTGTCGGTGACATGTTGTGCTTCTTGACGTAACTTCTGACCCAAGTCACCAGATCGCCGCCTTGATCCACCGCTTGGACCGGAGTTTTCCCGGTCAGAAGCTCCAGAAGGACCACGCCGTAGCTGTAGATGTCACACTTCTCTGTCACCTTCATTGTGTATGCATATTCTGTCCCATTAAGAAAAAAAAAAATATACATATATATAGCATGAAAACAAGTAACAAAAAAGTAAGATAAACAAGGTTGGAGTTGGAGAAGAAGGGTTTATTATTACCAGGAGCAATGTAGCCGTAAGAGCCTGCAACGGCAGACATGGACTTGGACTGAGGCATGTCGATGAGCTTGGCGAGGCCGAAATCGCCGACGCGGGCCTCGAAGTTGTGGTGGAGAAGGATGTTGTTGGACTTGATGTCGCGGTGGACGATGCGGGGCTTGCAGTCGTGGTGCAGGTACGCGAGGCCCTGCGCGGCCCCCAGCGCGATCACGAACCTCGTCCGCCACCCGAGCCCGCCCGCCGAGGCTGCGGCGGCTGAGCCGCTGCTGCCGTGGAGCAGCTCCCCCAGGCTGCCCCTTGACATGTACTCGTAGAGCAGCAGATTGGTGCCCTGGTGATAGCAAAAGCCGTAGAGCTTCACTATGTTCCGGTGCCTGATTTTGCCTAGTGTCTCGATCTCGGCGTGGAAGCTTGTGTCCGCGCTGTTCCCTTCCCGGTTCGACGCCAGTTTCTTGACTGCGATCGTGTGATCGTTCCACAAAACCGCCTTGTAAACCGTCCCCCAAGCGCCTCGCCCGATGACGAACCGGTCGTGGAAGTTTTCGGTGGCGTCGACCAAGTCCTGGAAGGTGAAGCCTTCCTTGGGGGAGAAGTAAATGTCCGAAACAAGAGGGGTCAGCGGTTTGTTGTCTTGCAAGGGTGTGACGACGTCGACCGGGTGGGTCATGACGTAGACGATGATGGCAATCAGGACGAGAGCAGCACCTCCGACCGACGCTGCGATCACCGCAATTATTTTACCAATCCGTGCGCGTTTGTTCCTTGCGTCCGAGGGGATATTGAGCAGGGAAGGCGGGGCTTTGCATTCCCCGAGCGGGCTGCCGCAGAGTCCTTGGTTCCCGACGTAGCTGCTGAGTGTCATGTTCTTGAAGAGCGGAAGATCAGGCAACGGGCCAGTCAGCTCATTGTACGAGAAGTTGCAGCCGAGGAGGCTCGACAGGCTGTTGAAAGATTTCGGAATTTCGCCAACCAAATGGTTGTTGTTGAGCAGAAGATACTCCAACAAAACCAGGCTCCCCAGCTCAGGAGGAATCTCCCCTGAGAGGTTGTTATAGCTGAGATTCAGCGCGATTTGCAAGCTCGAAAGTAAGCCTAATTTTCCCGGGATGCTGCCGGAGAACGAGTTGCCGCCCATTTGTAGCTCGGTCAGGCGCACGAGGCTTCCTAGCGAGACCGGTATGCTGCCAGAAAGGTTGTTATCCGAGAGCTTGAAGAGCTCCAGGTGCGAAAGCGTCCCGATCTCACTCGGCAGCCCGTCAACGAAGTTGTTCCGACTAAGGTCGAGGCGCTGCAGCATGCTGCAGCCGAAGAGCTCGGGCGGGATTCTCCCCGAAAGAGAGTTCGACGACACGTTGAAGATCACCAACTCCGAGAGCTTCCCAATCTCTCGCGGTAGCTCACCGGTGAACCGGTTGTTCCCGAGAAGCAGCCTTTGCAAGGCCCTGCAGTTGCCTATTTCAGAAGGTATTGTTCCACTGAACTTGTTCTGTTCGAGCTCGACGGCTGAGAGGTTCACCAATTTGCAAAGCTCGGCGGGGAAATTCCCGGTGATGTTGTTCCCGGCTAGGCGGAGCTGAACCAAAGACTTGCAGCTAGTGATCCCTGGCGGAATGTTTCCATTGAGCCTGTTTGAGTCCAAGTTTAGCAAGATGAGGTTCGAGTACTGGCAAAGATGGCGGGGAATTCTTCCCGTCAAGCGATTATCCGACAAGTCAAGCACCCAAAGCAGGCTGTAGAGCCCCAGCGCCGGAGGAATGATGCCACTGAGAGAATTCTCAAAAAGTTGCAACATAGTCAGCTTTGTCAAGTACTGAAACCCGACGGGAATCGGACCTGTCAGCAGATTTATCGAGAGATCGAGCCTCGTGAGGTTCTTCAAGCCCGCGAGCTCGCTTGGGACAAGGCCTTGAAGCCGATTCCCGAAAAGATGAAGAAGCCTCAACCCGGAGATCCTGCTGAACTCCACCGGTATCTCCCCAGACAACAAATTCTCCGAAAAATCGATCTCCACAGCGCTCGAAAGGTTGCCAATCTCCCTAGGAATCGTACCATTCAGCTCATTCCTATAAAGATACAATTTACTCAGATACACAAGGTTGCCAAATTCCTTGGGAATTTCCCCACCAAGATTGTTCTTATAGAGAGCGAGAGTCTCCAAGTTTGTGCAATTTCCAAGGTCTTTTGGGATGATCCCAGAGAGCTGATTTTCAAAAAGAACCACACCAGTCAAGTTCTTGAGCTTACCAATCCCTTCAGGTATGTCACCACTGAGCTGATTCTGAGCAAGACCAAGGAACATCAAGTTAGAACACTCACCGATATTGGCCGGCAAGCTTCCCGTGATCGCATTTTGGCCAGCCCGGAAAGTTACCAGGCTTCGAAGCCTCCCGAAAGAGCTCGGCAAAGGCCCGGAGATGTTGTTGGTGTAAGCAATGAGCTGAGTTAGGAGAGAGAGATTGGCAAGCTCGTCAGGGAAAGGCCCGGACAATCTGTTGTTGCACAAGTTCAAGAGTGTCAAGGAAGAGAGTTTGCCAAGCTCGGTCGGGATTAGGCCTTCGAACTCGTTGTTGTTGAGTCGAAGAACCTCCAGGGACCGAACATTCCCAATCTCTCCAGGAATTTTGCCGGACAATGCGTTGAAGGACACGTCAAGCTCGGTGAGACGAGCCAACCCGCCAATGCTCGGCGACAGAGAGCCCGAGAGGTTCATCGAATTCAAGTCGAGGCACAGCACGGCGGGCTCGGAGTCGGCGTAGTAGTTGTTGCTGCAGAGAACTCCTTCCCATCCACAAGGTGTGGAATCGCTGGAGTTCCAATTCCTCAAGTGGCCAAATATGTCAACAAGGCTTCTCTTTATGTCTAAGAGGTGTTGACCCTCAACGTTGAGCCCTTTGGACTCGTAAACCAGAAGTGAAAACAGCACAATAAGGAACACAGCCCAGAGGCCAAGTGGTGTTGTTTTCTTAATCCTCATCGTGTCATTCACAGCATGAACTTGGCTCTTTGATGTTAAAAGAACACATACAGAAGAGCAGGTTTGAGTTTTTTTTTTTTTTACATACCTCGTGAATTGAAGGCCAATAAGACAGCAGAGAATTGAGTTTGGTCTTTGGGAAGTACCATTGAGAATGGGCTTGACTCTCAGTTTGCCCAGAATATGTGTCAAACACTGTGGAAACTTGACTGTTGATTTGGACTGGAAATAAAAAGGGTATATAGTCCTTCTGGTTTTGCTGTTGCAAGTCAATGAATTCCCACTTTTTGTTTTGTAATGATGATGACAAAGAAAATGAAAAAAAAAAGCCAAGTGATTGTGTTGTCCTTGAGGAATGATTAAGGATAATCCCACTTTGTGTGATTAATAAGGTCACAAGAAAGAAAATAAGAGAGATAGATTGATCAAAACTCATAGAGTGGTTGTCATGGCCGACAAAGCATGAACATGTTCTCTCTCTCCTCTCAACCCATTTCTCTTCCAATATTATATTAGACTTTAATAGTTTAGTGCTTCATTTACAAAGGTGACACAAACTGTTTCCCCATTTCTTATATTCCCAACTTCAGTCATGTCTTTCAACACATTGGTACACGAAACCAAATTAACTAGTAGTTCTTAAATGGAATAGCCATTTTCACATCTGTGATTTGGAACAAGTTCATGAGTATGACCTGGTCTTTTCATGGACTTGTCCAAGATAATTTGACTGTGTTAATTTGTTTATTATTTATTATTATTGTGTTGATTTTCGAGTCATTAAACATTGCTCAACTTCATTTGATCTTGACAACAATATTAAATGTTTGATCATGTGCCTGGTTTATTTGTTGCTGCCCAGAAAAAATAAAAAAATAAAAACTGGCCTCTGGCTCTGCCCTTTTTTATTTATACAGTTACTTTTTGTTTTTAAGTATTCTAAACAGTAAGGTTAATCTTCTAATGATAACTTAAATACTATAATAAAAGATATTCACAACTATATATTTTTTGTTGCTTCGTGTTTTTTTTTTTTTTTTTTTTTTGTTCCTACAACATTTGTAGGTTATGCGGTGGTGACCTTGCCATATGACTTGTACCTCTAAGGATTCCATATTTCCATCTTATGATTCAATCATCTACAATATTAATTTTTTTCCCAATATTCAAATAAGATCAAGGCTAACACGAATTTTTTTTTTTATTAATGTTATAAAATTTTGCATAAGTTAAGTCATGGATGACGACTTTCTCCTCTAACATTATTATTTCTTTTTTCTCTTCCTTTTATGATGAAGTTTGTTAATCACATGCTTACAGTCCACTACTTTTTTTCCTACAAAAGAGAAAAGAAATATTTTTCTAATGAACCATTCAAAATGAAATATTATGTGTTACCATTTTATTTTTTTTTTATTTAATTCCATGAATCCTATAATGTTGATTGCTATCCCAGCACAAAGAAAAAGCGTGTTGATCACACAGAGTGCAATTGTGGGGTCCTTTTCAAGTGGGTAATACTGTTATTATATGGCACCATAATTTTTAGTCAATTTTTTAAGCACTATACTAAAGTGGATTTGGATAATTACCACTACCCATAATTAATAAGATTGAATATATTATATATATATAGCTAGGACAATAGGACATACATAATTTATTGTGGTAGTATATATCTAGATATAATACATGTTTTATGTAAGTGATGGATTATTATATTTATAGCCTTTTTTTTTTTTTTCTCCTTGGTTCAACTTTTTATTGTATACACCAAGCGATTGAAATATTATTAGTTTGATAGTCAACAGTAAATTAATCAGTAGACCTTGAGATTAAGTTTGGAAAGCCAACTCATAATGAATGACAAAGAAGCAATGTATCCACTTTGCTATTAATCTGTTGATCCAAGTGGATTAATTACTTTGTTATTTCTAACTGGCATAATTTTAATTTTCTTAAATCATGACTATTATTTTAAAATTCACCCACAAAGTGGCTCATTTATCAAATTTACTCTTTTAAGTATTTTAACGGCCAAGAGTTTTAGAAAAAAAAATAAAAAATAATGATAATTAATTAGAAAATTTATTACCATAATAAAACTTAATATAAATTTTAGAGTAAGAAAATCTATTTCCAATGTATAAAAGTTATAATAGCTATTTTCTAAAAGTTTTAAGACACCGGCTTTCTTTAAAAAATCAAAGATTCGGCTACTTCCTTGGATAATATTATATTTTTTAAGGAATTTTGACTTTTGATTGGAACCAGAATCGTTTGGTAATAAAATCAAATACAAAATTTAGATTATTTTCATTTGAGTTATTATTTGGCAAAATCTTGAATTCAAGTCGATGTTTGCATATCGTGCAAACATAGTGGTAGTCTGGCAAACAATTCAAATCATTTTTATATGAACCACGAAATTAGTGGTCAAATGAATAGTTTCAAATCATTCAAATTTAAAACAAAGGGGCTATACGATTTTTAGTAAAAATATTAAAAGAGTAGATTATTGTCAATTCATAGTTGGATGCTGCATTATAGATTTTCAAGTACTCATTTTAAGATTAGATATTTAGGGTGATCATCGACCAATATAGCTAATTTCATTGTGCTTTTTGTTGGTTATATTGTATTGTATGGCGGTTGCCCATAGTATTCACTATTTTCAGTATACTTAAGTATTTGTTAATGTTGACCATTTATCATTGCTTAAGGTATATAATATAGCATGTTGAAGTCTTTGAATTTCTTTTAAAAGAATCCAAAGTTCACCAACCGCCGTCTATGCTTAAAAAACCACACCCTATTCAATCATTAAATTCCATTTTATAGTAAGCTTACGTATACAAAAAAGTTACGTACTTTAAACACCCAAATTTCTTGAACTCGTAACTGGTTGAGATTAGAGAGCATAAGATAAAGATATATAATAATGCTAGCCCCAACTCAAATGTTGATACTTTCATTGATCAAATTTATTTAATTTTGACTTAGTTCATGGTATTAATAAAACAATGACATATAAGCTTGTAGAGGTATCAATCCACGTGGCATTATATGCATATGTATATACCTATGCTTGTAGGTTTTTTGATTTCTTCTTAATCATATACAAATGGTGAGATAAACAGGGACTTTTCTTTGACATTTCAGAGCAAAAACTAAGGACATTTTAGAATATTAGCGAGAGCAAATGATATCCCGGAAAAACATTTTCCAATCAAATGAATTTTCGATCCTCTTCTTCAAAACAAAATAAGACTAATAGTATTTTATATTTCATTTGTTTGTTTACCCATCAAAGTCATCGTTCAATAGTCAATATTTGGCTCAATATATTTCGGATAATCTATTCTACGTGGGTTAATTTGAAAACGAGTAACACGATTCAACTTGCCCTTTTGACCTTTAACCTTATGCGTTTCAAATTGCGCTACAAAGTCAAAATCCGCAACGCAAGCGTGAAGTGTAAGTCCTTATTTTGGGGAAAATGAAGAAAATAATGAGCAGTCATGTCCTATTGAGTATTGAGCGGTCGAAATAGGACGTGAATTAATATTATATGTTTGTGTTCACATGACCTCCCACAGACTTATATATGGCACTTAGATTATCTCTAATACAAATATTATAATACTAATGTTAAAATTGGTACTTAAAAAAATAAAAATATTATATTTGTCATTTGATATTCTAATATAACAAAATATTATATTATTTTGTTATTTTATTATTTTTTAATAGTAAAAATTAATTAAAGTAGTTAATGCTAACCAATAATAAAGAAGATTACAAACTTCTTAGTATTAAGAAACTTTTTTTAAAATAATATTAATTAATAATTAAATTTTAAAATATTTAACAGCAACGCTCTATTTCAAATATTAAATTTTTGAAATTTTGTTATACTCATATAATTTGGCACCATATGAGTTGCAAAAATAAGGCAAAATTAAATGTTTGTTTTAAATGATAGCTTATGTTTCAAAAAATAAAAAAAATAGCCATGTTACGAATTATATAACAGAAAAGTGTCACATAAAATATAACACATCTGTAAATATTTGTAATATATTTTGTAACACTTCAAGTTTTACTCATTATTTTTTGAAGTGTTAAATAATATCTTACAAATATTTACAGATGTGTTATATTTTGTGTGACACTTTTCTGTTATACAATTCGTAATATTGCTATTTTTTTAATTTTTTGAAATATAGACTGTATTTTAAAAATGATTTTTTTTTTTTTTGCTATTTCCTACTATTTCCATATATTATTTGTCAAATTTATATTGAATTTGACCTTGTATTGAAAAATATTTTTTATGTCAAAATGTCAAATTCAATATTAGCAATTTAGCACACAAATTTTGCATTGCCTTAAAATGCCCATCCCTCGAAAAGAAGTGTAAAAAATAAAAATAAAAAAATTGCCGGCTATAAGGTTGATGATCGAGCACTACTAATCAACACCGTGTTTTCAGCCAAAAAAAAAAAAAAAACGTGTTGACCAGTGCATTGAACCTGGAAATATTTTAGTCTCAACTCTTAACCATCTCAGAACTGTATATGATCAAATATCATACAAGAACGCACACAAACGATTTGTTTCGAAGCAAATCACTCTACGTCCAAAGTGGGATCGATCGCCAGTCAATTCAATAATGGGAGATTGAACTTTACTCTGAAAGAGTCTCGAACACGATTAACACTCTCACATTGCCATCTGTCCCTTTCTTCTTATTAAAATTTTAATGTTCTTATTTACTTATGGAGAGAGCGTTCAATTTGGACTCATACGGAGGACAAAAAAAGGTGGGAGTTTCCGATATCATTTCGTCGATTATCAAGATCAGAGGAATAACTCGCTATTAATTTCTCATATACATAATATTCAGCTTCGTAAAGATGAAAGTGAAACGCCATTACTGATACTAATTAACAACATGGCCAGCTTAAATGGGTAATTACAAAGAGATTAGACAGCAAAAAAGGACATGTCTCGACAGAATAGCGAGCTTCTTCAACCTTAAGCACCTTTCTGGGGCAGTGTTTCGAATGCAGAGACGGTGTTCTCAAATTTGATCCGATGTAGAGGGGCACCACTTTGCTTGATGGCGCAAGCCGTCTTGTCTTCGAGAGGGCAGCGGGCTTTCAACATCGAGAAAACGTGATTGTTTAACCTCCTTGCTTTCTTCATTGATTCTGTTAGAACCTCCCAACCCTTTTCCAAGGAACAAGAAAGGAAAAATAAAGTAGCATGAGAAAAGAAACTAAATGACGGGCACAAGATATTTTCAATTCTACAGACTATGCATGAATGAACTCTTTTCTTCCGTTGATCACCGAACCTGGAGCTGATTTTGTTCTCTGGCCTAGCTAGTTAGATCGGATTGGGTAAATTAATAGTACAACTGATTGAAAGCGATGAATGGATCTTCAGAATGGTGTGAATTTTATACCTGGACAAAATGAGGATTCCTAGGTGTTGGTGCAACAGAAGCAGCCTCAACTTCCGCAACATTGAGAACCTGATACGAGAAATCAAACAACTCGAAATGTAGCTGCTGTCCGAGCAGGTATATTACCGTGCAACCACCCCATGCTACTGAATCACCCAGTCCTTCATGATTGCCTGATGATGATTGAACCGACTCTTCCAGATATCCCTATGGTTCAAGGGTTAGAGAACATTAGAAGGACCATAACATGTACGTCTCCCCAGAGGATTACCAAAAAGACAACCACAAGATACTTTAAAAGAAATCCATGTGACTATCAGACGTATGAAATTATTATTATTATTAGTATTGACATATGCAATTGAGTTTGTTGAGAACATTCTTTCGCTCATTCTAATGCTCAACTCTGAATTAAAACATATTGCACTTAAAAATTTGCTGATGATTTGATCAGTACAAAAACGTAGGGAGAATTTCCCTTACAATTTGAAGGCCACTGTATATTCGGTAGAAATCCTTTGAAGTTGTGATGTCGACAAACCCCGTTTTCGGAATAGCACTCCATTTACTACAGCATTTGTCCAGTGCCGCACTCGTAAAAGCAAGGGCATATTCGAGCACACTTCCAGTGTTCATGTTAGCCTTGTATAAAAGATCTGGTATAGAAGGAAGATTGCTTCTCTTAATGAAGTAGCATTATAGCATAAACATAATGGATCAGAAATGGATATATATTGAATAATTACAGAGATTTGATTGAAGGTTTTAGCGCCTCAGAAACAACAATGGAAGCACATAAATATATGCATAGCTCTACGGTAAATCATGATGGAAGTTTCATGACCAAAGTGAAAGTACTAAGAAGTCAAGACTATTGCAAATGCCTTGCTCCCGGAAACAGTAAAATATGAATGAAGAAATTTATTGTTAAGATCAGAGATTCAGAATCACTAGTTTGTTAAATTTAACAAGAACTTATTAGGAACCCATGCATATAGGTTTTAGGCAGCATGTTTTACCAGCAGCTTCTGCCTGTTTTGATAGCATGTTGAAAGACGCCGGATTAGGACATCCCGGGTTGGACACAATAGCAGCAGTGGCGGATTTGAACAGACTGACAATGGGACTATCTCCACCATCCTGAGAATGCAATACTTGCCCATCTGCACCAGGAAGCAAGCCCAACCAGGGGGCTGTTTGCATGAAGTGTGACGTATCTATTTCTCTCTGTAAACCAGAAAAGATTGCACCAGGTAACATGTTAAAAATGGTAGTCAGCTTTTATAATATGGTGTTATTTCAATAAGAATCTCTGTTACATAACAACTCTCAAGTGTAAAATGAGAAACCAACCAATACAATATCAAGTAACCCCATCCAATATAACACACTTCCTATCTCCTTTATCCCACGAAGAACCTCTGATTTGAGCTCTGATTTTGCTCCCCAGTTAAGATGTTCTTTGACAATCCTCATACAACCTGTTCACAGAGACCACCCAAAAAAAGAAAAAAGAGGTTACGGCCTTCACTTGATATAAGGTTCTAAGACCCCACCAACCCCCCTCCCCCCCCCACCCCAACCCCAAAAAAAAAAAAAGGGGCTTGCCAAACAGTTGGAAAAGCATGCTTTTAGGCATCTCCAGCAACCAGACCCTTTTAAAACTTGACAACCAATTTTAACAAAACCAAATTACCAAGAATATCCAGAGGAATTTCTGCATCAAACAATATTTAGATACAGAACACAAAATTATGTACCTGCCACACCACCATCAAAAGGAAGCAATCCTATAGACTTTGGCAATGCTTCTTGCAACCCCGTGATCATTGGTTCAAGTGTACTTATCTGAAACAAGCACGCACACATCATTAGACTGAATATCCTTTTACTTTGCTAGAATTGAAATACTGAAATACTAATATTTCACTTGACTGGTAAAGCCAAATTTGTATATCTGGGAATCGGTTTGCAAATACCTTATTTGATATGTGATCTAGAAGCGCTCTAATAAGCCAAGGCAGAGATCTAGATCCTAGAAGCCTGACGATAGAGAACATGTGGGGAATTCCAAAGAATCCACTATGCAACCGAGCAAAACTTTGATGTGCCAAATTTAAATCCTACCACATCAGATTCCAGCCAGTGCAGAAAAAAACAAGATTACCATGGTATGTGAAAAAAAAATAGGGAGAAAAGAAAAGCATTCATAAATATAGTCACTGCCAAAAAACTTTGCAATCAGCAAGATGTATATGAAACGTATAATAAATTAAGGTAAACGAAATACTAAATTAAAGTCTACAAACGTATATAAGGGAGCAAATTAAAAAACAAAAACGATAGTGTCAAAGAATAGGCTCTTACTTCAGTACCACAATAGAAATTAGGCTTTGCATAAGGAACTGATGGCTTTTGCACAGGAACATGTGGAACCTTCGATGACCGGATAAAACGCTGAGTAGTGTTGCAAAGGACAAAGTTCGGCAAGAAGTCATTTTGCATCTCCGACCATATCTGACGGACACACAGAACTTGATTAACAACTGAAGAGAGCAAAAACGATCCAAAGTCATCAAATACAATTTTCTTGTTTCTTGCTAAGTATATAATATTCTTTTGAACTTACAACATATATATATATATATACATATATATCCCTCGTTTTTTTATTATTATTCGAAGCTTGCATTTAGATTGACACAAGACTAGCACCTGTGGATTAAGGAAGAAAATTTACTAAACCTGGGAAGCAAGTCGGCTGGAAAATGACACAAGAGAAATGTTCTCTTGCATCTCATTCAACATGAGAGTGAATGAGTCTATTGAAAGATCTGCTAACAGCAAAGTATGTGCATGCTTCAAAATATCCATCAACTTTTCCAACTCCTGAGACCAAGTATCAGACGTATCTATCAAACAATAAGAGCGACAAGAAGTATTTCCATTTGGTACAAGACCAGGAGAAGAAGTGAATTAATTACCACGATAGCACATAGGTCCTGAGACTCAAAACGATCAAAGAGAAACTCGAGATTCTCTCTAAAAACTTTATTCATTCGTTCAGTGATCAAGCTTCTCAAATTAATTGTCCTCCCAAGTAGCTGTGTATAAAGAGGATGTAAAAATAAAATAACGCAAAAAGGAAAAAAAAAAAAAAAAAAAAACAGTGCAAAACAAAATATATATATATATATATTAAACTATATTTCACCTTCACTCTAGTCATCTTTAGCAGAGCACTAAACCTCATAGGCTGAATTGAAAACTTTTCTCCATTATCTAATGCGAAGAGGAATGACGGATCAAGTAGTTCACTGAAAGAATAAACAAGAATAGATGTTTACATTTTCCAGAATATATGAATCATATTTCGGTGGCATATGTAATTAATCAGTGGGGAAAGAACATACTTTGCTGCCCAGCTCTTGTAGTATGTAAAAATAGTATCAGAGAGTTTTGAAACAAATATATCAAAGCAGTGGTCCACCTGTGATTGAAATTAATAAATGACAAACAATCATTCAAAATTGGTTAGGGAAATGGAAAATAATTTATCCATGAGTAATTATGTAGAAGCATTTCCATATTCTGAAGAGAAAAAATGTTCAGATGTAGATAAACAATGATCATGCCAAGGCATCTTGCAGAAAGCAAAACAATAATATACGATACTCTTCGCCACTATGATATAACGAAATCCAAGAACTGAACTGAAAGGGGGTAAAAAGGTCATCTGAACCCAAAAACTCATTTCTTACAAATCAGTTCAGAAAAATGTACCTCGGCCTCAATTTCGTCATAGAGGAAGCGTTGTTTCAGAACAATTAACGCTTGCTGGGCTGAATCATTGTAGATGTCAAAGGGCATCAAAACACTCTCAAGAAGACCCATATTCTGTGACTCAAGTACATAGTCCACCAACATCCACGGAAGAGAGCATTCAATAGGAAACTGAACAAGAAGGCCAACCATGTTTCAAGAAAATGAGAAGAGAGATAGTAGAGTGGCATAGCTATCAAATAGAGACCCTTTCAAGAAAATAAATATAGCAATATCAGCCGCAATGTGAGACCATAAAGCAATGATGTGAAAATCAAAGGAAATGGAAATTTTTACGGGCAATATCTTTTTCGAGTATTCAGCCATTAATGGTTTCTAAGACTGTATCCATGAAGCTTATAAGCTAATATGAGATACTAGTGAACAAAAGAATATAATATCACATCATTTGAAATAACTAGAAACAATTTTTGAAAACTAACCCTTCATATGCATTTAGTTTCGTATGGTTCTTTAAGTGCAACTAGAATCTCATATGTATGTGAAAGAAGTTATACCTGTATAACACGAGATGACTCCAAATAAAATTCTCTAAACCATAGGAAACCAAGGTCTGTTAAAGTTGCAACAGTTGCTGCGCATAAAATCACATCATTAGATATAAATGCAGCATGATTGCTATGAAGGAGAATCGACAAATCACCTAAGTCTTGGTCTAAAGCATAGTGAGATGAGGAACATGGAAATTCCATAAGAACAGCAACTGGTATCTTCAAAAATATAATACTCGGATTTATCCACTAAGTAGGTGGCCCTGAGGTTATGAAACCCAGACCATAATGGAAACAAACCACAAGCATGAGCACTCAACCAACACACCCAAAAAAAGGGCACTGATTTTTCAGTGTATTATAAATGTATAGCTAAAAATGACAAGAACAAAGAAGAAATACCTGAGTAATCGAGTATGTGTAGGAAAAAGCTGAGCTTGTAAAAGAAGGTTTCCAAATGTTTCATATCGTTGACAGGAATCTCAGACCCACTATTACCAAAGAGTCCTCCAGGCTTTCTTAGGTTACCACCAGACACCACCTCATATATCAGGAACTGCAAGCAGTGCACCTGGATAAAGAGAAAGAAGCTCATCGATTTCTATTTCCTTCTTCTTCTTTACCATAAGAAAAATGCCAGAAACACTATTCCCATATAATACAATTCAGAGAAATGGAATTAAGTAACATGAGATTTATAGTTTTAAGTTAAAATTGTCCAGAAAGCTCAGGAATTATACGTCTCTGAGCAAGTACACTATTTGGCCCTTTAGGGCGCAACTGCATACGAAGAATTTGCTAAGATAAAAAGGTTTGAACCCATTCACCCTAAGTTGGAGAGACACAGGCTTTTCCAGTTTGGCTCATTTTGGCCCAGAAACACAAGTTTTTGCAATTATTCAATAACAGAAATTAAAGCTACCATGATAGAATCCTGAATAATATCAACAACTGAAAAGTAAGAGGATAAACCTGAGAAGCCGTTGGAGCTACAGGCCTTGGGAAAAAGAAGTTTCCTTTACTTTCTTCACCTCCATGCTGAGATTGTAACTCAGATTCAGACTTGCTTGTGTTTGCCATCCAGTCTGCTGAAAGAGTCCGCATATCAGAAAGAATCCTGAAAGTAAGAAATCAAATTGACATATGAGCAATTGGAAATTCCAGGAAAAGAAGTACTTTACAGGATAAGATATTAGAAAAAATGGCAATTTGACATTTTAATATATATTAGTACTTGTATATAGAGGGACCTATACTATCACATAAAGGTCTATGGTTAACAGTATCATATATGGAATCTCCAAGAAGTACGACAAAAATAGAAAATAAATAAAATTTAATCCTGAATGCAAAACAAAGTAATGCCCACCTAGAAAGGTCCTTCTTCTTCCGGAATGTTGTTCGCAACATAGTAGCCAATGTATTCTGGACAAAATCTTGGACCTCCGCATGAATGGTTTCCCATAAAGCATCAGCCACCAATGTGTCACACTGTTGCATCATCGATCCAATGCTTTTTATATAGCTAGCAAGTTCAACAAGTGCTTTCCTTTCCTCTGCACTGTAGTTATATCGTACAACCTACATGGAAATGAACTATAGCTTACCACGAAAGAATTATAAACGTGTGTTGCAGATGAAACATAAATAAAGTGGGCCAGTGTTGTATCTGCTAGGCTAAGCATGATGTTGAGCGGTGGCCGCAAACTGGAGGGTACATCTTGACAAATAGTAAAAAGCTCCTATTCTGTTTGTTATAACACCTTTTCATAATCAGAAAATGACGCTGAAGCCTCCTGTGATTCCACAGGAACAACATCCTTGCAGGGACGAGAAAATTTCCATGCACATTGTTCCCAAACACGAGCAGTCCATCTGCTCAAAAGCTGGAAACCTTCAACAACCATATCATACATGTTTCCTTTAACTTCTTTACACCACTCAACATCTGCATGTTCTATTGATTTCATCAGCAAGAGCTGCAGAAACAAGACAAAGCAGATGATGGATTTTTTAGTTTGTGCATCAGGAACTAATTCAAAGAGAGTTTTTAAGTTAGCAAAAGGAAAGGACCTGATTCAAGGCAGAAGCAAAACGTATGGTGAAATCATCATGCTCAGCACGGACTGATCCAATATGATTGATGATTAGATAGTGTCTCTGATAGGTAACGTATGTCAAGGCTTCACAAGAAAAGATGCAACACAAATTTTGAGTGTTTACCCATAGAAAAGCTTCAACCAATAAACAAGACCTTCAAGGAGCTTTATCTTTCTATTGTTGCAACATAGCATAACAACAGGTTAGTCAAAGACGATAAACATAAAATAAAGACAACTACAATTCAATTTAGGTATCAATTTAAGGATATTCTTGTGCTTCACGTGGTGGAAGCTCATGAGGTGCTGGGATAGTAAGAAGACGCATTTGAGAAGAAAATTTTTGAAAATACACTGATAACTCTTTCATGATCGCAGCAGGTGAAAGATGAAGATCTGGAAATGCGGGAATGACTGGATCATTCTGGAAAAGATGAAGGAACACAAAAGCAGATCTTAGATAACTTCCATTTAAAAGGGAAGACAAATGGATATTTATAAATCCCAAACATTCCTTTCCCATGTATTATATTTATGCCGCTTTTCACTATTATTTATTACCTTAAATATGTTGATCAATCTGTTGATTTTTACCCTCTTGTACAGAGACTCGCTGTCCTTTTCTGATGATGTTGCTAAGACAACAAGAACAGGCAAAACACGCAGAAGAATGTGCCGCTCCGGGAACAGAAGTGCAAAATCCAACTCCAATGACTCAACAGCAAAGACTATGAGAATTTGAAGGATGTCTTCAACACTACATGAAGTTAAGGATCTCAAAAAGAATTATGTTCTATAAGTGAAACAAAGCATTGCAAAGATCTGCGCTCTAATTTGTTTTGGATACTTGTTCACTCGGAACATCTCAACATGTAGATTCAACAAAATAGCCCACCTCGTGCTTAAGAAAATCTGTCAGAGTTCAAAATGGAGATAATTACTACATCACACTATCATTTTGGTTGTAACAAACAAAAGAAAGAGATACACATGCAAAACTAAATCAACAGTTATATAATACAACTATCTGTGTCTACAAGCTGTAGAGAGAGTAAAGGGAGAATAAGCACCACCTGCAAGTCATCTAATTCCTCCCTCATTGTATCCGTGTCATGCCACTGAACGCTGACTTGTGTGAATGTCCTGACAAATTATACATAGGATACAAGAACAGACACCAAACTTGATTCAAGCAATTTTCAAGTGTGCATATAATATAGTACTAGATATCTACTATTATTATCAAAGAATTTGTCACAAAAGGTAAAATATTTATTGAATCACTCTACACGCTCAGATTTTTGTTTTTGTTTTTGTTTTTTTTTTTTTACTTTTTCTTATTATATTTATCTATCTTTCATCTGATAATACGAGGATAAAGAATACAAAGAGTCCGCAAGAAATAAAACCTCTTACCTCTTATACCAAGAGAAATCATTAGGTATGCTTGCTTTAGCATTTTTAAGATGATCAAGTTGCACTAAAACATCAAGTAACTTCAACATGGACCTACAAAAAGAATGATTAGCAGTAGGAAAGGCATTCAGAAATCACAGTGAGAAGTTAGGATTGACACGAACACTAAATCTGTTATTACACACCATAGATGAGTCACTGTAGGGCCATTGATGCGTCGCTCGGGCCTAGAAAAGCGCTGCATGTCAGCAGCTAGCTGCATTGAAAAAATAACATTAATTCTAAGGTGAATAACTACCTCTAGATACTAAAATTGTCTAAGATATAAGGTCATACGTGATCATACTTTTGATGCAGCTTGCGCTTGCCATTGCTGTATTTCACGTAGACGGCTCATTTCCAAGTCGAGAACTTGGTATGTTTCCATATACAAGTCAGCTTGACTTTGTTTCATAGAATCAGGAAGCTGCACGAAATCATTTCCCATCATGCAAATTCAAAGATATTAGAATGCGTATGACTTGCACGCCAGAAAGAAATATGCCACTGAAAATGTCCAAACTAAAGCAATACTGACCTGAGGAAGTGCTTTGACACAACTCCGATACGTATAAAGCACCGACGCCATCTCCTTTCCTTCCTGAATGAGGGCGTTCTGTTCATGTTGCAGAGCAAGTAACAATATTGAGAAAACTAACGGAAATATCACCGACATTTTAGTCAATTTACATACAAAGCAAGAAATGAAGGAGCTTCATACCATCTGATTGAGAGCTTTCGTGTCTTCTGATAGGGAGAGGCGATATGCAGAAACATCGCTAAATTCTACAAAAATCGCCACCAAGTTTTCGCAGTCAAAATTACATCATAATAAGAGAGAAATTCTCAATGCACATCCTATTCAGTACTTCAAAGGTCGTTTTTCGCGTGACGATTTTGAACTCGAATTGCGAAATAGTATCAACACAAAAACACAAGTATAGCTTATTTCTTATATGTAGATGGTGATGAACTTATAATGAAAGAGATCGGAGAATGCGAACTTTGGAAAGGACTTGAAATTGCAAATATAAAATAAAATAAAACCTTCATACCAATTGGACTTTCGGTTGCACCTCTCTCCGTTAACACCCAAACTCCTGGTCCTTGTACTTGTGCTTGATCATCCTATAAATTCATAACCAAACAAATAATTAAATAATAATTCAAAAATAGAAAGAAAAATTAACTTCATTTTAAGCTTGTTTTCTCACACGAAACCATACAAATTGTTGCCGAAATCAAGCAAAACACCATAGTTTGAAATCTAATACGACAATTCAGGAGCAGAATCCAAGTCGTAGGCACAATTTTCTCAGCAAACAAACAAGTTTGCTAAAGTTGGACGAGAAAAAGAACTGAAGCGGAAAGAAAGTACCTCGAGCGAGAATGTAGATAGCGCGGCAATGGCTTCTTCAACGGAACCGCCATGAAAACTCCACAATCAGACTTGCTTGCGATCTGAAAAAAGTTCAGTCATCGCCATTTGGCTAAGCTTTGAGCAGAAATCGAATAGAGTGAACACATTGTAATGTAACCCCAAAAAAAAAAAAAAAAGGAAAAAACGAGAGAGGTTTTAGCGGTACCAGATATTTAGGGAAATGCGAGATCGGAGAGAGCGAGAGAGTCGCATTCGGAGAAGTGTAATTCCCTTTGTCTGTCGGTTTCGCTAATTGGAGTGGTTAGACCGCTGCACCTACCGGGTCGGACTCTCGGACATGTTTTGGTTAATTATTTACAATAAATTATTATTCTGTTTTTTTTTTCTCTCTCTCTCTCTCTCACAATTTACACACAAAAAAAAAAAAAAAAACCCACAAACAAAAAGCATTTTAAATAAATTTTTTATTGAAGAAAAAAATGGTTTACTATGGATTTTACCAATGATAAGAATTGAAAGTTATGATAAAACTAAAAGTAAAAGAAAAGAGGAAGAATTAGTTAAGACTCGTTTGCTTTATGTTGCTTGCTTTGGCTGCAACAATAATTACATGCCTTATATTATTTTTTGGTTTGATGGCCCATAACTATTATTCATTTTTAACATTTCCTTTACTTTTATCTTCAAGCTCACGCATTTGCATATAAGAAAACATATAACTCGGGAAAATGTTTCTTCTTTTTTTTTTTTTTATTTGGCATCAATTAAAAGTCTAGAGTTGTCGGAGGCACATCACAATCTTGACAACATAGTTGTAATTTATAGCCTCAATTTACTTTACGAAACTATATTTCCCTTCCTTTTTGTGAACTTTTGCTCAATTTCATTGTCGTTTTCCCTTCGGCTAAAAAAATAAAAATAAAATTGTCGTTTTTCAATCTGTTTCATTACATCAACAATATGTGTCCATTCCCACTTTCCAGTTTATAAGTGTGATGTCTTTTGAATCCTTAAAAACGATGTGAATTTTTAAGTGCACTCAGTTTGTTATTTAAAAAAAGTCAGTTAGATAAATAGTCATTTTGAATTGTGTGTTTTTAAAAAATAGCCACAGTTTTAAAAAATTTAAAAACTAGCCATAACACAATGTAAAAAATTTCTGACAATAACAGAATTACACATAAAAATTGATGTAAGAAATTTCTAACACGCGTCAGAAATTTCTGAAAGGAATAATTTTTAAATTTTTTGAAACTGTGACTATTTTTTAAAATCATTTTGTAAACAGTGGCTATTTTCTTAAAATTCCATTAAAAAAAAAGAGAGAGAGAGAGAGAGGGGCACATATGTCATTCTTTCTCCTCGACCTTTTTCCTAATATAAAAGAAAAACGACATATCTTACGGAATATTAGAAAAATTAAAAATAAAGCAAAACGACATGTGTTGAAAATCATTATTAAAGATATAAGTAAGCCAGGTCTAGATTCTAGATTAAATTAATTACCCCTCAAAAACAAAAAGCTTCTCTAAGTTGTAGTTCTGAAGTTTGTAATGCTATTGCCTCCTAATTTACGACTGCACTACAAGGTCTATACCTGATAACAGCCCTCAATCTTCGACCATGGAAACCTGCTATACGGCGGTTAAAAACGCCAACTGATGGGAATCACTTTTAACGACAGAGATCAGAATACTAGAACTCAGGACAAAGAATAACAAAACTACTCGATTGTGGCGGGCGACGATGCGTCATTGGCGGAAGAAGTCTCATTCACCTGCCTCGCAGCAATCACCCTGTCCAAGGTCTCATCCGGAACCGTTATTCCTGTTGTCTCCAAATCTGCGACTATTGCAATGGCTGCATCTAGCTCCCCGAGATCGAGGCATAACGAGATGATTTCATCGTATAGCGGACTGCAAGCATACAAACGGGGTGATTTTTGTCAA
Source organism: Boehmeria nivea var. tenacissima (assembly GCA_018132145.1). Classification (NCBI taxonomy): domain Eukaryota; kingdom Viridiplantae; phylum Streptophyta; class Magnoliopsida; order Rosales; family Urticaceae; genus Boehmeria; species Boehmeria nivea. The sequence goes on along the minus strand of CM030874.1, from coordinate 21,114,108 downwards.
AGAAAGTCACGTGAAATGCAATGCAAAGCCGAGACATAGAATATGTGATTGGTCTTTCAGGTCAAGGAATGCCAATCCTATGCTGTTTTATCAGTCTTGACTTTTGTCGTGTTGAGTAACAGTCTTTACCTTCCAAATACATAACCAAGACTGTGCGTTGTCTGCAAGATCTTCAAGAAAGCTGATGGCAGAGGAGCCTTTATCGCCACACGCAAGATCATTGCACAATCCCCAATCGTGGGTGTCCCTCCCAATTCGATAACCTGAAACATAGGCCACTTGTCATCCCAGAAATAGACTAATTTATTTTCACTTTTACAATTGTCATCATGGTCTTAGGAATCCTCTAAAGCAAAAAGACGCTGACGAGTTTAACTAAAATTAGCTTTCACTTAGCACTCTTATTGTAAGAAATTTAGCTGCCCATATAAGAACAGCCATTTATAATGCTCTATAGAAAGGTGTCCCAGGACTCCATCTTAACACTGTATAGAATAGACTCGCATAACGAATCCATTCAATCAAAGCAGACTGTACAATAAGGTTCTTGAAAATTAATCTGGGCACCTAATAGTACACATACAAAGAACAGCTGAGATAAAATGCAGAGAGACGTCAGATAAACTAATGAAAGGAGTAAAAGCAAAATACGTCAAGAACTTACCATAAGCATAACTCTAATTGCCAACTCAACCTCCCATTCCTGTGACCATCTACGAGGGGTTTTGTTCTTCAAATCCTTCTCCCATGTCCAACCCCACGCATCTGCTATTGTATACATATCATCCACATCAAACACCTTCCTTTTCCTCATCTCCTTAAATGCCTCAAATATATCTTCAGGAAACCAGTCCTCGTCATCATCATTCTACATGCATTATCAATGATATTACTTTCAGGAAAATTATTCATGTGCGTATGTAATTTCAAGAGAGATTACATATTTGGCTGAGTTTATATTCAACAAGATGCTGAATGATCAACTAAATACGTTACCTCAACAAAACGAGGGGCTCTTCTCCTTGACTTTTTAGATCTGGTAGTTGTTTGGTCAGAATCCTTCAACAACTGCACTCCGATCATTTGAAGAGGCTTCTTAGCTTCAACTTGCTTCTCCTTGACCCTTTCTACATCTTGGGTCTCAGTTGGTTCTACCACGTCTACCTCCTCTTCCTCCTCTTCTTCCTCATCATTACCATCAGCATCAGCATCAGCATCAGCATCAGCATCAGCCTCATCATCCTCGACCTCTACGGCCTGTGTCGTCCTCAACATCAGCATCATCCAACACATCATCAGATTTTGACGTAGTCATGCTGATGGAATTTCCATTAATATCGTTCATCCCTTCTCCAAGGAACCGGCGTTTCCAGAACTCCGTATCTCCTTCATGAAGATTGATCCGTGAGATCAGTTCATCGAGCTCTTCATCAACCTTTTGGATAAATTATTATAAGGAAAAAAAAAAAAGATTCAGAACTGATTTTCTATCGAACATGAGACTGAGGTGCAACTAACACTAGGAAACATTGCTAGAGATTCCAAACCAACTCTGTAAAGACCATAATTTGATGCACATTAAACCAAATTGAATGAGATGATAAGTGAGAAAATGTTTACTAAAACAAAGATGAATAACCTACCTCTTCTTCCTCCTCCTCCACTGTAGGAACCCATAGGGGCCGACCTCGGGAGCGGTTTATTCTTCTTGCCTTTTGAACTCGCTGATAAAGAACATTCCTAGTTCCGTCAGTTGGCAATCCTTGTGCTTCTAGCTCTTCCTTTAGTTCAGATACTATCATCTTACTAGCAGCTTTGGGCTTTAAAACATTCTGTTCAGGACCCTTTATAATTTTCTTCAATCTTTCCTCTACTCTAATGTAATCTGATTCAGTTACATCTCCTAGAACTGAAATTCCTTCATTTCTCAAAAATCTCAATAGCTTTCTATGATAAATTTTCACATTATTACGGCATCTTTGCTTGAATGAGGTTTCAATCGGGTTTGAATATATAAACCCAACAACATCAGGATCTAGAGGAGTTTTTCCTCTACGTGGCACCCATCGTTTGCGGTCACCAGTGAGCCCACCCTCGGCAATGTATCTGATTATTTGGGGGGAAAAAAAAAAACAGTGAAAAACCTTTATAATAAGTCCTCAGAGAAAACGTACATGTACGCTAAATGTAGATAGAGACACACGTACAAGGAAAAGATATGCGTACCTGGCAACATAATCAATCTCGTATCCAAGTTCAGCTTCCTCTTGTAAAGGTTCAAGCCATGAGCTTACCAAGGTCCGATATTTTTTACTCAAGATCATGGCCCGCGGAGGAATCGTTTGGTTATCTCTGGCCATAGCTTCTAAAGCTTCCAGCAATTCAACAATTCTTCCTGTATCCAAACGTATTTTATCTCAAAAAGATTTAATTAACGATAACTGAAATATCGAAGCATATGTAATAAGCAGGCCTGACTAATAGCTCAACAAATTGGAGGAAACTAGAAAGAAAAAGAAATATTACTTGCAGTATAAAACGAGGGAAAGACTAGCAAAAAAATATTTATACATAGAACAGAATTCAATTGAAGCCATGTTTGAACATGAGGCTAAATTAGCCATCTTTTCTTTTTTCCTTGCTTGAAGAATAACTTGCTAATTAGCCATCTGGCATCAATATTTATTACCATTTCCGTTCCCATAGTATATGGATGCTCATAGCCTATGAGCATCCATATATAATGGGATCGGAAATGTTAGTTTTCTTTGCTTTAGGTAAAATCAAATTAACTGCCGATCAAATTCTAAGTTCCAATTTCAGTCCAATTTCCTTAAAACTTAGTCAGATGTGCCAAAAGAGTTGAGCATAATATATACTAATACAAGAGAAGGAGAGAACCAAAATCCTTAGAAAATTGATGTTACTGATCCAAAAGAATATGTAAAGAAAAGCACAAGTACCTTCTCGACATAAAGCACGAAGATACAAGGAAAGTGGGTCTCCAAAGTTTCCTTCATGATGTAAAACTTTAGTTCCCCCTTCAAATCTTGTTAGAGCACGAAAATGTCGTATAGCTTCTCCTACTACACAATACTTAGTAAAACACTCCACAAGCAACCTGAAAAAGGAATCACAATCCATTACTGGTTTTTAACAATTTTACTGGCAAAGTTATATTGTGATGAAGAAGTCCGTAAAGTGAATAATTGTATTGTGATGAACTTCTGCAAGAAACAACAGGCCGCTAAAAAAACCATACATAAGAAGGAAAAACTAGATAACAAAAAAAATGCTTACGCGTGGGTCTTCACATTAGGTTGCAGGTGCTTGTACTCTTCAATCATCATGCCAAGTAATTCAGCAACATCTTGCACTCTACATACCAAAATAATTTTTAAAACAAAAAATTATCACCACAGAAAGCATAAAAATCTAGTACCAAGAATTTTGAGGAACTTAAAAAGCTGTCCAATATTCCACAAAGATATACAATCTCCGGTTGCGCTTCCAAAGTGAAAGTTACAACAATCTGATCCCTTACTTTGTGTTTGCAATTTCATGGACACTGTTAAATAGACTGTCTGATATGCATATCGCAGAAAGACTACCTGTCGTAAGACTCAGCTCTGGTATATGCTTGGATCACCCAATTATATGACTCTGTATCGGGTTTCATGTATTCTGTAAAGTGGGAAAAAAAAAAAATTGTGAGCACAAAACGAAAGCCTTAGAAAATCAACATTTTCTATATAGTTCCACTGCATTTGACAAAGTCCAGTACATGGTCTTAAAACTGAAGAAACAAACAGGTGTAATTTAATCAGCCCAGAGACTCGATCGCTTAGATGGTTGTTCTATGAGATTACTTAAAATACTTCTACGCAAATGAGCAGGATTCTGAAAACACAAGGAAAAACTAAACATACATATTAACATAATCACCAACAGAGGGTAGGGAAATGTGAGACCTTCTCCATAGTACATGTTCTCAAACGTCGTAAATGCGATCTCGGGAATCCCACACGTAGCCTAAATTGTTCCAGCAAAAAGAGCATATCAAACTGGCAATAATTTGTATAATTCATAAATTACAATAAACACGTAAAGAGGCTCGATTCCACGAGACGTTGCGCAAGGAATCACCTGCACACTGAGAAGACAATTGAAGTGGAAAGTGGTGGCCATGCGTCCAGCCGCTTCCATTTCGTAGGCAATTTCGAGGGCATTCGAGTGGTCTCCGACTTTGCAATCCTCCACAATCATAAGGTCATAGACCTCGTCCGTCGCCCTCAATCCGCCTTTGCAGCCCTTCAAGAACACCCTGTTCGCGTCCTCGAGATAATTCCCCCGAACCAGCTCCTCTATCACGAAAAAAACCAAACCTATTTAACAAACACAGTTCACAACAAAAATTGGGCATTCTCACAATCACATCAAGATCAACACAACGCAGTACCAACGAGAACAAGCCAAGCCCCGCGGATATCGTAATTCAGCTTCTCCATAGCGGCGAGGATCTCCAAACCCTTGGTGCCACGGCCTTTCGAGCCGAACATCCGAATCAGCGCGACGAACGTCTCGTGGAGCGGCCGGAGACCCGCGCTCAGCTCTCTCCTCAGCGATTGCATCTGAAATCACAACAAAAGAGAAAAAGAAAAATGGTCGACAATTTCAAATTTCGATTCGATCACCGGAAAAGGAAAGGACAGAGAGCTAGGGTTTGGAATCTCACGGCCGCTTCGGCGTCGCCGTTGAGGGAGTGAGCGACGACGAGGCCGTGGAAGGAGCGAGGGCCGGGGGAGAGACCGGCGGCGACCATGTCGTAGATGACGTCGTCGACGGCGGCGGCGTCGCGGCTCCTGGCGCGGTCCATGAGCTCCTCCATGAACGTGAAGCGGAGGCCTCTCTCGGCGGCGGAGGAGGAGGAGTCATCGTCGTCCTTGGTCTGGCGGCGCCTCCGGGGGGCGCGGGGGGCTCGCTTCTCGGTCCCCGCCGCCGGAGAGGAGGCGCGGACGAGGAATACGGCGTCGTTTAGGGGCTTGGAGGGGAAGAGGAGGCGCGTGGTGGCGCAGAACAAGGTGTTGTGAGAGCTCAGGAGAAGACTGGACATTGATTGGAGAATAGAGAGAATGTGTGTGTGTGTGTGTGTGTGTGTGGATAAGATGTCTCTCTGTCTGTCTCACTGGCTGATTTTTGGTGCGCGGGAAGATGGGTTTTAACGGTTTGTTTCCGAACCAAGGTTTTAGAAAATTAGTAGGGTTTTTGTTTTTGTTTTTTGTTTTTAGACCAATTAAGCAATTAACATTTTAAATGTAATATTTGAAGAATTTAATTATAGTTTCACGAAATTAAAGATTTAACCATAACATGTAATATTTTATATTACATGCAATATATCTCCGTATGAAAGTGTAGCATTAAATATAATGTTACATGTGTATGACTAAATCCTTAATTTCGACATTTTAGGGCTAAATCTTAAAAAATTACCCAAAAATTTAGTTACATACATAAAAAAAACTCTTGTTTTAGTGCCAAAATTTAATATAGCACTTCTACCTTTTTTAGTGCCAAAATTTAATATTGGTATTGTAATTTGCATAGGAGTTGGTCTCAGGCGTATGTCATATATTTAGAATGCATTCTTTATTAATATCATATTCCTCTATTTATAACCAAAACATATTCAAAAATCATTATTTAACCAGCTTTTGATCTCTCTAAATTAAAAAGATTATCCGGGAGTGGTAAAAATAGATTGTTAGAGGATACCAATTGTAATTTGGGTGAAGTAGGCAAATACCCAGAATTTATATAATAATAAAAATAAATACCCAAACTTTTAAAGTAATTGAGTTTCTAGTCAATTTGTGAATTACTTGCACATGCTTTTGGTAACAAAGTGAATTACCACCACTTACCACTGTGTAAATAATTGCATCTTTTGGGTAGTTAGTTATATTTTTCAAAAGATTAGATAATAACTTACATTAAGTTTTAAAAATTGGATATTTACTGTAATTTCTCCTTTAATTTTTCTTTCGTGCTTTATACCCATATCTTAGGTCAGAAAATGGATATATATACATTTTGTATAGATGTGCATGCCAAGAGAGGCCGAATCGTCATGGAATATATAGTTGTCGAGGTTTATGACGTCGCGGTTTTATTTTCAACTATATATTTCTCTGTTTTAGGACGTTCCTATCATCTGTCGCTTTTCTTTTCGCCGAAACAGTTTTTGACATGTAATGAGACAAATTTTCATAGACAACTTTTTATTAACCCGCAACTTTCAACAGTTGGCTTATTCAAAATTCACTGAACATTAAACTACTGTTAATTTAACTGCGACAATCAAAATCTAAAGATGATAAAATAGCTAGACACTACAGGGGTCTTTGCTATATATATATATATATATATATATATATATATGTAGGAACAAAGTCAAACATGGTTGGCAAAGTTGTGATCAGCCTCGGCCAGCTTTCCCTTATTTTCCTTAATCACTTGGACAAGATCAGCAATGTGTTTAGTTGAAATAGGCTTAGTGTAGCAATCGTTGAGACCAGCTTCCACGAAATCTTGTCGTTCAGGACCCTCCCCATCAGCAGTCACTCCCACAATCATAGTCTCAACGCCCATAGCTCTCAACTCCCTCGTCGCCTACGTCATTAATACATGAATATAATCTATCAACTTTCAAATATGTCTAGTGGGTCCTATAACAAATGGGGTCCTCGTCTATAATTAGATATAATAGGTTTTTTCTTCATTAGAAATTAATCATGGTAAATATATGCACCAAATTAAATCAACTGATTAAGTACAAATTATATTTGGTTTTCCATATGATAACGTACCTGAGTACCATTCATGACAGGCATGTCCCTGTCCATGAGGATGAGATCGAAAGAAGCTCCGGCGCGGTGAAGATCGACGGCTTTCTTTCCATCCTCGGCAAGCTGGGCTTCCAAACCAAGGCTTGTCACCATAGCTTTGTGCACTAGGCGAGTAAAAGATTGGTCATCCACTATGAGCACACAAAGCTTCCTAATTTCATTTGACTTGTTATTTTCCTCAAGCACTTGATCTTCATTTGGGTCGCTAGTAATTACAACTTCCTTGCCCTTGGGGTCACTTGTCACAACCTTCTCTCCTAGCACCATTTTGCCCTGCATAAATAAAATATATATAGCCACAAATATTAGTAGAGTATACTATATATATGTGTGTAACATTGCCTAAAATGTGCCTAGCTATATATTCCATTTTCAAACAAGAAAATTGAGAACATCATTGATTTGAAATACCCTTCTTTTTTCACCACTTGATGACTAGAATAGAATAGATGTATGGTATTTAGAACAAACTTGCAGGGTAATTTGTGTCAAACAGAGGATATACAAGCCTCTATTTATATACAAAACTAGTAAAAAGGCCATGCAAGTTTCCTCCAAGTGTATCCACTAACTTAAGAAGGCATAGATTTTGCTTGATTTTCTTTATTGAAAAAAAAAAAAAAGGCAGATTACCTCACCTCTGGAAAAGCTAGGAAAAAGTGAAAAGATCCAAAAATCTAAAGAGTTGGATTTTTTTTTTTAGTTAATTTATGATATACATTGAAAAGCAAATGATATCTAAAAAAATCTGGCTTTTATAAAAAGACTGACAGTGCTATTTATTTCATCATCTTAAATGAGATACGGAGAAGATTATACGGCTTGATTTTTTTGTGAAAATCGGTCCCACCTAATCTCAATACTAGATGAGCTGGAACCCAATTTTATAAAAGACACATCAGTCCTCGTATGGTGATAGAATCCGATAAAATTTATCACACGTGTAAATTAAAATTTATAAGTTTGACCTCGATGGCCTTAAGACATATTTGAAACATGCTCGTTTTTTATGTCTTTTCTCTCTTCACATAATTTTTTTTATCTCGAGTGAGGTAAGAAAAACAAGCAAATTTTGTTTTAATATTTAAAGAAGCAAAAGTTGTGATAATTTATACACCACTGCAGTATAAAGCTGAATCGTTAGATTATTATTTATTTTTTAATTTTAAAAATTAAATCGTTAGATTATTATTATTTTTTTAATTTAAAAAAAATAAATATAACAATTTAGAGTTGTATTGTATATATCAATATCGAATGTTTTTAAATATATATCATGTATGTTTTAAATTTTTTATATTGTATATATCAATTATTTGATAAGTAATATAATTACAATAACAAAATTTTGTAGTAATTAGATCAATTATCGAATAAAAAATTCAATTAATGAATATTTTTCAAAAAAATTTGAATGTCAATTTTTAAAATCACTAATCGAAAATGAATATATATCACAATTATTTATTTAATCTTAGTTACCATTTCGTGATTTTAGTAACTAATAAACTAATCTTTGTAAACAATATTGTGCGTGGACTCATACTTTTATCTAATTATAAGAGAGATTATAGTGAATATTTAATTTTTAACATTTAATTTAAATTAATACCTAATCTTTTGAAAAATATAACAAAATACTCAAGTGATTCGATTAGTTTCATAATAATAGTTTGTGGTAATTAACTTAGTTACCAAAAATATGTGCAAATAATTAACGAATTGACTAGGAACTCAATTATTACAAAAGTTTGAGTACTTATTTATGTTATTTTATAAATTTGGGTATTTTCCTACTTCAGTACCCGAATTATAACAACCTAAAAAGGCATATGAATTTTACCCCTTCAGGATTCTTGAGAATGAAACTTGAATTCCTTGATACATACAAATAAGACTTGGTATATATAGCATATACACTAGCGTAATAACAAGTTTTTCAAAATTGTAGATTAAGAATTAAGATAAGAGTTTTTTAGGCATTTAACCAAATTTTTGGGTAATTTTTTAGGATTTAGCCGTAAAATGTCAAAATTAAAGATTTTGTCATAACATGTAACATTAAATTTGGTTAATTTTTTAGGATTTAGCCGTAAAATGTCAAAATTAAAGATTTTGTCTTAACATGTAACATAAAATGTTACATGTAACATATATACATGTAAAAGTGTAACATTACATGTAATGTTACATGTGCTATATTTTATATTACATGTAACGTACGTTATATTTAATGTTATACTTTTTACATGTATATGTTACATGTAACATGTTATGGCTAAATCCTTAATTTTGTGAAATTATGGCTAAATCTTTCAAACTTTACCTTTAAAATGACTAATTAACTGGCCCTTAAATAATAAGTTACTAATACTGATCGATGGCAGCTTGAAACAACATAAGAAATATAATAACGTCTAACAAATTACGAATGATTATATACAAAATCGTAATTGATGTTGAAGGAGCTTAATTCAGCCAGGCGATTTTTAATATAAGGAAATTACAAAATATTATAAATTATATATCGCCAGCTAAAAGAAACAAATTAACCAACAAACAAATCAATGACCTGGAATTAATTAAACTTGAACGGAAAATAATTAAAAGAGTATTATATGAGCCTAAATTTATTAGCAAAAATATATCGTACTACTAGCTAGAAACTGCAAAGTAATTTAATGAAATTTATTAGTCAAAATCTCTCCATAGTATTTTTTTTATCTGTTTTGAAAAACATCACGATTTCTTTTAGGCATTATAAGAAATGATCACTTAATACTTAATAATGAAAATACATGAACTTCTGAGTTATTTTTAGTCATGAACAAAATTTCATCACAAAAATAATCGAACATAAACAATTCAGCCTAGCTGCTAAAAAAAAGATAAATAAATAAATAAAATAAAAACAAACAAACAAACCAGCAAAGCTACGTCTCATTGTTAAATTCAAACATAATTATTTTATTAGTTTCAGACTCTTTAATTTATATGTTATTGGGGTACATACATTCTTTAAAGGATGAACGAGTACAACCACATAACAATATTGTCTTATTAATTAATTAGAGACAGAAAAGAGCTCACAAGTATTTTGGTTTATGTTTTTCAATTTTTTATTTGTAGGAGAGAATGATAACAATCACGTGAGACATTTGTGCTAACTAAATTATCAAAGTGATGAATTGCATGCAAATTAAGAACGTACGTAAGGATCGAATCAATGGATATAGTTGATAATATCAAAAAAATAAATAAAATAAAGGCATTAATATTAAATATTAATCGTGTCATGTGGCTCATAAAATGCCACATGGGATACAAGTTGGAGACGAGCGAATGAAATTTGAAAGAAATGCTATTCAAGAATTCATTAATAAAGTGGAGCCACGTTTCCACCAAAAAAGGAAATCTCCATAAATGAAAAGTAATAGTAGATATAATTATACATGCAAATATTAAATTGACCCTTCGGTTGCCTCCTTATCCTCTGCATTTTATTTATTTTTTTCATTCATTTCTTCAACTTTCATAATTTTATTATAATATTTTTATATCTCAACTATTTATATCACTTCAAAATTTATAAAATCAAATCATTCTAAAACAAAATAAATAAAATATTTACCCTAAATAACCTATGAAACTCTTCCAATAATATTGTCATCGACAGCTTACTTGACCCTTGCTTTTCAATTTTCATGTGTATCTCGAATTTTGTGTAACCTTTTTTTTCGCCTAATAAATCCAAAGCTGCAGTTACTACTGAATATTTTGTGCTGTTTTTCTTTACATGCTCATGGAAGTTTAGTTTATCAACTAGATTCTTAATAGCCAACATTTTTTCTTTTCCCTTAAAATATAGGCTGTAATTTATTTATTCCAATTTCTCATTGGGGTTTCTAATGGCACTCTTATTTTTTCTCCTCACATTCCTCATTTGACGAATAATAAGTGTATATAATTTTTATAATAATAACCACATAAGAAATTACATAAACATACACTTTGATAATAAATTTTTTTTTCTATTAAAGCCTTCAAGTTAACAAATATTATATCATTAAACCATACATTATTATAATTAATGAGGGGTTTTATTTAGTAAAAAGGTGTGAAGACAAAAAAATGGAGTGTCAATTATATTGAAGCCCCCTATCTAATTTTTTATTTCATATATAGTCAAGACATTGGTCATACATGATACACCCTAGTATTAAAGTTTAGGTTAAAATTAATTACTTGAATTTAAAGCTATATAAATACATCAGCATCTAGATTTTAATAATCTGTAGCTGAATATTATTGTTCGTTTTTAAACACAATTAATAGTAATAACTGAAATTCCTGTCTTCCAACGCGTTCGTCATCAATGTAATTTCCAAAGCTAACACAGTAACACGCATGTGCCTAGCTACCAATTTAAGTACCTTTCTTTTTTACCCTTTTTTTTACATCTCTTTTATATTATATACATAAGAAAATAATCGGCAAAAGGAAAAAAAAAAAAAAAGGTGATCAGATGTAATGAATATATTTATTAAAAAAAAAATTCAATTGAATTGTTTCTCACAAAAAGTGATGATCACCCACGAAAAAATTTTGGCAAAGTTTGAGACTGTTTATTTCTTTCTCATAATTACAAGAATAATATAGTAACATTTTATGGCCCAAAAAAAAAAGAAAGCACAGTCAAACTTCCACCAAGAGTAAACTGTAAAAGTATCATGAGTTGGTGATATTTGATCATGTATCAGAATTTCCTCTTTCCCACCTTCCACTTAAGGTTAGTTGTACAATACAACATACTTTATTTGCACAATTATGAATGCTATGATCAGATAGAGAGATGGGAAAATAAAATGAAAAATAAAAGAAGAAGCCAAATAGTAGTACTTATTATTAGGGAAAACGTGGTTGATAGACAAGCTTATTCCTCAACCAATTACAAACTAATAATATGTAGTAATTAGGAACATAGCAAATCTATGATTTTAATATTCTAGACAATATATCTTTTGGAAATATTGGACCACACAATTAACACATCAATGTTGATATACGACACATATAATTTTGTACTTAAAAATGCATGCAAAATAATTTAGCTACCACAAAAGTCATCCACATAAAATGTAGTCCTTCTCAAATTTAAAATAAAAAGCCTTTTTTTTTTTTGTGATTGATATTGATCAATATCATGATATCAAACCCTAGAATCAAGGGCGACGATGGTGCTGAGATTCATGGGGTGCATGTACTTCTCGGCGCCCATCATCATCCGCTCGACGATGATTCTGTTGGCCTTCTCCGACGGGTGGAATGCGTCCCAAAACGCGTAGGTGTCTCTGTTCGAGCACAAATTCGACGCCATTGTGCATAGCCCCAAGCCATTGTACGGCCCTTGCCCACAACATGCTATCTTTGATGTAACAAATCCTACTCAACATCAACACAAAAAAATAATAACAATGTCATCATACATGATATTAAAATAAATAAAATAAGACGCTATCACAAATATCATGAAGTATGTTGATGCGCCATAATTCTGTGGGTTCTGTTTTGGTTTTTTTTTTTTTTTTATCCTTTTGTCCCTAACAATACACGAGGGATAAAATTTTCAAAAGTGTGTTTTTTAGACCAAAATTCAGTGACATGAATTTTAAAAAAGAGAAATATATACCAACTAGCTAGCTGTGTGATTCAAATTTAACTTTTGATGACAAGTTTTTAAATTCTCTGCCATTTCTTAGCCGTGAAATTTACGAGTTATCAAGAATGGCCGGGACCACAAACATATATTGCCCAAAAGACAAAAAACATAGGTGTATCTATTGCTTCATACAATTCATGGAGCTATAATATTACTAGTTGCTTTTTGTACCTGCATATATATATATATATATATATATATAGAAACACTATAGTCCTATTCATGCGCAGAAATTTAATGCAACAATATATTATGATAACTCTCACTTTAATTTCTATGAGCTATACAAAGCCCATGCAACTCATGCCCTTCACCAATCCACATTATAATATTATGCCATGGAAATCAATTAACCGTGACCTATGGTAACTAAACTGTGAATGTAAACGAGCAGATAAATTACGACGTTTATAAATAATAAAAAAGTACCATAGGCACCGGGGTTAGTGATGAAATCATAGTGCATTAGAGCCGTATTGGCAGCAATAAATACGTCAGAGCCAAGTTGACGGTTGAGCCCTCTAATCATCTGAATGAGCTGTGGGTTGTACAAGCTTGCTGCTCTTTGGAGCTCCGTTGAGCACTGCCCGCCGGCGCCTCCCCGCATCGCCAGTTCCGCCGGGACGCACCCCAACGGCCCCGTCCCCGTCACCAAAACCCGCCTCGCACCCAAGTCGTACAGTTGCTGAAAAAATCGCAGTTTTTTTTTTTTTTTTTTTTAAATAAGAGCAATGTTATTTATCACTATATATAACAAATAATAATAATAGTCGCGCGGTTTCACGCGACAACTAAATTTGACGCGTTTGGTAGGTTACCAAGAGGAGTTTCCGGTACTCGACGATGAGAAACTTGACGTAGTCGGGGAGCGCGTATTGGCGAGATCTAGCGAGAAGGGGACCAAGTAGTAGTTGTTGACGAAATCGTTGCCACCAACAGTGATGAGAACAAGTGCTTGGTTCACAAGTTGTTTTGCTTTTGTAGCTCCAATTAGCCCAGCCACTCTCTGCTGGTACTGCTGGAAGTACTCATACTGTCTGTACATTCTGATAATATTTATCTGCAATTTTTTTTTTGGTTATTCCATCTTTTTTTATATTTATTTTAGAAAGCAAAATTAGAAAATGTTACTAAAAATACAAATTAAAAATTAAAAAAAAATAGCCGTACAAATTGAACGCCTGTATCGTTGAGTATTCCGATTCCGGCGGAGGCGAAATTGGCGCCATTAAGTAGCCGTTGTCCGGTGAGCTGTGGGCTTAAGTAGGGCAATGTTGGTTCTCCGCCAATTTGTTGACCTAATTATAATATAAATTGACAAAACACAACTTAGTATCAATTGGTCAACTAGGGACGTGCTAGAGCAAAAAAAAAAAAAGATGAAAAATAAAAGGACCAAACTAATAAAATCAGGGATGTTGTAGCCGTTGGAGAACCGGCCGGTGGGGCGATGGGACGGGGTGAAGTCGATGCCGTAAGGCGGGGCATCGGCGCGGGCGGTGGTGGCGAGGAAGTTGTTGTTGCCGTTGTCCACGAGCGAGTCTCCGAAGACGAAGAACGCTCGGGCCTCGGCCCGAGTGCTCAAGCTTCCGAGCGCCGCGGCTACGGCGAAAACGAGCAGCGTGGAAGCCAAAGCCAAAGAGCTACTAGCCATGGTGTGTGTTAGTATTTGCAAAGGAAAGATCAGGGAGAGAGGGAAAGAGCTACTTTAAAGCTTGGTATGAAATTTTAGAAGCGCAAATGAGGGTTTAAATAGTTAAGAGGCTCTCAATATTGTTGGAAGGGAAAGAGGAAAAAAAAAAGGTAGGCTCCACTAAATATAATTAACGCAAGCGACCAAGTACAGGTTGTTGCTTATATGCCAATCCCATGTGGTTGCTTTGCCACTTGGCCTTGACCCAATTATAAAGGCCATTCAAATGTCTGCATTAGTACTTAGTGGTAATGGAGATTATTATTATTATTATTATTTTTGAAAGAGGTAATGAAGATTATTTGGTTAATTACGGAGACGAATATTACTATTTAAAGCAATGTAGCACTACTAATGTGCTTGATTATTTGGTAATAGCAAATTGGATAATACGTAAAATATATTTAAGTTTTGTAATGTAAATATACATAATACATGCAGTGATTTCATTGATGTCGTAGTGGAGTGTATGAGTAGCGATAGCTATATATGCGTTCTGCATGCACGATCACGTCAATGGTGTTTTTCCTTTTCTTTTTTCTTTTTTAATGGAAAAGATAGGGTTAGGAGGGGATTCTGATGTTTAGTTTAATCAAGTAATGGTGTTATATATACGCTCAAAAAAGGATAATTATTAGATTGGAATGAGGTTCGAAGCAAAATTTAGTCTTTAGTTATTAGTTATAAAACATAATATTTATAAGTGCGCATACCTTTATTTAATCAAATTATATAGTCACTCTTTTTTAGAAATATATATATATAGAGAGAGAGAAGTATCATTTTTTGTATCTGAACTGGACAAAAGTGAGGGAAAGAACGTCAATGAATTCATTAATGTCAGAAAAGACAACTTTGAAGATGGAGACAAGTGAAAACCCTCTGTCATGAGCAACATGACTACATGAGGTGTGTTGGGTTTTTTTTATATATATATATATGGGGTAATCAAACCCAAGATTGATCGGAACTTAAATATTCAATAAATTTTTTTTACTAACTAATAAATAAACACCAAAAATTTAATCCATTTTGCTACATCTATTGTGCCATTTAATAATTGATCACTAGCTGTGCAGAGTTCATGCACTTCCTTCACAATTACCTTTATGTTAGAAATGTATTAGTGTAGTCTTTATATGTACTTATGAAATATTTATAGCATACATATGTGTCTAAACAATTTACAAATTAAACTTAATATATGCAAAGTCAATTATGTAGTTCTGTGATTAAATCTTTAAAAACTAATGGTATTGAACAAATGCACAATAATTTAGATATAGCTTATTTAACTATTATTGTTAGTGACAATAAAATTGAATCTTTGTCATTGACCACTACGCAGTATGAGTCTTAGACTCACTCCGGCTCTTAATAGCTGTCACATTCACTAAATCTAGAATCAAATATATAGTGGGTGATTTATGAGCTCAACTTAGTTATATTGTGAAAGTCATGGGTTTAGGTTTTGACTTAAATCTAAATGAAATTCCAATTATAATAGCAAGAGCTTCTTATGTTCCACAGCATCATAAAAAGGTAACAAAAGAGAAGCTAAATAAAGTACCGATAGGTCTCTCTTGGCATGTGATTGCTTTTATTAGATCTGAACATAAAATAAATAAATGAATAAAAAAGGGAAAAAAAAAAAGAAACAAATTCACCAATATCCCACCTCAGTGTATATACAATAAGCTACAAATGCTACATTTAGGGACTAGGATTCACAAGATCAACAACTCAACACAACTTTTAAATAATTAGTAGCAAATGATGTATGGACTTGCATAATCTGGTCGTGATTAATATTTGACTCCCATATTAATAAGACCAAGTATTTAAAATTCTTGATGTGAAAGTTTGGTTTCCAAAATGTGATCTCATGGTGAATTAAATGATTACTTATGCTCTATTTACTTATCTATATTCTTTGCAAATGGAATCAACTACCTTGCGTTTATTGGGTCCCAAAGAAATTTTATCCTTTAAAGCGTTATAAGGGACCACTAGAGAGTAACACTATTAATATATATGGAACTAGAAGTAGTAAAATGAGTAGCTAGAGCCTTTATCATAATGCCAACTACTCTTCAACATTATTGTTGTTCATATACAAGATTAACTTAGCTGGAAAAGCATTCAAGTCATTACAAAATTATATATATTCACACACACACATATACACATAACATTTCTATTGTGTGCCACTTATTTATGTGTCAATATAACACTATAAAAAAGTATGTAACGATATAAAATGATAATATTATAATGTTTATTTTAGATTTGTTATATTAACCTTTTATATTGTTGCATCTTCACTGTATAATGTACGTAAAGCATCAATAGATACAGAGAGAGTATTACAAAATTAATCATATATTGTATACTACATATCTATATAAGGCATTTATGTAGTGTTTCATTTTATGAGTACTCTATATAACATTATGCAAAAAAGATATAATGTTATAAACAAAAACTGTTGTAATATTTATTTTAGTCTCGCAACAACAGTCTTTTTATAATTTTATATCTCACTTATATAATATTACATGAAGTATCGATGGATATGAAGCGTTATAAAATTAGTCATTATTAATATATGTAAATTTGACTCAACCATTTTTCTCTACCTACTTTTCGGGGGTCTTATTAAAACCTAGAAAAGAGCTAGGATATCCAATGTCATGATATTCCCGGCCCTATAATATATACAAATATAGTACTAAATCATGTCACTAACTAGCTAGCACTAAAGTGAAATAATAATATTAATTATTGCCAAGAGGTCAAAGCAAAAAACTTTGCAACTTCAACAATAATTTGTCTTATTTATAATATCATGTGCACCTATATATGTGTGGCGTTTAGATTTCGGATATCTCAATGAAGTTCAAAATGCGAGATCCAATTTATATATATAAGACAGTTTATGGTTGACAATTGACATATAAATTATAAAACAGAGATTTAAGGACATCATTTTATTAGCACTAATTGTAGATATGGCACGCAATGCCATACAAATCTATACTTCGCATGCAGTTGCACCAAACTTCCAGACAATTTTCTATATCTCTTAATAAATAACCTAATTAATTCGATCAAAATTAAATCAACTAATAACCAGTTCGATTGATCTCAAGCTGCAGATTAATGAATGAAAAAGCATAGGTTATGCATCCAACTTTTAGACTAGTGTAATTAATTACTAATTTTCACACACGATCCTTTCTTTAATTTACTGGGAGTTGAAAGGATTTAAGAATTTTCTTTCCATGTGAGTACAACTTTTTTTTTTTCTCAACCAAAGGAGATAGTTATATGTCACGAGTCACAAAATTCGGAATGGAATTGCATAGTTCTCACACTCTACTTTACAAGCTAATGTCGTTTTCATTATAACAACTCCACATCAATAAATCTCTTGGCAGGATAAAGCTAGGGCTAATTAATGAGAGAGTGTATTTGGTATTCAATCATTTATTGGTCCATATTTTAAAGAAACGATCAATAACGTGTTTAAAAGTTCAGCAATTAGTCATGATCCATAAAAATTATGGGCAAAAGGCAAAATCATAACATCACATAGTTAAGAAAATTATTATTTTCTTAATTAAGAAAAACGTTGGTTATTTTTTAAAATATCATTTAAAAATGGCTATTTGCTTATTAATCACACATTGAGATTGTCTAGCATATATAATAATTGGTCAGATGGGTCAAACGTACAAAGAGAAGCCAAAAATAGGGTTATATATCTAAAATCTCATTAAATTAAGTCGATATTATTAAAATGTGCATAAATTAAATTAATCACCGATTATGATACTGTCGAAATTTAATTATTCTTCAATTGACAATCTATTAAAATCCTGTATAGAAAAAGACAAGCAAGATTAACATGCGATATTAGATAAATAACTGATTACTTTTTCATTGATTGAATTCGAGTTTTGATAACATACACGCAAAAACCGATATATTATAGTACAAATAGTAAGGAGTGCCAAATTCTTCTGTTGAAATGAGTAAAAACTCCGGTATTCTTATTAAAAGTAACTTTTTTTATGACCAAATTGACTCCTTGTAATAAATATGTAAAACTAGTGACATAATAATCCCCATAACCATATCATATGCTCTTGTCAGAAAAAATAGTTAAGAAAATGGGCGGTTTTATTAGGAGTGGGATAGTCATTAACTACTACGGCTTTATTATTTATTATTTTTCAGTTTATTTACTATCAAAATTTTGCTGGCAGATTACAGGGGTATTTAATTTTCACATTGTCCCTCATGGGTCATGGCTCATAATTGAATAAGCATAAATTGGTGGGGCTTTCACATAAATACACAATTTTGGATCTAGAACCCAATTATAAGGTGAACTGGACTTGATGAAAAGCCCAACCCAATATTTTTGTTCTCAGCATTCTCGTGTGTCGTTTACGGACGTTGAAAATATGCGTTCAAACCCATGGGCAATGAAATGGGTGGATTTTGATGTCGATTTTTTATTATGAGTTTGTAACTTGGACCTTAGAATGACAAACTTTTACCATTAGGGGAAAAAACGACGATATATAGGGAAAATAAAATAAAATAAAATAAAAGCGTTTGGTGACTCGCTTTCTTAGTAAGTTTAATGAGGACTGCCAAGAGAAAATGACATATCATCATTGGTATTACGTACTCATAGACTATTATGTCATCTTCAAGCTCACATATAGATTTTATAACAATGAGAAAGAGAAAAGGACAAGAAATTATATATTGGTTATGTTGGTGTGGTTGAAGTTAATTATCTAAAGAAACCAATGAGCTTTCATTTCAGAGAGAAAAAGTTTATGGATTTTATGTTTAAGATTCACTAAAATATTCTAAGAGGCCAAGATTATTATCATTATTTTGAGCCAAATATCATAGATTGACTTACGAAATTCTACTAAATGCATAGTTTAATTTGTTAATTTGATTTTGTTTTTTTGTTAAACAGAAGAATATTCAGCAGAATGAATGTAAATGATTTATTTAAATAAAAAAAAGGTGAGAGTCAAAATTTTAGAGAAACAGACCAAACAGATGAGAGTACTCTAGAATTATAATTACTTATTGCAGTACATCACGATGAAATTCTCTAGTGAATAAAGGGAATGATAATTAACTAATATTGATACCATTGCCAAGACACATGAAACAAAACCCCAACAAAAAAAGAAAAAGAAAAAAAAGAACAACAATAATAATTATAACATAACAAGAGATTAATATAAAGAGTGTGATATATATATATTTCATTATATGCTGTAGCTAGGTCCTAGAGTCCAAAGCCATGATAGTGCTGAGATTCATAGGATTCATGTATTTGGTATCTCCCTCCAAGATTTGTCTCACTATTATTCTGTTGGCTCTCTCTGATGGATGAAATGCGTCCCAAAACGCAAATATGTCTCTGTTTGAGCACAAGTTTGATGCAATTGTGCAAAGCCCTATGCCATTATATGGTCCTTGCCCACAGCATGCCACCTTTGATGTAACAAATCCTAAAAAATAATAAATGAACAAAAAAAAAAAAAAAACCATCAAACATGAAATTTGTTTTGTATCTTGAATCTTCAAAATTTAAGAGGCGTGATTGAACCCAACTCGAATTATCAGATGAGACCAACGTAATTGCTAATATTACGTGGAGCCCTTATTATTAAGGGCCGATTTGGATAAAAATTCAAACAACATTTTACTGTAATAAAATGATTTAAATTTAATTATTTGTGAGTGTATTAGCATAAGGGTTTTAAAAAAAAAGTTTAGATTAAAATTGGGGAGATCGATCGGTTGTGCAATTTTAGCAATATATTCAAAACCAAAAATAAGATTTGCAGGTTGTATTTGAGTAGGGATATGAACATATATAATTCAGTCTAGTTTGAGGATTAAATTAATGAAAACAATGGGAGAAGATACGTATATATATTTCTTAGCATCAGAGAGAGAAATGATTGAAAAAAAAAAATGAAAGTAACAAACTTTTTGCAGTGCATATTTATTGGTGTTTTGTTTGCTACATCGTCGGTGGGACAATGCATAAATGAAAAGTCCAATCGTGTGTGTCTCTATTATTTGATGGCCTAAAACTCTAAAGATATATAGTTGGCCCATATCTTTCTCCTACTAAATTCTGTTGAACAAAAAGGGACCAGAACCATTATTTCTTTCTCATATATATATATATATATATATGTATATATTGATTATCATACACATATAAGACCACCTACCGATATATCACATTTACTCACTCAGGATATGGGTTGTTCGATCTACTATTCTTGGGTTTCTAATCTAATCCTTACAATTGAAAAAATAATAATGCTTATTCCATATTTATAAATTATTCTCTCCATATCTAAGGTATTTTTTGGTACTATGTTTGTGTAAAAGTTAGTGTCTAATTAAATTTTTCTAGTATAGTGCCAAGCTAAAGAGTATACTAGCTTATGCTACGTGATCATAATTTTTTGTTAGAAAAGGTGGTAAGATTAATGATTTAGGCTTTATTAGTTACAAAATACGATCATCAATGCACATGTTTTTCACCTAATATATAATTGTTGCATCATTTTAGTTACTTTTTGCTGACAAAATCAAATTCTTGTAATGTATCATTTCTCAAAGGATAATATACCATTTGTTTTCCCTTAAAACAATTAATAGGAATTCTCCGACCAAACGAAAAAAAAAAAAAAAAGAAGGGAAGATCAGGATGAGGTGAACTTTAAATCGTTTTATGAAATTTGAAAACAATAACCAATTATTAATCTGGTAGGTTAATAACTTATTTTATTTATTTTTTTTTTTCATTTTTTAAATATTGACTATTTTCTAAAATCAATTAACGTTAGAATGATTATTTATTACAATTTCTGAAAAACCAAAAAAAAAAAAAAAGAAGAAGAAGAAAGTCATACCATAGGCTCTAGGGTTGGAGATAAAGTCCATGTGCATGCTAAATGCATTTGCAGCAATAAAGATTGTTGTGCCAATCTCACTGTTGAGGTTATTGATCAAGTCCGCAAGTTGGGGGTTGAATAGGGCCGCGGCTCGCTGCAGCTCCACCGCGCACTCGCCGTTGCGGCTGCGCAGAGCCAGCTCTGCCGGGACGCACCCCAGCGGCCCCGTGCCCGTCACCAACACTCGCCGCGCTCCCAATTCATACAGCCTCTGCATTGTCATTATTAATTGGAAAATTATGTCCTCAACTCATCATGACAAAAAATACGCCTAATTAATTTAAAAAATTCTAACTTTGTCAAATGTAAAATTTTATTGTGCAATTAATAGTCATTAAGACCAATATTAATGTATGATAGCATAGTTATCCGAACAATAAAAACAATTAATTATAATTAAGATCATTCTATGACTAATCTTTTATTCTCGGAGACGGGTAGGGACCACGAGCATCTTGATCAAAGCTCTACCGGATTTGGGCATACAAATATACAATGTTCTATTAAGTTAGAGGTTTAAAAGGTGAAGTTATAAATGAAGAGGCACTTGTGGTAAGAAGGGAAAATAAATCATCAAGTTAAAATTAAAAAAAAAAAATTGAAGTTATAATTCAGGTAAGTTTGGTGAATAAAGTGTACGTACGTAATTAATTAATTATATATATGCAGCTAATAATAAGAGAGAGGATAGAACATTCTCTATTAATTTTGGTCTTCCCACCCCAAGTAAGGGCTGAACAATAATATATAGCAATCAGATTTGGCTCTACATACATAAAAATAAATATATAAAATATTGGCTATTAGGGGAAGAAAATCAATGCAAATGCAAAATGCTTGTTGATCTCACCAACCAAGCAATGCTTGTCATTACTCACTTGCCTCTCCAAAAGCACTACATAACCAATTATACTATAAAATATTTACCCAACTTGACAATTACTCTATTTTCCTAGCTACTTTCTTGTGACCGTATTTCCTCCAAAAATAGATTAATGTCCCTCCCTAGCTAGCAGAACATATTCTAACAATCATATTAATGACAATTAGAATTTAATGTACAAAAACCACAACTTTTGCTACAAATTATAGTCCGCAATAGATCAACATAATGTATAGAGAATTGAATTTTACCGCGAGAACTTTGCGATACTCGGAGATCAAGTAGACGACGTAGTCGGGGAGCGCGAATTGCCGAGATCTGGCGGAGAAAGGCACCAAGTAGTAGTTGTTCACAAAGTCATTGCCTCCAAGTGTGATGAGAATCAATGACTCGCTCACAAGCCTCTCTGCTTGCTCAGCTCCAATTAGAGCACCAACCCTTGTTTGGTATTGTTGGAAGTACTCCAATTGCTTGTATATACGGATTATATTCAGCTGCAAAAAAATATATATATATTATTATTGTGGCAGACATTTGTATCTATAGAGATCACAAGCCATCGATCATGAACGTTTTAATTATGATCACAAAGCAGGCTCACAAATTGAATTCCAGTGTCATTGAGGATTCCAATCCCAGCAGAGGCAAAGTTGGCACCAACAAGAAGTTTTTGACCAGTGAGTTCAGGGCTCAAGTATGGCAATGTGGGTTCTGAGCCAATTGCCTCACCTATAATAGTCACAACTCACAAACATTAGTACTTTTAATTATAACACTACACAACACAACACAACACAAACTCTATGTATAGTATTGTTTAATTAATTAGTGTCTTACTGAGAAGGTCAGGAATGTTGTAGCCATTGGAGAAACGGCCAGTGGCCCTGTGTGTCGGGTAGTCGATGCCGTAAGGGTAGGAGTCAGCGCGCGCGGTGGTGGCTAAGTAGTTGTTGTTGCCGTTGTCGACGAGAGAGTCGCCGAAGACAAAGAAGGCTCTGGCCTCAGCCTGGTGGCCAAACCCGCCGAGAAAAATCACCACAAGGGCTCCAAAAACGACAACAAAAGAGCTGCCCATTTTGTTGGAAACGACAGCTAATTAGAATGCCCTAGTAGTAGTACTACTAGTTAGTGTGTTTCACTATAACCCTAGTTTATCTCAGTGTGAACGTGACCATTACATTGCAAGGCCTTATATAGTGTTGTCGCTAGGTCTTCTACTAGTAGTGTAGGTCATATTAAATGTGGCATTGTTTTATGATCTACCTTCAACAGATAAAGAGGTGATCAATTATAAAGAGCTTTTTCTTTTTCTTTTTCTTTTCCTTTTTCTTCTTGATTTATATAATATTTTTACCAATAAGCCCATAGAAGAATAGACTAGCAAGTACTTCATGTACGTAAAAAAATAATAATGGAGCTATGTGTTTGGCAACACTTTTGCTTGCATGGTTTTTGCGCTTGCCATTACTCTTGCGTAGAAAATGATATATAAAAGTCCTGAGAATTGCTAGCTGTCGAATGACGTGATGTTTTCCTTTTCTTTTTTTTTTTAGATGAAAAAATTTCATCAACACATTAGACGGATACAAATACTAGAGAAATTCTCAAAATTATCTAAAGTTGTCCTTTGTATTAAGAGGATCAGTTTTTATAGGGAGTTTTAAGAAAATAGTCACTGTTTACAAAATAATTTAAAAAAATAATCGCAGTTTCAAAAAATTTAAAAACTAGCCACGTCAGAAATTTTTTACAAAATTTTTCTCTAATGACAGAAATTTTTGACAGTATTTTCCTGTGTATTTTTGTTATTGTCAAAAATTTCTTATAGTTTTATGATTAGTTTTTAAATTTTTTGAAACTGTGACTATTTTTTAAAAACACACAGTCCAAAATGACTATTTACCTAACTGATCCATTTTTATATGTGAAAAATAATAAATAAGAGATATACAAACTAATTAAAATCGGTTTTTTAAAATAAATAGCCATATTTTTATGTCTGTTTTTAACAATTAGCCTATGTTTGTTTTTATTAGCAAAATAGTCATATATTCGTGTTTAGATTTTTGAGACTGCAGTCATTAGTTTTTTGAATTATATTTTTGTTGTTTGTTGTAGACAATATTGTCTAAAATTTTGTATCTCTAGTCATGAAATTTGTAACTTCTTTGGCTGCATATTTTTTTGCTATTTATAATATATTTTTTATTTAGTAATAAGTTTTATGAAATTGGTTGTATAGGCAATCATTTATTTGTGAGTTGATTATTTTGTTAATGGATGTTTAAATTTTTTATTGTGTTTATTTCAAATTTTTTGAAATTTTGTGACTATAGTCACAAATTTTATGACTGTGTTTTTTTATTTATTTAGTCACAAATTTTATTTCTTTAGTCATAAATTTTTAAATGTTATCATGATGGCTATTTTGCTAATTTTTCAAAACGTGGGCTATATTTTTAAAACATTGACTGCAAAATGGCTAAATTCGTAACTGGCCCAATTAAAATTAGGATTAATTAACGATTTAAATAAAGCTATTTAATTTTATATGAGAGAGTAATAACTTCAAAATGTGTTGAAACAATTATACTGTAGCTACTAAATGGGTGATAAAATTACCTGCTACTACCCTATAGTTTGGATTAATATTTATTAATTAGTTAGCTAGTTCTTGGCATTTTTTAAAATTTTTTAATCGAAAAAAGGATCAAAATCCTGAGAAATATATATTTTTTGTAACAATTGATACGTGGATAAACAAAGAAAATTTGTAATATATTGGCACAGCACCCAAAACCTTGATAGATATCCATAGGTGATAATGACATTGACAAATTAAAGACCATAATTGCCTGTAGTTTCTACTGATTGGTTTTTAGCATGCAATTGTTTTCAAGAAATTACATGTTGAAACGACAAGGAAGGGATTCAAAAACAAATTTTCAAACTCTTTTTTATTATTGGAAATATGGTATGAGATTTTGGAGCTACTAATAGCGGAAAAAGATCATTTTTAGAACAGAAACATAAAATAAGATTAACATGAGAACAAAAAATGAATTGTGAAAAATAAATACTAGTAAGAATCGGTAACACTCGCGGTTGGATTAAACCTATGTATGCGGGGCCACGCCCAAATGATGAAAACAATTCACTAGTATAATAACGAAGTGCACCTTATCTTATACTGCTAAGGACTCCCTGCTTGCACGTCGTCATTTTCCTCTATCTCCCTTCGTGAACCACAATACGACATACGAGATCCCATCATTTTCACAAAAATCTATCCCGATATCCCTCTATTTAATTCTCACAAAAGTTCTAACCCAAATTTCTGTATTTTTCACCCAAAGCTCACAAACTCAATCACAAAGATAATAAACCCTTATAGAGGAATGAATATCACACACCCGGAAAATTATACGTCTAAAGCTCTTCATGTGTTTCCACTCTTTGACAAATTTGCTAAGCAATATTTTTTGTAAAGCTCTAGAATTCGTCACCTTCTGAAATCACTCCATGAAAATATGAAAATGAAAATGCTTATGCTTAATTCAAATCTCACATTCTGGAACAATTATGAGAACATAGCCTGATTCAAAGTGTCGGCTCCCAAAATCGTACTAAATCAAAGCTTCTCAATAACAACCAGGATCAAACGCGATCTTCATCAAATAACTTCATTCTACATGCAAGATATCCCTATTCAAATCCTAATTATTTCCTTTTGTGCCACCCAAATCTTCTGAATTCATGGCAAAATCCAAGCTCCAATATGGCTGATAATAATCTTTTGGAAATCAAAGATCATATGTGATCTTCGTTTGAAATATGATAGGATCGAATCTTGAGATATTAATAATTTTCATAAAATCCAAAACGAACATCTTTTGGAACACCGACAAAAAATTCCACAAAACCCAGAAAGACCATTATCTGGAACACCAGAATGAACATTATCTTTCAAAATCTTCTATG
Organism: Boehmeria nivea var. tenacissima; assembly: GCA_018132145.1. NCBI lineage: Eukaryota > Viridiplantae > Streptophyta > Magnoliopsida > Rosales > Urticaceae > Boehmeria > Boehmeria nivea. Next base: position 21,087,905 of record CM030874.1, on the reverse strand, counting down.
CATAACTTATTACTCCGTGATTGACCTCAAAATATCATAAATCGAATAAGATCACAAAAATATACTTTTTTTTTAAAAGGAAAAACACAAAAATATACTTACAGTAGCTTTGAATTCTATTTTACCGTGTACCTACTTTTTACAGCTTTAAATGAACCTTCTAACTTCATGAAGCAAAGTGATAGCGACAGATTTTCAATGTTTCGCCAATAAAGAGAACTTCAGAAGCAGACATGAAGTAAGCAAACGCCAACCTATGATTTTTTACTTTTTGACTTCAATAATTGTTCCGTATTATTCTAAATTTGTGTATATATACGTAGAAGCGTATATCTAAAGCTAATTCTTCATAGCTACGTCACCAGAAATATTCAAAATATGTCAGAAACATGATCACTTTATGTAAATTTTCAATTATTATTGGTCCAAGGATTTCGCTATAAAGTCAAGGTGTGTATATGTAGACTAGATGTGACTACAATAAAAATACTTGAATACTAACGTTTGTCAAAAATGCATAACCCAGTTAAGTTTTTACCATTTTGTAACTGTATAGTTCCATATTATTGTTTTGTATATCAGGTAACAAATTGTGCATGTAAACAACTAGAAGTAGTGAGTTTGGTCATTTTACTTTTGCCAGTTTGAGCAAAAATTGGAAATACCAAAGAGGATTGCCTCTTTAATGAAGAGAGGGAACAGACTGTACTATCAAAAAGATTAAGACACCATGTGACCAGAATAAATCTAGTGGGGTTAGACTTAACTACTTTCAAAAGATTGAAAAAAAAAACAAAAAAACAAAACAAAACAACTAAACTTCACATGTCTTTAGGTAACTCATGAGACTATAATTTTTATTTATATATTAATGGTATTATTCTTCGAACAAGCTTATTTAGGGCCTGAGGTTAAATTCAATGTAGTGAGCTTAATTTACTCGTTTCCATTATTTTTCAGGTATATATATACTACTAATGCCTTTACTATCTAAGGACTAAGGTAAGTGTTAAATATTGCTATATTTAAATATTGTCATGTAATAACCACGTACCGTGTCATGAAAACTACTATATATATATATATATATATTATGTATATTAATGTAACAAATTCTATTTTGTCGACAAAATCAAACTGGTAGGTTTATATATATTTATATTACTGACCAAGCTATCCTCACAAATGTTGCTTTTGTCAATTATGTCAATTATTGGAGTCACAACTACCACTAAACTTTTTAGCTCCTTAAAAGGCTTTAAAACGACTTAAATAAAAAGTCTTCAGATCTACTTGGTTTAGTTTCCATTAAACCAATATATATACCCTTTTTAACCTCTGCTGATCATCACCAGAATAAAATTAGGTTTTACTATTATATATATATCTTCCCAAGTCTATCAGTATACTAAACGAGATTAGGGGAAAAAAAATTTAAAAAAAAAGGGACACTTGAAGCTTCTAGTTGCAACATGGTGTACAATGAAGAGCAAATAGAGGAGAGAGCAAAAGCTTGATATTATGAAGCCATGTGACCAGAATAAATGTGGTGGGGTTAAATTTTATGCACTTCCTATATCAAGCCACCTCTTCGCTGTTGAAATTTAATTAATGCAAAAGCTATGTGAGTACAAATACAATGAAAAAACTAGTTCCTTTAGAGGTTGATACGTCAATCTGACCAAAACTGAGCTAATTTGTGAATTTTGAGGTTTAACATTAAATCCCCTTGAATAGAGAAAATTGATATGAGCTTGAATATACCATGAGGGAAAAAACAAAATTGGTATCTGAAATCATAGTCAAAAGTTAAAACCAAAAAATAATAATAATTTAGGGAAAGCTTGGAAAAGACATATAACAATGATTAATTATGAAAGAAGTTTGAGAAAATTAATTAATACCTATTTATATATTTGTGATTTGTGGTGATACTGTAAATTGATGTTGCAAATGAATTCATGAGGATTGAATGTTGCCAGCTACCTCTACAACATGACAATACACATACTGAACCTTAATAAGCAAAACAGCACAACTGTACGTGCAATTGACAGCCATTTGAATACAGTCCATAAGTGGTGATAAGAACATATATAGAACTATATGATTCCAAGCCAAAATTTTCAGGCTCTTAATTCCTACAAAGGGCCACTATGTTTATATATATGTATATATATATATATATATATATATATATATATAAACAGAGAGAGAGAGTGATAATTGATAAATATGATGAAATTGATATATATCCTTGTCCTTGCAGTGAATTACTCAAAAGCTTCATCCTCATAGTACTACAAACTCTGAGCTTATTTACTTCTTGGTGGCCAAGTACAACAATATATATTATTTCTTCTCATTATCTATGTGAATGTCTTAGACAATTTTATTTTCGTCAGATGTTTCTAGCTACTGGTCTGGCAATGGAAGATGTTGATATGTCACTTGAAAAACACTTGAACAAGATTTACAAGAGTGAAGATAATAGGAAGTGACTATAATAGTGTACGATTTTTTGAACTATCCATAGTGCACGGCTTATAATAGCTTAAAAAATGTATAAAAATAAAATTTTTTCCTACACATAAGTACATTACAACGTCTATTTTCAAATTATCAATTCAGTTCTCAAATTTAAAACTAAAATTATATTCAATCGGAGATGCAAATGAAGAAAGAACAAATAAAAAATAAAAAAGACACTTCTTTTTTCATCTTTTTCATCTCCGATTAAACATAATTCTTTGGTTAAATTTGAGAAATTGATGGACAACATGTTAATAGACGATGTAATGTGCTTATGTCGAAGAAATTTTTTTATTTTTATGTATTTTTTAAGTTATTATAAGCCGTACACTGTGGATAGTGTAAAAAAATCGTGCACTATTCTAGCCGCTTACAAGATAATATTGACTATAGTTATATATAAGGAGGGTATTATTTGCAAATTTAAATTTTACTTATATATTTTTATCTTGTCGAGAGTGTTGGAATATATATAATGCAGGCGTGATCTACAACAAGTCGTTCTTTTGCAAGTTGCAAATGGATTTATTCATGTTTTTTGGAAATTAAGCCCCAATTAGTTAATATATAAAACCTGTTCAAAATAGGTATGCCCATGTATAAGTATACAGTTTGTTAGACAAAGACTTGCAATTATTAATGCATAATTTTTCATCGATTTTTTTATTATCTTAATGAACTTTCCTTCATTTCGATATTGTAGGTGATACTCATACTAGTGTACTGAATAAAAATCTTTTTTATATATATAGTTTGAGGGTCTTTATTTAAGAAGTTGGTGTACTGGTACGCCGTGAAACAAAATGATTGTAACGAATTTAATACATATTTAATATACCTTGTTACAATAACTTACCTTTTTGTTATTTTTATTTTTCAATTCATTACTTTAGTGTACTGATATAGTTCGTGTACCGAATAAAAAGCCAAAGCCAAAATTTGATTGTGAAACCTTGAATGTCTTTTATCGTAATCATGACTTTGATGGATATTCTCTCTTAATCAACCTCGTATTGATCACACAATGACAATCCCTATATTTCAAATTTCAAGCTGGTTCTCCTTAATTAATTGTGATACTTGAATTAATTTTTAGCTATTGTAGCTAAATTTGAAGTTAGTTTTTAAATAAAAGCCAATTTGAAAATTTAAAAAATGCGTACCATAATTGGTAAAAAAATTTCTTACCATAACAAAAAAAAATTTAAAAAAATATTACAATTGTAAAAAAATTTGTAGGATTATTTCTTGAAATTTTGAAATGCTGGCTATTTTTTTTTATTTATAAAAATCGAACTTTAAAAAATCTTGTTAGTTTAATGCCTAATTGATAATGATATTTTTAATCATCCTCATCGATCGATCGCTTTCTTTTCGGTATGTTCGGCTATATATATATTTCTGTAGTAGTGAAAGCTTTGATTGGTTGCACAAAATACTTAGTTATTTTATTGCTAGGTTTGGACCATGAATATTAGAAAAAAAAATTGACAACAAGAGAAAATGATCCTTATTAATCCACTTGATGTTAACAAAAATCTAGCATATTGGACTTTATGCACAACCCGTAGTTTCCAAAATCAGGAAAAACAGAAATGTTTTGTTTAGATCATTGTGTTGGGCTTCATTTGCTTTTTGATATTGATATATGTTTTACACAATAGTACTTGAGTCACATAAGATAAATAAATGTTTGAAAATAACCATTTTAAATGATTTAGTCATAATTTTACGAAATTAAAGATTTAGTCATAACATGTAACATTTTATATTACATATAATATATATACGTGTAAAAAGTGTAACATTAAATGTAACTTTACATGTAATATAAAATGTAACATTAACATTACATGTAATATTACACTTACATGTAACATTTACACATGTAACATTACATGTAATGTTACACTTTTATACGTATATATGTTACATATAACATAAAATATTACATGTTATGCTAAATTTTTTATTTTAAAATTTTAAGGCTAAATCCTAAAAAATTATCCAAAAGTTTGGTTAAATGCCTAAAAAAACTCTTGAAAATATTGATGATATTATTCATAATTCTGTTTTATTGCCTCTATGTTCTCGTTCTAACACTAAGCAATACAAGTATACAACTACATGCAACTTCTTGTGAATTTGTGTATTAGTATAAAATTGACTAATAATTTTGTAAATTTGCTGGTCCAACCCCCTTCGTGTGATTAATTAAACATATAGGCACCAAAGAAAGTAATTCAAAGTCAATCAAATATTGAATGACAGTAAAGCAATCTTAATCAACAGTCTCTTCCCTAGTCTAATTCTGATATTTTATTTTCCTTTTATGCGAGTCTTATCTAGGTCTCTAGTAATAAAGACAAAAATGGGCAAATACAGAAGAAAAAAATAAGAAAAAAGTGGCATAAAATGATTGGCTATACATTAATTGGTGTGAGATGTATTCCTTCGGCGAGGAAATGAAAAACAGATTAAATAATGGCAACAAAAAAGTGGTTGGATATTAAAAAAAAAAAAAAAAAAAAAAAAAGTGAAACGGAAACCTCTTTTTTTTTTTTTTTTTTTTCAAACGCAAACAAATTAATAGCCGCCAAGGGATGAGTCTATATATAGAGTATGTATATACTCGATATTACCAAGAAAAAATTACCAAAAAATAATCGAATTAATTCAAAGATACTTTTGGTTCCCATTATAATTCTGATCGGTACCCATAATTTGGAAGAAGGGGAAAATAAAAAATAAAAAGAGTCCAAGAGACATAAATATCCTAGAGAATTAGCAGTGTATCAATCTAAATAAAGGCGAAGAAATAAAAAGATTTTTATAGTATTTAGCCATTTTTCAATTTATATTTCAATAAAATGGTCAAAGTTTAAAAAAATTTCGAAATTAGCCATTAATCAACACAAAATTAAAAATATAATGGTAAAATCAGTGTAATATGGAATTAAAAAAAAATGAGATTTTTAAGGATTTAGCCAAACTTTAAACTAATTTTTTTAGGGATTAGTCATAGTTTAGGAAATTTAAGAAATTAGTTATTTATGTTTTTTATTTTATCACATTCGATGAAAATTTTGATAATAATAGGTTTGGTTTGCTTTTTTAAGTTGAATTAGCCAAATTTTTGGAGATTTTTTATTTGATTTGCCCGATTTTTTGAAGTAATTATCATATATACTAATGTCTATTAAGGTATTTAATAACTGTTTCCTTAATTTTGTAATTCTAAGGCTATTTTCTTAAAACATTCAATTTTTTAATAATATCATAAAAAAAATAGTATTCCCAAAACTTAAATATGGCTGGCACCAGAATGGCAAGTTCAGTCCTATCTAGTATTGTGATGAAGTAACTTCATCAACTTATTGTAATAGTAGCTCAAGCGAGACTCATCATGCTATGCGCAGCGGCGGGCGGAGGCGGCGCCACCACCACGGCCGGCCAGCTCTTCGGCCGAAGGCCAAGCTCAACCTTGTTCTAAGCCAACTCCAAATGCGCCTAATTAGAGAATTATTAATTGAGGTACACCATTGCTAAAACAATTAACATGTGCTTAATAATATTTATCATGATCATATTAAGTACGTTAGTGTTTTTATAGGGTGTGTTTTTGTTTTTTTGGTTTTGGGTTGAATCCGTTAAGTGTAATGTTGAGTACTTGTTTCTTGATATATACATCTTTCTTTTTTTTTTGTTTTTTTTTTATGTAGTTGAGAGTTTATGGGTGGTTAATTTGTACCTGCATTGATTTAAAGAACAATTAGTTGGAAATCATTGATTGTGTTTGGTGGAGGTTTGTTGCAGTGTAATTCATCCCTGTAGAGGACTTATTCATCAGACATTAATACTAAAAATGAAAAGAAAAAAAATATACAATATTAATTTGTGTGTGTGTGTGTGTTTTTTTTTTTATTAAGAAAACTACATGTTGTATCTTTTCACGTTGTTTTCAATGTACATTGTGGACGACATGTCTTACATTTTTACTTCACTTTTAATTCCAAAACGAAAACGACATGTCTTACATTTGTATTTTTATTTTTATTGTTGCAGGCGAAATTCTAAGGAGAGAGCACACCAGCATTTGAACTGTTGTGGAAGTAAATAAGGTATTTAATTTGGTCCATCATTTTTGTTAGATATCGCGGAATTAAGACAGAAGCTCATAAATATATGCATATTATTTTTATTATATTTTAATTAAGGTAAATTGTACTGATTTAGTAATAATACATATTTGGGACTCTGAAAACAGGACCAAAAGACTCCTTATCAAGTTGTGGTCAGATTTCCCAATGTCAAGTGTCAACAATGCCAATATATCCACTAACAACTAACAACTATGCGCTTGGTGAAATTCAAGAATTTGAGTAAATAGATTGCTTTGGAATTATTTTGAACTGTTTTCTTTTCATTTTCTCATTCATTGGTAAGAAAACGACAGTATTTTTACCGTCGCTTTATGTGCTGTCATATTAAGGCATTTGGTAAAAATGAACTGTTGTAAAGAAATGAGACGGAATCAGACGATTCACGGAACAGAAAGCTATCATTTCATGTTAAAACGTCATATTGTTTATTTTCATGTCGTTTTTCAATTGACAAATACGACATGTCGTTTATTTTATTATAAAACGACATAAAAATGATTTACTGTGTTCTGTTCCTTTTTTTTTTCAACATACATAATAAACGACAAGTGTTACATATAGATTTTCATAAATAAAACGACACTATTACATTGTTATTACACTTCATGGTTGTCTTCAGAACAGTAAACGACATGTCTTAGACTTTTAATAAAACGGCATATTGTTTGTTTTTATGTCGTTTTTCAATGGAAAAAACGACATGTCTTTTTTTCTTCAATGTACATGATAAACAACATGTGTTACACAGATTTTCAAAAAGAAAATGACATGTATAACATTGTAATTACACTTTATGGTTGTCTTCAGAAAAGTAACGACACGTCTTCATTTCTAATAAAACGGCATATTGTTTGTTTTTATGTCGTTTTTCAATGGAAAAAACGACATGTTTTTTTTTTCTTCTATACATGATAAACAAACATGTGTTACACATAGATTTTCAAAAAGAAAATGACACGTATAACATTTCAGAAAAGTAAACGGCATGTCTTACATATTTAATAAAACAGCATATTGTTTGTTTTTATGTCGTTTTTATTGGAAAAACGACATGTCTTTTTTTTTTCTTTCAACGTACATGATAAACAACCTGTTACACATAGATTTTCAAAAAGAAAATGACACGTATAACATTGTTATTACACTTTATGGTTGTCTTCAGAAAAGTAAACGACATGTCTTACATTTTTAATAAAACGGCATATTGTTTGTTTTTATGTCGTTTTTCAATGGAAAAAACGACGTCTTGTTTTTTTCTTCAACATACATGATAAACTTGTGTTATACATAGATTTTCAAAAAGAAAACGACACGTATAACATTGTTATTACACTTTATTGTTGTTTTCAGAAAAATAAACGACATGTCTTACATTTTTAATAAAACAGCATATTATTTGTTTTTATGTCGTTTTTCAATGGAAAAAACGACATGTATTTTTTTGTCTTCAACGTACATGATAAGCATGTGTTATACATAGATTTTAAAAAAGAAAACGACACGTATAACATTTTTATTACACTTTATGGTTGTCTTCACAAAAGTAAACGACATGTCTTACATTTTTAATAAAACGGCATATTGTTTGTTTTTATGTCGTTTTTCAATGGAAAAAACGACATGTTTTATATATATATATTTTTTTAAAACGACAGTATATTAAGTAAAGGATATATTTCTCCTATTTTTTCAACGTATATGATAAACAACATGTCTTCCATAAAGGTTTTCATAAAGAAAGCGACACATATTTCATTTTTATTACACTTTATGGTTGTCTTCAAAAAATTACACGACATGTCTTACATGTTTACTAGGAAACGACATTTGATAAAGCAACATGTTTACTTTATGGAAAACAACCTGTCGTTTACCGAAACCAGAAGGCGACAATGAGGATGGGCGTTTTATGGGACAAAATGTGCAGTCATTTTCTTCTGTGATAACGACGTTTCCTTAATATAAACTTCATGTCGTTTGGTACTATAGAAAACGACACCAATATTCTGACGACACGTCGTTTACTTTCAAGTCAATTACGTGTATTACGCAATGAATGAAACAATTCGCAACACCAAAAGGACATTAAAAATGTCCTCCTTAGGTCAAACGACAATAAATATAACGACATGTCGTTTATTACTTAAACCCAAACGCGTTTGCTTTCTCATGATATTTGGGCCAAAAGACACTGAACGAAAGAACATGTATTTTAGATCACGAATGAAAAAGGACTCTTCAGCTTAAAACGTACATACCATATAAAGATCGCACATGAATTGTGTCGTAAATTAAGTACTTTTTAAGACACCAAATATTAACTGATCCTCCAAAGAAAGTTGTTAACTCCTATATTAGCTTGAAAACTTAAAGATATGCACCGGTAAATGGAGTACAATTTTATTTTCCTTTTGTGGGTTTTTTTTTTCTTTTCACATTTACGTTCATAAACAAGAGACGTGACACTATATTTGTTTTATCAGACTACAGATGTATCAAACAATATATAATAACTCTTTTCATCTGCTGTACAACTGCATCGACAACTATGCCGAGAGTGAAGAAAAAACTCACTTCTAAGTACGATAAAAACTTTAAAATATATTAATTGTTCTATAGATATTTAATTGGATATGTTAAAATTGTAAAAATTAACATAGATATAAATATAGGAATAGCGATAATGCTAATAATATTATATATATTTTACATATTTTTTACCTCCTTTATTTTCATCAAATTAATTTCTGGCTGGAAATCGCATGAATACGATCATTTTATGGCTGAACTTCCGAGTTTTTCATCCATAAAATATATTCAAAGAAAACAAATATTAATTGATGCTTAAAAGAACAAGACGAGTGAATTTAATAAATAAAAGAAGCAAAAATAGTACAAATCCACTGGATCATATTAAAAAAACCTAAACTAGACATTGAAAAAAAAAAAAAAAGAGAGAGAGAAGAAACTAAAAAATGTTGAAAACGCCGTAGATGATAAGTCCACCAAAAGTTGACGTATACGTAAATTTTGGGGTATAAATTAAAAGTGCAACATACATGGGGTATAGATTATAACTGTGTCAAGAATGGGGTATTCCTCAAAATCCCCCTACTCGATATTACCAAGAAAAAATTACCAAAAAATAATCGAACTAATTCAAAGATACTTATTCGAGAAAGAAGAAGAAAGAGATTAAACTGAAATTCTATGGATTAATTCACTTCTGTGATACAAGCTACCTTATATATACAGCTCCATGTAGTTATAACAAACTATTGTTCTAACTAATAATAATGAGACACGTGTCTCTAATTACATACAATCCTAATACTTTCGGTTCCCATTATAATTCTGATAGGTACCCATAATTTGGAAGAAGGGGGGAAAAAAAATAAAAAGAGTCCAAGAGACATAAATATCCTGAGAATTAGCAGTGTATCAATCTAAAGGCGAAAAAATAAAAAGATTTTTATAGTATTTAGTCATTTTTCAATTTATATTTCAATAAAATGGTTAAAATTTAAAAAATTACGAAATTAGTCATTAATCAATACAAAATTAAAGATATAACGGTAAATTCAGTGTAATATGTAATAAAAAAAAAAAGATGAGAGTTTTAAGGATTTAGTCAAATTTTATACTAATTTTTTAGGAATTAGTCATAGTTTTAGAAATTTAAGAAATTAGCCATTTTTATTTTTTATTTTATCACATTCGATGAAAATTTTGGTAATAATAGGTTTGGTTTGCTTTTTTAAGTTGAATGAGCCAAATTTTCGGAGATTTTTTATTTGATTTGCCTAATTTTTTGAAATAATTATCATGTATACTAATGTCTATTAAGGTATTTAATGACTGTTTCTTTAATTTTGTAATTTTAAAGCTAAATCCTTCAAACTTTACCTTTAAAATGACTAATTTATTAATTGGCCCTTAAAAAAATAACTATTTATTTAATAAATTAAAACATTAGCTATTTTCTTAAAACATTCAATTTTTTAATAATCTCATAAAAACAAATAGTATTCCCAAAACTTAAATATGGCTAGCACTAAAATGGCAAGTTCAGTCCTATCTAGAATTGTGATGAAGTAACTTCATCAACTTATTGTAATAGTAGCTCAAGCGAGACTCATCATGCTATGCGCAGCGGCGGGCGGAGGCGGCGCCGCCACCACGGCCGGCCAGCTCTTCGGCCGAAGGCCAAGCTCAACCTTGTTCTAAGCCAACTCCAAATGCGCCTAATTAGAGAATTATTAATTGATGTACACCATTGCTAAAACAATTAACATGTGCATTAATAATATTTATCACGATCATACTACATTACTACGTACGTTAGTGTTTTTATTAAGTGTAGAGAGGTTTTTTTTTTTGGGTTGTATCCATTAAGTGTAATGTTGAGTACTTGTATCTTGATATATACATCTTTTTTTTTTTTTTTATGTAGTTGAGAGTTTATGGGTGGTTAATTTGTACCTGCAGTGATTTAAAGAACAATTAGTTGGAAGTCATTGATTGTGTTTGGTGGAGGTTTGTTGCAGTGTAATTCATCCCTGTAGAGGACTTATTCATCAGACATTAATACTAAAAATGAAAAAAAAAAAAATACAATATTAATTTGTGTGTGTGTGTGTTTTTTTTTAAAGAAAACTACATGTTGTATCTTTTCACGTTGTTTTTCAATGTACATTGTGGACGGCATGTCTTACGTTTTTACTTCACTTTTAATTCCAAAACGAAAACGACATGTCTTACATTTGTATTTGTATTTTTATTGTTGCAGGCGAAATTCTAAGGAGAGTGTGGAAGTAAATCAGGTATTTAATTTGGTCCATCATTTTTGTTAGATATCGTGGAATTAAGAGAGAAGCTCATAAATATATGTATATTATTTTTATTATATTTTAATTAAGGTAAATTGTACTGATAGGTAAAAATACATATTTGGGACTCTGAAAACAGGACCAAAAGACTCCTTATCGTGTTAAAAAACGACATGTCGTTTATTTTATTATAAAACGACATAAAAAATGATTTACTGTGTTCTGTTCCTTTTTTCTTTTTCTTTTTTTTTTTTTATCAACGTACATAATAAACGACATGTGTTACATATAGGCTTTCAAAATAAAACGACACGTATTACGTTGTTATTACACTTCATGGTCGTCTTCAGAAAAGTAAACGACACGTCTTACATTTTTAATAAAACGGCATATTGTTTGTTTTTATGTCGCTTTTCAATGGAAAAAACGACATGTCTTTTATTCTTCAATGTACATGATAGACAACATGTGTTACACACAGATTTTCAAAAAGAAAATGACACGTATAACATTTTAATTACACTTTAGGTTTGTCATCAGAAAAGTAAACGACACGTCTTCATTTTTAATAAAACGGCATATTATTTGTTTTTATGTCGTTTTTCAATGGAAAAAACGACATGTCTTTTTTTTCTTCAACGTACATGATAAACAAACGTGTTACACATAGATTTTCAAAAAGAAAATGACACGTATAACATTTCAGAAAAGTAAACGACATGTCCTACATATTTAATAAAACGGCATATTGTTTGTTTTTATGTCGTTTTTAATGAAAAACGACATGTCTTTTTTCTTTCAACGTACATGACAAACAACGTGTTACATATAGATTTTCAAAAATAAAACGACACGTATAACATTGTTATTACACTTTATGGTTGTCTTCAGAAATGTAAACGACATGTCTTACATTTTTAATAAAACGGTATATTGTTTGTTTTTATGTCGTTTTCAATGGAAAGAACGACGTCTTGTTTTTTTCTTCAACGCACATGATAAACATGTGTTATACGTAGATTTGCAAAAAGAAAACGACACGTATAACATTGTTATTACACTTTATGGTTGTTTTCAGAAAAATAAACGACATGTCTTACATTTTTAATAAAACGGCATATTGTTTGTTTTTATGTCGTTTTTCATTGGAAAAAACGACATGTCTTTTTTTTTTGTCTTCAACGTACATGATAAGCATGTGTTATACATAGATTTTCAAAAAGAAAACGACACGTATAACATTTTTATTACACTTTATGGCTGTCTTCAGAAAAGTAAACGACATGTCTTACATTTTAATAAAACGGCATATTGTTTGTTTTTATGTCGTTTTTCAATGGAAAAAACGACATATTTTATATATTTTTTAAAAAACGACTGTATATTAAGTAAAGGATATATTTCTCCTATTTTTTCAACGTATATGATAAACAACATGTCTTCCATAATGGTTTTCATAAAGAAAACGACACATATTACATTTTTATTACACTTTATGGTAGTCTTCAAAAAATTACACGACATGTCTTACATGTTTACTAGGAAACGACTTTTGATAAAGCAACATGTTTACTTTATGGAAAACAACCTGTCGTTTGCTGAAACCAGAAGGCGACAGTGAGTATGGGCGTTTTATGGGACAAAATGTGCAGTCATTTTTTTCCGTGATAACGACGTTTCCTTTAATATAAACTTCATGTCGTTTGGTATTATAGAAAACGACACTCCTATTCTGACGACACGTCGTTTACTTTTCAAGTCAATTACGTGTATTACGCAATGAACGAGAAAATTCGCAACACCAAAAGGACATTAAAAAATGTCCTCCTTAGGTCAAACGACAATAAATATAAGGACATGTCGTTTATTACTTAAAGCCAAACGCGTTTGCTTTCTCATGATAAAAACAACATGATATTTGGGCCAAAAGACATTGAACGAAAGAACATATATTATAGATCACGAATGAAAAATGACTCTTTAAGACCATATAAAGATCGCACATGAATTGCGTCGTAAATTAAGTACTTTTTAAGACACCAAATAGTAACTGATCCTCCAAAGAAAATTGTTAAACTCCTATATTAGCTTGAAAACTTAAAGATATGCACCGGTAAATGGAGTACAATTTTCTTTTCCTTTTGCGGGTTTTTTTTTTTTTTTTTTTCTTTTCACATTTACGTTCATAAACAAGAGACGTGACACTATATTTGTTTTATCAGACTACAGATGTATCAAACAATATATAATAACTCTTTTCCTCTGCTGCACAACTGCATCGACGTCTTTGCCGAGAGTGAAGAAAAAACTCACTTCTAAGTACGATAAAAACTTTAAAATATATTAGTTGTTCTATAGATATTTAATTGGATATGTTAATATTGTAAAAATTAACATAGATATAAATATAGGAATAGCGATAATGCTAATAATATTATATATATTGTACATATTTTTTACCTCCCTTATTTTCATCAAATTAATTTCTGGCTGGAAATCGCATGAATATGATCATTTTGTGGCTGGACTTCTGAGTTTTTCATCCATAAAATATATTCAAAGAAAACAAATATTAATTGATGCTTAAAAGAACAAGACGAGTGAATTTAATTAATAAAAGAAGAAAAAATAGTACAAATCCACTTGATCATATTAAAAAAAACCTAAACTAGACATTGAAAAAAAAAAAAAAAAAAAAAACATGTTGAAAACGCCGTAGATGGTAAGTCCACCAAAAGTTGACGTATACGAACACGACCACGCCATGAAATTTATTGCATCCGAGCTAATTAGCGAGAGCTTTTTCCGCTTGAACGAGCTTCACAAGTAAACACAACAAACTTTATCATTAGCTAAAAGCTCCAAGGAGATTGAAAGCCATAAATAATATTGGAATCCAAAATCTGATCTTGATCTCCAACACCAAAAAAACTTCCGACACTATTAGCACCACTCGCATCCAAAAAGTCACCCCCAAAACCACACTCATGTTGAATAGGCCACCCCACACCGTTGATGCTGTTGTTGTTCCCGAAGCCGTGTTGCTCTACCGGGACGGGCTGGCCCGAGCACACGGCTTCGCGGCCAATAAAATTAGTAATAGCACTAATACTAGTAGTGCTAGTAACATTATTTATATCAGCAATAATAGTGCTACTAACACTACTAGTATTAGTGCTACTACCGATAGTCTGATCTGGCAGGTTAAGCCTGGTGTGGGGCCCGTATAGCCCGCGGGCCGCCTCGTCGTAGGCCAGCGCAGCCTCGGTGGAGGTGCTGAAGGTGCCGAGCCAGAGGCGGGCCCCGCGGTTGGGCTCGCGGATCTCCGCCACCCATTTCCCCCACGTCCGCTGCCGCACGCCAATGAACGTGCATGTCTCGTTCTCCGGCCCGCCTTTCCCTTTTATCCTCTTCTTCTTCGACCGCTCTATCACCGGCCGCCTGTTAGCGGCCTCAGCAGCGGCCACTTTCTTGTTCTCCGTTTCCATTTTTTTTTTTTTTATAAATTTTTGTTATCACTAGACTAGACTGATCTCCCGTCACCACTCACAGATTTATAAATTAAAAACCAACGAAAAAAAAAAAGCTTTAATTACGACATATCATTATTATGGTATTGGGCTAAATCGCCTCTTGTTATGCTATTGCTATATCCAATGAATATTATATTATATTGTTTTAGTCACTGGTGCTATGTTTATATAGGGTCCATGACATTGTTATTTGCTTCCCATATTTGAGAAACGAAGCAAAGAGATTATAGGCAAGTTGAGGCTACGAAGACGACGACATGTGTAAAAACGACAGCTAGGACATGTTTTACAGCGGACACGTAAGCCACCTTTTTTTGATGAAACACGTGTCATCATGGCAAACCTCCTATCTGAATGACACGTACGCACGTTATTAAAGCGTTCCCATCGTTAGCGAGCTAGGGACTCAAATCTGCTATATACCTGTCACGCTGTTCCTTTTGTTGTGCCATGAATCAAATTATGCTACATCATATATAAAAAGTTTTTGCTTCTTAATTAAAGAGATTCTTTTGGTGGATTTTTTTTTTTTGCTGTGAAATCTTTTTAAATGATTAGATTTATACCACTAAAAAAAGTAAATTTAATGATTGTTATTGTTTTTTTCTTTTATTACATCAAGTTTTTATAGTTGACGTGACGACATTTTAGTCGTGGGACGGCCAAGGGCACAGGGATATGGAACAGCAGATTTGAGTCCTGTGCCTTTGGCAGTCTCACCGAATATTTACCTAAATTCATGTGTTTTATTCGAGCAGTTATATTTATTGGAAATTGCAATTATCAAACGGTGACTCTCATTTTTGTATAACTTAGTTTTTATGCTTTATATATATATATATATATATATATATTTAAAAAGGATATTTTATCGTAATTAATTTTAGAAATAGATATAGTCAAGGACTTGCCTACTTTGTTCTAGTAACTAAATACTTTATCGAATTTTTTGTCCAAATTGAATGTTGTGTGGATAAAGGCAAAATAAAAAAGTCTTCTATATGGAAATTTTATGAAGAAAAAATGGTAAGTATTCTTTTTTCTTAATAGATTTTTGTAAGTGCAAGCTATGAGTGTGTTATTTGGCGCACTCACACATGCAGTAGTGTGAATCCAAATACTATACACAGTGAGGCGCGACGTGTGCGTGAGATTATAATGGCGCTATTAGTGCTTTTTAGGCGCACTTGTAGCGAGCCACCGCTACTATTCAAAAGTGGACTATGATGGTTATTGATCATGTTAACTGAATTTAATTAAAAAATTACGACAGATTTTAAATCTGAACAAAGCTTGTCGTACCTAAAAGCTAATTATTTGCAACACGTATAACGTCTTAAAGAGAACCTAATCCTGCGTGATTCAAACCAACTCGATTGCAACAAACTAGTTTTTTTTCCAAACAGTTACAACCACGTGCGTGTTTTTCTATTGTTCTATCATCTTGCATCGTTATTTATTTCTCTGTTTTTTTTTTTATCACGAAATATGTTATTTCTTTCTATTAATTTGTCCCAATTTACGTGACAATTAAAGAGTGGTTAGAATAATCAACGCAATACTGATGACATAACAAATAAGTTGGCCTTTGGGACCGATGGGTTTTGTTTTGTTTTCTTTCATGTCATTGGTGAGGTGGCACAGGCGTGGATAATCCGGAGAGGCTTGGTGTCACTTAGCAGAGGCTAATATTGCCACTTGTTGTCGGGCAGTGGGTGGTTCTCAAAAGTCAAAACTGAATGGAAATGAATTTGCTTTGATCATTAAACCAAACTAAATGATCAAATTATTATTTTTTTTTTCAAAACCAAACACATCGCTTTATCTATAGCCGAAATAATTATATATGAATCCGGACTTCAGTTGCTAAGAATATTTAGATTAATCGCTTGGACAGAAATAAAAGTAATTTTTTTTTATCTAAATCATTTGTTATAATTAAAGTTGTGTGGTTTGATTAGAAGTCTTCAATCATTTTAAATTCTCAATTCAATTTTTATCTCTTAAGTCTATATTAAAATAATGGATAATTTAAATATAAAACTTTGATTTTTTTTAATTTTAATAATGGTCGTTGAAAAAAAAAAAACCGTTGTGTTGGTTGTTGTATTGAACGACATATGTCATGAGTTGTATGTACAAATCTTGTTGTCGTTTGGGTGATTGTTCCACGGTCCAATGTTTAAATTGTAAAACGACACGTCGTTTGTAAAGGATAGTATATAGCTACTCATTGTTGCCACTTGGCATCGAAGTTAATTTGTTAGTTTAAAACGAGCCGTCTCGATGTATGATGTCGCTGAAGGTTAAACACGTCGTTTATGATTATGCACATAGCATCCATTATTTAGAAAACGACATGTGGTTTTAAGTAAATTTTGTTGTCGTTTCAAAAAACTCCGTTTTCTTGTTGGATCACATGTTTCTGTCGTTTTGATACCAATGACTTCTAAATGATTGAAATCGAGTAACTGTTGTTATCTGTTCTTATTTTATGGAAAATAATACTAAACACACCGCTTTCAAAAGAAAATCCTTTTTAATATGTTTTTATTGTTTGAATATAATATATTTTAAATTTTAAGTGTTAAGAATTGGTCAATAATAATATAAAATTGTATTCGCTATACATAAAATAACTTGGAAAAATCCATGGCAAAGCAATACTATACCAAGAAGACCTTGCACTATTTAGCATTACCTGCATTGTTTTCTTTATTCAAGTAATTGGTAATAATTATCCAGTTATGATAGGATTTGTTTGGTATTTGACCATTTTATATTTGTGTTTCAAATAAATAGTCAATCAAAAATTAATAAATTAGGCAGTAGTTTATAAACAATTAAGAACATGAAGGTAAAATTAGAGTATCATGTAGTTAAAGAAATAATTATTTATTTAATTAATAAAAAAGTTAATTATTTTAATATAGAATTGTTAAACCAAATGATTATTTGCTTAATAATCGCTATAAGGATACAACATATATTATATTATATATGTGGTGTGTTTTAGTTATGAGTTGGAATTTTAATACAATTCTGATGGATTTTACTCGGTACTCGTGATATTCTTCAGAGAAGTTCATACACTATTTAGATTAATAGCATATTTTATGTATATAATAACAAATATGAACAGTGACAAAATACATAAAACATTTCATTGAGAAAACATCAAATTTAGTACTCAGTATAGCACTTATTTTAGGTTACATGGGCAAAGAACGTGTGAAGTTTTTGGTTATCGAAATACTGTCGTTTAAGATTCTACGTGTTGTTCCTAGTTAGCATTTTGTGGTTATACAAAGCAATAAAAATAAAAATCGTGACAGCAAGCATTTCATTGGTATAAGAAGGTGAGAAAATAACGAAGTATGAAAACATTTTAATACATATATACTTGTTATTTGGGGTAATTCATTGCCAAATCCCTATCTTCTCCTCACTCACCAAAGCTCAATTCCTTAAAAAATTATACAAATATAGGGAGAATTACAATATATATATATATATATATATATTATATAAGTGTTACTCAATAAATAATATCTCCATGATGCTGTGCTTATTCGATTTCTACTGTATGTTTATAGAGCAAAAATTGAAGAAAAAAAATAACATGAATTATTAATATGTTAAACAAAGGCAATCTTCAAAATCCCCCTCTTATAAAATTGCCCTTTTTGAGATGTGTATTTATATTTATATTACTTTAGAAATAATTTTTGTATCCTATGTCATTTTTTAAAGAAATAAAATAAAAGGGCATGAAAGGATCAAATTATGGAGAGGTGGGGATAAAAGAAAAAATTGAACCTTGACCTACGTAAGAAATAAAATAAAAGGCATGAAAGGATGAAATTCTGGAGATTTTCTACCTGCTTGACCTATCTATTACTTTTTCTAAAAAAAAAAGGTAAAAAAAAAAAAAGAAAAAAGTTTCCTCACATTTTCTCCAACTCCCAAAGCCTTATTTCAAGTGGGCTTCCTTTCAGCCTAAGAAATCCATGACTCAAATGGGCCAAAGCCCATTAATCGGAACTCTCTCTTCGAAGTCTCAACCAATCCGCGAAGCCGACCCGTTCTCTTTCCTCACTAACTCGCTCGCTCGCCAATGAAACGCCGTCTGTGAGTGAGGCTTTCTATTTCTCTGTCACAACACAATACTCAGTCTCATTTCTCACTTCTCTGCTCTGTTTCTAAAACCCTAGCGACGAACAAACCTACGCGTTGGAGACGACGAAGAGAAGAGAGATAATCCATAGCTCTTCATCGCCATCGAAGTCTCTCTCTCTCGTCAACCTTCCGATTCGCCAGCAATGGCCAACTCACCGGACTCGCTCGTCTCCATCGCCGGGCTGGTCTCCACTTCTTCCACCAAGACTCGCCGTCGGATCTTCCGGCACGAAATCCTCCGATTCTCAGCAATTCAGGTCAATCCAATCTCTCATTTCTACTTCAGTTTGGAATCAGCACAATCGAAGTAGTTCCAGTGTCGTTGTTGATTTGCAATATTTTTTCAGTGTACTTTTTGACGTTAAACGTTGTGAATGTTCAATCTGTAAGTGTTTCTGCGAGTGTTTTGCTCGAATTTGTACGTAATTTCAGTGACATCAAATTCTGCAGAAATGTTTTTAGATATATGATATACTATCACTCTGCTGAAACCTACAACTGATAGTTTTTTAAGTTGTGAACAATTAATGGCTGAAATGTTCTAACTTCTAGCACAAACGACTGCTTGACAGTCGATTTATAATGAAACACTTCCTAAATTCAATCATTTTGATTTCCGCAGAAATGAATGCGGAGCTGGCATCGATGTTGGTGGATATAATATTTAAGACAGTGTATATTTACGATGAACGGGGATCAAGGAGAGCTGTTGATGATGTGATTACGAAGGTTATAGGTGAGACGATCTTCATGAAAAGCTTTGCGGCAGCGCTTGTTCAGGCAATGGAGAGGCAAGTGAAGGTCCAGTCGCACGTCGGCTGCTTCAGACTTCTCCAGTGGTCGTGTTTCCTCCTTGCTAAGAGTCAATTTGTGACTGTTTCGAAGAATGCATTTTGTAGAGTAGCCACAGCGCAGGCGTCGTTACTTCATATTGTATTGCCAAGATCTTTCCGCGAGCGAAGGACTTGCAAGCAGACGTTTTTTCAGTTGTTTTATCAGGTTCACTCGCCGTCTAAGTTTGATCTTTTTATGTTTATAAACTTTATATATGTATTCGTGGATGCTTTCAGTCACTTCTGACCACATACATGTATGCATTTGTTAGTCACCGCACATCTATAAACTCTACATAGAGGAATTAAAGGATGGTCGGATTGCGTACAAAGACAGTCCGGAATTGGTATGGTTATTATTGGAATTCTCGTGTACCTCAAGCAAATCACCTTCTTTATTCGAAGAGTTCAAGGTTCGATTTTCTCTTTAATACTTTAAAGATATTATAATTCTTTTATTTCATTTCCTTTTTAGGAAAAGCTATATATGTTCTATTGGAAAGGAAATAAGATATGTTGGTTATACTGAAGCTGTATCATCCCGTGTATTGCATTTGGATGACAAAACTGTTTTAGTTATTGTGAATGCTTCAATAATTAAATTGTGGCGTTGCCGGGCTGACAGACTTATCTTAAACTTCTGTTAAGTATCTTTTTTATGCGAGGGAAGCTAATAGAACATCATAGCTAAAGATAAAGAGGAATTATCCTAAATAAAACACAAATTAATAAGAATTGTAATAAAACACTAACTGCGCAATATGTTCTACATCAGGGTTTTTTTTTGTTTTTGTTTTTGGTGTCAAACTTAAGGTCCGAATCATTTTTCTCTGTTCACAGCCGGCATTTCTTGATATATACGTTAAAGCAGTTCTTAGTTCGAGAGAGAAGCCAACAAAGGGTCTTAGTGAGGCATTTCAACCCCTATTTGCACACATGTTACATGATGATTTCCAGAATATCGTGGTTCCAGCTGCTGTTAAAATGCTGAAGCGGAACCCTGAGATAGTATTGGAGGCAGTTGGAATTCTTTTAAAATCAGTCAACCTTGACTTGAGCAAGTATTCTATTGAAATGCTTTCAGTGGTACTACCACAAGCTCGGCATGCTGATGAAGGCAGAAGGGTTGAGGCATTGGCAATAGTAAGCTGTTTGAGCAAAAAGTCAAGTAATCCAGATGCTTTAGAGCCGATGTTTAATGCTGTAAAGGCAGTAATTGCAGGTCTGAGTTTACTGTATGGTTCAGTGTCATATTCTAAAAAAGAAAAGGAATTAAAAAGGAAGATTATGTCTCTCTTTTTTTTATGGGTCCTTTCAATATCTTTTCAACTTCAGCATTTAGTTGTTTGTTTGAGATACTTTTAACTTGGGTTATTGATTGTAACAGGCTCTGAAGGAAGACTTGCATTTCCTTACCAAAGAATTGGAATGATTAATGCTCTGCAAGAGTTATGTAATGCTCCTGATGGGAAACACCTCAATAACCTGTCACGAATCATATGCAGTTTCCTTCTATCTTTCTACAAGGATGATGGTATCTTTAATCCTCTGAATGCTCTTTCCTTTTTCCATTTCAATCTGCTTTTAAGGTTTTTTAGGCAGGCATCTGAATCTCTTCATTTATCATTAGTTTTCATCTTACCATTACTTCCTTGTTCTGAGCCTCTTGTGGCTGCTTAATTTGATGTTGGGTATTTTGCAAGGCAATGAGGAGGTTAAGGTGGCAATTTTGTCAACTTTGGGATCTTGGGTCGCACGATCGGCGGATGTGGTTCAACCAGATTTGCTTTCATTCTTTGCATCTGGCATTAAGGAGAAGGAGACTTTAAGAAGGGGGCATCTTCGTTGTTTACGAGCCATATGCAAAAATGCTGACTCTGTTATGCTGGTAAATTGGAAGATATAGTTTATTTGCTGTGCATTTGTTCTCATTCTAATTATGGCTTTTTCTACCTTTTCCGTTATGCAATTGCAGATGTCATCTTTGCTGGCACCTCTCATCCAACTTGTTAAAACTGGTTTTACAAAAGCCGTTCAACGTTTGGATGGAATTTATGCCCTGCTTTTAGTTGGGAAAATTGCTGCTGTTGACATCAAAGCAGGTGCTAACTATCATTTTTTCTTTGTCTTTTTTATTCTATTTATGTTTGGATTGTTGATATACACACAAGATATCCATTACCTGTCCTTGTATATACTCATGTTCACCCTTGTTCTTGTACTTAAGTTGATTTATTCACCCTTTGTTCTTTTTGCTCAGAGGATTCTGTTATGAAGGAAAAGATCTGGTCTTTAGTATCTCAAAATGAGCCTTCTCTTGTGCCAATAACTATGGTATCCACTCAATGATTCTCCTTATCTGAAGCTATTTTTCTCATCTTTGGTTTTCCCTACTTCCCCATGATACAAAAGCTACGTACTGGTGCTGCAGGCCTCAAAATTATCAACTGAAGATTGCTTGGCATGTATTGATCTTCTTGAGGTGCTGGTCGTGGAACATTTGAACCGGTACTATTTGTTCGTTTGCTGCAAATAAGCCTATCTTTTTTGCATATTAATCCATTTTGGAATGTTGCTATATATTTTTTTGTTGCTACGTTTGTGCAGGATATTAGACACCTTTTCTGTAAGATTACTGTTACAGGTAAATTTTCAGGAATACTTGAATCTTTCTTCCTTGTCATAGAATTCAAGTTTGGTACTAAATGATAATTGTTATGTTGCAGTTGATAATCTTTTTAGTATGCCACCCTTGTTGGGAAATTCGAAGAAGGGCCTTTGATGCTACCAGAAAGATAATTAGTGCTGCTCCACAGTTAGCTGGAACTCTTTTAATCGAATTTACAAATTTTTTGTCTCTCGTTGCAGAGAAACTTGTCATTTCAAAAACAAGGTACATCATATTTTGTACACATACTGTTCTTATCTTGAAATTAATTTTGTTCTTGGTTTGGATTTCTCTTCTCTACCTTTTTTCGAAAGATTATTACGATGGGTATTCATATAGGTTAAGTTTCTTTGTCGGTTTTCCAAACGAATTACGCATACATGTGAATGACATTTGGACTACATACTCTCTAAAGGGCAGATTCATTGCATTTCTTTTAAATTTGGTGGTGCTTGTTAGTTTTAGTTTCTCCATTCTATCCCTTCAATTTGCATGTATAGTTGAAATTAACTTTATAAATTAGATAATACAGATTTTTAATTTATGATGGTAGCTCATTATCTTTTGTCTGCATAGATGGTTCATTTGTTTGTTCTGCTGAACAAAAGGTGGTGGTCTGATTTGGAGTTACAATTTCATAGTGTGAGCAGAGGGCTTGTTAGAGTTCTGTCAGGAGCTTTCTTATGTCAATTGTTTTCTGAAAAGGGGTTGTACTCCTTCAAGATTTGAGAAACATGGTTGCTTCAGCATAGATTTCGAGACAACTTTAGAAATGTGGCGAAAAATAGTTATTTACGTGTTTGAAGGCAAGAGCCAAAATTATTTTATTTTATTTTATTTAGCTTTAGAAAGGTGTGCAATGCATGGTATTGGATTGAGCATTTCTTGAAAATTTTAATACTCTGTTTTTTACTTCAGTTAGTTGGAAGGATGTTGCATTATCTCACACATGATGTATAAAAGTATGTTACCTATAAAAAATAAGTAAAACTTTTCTGACTCTTCTCAAATATCTTTTTTTTTTTTGGGTTCTGAAAAGTATCATTTAGTTATTGTAAGTTTGTGGATCTACGACTATTTTCTTTTAATGTGTTTCTTTAACTATTATTATTGTATGTTTGTGGATCTAAACGAGTATTTTTGTAGTGACACAGATAATAATACATTGGACACTCAAGTGCACTTTCTTCCATCTACTGAGGTTTCAGTAAAAGCTTTAGTTGTGATATCATCAGCAGCTCTGGCCGTTGATCCTAATGTGTCCATGCAAGTTATGCTCTGTGCACATCATCCATACATAGTTGGCAGTGCAAAAAAGGATGCAGTTTGGACGGTAAATATTTTTTCACCGGATGGGCATGGATATAATAATACTTAAATTTTTGCAAAGTTAACTTCAATTTGAATACAGAAAATTTACATCATATCGGATGAATAACCTACTCTATCAAATGAAAGCTCCAAATTTGTCACTTTTAAGAAACTTGCTCACTTTTTTATGGTTAATCATCAAGGAGTTTGAATTTCTGCTCTTCAATCAGAAGCTAGGACAACAAGTCTCACAAAATCAACTATGGGTGTCTATGTTTTGTAGTAATTGCATGATATTTAGGCCTTTTCTTCCATTACGTACATGACACATTCATGTACATTTGTTTACTGATATTATCCTTCCGTTTGTGACTAATATAGTTTACCCTTGTGTTATTGTTTTCAGAGGCTTCGTAAATGCTCTCAAACATGTGGTTTTGATGTCATTGCTATTATATCAACTGATGTGGAGAATCTGTGCAAGGTAAACCCTATAATTGCTAAGACAGCTCCTTTCTTTTCCAAGATCTGTGTGCATTTGATAGATCAACTTAAAGTTGCTTCTTTAATGAGCTGAAAATTTATGTACGTACTTTCTTTCTTGTTTTACTTCTGTTGTGAATAGTAAATGGACTGTGAAGTACATGCTCTGCTAAGTGATTGTAGTTTATTGTATGCCAATGGTATTTGGTGAGCTGAATAATTAACTTTCTCTTTAATTCTTTATGTCAAATTTCAGGGCCTGTTTGGACCCAAAGGCTTGGCGAGTTCTAATCCACTTGAACAACAAGCAGCTGTTTCCTCACTTTCCACTTTAATGTCCATCTTGCCTAAAGAAACCTACCTAGAGTTTGACAAGGTGAAGTGATTAATTTTCCTGTTTACTTGTCATATAGGCCGATTCCTCGTCTATTAGGGCCATGGAATAAGATTTGGTTTGTGCTGACTGGAACCTTATAACTATTCCAGCATTTGAGAAGTCTTCCAGACATATATTCACACAATACGCTTTCTGAGTATGACATTCGGGTAAGTCCCTTGGCTCTCGATTTTTTTAAACTTGTCTTTATGCAGGCATGTGTGTGTTTCGTTTCATGAGAAACTTTTGAATATGGAAATGTATTTCCCTTTCTTATTGTGCAATTTCATAGCACGCTGGAATCTTTTTTGTGCAGTTACTTTCTGAATCCTGGAAAGGTTGCCCCCTCGATAAGTTGTTTCGAGTGCAACTATGAGAATCATATTCTAACTGTGGCCTTGTAATGATAATGTCACTCCATTTGCAAAAAAATGATACTAGAAGCTATTTGCAACATAATCTTCCTGCCTAGTGTCATAGCTAATTTCCTGTGGTTCAAGAACATATAAAGAAAAGATCAGATGATGCGTAGATTTTATAATGTTTCTTTCTATATGAAGTCCTATGATTCCTGACGATGAAAAATGAATTTAACCAACAGATTGACAGAGAAGAGACCGACTCAACTTTCAAGGGAGAGAATTATAAATTTTAGACTTATTGAGTTGAACATAACATGAAGCCTAGGCAATAGGCATAGATAGGCAATCCCTAACTCAACCTAGGAACCTAAGCAAACCTACGTCAAATAAAAGAGTGAAACCAAATAAAAACAACTATATAATGATAACAAAGATAGATCATTATAATCGTTAAGACCATTCAAAATCTTAATTATCTAACTACCTTGTGACACTGTCTTCCTCTTTCGTATTGATAAGGAATATAATTTTTGTTTGACAGCTTATCTATCTCTTTGGAAACTTTAAATTAGATTTTGTTTCTTTTAATTTTTTAATTTTTTAATTTTTAAATTTTCTAAGTGCAAACTTGACTATATTGGGCGGTTGCTTAATCTTTAGAAGGGGACCTCTCTGTCAAATTCTTTAAATGATGGGAATGCCTTACCTTTGATAGCTAACTATTTTAGTTTTTTTTTCTCCATTCTTAGGGAATATTCTTGTAAATCCTATTTCCTTTTTATGCTTAGCATAGATATTCATTCCTTTTTTCAGGAAGAAATCTCATGTTATGATCGTAAGAGTGCTCATGCATTACTCTGGATTTGTTTCTCAACTCACTTTCTTACTATTATTTGCAAATTACACTAATATTTGTCTTAATATCTAAATTTTAAGCCACTTATCTCGCTTTGGTTCAGATTTTCCACACTCCGGATGGCATGCTTTCAAATGAGCAAGGTGTTTATGTTGCAGAAACTGTCCCTACTAAGAATATGAAGCAAGCGAAGGGCCGTTTTCGGATGTATGGCGATGAAGATGATACGGTAATTCTGGATGTTTTATGTTCTTTTACTTTTGGCATTTGTTTATGTATTTGAATTCTTCTTTAATGATATTGCTTCGCCCGGACCCAATCAGTTGTGATTTTTTTCTTTGTGCCGACTCCCAGGACACAGATATTTCTAATCATTCGGTGAAAAGAGAGCCAGCTGGTGCTGGGAAAAAAGAACCCGTGAAGTCGACTAAGAAACCTGGCATGTATTGTTCAATTATATATTTTCTGGTTATTCATAATTCTCAACGCCAAGTATGTAACATATTTCTGTCAATTTTTATCAGACAAAGCAAAGACTGCAAAAGAGGAGGCACGTGAGTTGCTACTCCAGGAGGAGGCATCAGTACGTGAGAGGGTCAAGGAAATACAAAAAAATATGTCTCTAATTCTAAGGGCTCTTGGAGAGGTAGCCGTATCAAATCCAATTTTTGCACATAGCCAACTAAACTCTCTGGTTTGTTTTCTGCTACTTCTCTTATTTAAATTCTGTTTACATTCTTTTACTTGTCTTAGGAAATCCATTTACTGTTGATTGTCTACCGCTCCATAATTTAGTATGCCATATATTTTCCTGTTTCAGTATTTTGAACTAAGATTCTTTTCTTTCATCTTGATTCAGTTCAAGTTTGTTGATCCATTGTTAAGATCGCCAATAGTAGGTGATGTGGCGTATGAAACACTGATAAAGCTCTCAAGATGCACTGCCATACCTCTTTGTAATTGGGCTATTGATGTTGCTACTGCTTTACGCTTGATTGCAACTGATGAAGTTCAGGTTCAGTTGGATCTGATTCCATCAGTTAATGATGGGGAAGAAAACGAAAGACCTTCTTTAGGTCTTTTTGAGCGAATTGTTGCTGGCCTCTCTGTGTCTTGTAAATCTGGACCTCTTCCTGTAGATTCATTTACTTTTGTTTTCCCAGTAAGTTTCTTCGTCTCTTGTATGACTAAGTTTAGTTCAGTGATGATTCTCTTTACTAAATTCTCTCGCTCTCTTTTTTCCTCAGATAATGGAGCGGATTCTGTTATCCTCTAAGAAGACAGGCCTTCATGATGACATGCTTCGAATTCTGTACATGCACATGGATCCTCTACTACCCCTTCCTAGGCTTCGGATGATATCAGTTAAAGATCGTGACTTTGTTGCTGCCAAAGATCACAATCACTTCTCATCCGAATATTCCTTTTATTTATTTATTTTTTTTGCTCTAGTATTTTTCCTTACTCTAAAGTTCATTTCTTCTTGCTCAGGTCCTTTACCATGTTCTTGGAGCTATTCCAGCTTATAAATCCTTTGTTGGGCCAGCATTGAATGAGTTATGTCTAGGTCTGCAACCAGATGAAGTTGCACCTGTATGCTCCCTCAACTTAACATTCAATTGCCATCTTTGGTGCTGGTTCACTGTAAATATTTCCAGAATATGCATTTTTGCAGGCTTTGTATGGAGTTTATGCAAAAGATGTCCATGTAAGAATGGCGTGCCTGAATGCCATTAGGTGCATTCCTGCTGTTGCAAACAGATCTCTTCCTCAAGATGTAGAGATTGCTACGAGCATTTGGATTGCGTTACACGACCCAGAAAAGGTTCATTTTGTTAACGGTCTTCCCTTGATATAGATTTTATCTTTAAGATCTTGTCTTTTTGGGGTTTGCTCTAATACTTGGCTGTTATTAAATTACAGATATGATATATTTTGTCCTTGTGTTATGTTTTACCAGGCTGATTTTTTTTTTTCTTATTTTTTTTCTTTTTTAATTTGTACATTATAAGAGGATTTTCCTTCAATTTTGAAAGGGTTTATTAAAATTTTTGTGCTAGCCTTACTTATTTGTGCTAGCCTTAATTTGATCAATTTGATCGTTTTACATTTATTGGTCTTGTTCATTACGCAGCGAGAGATATATTCTCTTAATCTGATTGATCAAATCCTATTATTACAATGAATTTTTGGACCCTACATAATGTCCATTTTTAGAGAAATATTTTTTAATTAAGGTTTTTGAAGTTGTTTCTTAGGCCCCGTTTAGAACTCAGAAAGAGGGAGGAAAGTGAAAAAAATTTGAGGGAAATATATTTTTCGTGTTTGGAACTTAAAATTGGGTGGAAAGAAAAAAGTGAAAGAAAAGTTGAGAGAAGTTGTATTAAAAAAATCCAGGATTATATTTTCCCTACAAAAAGCTGAGTTAAAAATACCAACCAAAAAATACTCAAAAGAAAAGAAGAATAAAGATATGTGAAGACAACGTGGTGGGAAGTTTATGTTCAGTTTTTCTTGTGATACTGGTCTCTATTTTAGTATCGACAATAAAGTAAAATTCTAGAGCAGTCCTGTTCTCAGGGAACTTTTGTTTTGATAATCATACGACTCTGGTAGTAGCCAAAATATATATATATATATATATATATATATTCTCTCTGGAATTGCAATTATGTCAATCATCATATGGTCAATAAAAATGTTATGTTTCTAAGTTGTATGCATCTCTGTCTACTATTAATCTGGCAGATCCTTTTAAAAATGGTTGTGTCATTTTACATATCTTTTTCTCTCTGCAGTTAGTTGCAGAAGCTGCTGAAGATATATGGGATCGCTATGGGTATGACTTTGGGACTGATTATTCTGGACTTTTTAAAGCTCTTTCCCACGTTAATTACAATGTGCGATTAGCTGCTGCGGAGGCATTAGCAGCTGCCTTGGATGAATGCCCAGATACCATACAGGTGAGTTTATTATATTAAGCCTTTTATTTGTTTTGTTGTTTTACCAGTATACTTTTCATTAATATTTTATTTATTTAATTTTTTAGGAGTGTCTCTCTACTTTATTTGCTTTGTACATCCGTGAAGCGGGCCTTGTGGAAAACAATGTTGATGCTGGTTGGCTGGGCCGACAAGGAGTTGCTTTGGCATTGCACGCGGCTGCTGATGTACTGAGGACAAAAGATCTTCCCGTCGTCATGACATTTCTGATTTCGCGAGCACTGGTATGGTAATTGTTTAAATTGGTTCCTCTATGATTCTGCTCTACTGCTAGTGACATTTGGCTGAAAGAGTTGGTGATTTGTTTGCTCAATATTTTGTTCTTATTTGACTCTTGTTTTGGGAAGAACGGAATGGCCCGAGTGATTTGGAATGTTGTACTAGCAACCGTGTGGGTTATTTCGTTAGAAAGAAAATCTCTAGGATTTGTGTAAACGAAAATGTTTGTTGGGCATTGGATGAAAAAGCTAAGTATTGAGCTTCTTTCTGGTTCCCAACTCACAAAGTCTTTAAGGATTATTCCTTTTCGCTAATTTTACTTACTGACTGTAGGATAAATGTTTTAGGTTTTTTATTGTAATTTTTTTCATTCAGATGGATTCCTTGTCCTTTGTTTTTTCATCGTGCTCATTTTTCATTTGCATTGAAAATTTTGTCCTAAAAAAATAACTCTTCTGTCTCTTTGTTCTTCTGCACATGCAGGCAGATCCAAATGCAGATGTTCGAGGTAGAATGATTAATGCTGGTATTTTGATAATTGATAAGCATGGCAGAGACAATGTTTCGTTATTATTTCCCATCTTCGAGAACTACTTGAACAAAAAGGTAGTCTCCTCTCTAACAATGTATGCTCTTTTCAAAATTATATGTTAGAATTCCTTTGGTTTCTAATGTACAAAAACCAATTTTATGATAATTAGATGGGACACGTTATTTATTATTCTAGAACAGAAAAGTTATTCTATTCATATGTTTTGTCTTCCTCTTCCCTTAGGCCACAGATGAAGAACAATACGATTTGGTTCGTGAGGGTGTTGTTATTTTCACTGGCGCTTTGGCAAAACATCTGGAGAAGGTATTGATTTCATCTTAACACACTCTCAGCCTTCCTTTTATGTTTCTATCTATCACAAATTTTTCTTTTTTGAGGTTTGTATTACCACTGTGTCTTTAATTCTTTTTGCCTATAACATCTTTGTGTTGAAACAGGATGATCCTAAAGTTCATACTGTTGTAGAGAAGTTGTTAGATGTGTTAAAAACTCCTTCAGAAGCTGTTCAACGAGCGGTCTCCTCTTGCCTAGCTCCATTAATGCAATCAAAGCAGGTAAACAACTCACAAGATGGTTAGAAACTTGTGTGCTTTTAATAAATTGTGTTGAAGCCTGGTTATGACTTCTACTATCTCCTTAATCCATCATTTGTGATTTATATATTTTGTGATTGGATTTGCTGACTTGATTATTTGTTTTAAAAGTGGAGAAAAATGAACTACAGCATTCATTGAACATACAAGCATCTGGGATTTTGTTTTCATACCAGACAATGCATGCTAGAAAAGAGTGTTCGCAAATAATTTAAAATCTCATTCTAGAAAAGAGTGTTCGCAAATAATTTAAAATCTTAGTCCATGGGAGAGTAGTCATTGCTTTCTCACATTATTTTACTTGCATTTTTTCATGATGAGAGTTATGAACATACTGGGACTAACTCATTGCATCTGTATGTTAGTAGATTTCAGTCCAAATTAATGGAATGCTAATTTTTTTTTTCTTTCTCGCATAAGGATGATGCACCAGCTCTTGTTTCTAGGCTGTTGGATCAATTGATGAAGAGTGAAAAGTATGGGGAACGCCGTGGAGCTGCTTTTGGGCTTGCTGGAGTGGTAAAGGGATTCGGAATCTCTTGCTTGAAGAAGTACAACATTGTCGTTGTGCTGCGTGAAAGTCTTGCTGACAGGTCTTTTATCTATCACTGTTTTAACCAAGCATGCACATATGGCCATTTAACTCCATTCTTCTATGAAACATTTACAGGTTGTATAGTACCAATATAACTTGTGGGGAAACACAAACCTTTCATATATGTGTCTTTTGTTGAATAAATTTTATCATTTTTTGGAAGAAAGTCTATTGATAAAACCTTCTGACTTTCAATTATTTGAAGAGTTCTGGGTCTACACGTTTGGTTCCGAAGCTTTCTTCTACTAAATTCAGTTTTAGTAATATCATGGTTATTCGCAACTTGTTTGGCTTTACGACAATTCTTCTGGAAAGATGCGAGCATGACTATTATACTTGCTGTTCTTATTCTTAAATTTTAACTTAAGAGAGAAGGGATGGCAGATGTGATTTTTATATAACTTTGTACTCGTGAACAGAATCATGATTGCTGCTAACTGGTCCAGGTTTTTTCCCCCTCAATTGAGAATCAAATACTTTGTTAGAGCACCTCCCTATTGTTTAAGTTTTGTTTCTTCTTAATTTCAGGAATTCTGCAAAACGACGTGAAGGAGCTTTGCTGGGATTTGAGTGCCTTTGTGAAACACTTGGAAGATTGTTTGAACCGTATGTTTAAATTTTTGTGGCAAAGGAAACAAGGAATTTCTTCACCTTACAATATATCTGACATCTTTTCTTTTATCCTTCTGTGCAGGTATGTTATTCAAATGTTACCATTACTTCTGGTTTGCTTCTCGGATCAAGTTGTTGCTGTCCGCGAAGCTGCTGAGTGTGCTGCTCGTGCAATGATGTCCCAACTCAGTGCTCAGGGGGTGAAGTTGGTCCTTCCATCTCTGTTAAAGGTGTGTATAGATATTCCTTGCATTTTGCATTTTGCATTTTAGGCATTGGAGTAGTTTCCAGCAGTCCTTGTCTTTGCCTTGTCATCCTACTACTTCCCTTTGGGGGCTGGTTGTCCTCTGAAGTCTGATATATATGTTTATTTCCCTACAGAAGTCACTTTCCATTAATTATTAGTGAATTGTTTTAAAACGGATATATGAGTAATTCTTCAGATAATAAGTTCATTACTCTTCTAGGGTCTCGAAGATAGAGCGTGGCGGACAAAGCAAAGTAGTGTTCAACTACTTGGTGCCATGGCCTATTGTGCTCCTGAGCAGTTGTCTCAATGTCTTCCTAAAATTGTACCTAAACTCACTGAGGTATTTGTGGTCGGACTCTGTAACTGTATTATTGACTGAGATTCAGTATTTTGTGGTTCATAGACTGTTCATGCTTCAGCTTTTTTTTTTTTTACCTGGTTTCTTTGAATTCATAAAAATGCAGATTATAACAGATACCCATCCTAAAGTCCAGTCAGCTGGGCAAATGGCACTTCAACAGGTTTTGCTTTGTGTGATTTTATTTAGTATCTATTGCTAAGCACATATCTCTGTGATTTTACTTTTTGATTCTTGATTGATATTCTAGGTTGGGAGTGTGATACAGAATCCAGAAATATCTTCCCTCGTTCCTACTCTTTTGATGGGTCTTACAGATCCCAACGAACATACAAAATACTCCCTTGATATTCTTCTCCAAGTAAAGTCTATGCACTGAATGTCTTATTTCCGGCACATTATATTCTCTTTATTGCTGAAATTCTTAATGGATTTTCTGCAGACAACTTTTGTTAATTCAATCGATGCTCCTTCGCTTGCACTGTTGGTACCAATTGTACATAGAGGACTAAGGGAGAGGAGTGCTGACACCAAAAAGAGAGCAGCACAAATAGTTGGAAATATGTGTTCATTAGTTACAGAACCAAAGTACATGATTCCATACATAGGGTTGCTTCTTCCGGAAGTGAAAAAGGTATATTAAAGTTGATTTAACATGCATTTCTAATTCTCTGTGGGGGCTTCTTTTCATATTTCTTAGTCACCATAATAGGTTCTTGTGGATCCAATACCGGAAGTTCGTTCAGTAGCAGCAAGAGCCCTTGGATCACTTATACGTGGAATGGGTGAAGAAAACTTCCCAGATCTTGTTCCGTGGTTGCTAGATACGCTTAAATCCGATAATAGTAATGTTGAGCGCTCTGGGGCTGCGCAAGGATTGAGTGAGGTTAGTATCTTTATGTTATGATGTCAAATCTTGTGTCAGTTGACCTGGTCGTAGTGTGGAACCTTAGTAAATGCAACTTAAATCATGACTAATAATTGCAAAATAGCATCTGGCTGTAGCTTGAAACAAACTTCAGTTGTGTAGAGGTTGAATGTGAAAGTATATTGTCTCTAACGCTTGGACAATCATTTTATAGGTTTTGGCTGCCCTTGGTACCGAGTACTTTGAGCATTTACTTCCAGATATAATTCGCAACTGTTCTCATCAAAGAGCATCTGTACGTGATGGATATCTGACGCTCTTCAAGGTGATCATCGTGTACCGAGACTTATACATATGTATTTATGTACGCTTAAATATAGTTTTCGATGTTGAGTTTATTGATGTTTGTTTTCAAATATGTTTGTAGTATTTCCCAAGGTCTTTGGGCATCCAATTCCAGAAATACTTGCAACAGGTCTTGCCTGCTATATTAGATGGTATATGCACTATTTTGTAGATTTCAACTTAGAGGAAGGTGTTAAAGTGCTTTTCTATGTTTTTCTAAACTGTCTGCTTATTGTAGGTCTTGCCGATGAGAATGAATCTGTGCGTGATGCAGCTCTAGGCGCAGGGCATGTCCTGGTTGAGCATTATGCAACAACGTGAGGCTTTTACATTTATATTCCCTTTTGCCCGGAGAGACTCGTACACTCTCCTTTGTAAATTAAAAAAAAAAAGAGCGTGACATCCCTTAAACTTCGTTGCTGGGAAGTATGTCCGGCTAGATTTTATTCAGAGTTGTAGCAGAGTAATTAGGGCATTTTCGAGAATATTTTACATAACATAAGCCCAAAGACAACTGATAATCAATGTTTGGACATCATCATGCATGCTTTATTAACACATGTCAAATCTTTACTGAATTCTTTGATTATGGGTGGTTTAAGTGGTTGACACCTGTAAGAATCTAAAAGCTGGTGTTTCGATAAGTTTGGAATTAGTCTCCATGATTTTATCTCAAATTTCCATCCTTTTCCTCTTTTTTAACTTTTTGTTACTCATTCTCTCTCCTCAGGTCTTTGCCTTTGCTCCTTCCGGCTGTGGAGGATGGGATATTTAATGACAGTTGGCGTATTCGACAAAGCTCTGTGGAATTGTTAGGAGATCTTTTATTTAAGGTTCGTGCCCTTTTAACTTCTTCCGTTTATTGGGTGTCTGTTCTTGCTCTCTTAGATGTTTTGAATTTCTTGCAGGTTGCTGGAACTTCTGGGAAAGCTTTACTTGAGGGTGGTAGTGACGATGAAGGTTCTAGTACCGAAGCACATGGGCGTGCTATCATTGAGGTTCTTGGAAAGGATAAGCGTGACGAGGTCCTTGCTGCATTATACATGGTTCGGACTGATGTTAGCCTATCAGTGCGTCAGGTAAGGAGAGCCATTCATTTGGCATGGCATTATCAGGTTTATTTCAGTAATATAATAAACGTGTGGACAACATCCAAATACTGATGAATTTCACCTTTTACCAGGCCGCCTTACATGTTTGGAAAACTATTGTTGCCAATACTCCGAAGACTCTGAAGGACATTATGCCAGTTTTGATGAACACTCTAATTACCTCTCTTGCGTCTTCATCGTCCGAGAGGCGGCAGGTTTGCACTTGTTTCTGACAAATTATTCTGAGATCTGTATTAAGCAATTGCTAATTCCAGTGCTCATGTAGGTGGCTGGACGAGCGCTTGGTGAGCTTGTCCGGAAGCTTGGTGAAAGAGTACTTCCTTTGATCATACCAATATTATCCAAAGGGCTGAAGGACCCTGACACGAGCAGAAGACAAGTTAGTTTTTGGTTTCCCCTTCTGGTCCTACAATAGTATGATTATAGTCTCATTTTATTAGGCTTTTCTTATCAACTCATTTATCTTAGCTAACAAAATATTAACATTTGGCATTTGTAAATTGTAAAAGTCTATTTTTCGGCATGTAGTCTATACTATGGTGAGTCGGTAACGTACAAATTAGTTCTTTTGAAAAAAATAAATAAATAAATAAAATAAAAAGGTACCAAAATAGTTGTTAATTTGTTATGTCAACAAAGTACCTGGTGTATGGGTAACACCAAAAGTTGTATATTTAATTAAAAAACGGAAGTTATTTTCTTAAATATGATGTCAACGCATAATTCAAGTACTTCACTACAGTTGAAGTTAAAAAGTCACTCTGGTCGGGTAAGAAAGTAGAAAATAGAATATTAAACCATGTGTTGCTGATTTAATTTGACTTGTTCTTTTTGCTGACTGCTTCTGGTCTATTTTGTTACTTGCTGATTCTTTGGAATGTTGATGAAATTTTTGTTCCTTAAAAAATGCCCGATTTTTACTTGGCCTAGTTTTTGTTTTATAACTTACAGGGTGTATGCATTGGTTTGAGTGAAGTAATGGCAAGCGCTGGTAAAAGTCAGTTATTAAGTTTCATGGACGAGCTTATCCCGACGATTCGGACAGCACTTTGTGACAGGTATTGCATCTGGTTGTTGTTTCCCAGTTTAGAAATAACTTTTTACTTGGTAGAATTCGTTTTATATTTTGTGTGCTGACAGCACGCCTGAAGTTCGGGAGTCCGCGGGCTTAGCATTCAGCACCCTTTATAAGGTGTGCTTTCTGGATTGTATATTCTTGGATTGATCGTTCATCTTTCTTTCACCTCTTTTTTTCGTAAGCTAAAATAATCATTAAAATGTCTTGATGTAGAGTGCGGGATTGCAAGCAATTGATGAAATTGTTCCTACTCTGTTGCATGCTTTGGAGGATGATAAAACTTCTGACACGGCTCTTGATGGCCTCAAGCAAATCTTGAGGTATATCCATCTATATATAATCCCTCTCCTCTCTCCTCTCCACCCTTCCCAGTCGCCATTATTTTCACCTTCTATTTGTGTTTTATTCCCAACACTTGGGTATTCTGTTTGTCTGTTTCAGTGTCAGGACAGCGGCTGTGTTGCCTCATATTTTGCCCAAATTGGTCCATCTTCCCCTTTCGTACGTCCCTCTTTCTCCACTTTAGTGTCATAAATGTGTTTTCTATTGTACATCATTTGAATTTGTGTCTGTTCAGTGCCTTCAATGCACACGCTCTAGGAGCTTTGGCTGAGGTTGCTGGACCTGGTCTTAACTCTCATTTGGGCATCGTTCTCCCTGCTCTTCTGTCTGCAATGGTTGGTGATGACAAGGTACGTAACTAGGATTGAATCTTCATATTTCCTCTGGGTCTGCTCAACTTGAGTGTCAATTGACAGAGTTGTCGCGTTTCTCTGCCCTGGCCTTTTATCATATGGTCCTTACTTTTCCCAGTTTTAATATTTTACTTAATAATTTGCTTCTTGTTGAACTTGTAGGATGTTCAACCATTGGCTAGGGAGGCTGCAGAGACTGTGGTGTTGGTCATAGACGACGAAGGTGTCGAATCCCTTATACCAGAGCTTCTGAAAGCTTCTAATGATAGCCAGGTAGGATGGAAATAAGGAAAAAAGTTGATGTTCTTGGCCAAGCCTGGCCATCATTTGCAGTGGTCTTGAATAAATTATCCCTTTGAACTGTTACTTTTGTCCATGTTTATCGAGTTTATGACTACAATTTGTTGCAACTTTATGATCTGCATATAAATACTGGTCCAGTGAATAGTTCCTGATTCAAGATGCCATATGTATTTATTTCTCACTCAGCTTTTTTTTTTTCCCCTCGCTTTTGGTTACGTATTTTATCAGGCTTCAATACGAAGAAGTTCTTCATATCTCATTGGATATTTCTTCAAGAACAGCAAACTATATTTGGTGGATGAAGCTCCCAACATGATATCTACCCTGATTGTCTTGCTTAGTGATTCAGATTCAGCCACCGTTGCGGTATGTTCTATTAATAAGTCTCATTTTGTATCCAATCCTAAATTCATTATATTATATTCTGCCCTCTGCACAACAGGTTGCTTGGGAAGCTTTATCTAGGGTTGTAAGTTCCGTTCCCAAGGAGATACTTCCTACATATATTAAATTAGTGCGCGATGCTGTATCTACATCCAGAGATAAAGAGCGGAGGAAAAAGAAGGTGGGAAGTTAGATGTGTGATATTTTAATGTTTTGGTTGAAAAAATGAGTTTCTGATTCTCATTACTCTAGTTGTATTTCTTTGAAAAGTAGGTCTAAATATCATTTTTGTAACTTGCAGGGAGGACCAGTTCTCATACCTGGATTTTGTCTTCCAAAAGCACTTCAACCATTGCTTCCTATATTTCTTCAAGTATTCCATCTTTTCTTTTTCTGCTACATTTTATATGCAATACGAACTTATGTCCTGTTTGTCTCTTCTGTATTCTTTGCTTCTTTGTCGCAGTTCTGATGTGTCATGTTTGTCAACACTGTATTCTTTACATTCTTTGTCAACACTGTATTCTTTGTCAACACTGTATTTTATATTGTCTCTTCTGTATTCTTTGCTTCTTTGTCGCAGTTCTGATGTGTCATGTTTGTCAACACTGTATTCTTTACATTCTTTGTCTCAGTTCTGATATCTGGACTTTATGTTTGTTTCTGCTCAACTTATGTTCCCAGTCTTTGTGCTTTTGGCTGAGAAAAGCTTTAGTATATGACTTTGGGTTTAAGTCATTGCACAAGTTTTATGACCATTGTTCTTCTATTTTCATTCTTCTGGTAGCATCTTTCCACCGGCATGGATATTGATCATATTTATTATTGTTGTCTCTGTTTATTGTATTCCACCTTATGCGTTTGCAATTAAATCTGACTTTGATGTCTTTTCTACTAGGGTCTTATAAGTGGGTCTACTGAATTAAGAGAGCAAGCAGCAGTTGGTCTTGGGGAACTGATTGATGTGACTAGTGAACAGTCACTGAGAGAGTTTGTTATTCCAATAACAGGGTACGTATGCTACTGATATCTTATAATAAAGAGACCGATTCTAATCTTTGAGAGACTCACGAAAACTCGTAAAACTCTCAAGGGAAGGACTCTTTGGAAATGTTTGCGTTCGTCATATGTTGGCATATATCTTTATCTTTTCCAAACAAACCAAGGATAAATTTACATTGTTGTTTACTTCAATGTATGTAGTGACTAGTGAAAGTAATATTTGTCAGTTCATCTATCTAGTTTAGGAATTTCAAAACCCTAGGTACTAGGTAGCTTACTTTTGAGTTGGTCTGTAAAAAATCCCAAATTCTGTCTTCAGTCAGTTCTTCATGCTTATGATTACCAATTGTAATTGTTTCTGGATCTGATGTTAACTATGATTTGTTTTCACAACAGGCCTCTTATTCGGATAATAGGTGATCGGTTCCCTTGGCAGGTAAAAAGTGCCATTCTATCCACCTTAACCATCATTATAAGAAAGGGTGGGATAGCCCTAAGACCCTTTCTTCCTCAGCTACAAACAACATTTGTGAAGTGCCTACAGGATAGCACAAGGTTAGGTTTGGACTACATTAGTCTGACATACTCTCTGCTTGTTTTTGTCTTGATTTACTGGGGTTTGTCTCTAAATAGTTGTTGCATGTTTCCACTGTGGAAGCACACAGTGCTATTTTTTTCTTTAATTTTTGGATATGAAATGACGTTGCGTGCATGTGGAAGATACATAGATTTTGGCTCATTAAATTAAATTTTGAGTGCAGGACTGTACGTTCAAGTGCTGCCCTTGCACTTGGAAAGCTTAGTGCTCTTAGTACCAGGATTGACCCTTTAGTGGGCGACCTCCTAGCCAGTTTGCAGGTGATTACTGTTTTGCATCTTGATATGAACTTTTTTTTAACCTGATTACTTAAGTTGTTTAATTTGACTGTTCAGGCGTCGGACGGTGGTGTTAGGAAGGCAGTTTTGTCTGCTTTGAAAGGTGTCCTAAAGCATGCTGGAAAGAGTGTTAGCGATGCTGTTCGAACTCGTGTTTATGCCAGTATGAAAGATTTGATTCATAATGATGATGATCAAGTTCGAGTATCTGCAGCAAGCATATTGGGTATCACATCACAGGTATGATGTTACCCACCTTGTGTTTTGTGCTTATCGTTTTTGTTGATTTTGTTCAGCTATCATTTACCTAGTTTTCTTCTAATGTTTTTCAGTTTGTTATTCACCTTGTTTTCCTTTGAAAAAATTGCAGCACATGGAAGCTGGTCAAGTAACCGAGCTGCTTCAGGAACTCTCAAATTTGGCCTCCTCTTCTAGTTGGGCTGCAAGGCATGGTTCAGTGCTTACTGTCT
Source organism: Boehmeria nivea var. tenacissima (assembly GCA_018132145.1). Taxonomy (NCBI): domain Eukaryota; kingdom Viridiplantae; phylum Streptophyta; class Magnoliopsida; order Rosales; family Urticaceae; genus Boehmeria; species Boehmeria nivea. The sequence goes on along the minus strand of CM030874.1, from coordinate 21,048,465 downwards.
CATCCACACTCAGGCACAATCCCTCTGCAATATGTTCTTCTTCCTTGTACCCATCTGTTTTGAACCATCTTAAGAGCGCCTTGAAAGATGAAAAGGTAACATAATTCTGATGTAATGACATGATGACATGTCATGATTCTACCTCTGGAACTGCCGAGTCTCTGATATTTTATTTCTTCTCGAATAGTTCCCTCTTCGTGATGCTTCAACAAAGGCATTTGGAAGACTTCTGCTTCATCAAATTCAGAGCGATCCATCCAACACATCTGTGCATTTGGATATTATCTCATGCCTGGTGTTGGCTCTGCGTGATGACTCTAGTGAAGTTAGACGAAGGGCATTAGCGGCTCTAAAAGCAGTTGCTAAAGTATGTGCTTTGGTTCTAATATTTGACATGTAGTTCTTAGATGAATCAAGATTCTCTAGAATTCTCATTTACTGCAAAACTATATTGCAGGCAAATCCTTCGATCGTTGTGGGCCACGTTAATGTCATTGGTCCTACACTTGGAGAGTGTTTGAAGGACGGTAGTACTCCTGTGAGACTTGCAGCAGAAAGATGTGCTCTGCATGTCTTCCAACTGACAAAGGGTAAACTATTCAGACTTTTTTTCTTCTCGTCTTCTATATCACACTCGCTTCCGACCATTGAGAAGAGGTTACTAGATGGCTCACATTTAGAAAACTTTCCAATGCTTTAAACTTGCAAGTAAAAATTGTGCCCTGTTAAAGATTTTTTTTTTTTTTGTTTTCCAGGTTCCGAAAATATCCAAGCTTCCCAAAAATTCATCACGGGCCTGGATGCTAGACGGTTATCAAAGTTTTCAGAGCATAGGTATATTTCTTGTACCAACCACTGGTTGTTATGTCAAGTCTCGATTCACGTCAGCACTGTTTTAACAAGATAAACGTGGACAATAAAATTTCTAAACACAAAAAAGAAAACTTTTGCAATTGGATCCTTGTTTACTACATATTGCATCTAGTGTGAACTAGTACAAGGAGGGATATAGTTGCCAATTGCTGGTTTAGTGTTTTTTCATGTTTTTTATTTTTATTTATTTATATAACTCCTCAAATATGCATATGCAGTGATGATAGTGAAGACAGTGAAGATGACTCGACAAGCGGCTGAAACCAAATTAGGGTTTGTTCTTAAAGAGACGATTCAATTCAGTGAAGCCATTTTTTTTTTGCAACATTATTGTTCTGTTACACAGCAACATATCCACATATAGAAATACACAAGGCTTGATAGTTGATACCCAATTTTTCGAACCTGGGTGTTTCTTAATTTAATGTAGTGGTCAATAATATCGAGGATCGTGTATAGAAATTATTTATGGATTTTGTAATTTGTTCCGCTTTTGTTACTGACTTAATGTCGCCCTTACCATCTTCCGATGTCGGAATTTATTCAATTTTTTGAGCTCTTTTTTGGGGAGGATTGTATTAACTAATAATAACTAACTAGCCGTTCTCAAATATAACCACTTTCTTTTTCCTTTTCCTCGTCAATCTATTCGTTTCTATTGGACGAGTTACTATTAAACAGTCGTAGCAACTAGCTACTAATCAAAGATAAAACGAAAAAACAAAAGAGAAATTACAGTGAATACTTAATTTTTAACACTTAATTTAAATTATTACTCATTTTTTAAAAAATATAATTAACTATCTAAGTGATTTAATTATTTATATAGTGATAAGTGGTGGTAATTAACTTAGTTTTCAAAAACACGTGCAAGTAATTAACGAATTGATTAGGAACTCAATTACTTCAAAAGTTTGGGTATTTATTTTTGTTGTTATATAAATTCTGATTATTTGCCTACTTCACCCGTCTCAAGCTTATGCTGTTTTTACTGTGTTCAACACAAGCTATTGGTCTCTAAATAAAGTTACCTTATCTGTTCAAAGCTTAAAAAAAAATCGCAAACGAGCGACAATTTTCGATGAAATCTATACATCATTTGGGGTTTGTTGTTAAATGGACTTATTTTTTAATTTATTTAAAAAAATATTCATAATCTTTGTTTTTTAGGTAAATGTCTATTTTCGGTATTTAGATTATTCACTATAGTTAATAGACAAATTATCAGTTAAAAATAAGCATATTTCGTCTATTTACCATGGTAATTTGTCATTTATAAAAAAATTCGGTTATGATAAATATATTATTTATCATGATAATTAGTAGACAAAATACCAAATAAAAATTATTGGTATTTCGTTCATCACTATGATATAACTTGAATTAGCACGGTTAGGCAAATTCAAATTATTTGTCACGCCTATACAACTAACTATGTCATCACTATTTATGTACGTACATAGACACAAGAACTTAGGTAATATTATGTATGTCTCATGTAACATGAAAACTTTCACATGACAAACAGACTAAAAGACCATATGTTTTATGAATTCTGTGAAGTGGTTGATCTCTGCTCAGCTAAAAAGTCTCAGCCAACTGTGGAACTCATGGGTTTTTGCCTTTCCTTGGCCGTCAAAGTTCCGCAGTAGCCAATGAAGCGATGGCAAAGCCAATGTCTACTAGAATAATACAAAAAAAAAAAAAAAAAGAAAAAAAAAAGAGAGAGAGTGAATGGTATTTTGGTAATCTTGCACGACACTTGCATGGTTAGGTGACGCAATAATAAATATTACGCCCTAAGTCTTCGTTCATGCCAGCTTCTTGCCTTGAAAGCAAGAACAATGTGAGATGACCGAAATGCCCCTTCTGAAAAGCTGCTTTTTGCATGTATGCGTCGCGAGTAGAAGAAGAAATAACGTAGGTGTCTTTATATTGAAGCAGAGGCTGAGCTATAAAAAAAAAAAAAAAAAAAAAAAAACCGACCCATCACTTCCACTTAGTAATCTGTATATATATAGTCATATGTCATCAGACGTCAAAAGGGTTATTGAGTTTACACTCATCCAAGAATTGTTGAGGCTTTAATTTGTCAAATATTAGGGAAAAAAATAGAATTAAAGAATACCTGATCATTTCAACTACAACTATATTGCACTAGATCAACTCAAAAATCCTTTGACTTACTAAAAAAATCTTTGTGCTTATATTAAGTGGAAAGATCGTGAGGACGAATTGATCATGAAATAGGTACATGTACATATTAATTTAATTAGAGGAACCTACATTACTTCAAACCCACTTGTTACATATAATATTTGAAGCTTGACTTTCATCAGCAATCTATGAATTTAGCAATTTACTTGTTTTATGATAACTACTTTAACCCATTCAATAATTAAGTATATGCCAATATTTTTTTTTCCCCAACTTATAACGTTATTTTCTCGCTATCACAAACTGTTAGCAATATTCCTAGGATTTGGAACTTTGCTAGTTGCCAGATATTGCTTCCGATAGAGTGTTGTCCCATAGTCTAGACAAATCAAAATCTTGTGCTTTATCAATAGCATGAATAGTAACTATTCCACAATAAATGCTTGCGCATAAATATATGTACAAATATACGGTTTTTTTTTTTTTTGGGCTTGAAAGCACAAATATAAGTTAGTATTTAGTATGTGTATTCTTTTATATTTACATTATCCATTCGTATTTTTATATATGTGGATCAGTCATCGGTGGACCTTGGATTACTAAGCATTTGGCATATTGGAACTTTGGAAGATATTGGACCATCATAACACACACACACACACACACAGCAAATATATATATATATATATATGTATAAGGATCTTATACAGTTATATATATTATACATATGAAGTTCTACGAGATATTGGAATAAATATATCACGAGATCATCACAAAGGATAATTGAGTAATTTTAGACATTTAAATTGAGTCAATCCCCAACTTCGGGTTAGAGGAGTTAAGAGACTGACAACGAAGTTTTTCTGTCTTAATGAGCCAAAGAAAGCATTCGAGATTCGAGAAATAGAAGCTTTTTTTTTTTTTTTCCTACCACCCCATTAATTATCTCCATATGTTTTTTTTTTTTTTTAAATTTCTTCTTCCAAGTAGTAACATGTATATTTATTTATTTCTGCTAACTTGAAGAGTATAATTACAGCACATGGAGAAGAGTGCATTTCCGGCTTAGATCAAGGGATTGCTTATGACCCAAATGCCCACAATTTCTCAAATGGCAACAACTAAGCAGCATAGAAGCCTCCACCAATACGTTGAAATTTCAACAATATGTAGATTTTCCCATTCTTGATTTTATCGTCCATAAAAGTGTCCAAACCCTTTTAACTCATTATTATAATTTGTCAACTTGAGAATATCAATAAAAATGGTCCATCACCACAATTAGTTTAAAAACTTTGCTTATTCCATATGCAATCTCATGAGTTTTTCTATAAATTAAGTGTACGGTTCACTCCTAATTGCATTGTTTTCCGGTATTAACAAAATTTAAACACCACACAGATCAATTAGATGAATAATTTTTACACAATCAAGCCACATCTTTTGTAATTAACTTTGTTATCAATTTAGGGTAATGTCATGCATATTCCAATTTGGAAACATGTATTAAAATAGCTAGAATATAATTTTATTGCAAGTTTTAAGAGTATTGGTGATGCAAAAGGATAAGTAGGGAAAAAAAAGTTATCCAGATTTATCATATACTCTGAAATATTATAATAGGAAAGATAGTAATACCAAAGTTAATTGATTGTACAATATGTAAAGATACCCTATTTTCAACTTGTACTCAAAGTAAATGTGAGAGAACGTATTATGTTGAGAAAGACGGTGACATATCACATTCACATTCAGATACACCCTCATTGATTTTAGGTGAGGAAAACCAAGACATGCCACGTGGCGGCACCACAGGAGAGAAAGCATGGTAAATTGAGTGCTACTTGGTTGGGAGAGTTCTGAAAGAGTGTCTTAATTATTATTGTTTTTTCCTTTCTTTTATAAAAAGGGTAAGCAAGAGAATGGAAAGACTGTGAAGTAAAGAAAGAACGACTTTAGAAAGAGATACAAAATAGGTCGAGGAAAAAAAAAAGAAAAAAAAAAAGGTGTGAGTGAGGCTTAAAGGGAAAAGAAACAATCATATTAAATGGGAAAGTGAATGGTGGGCAGATATGAACATTGAAGAAGGAGAGCAATAAAAAGGAGGGTTTGTTTGATCAGTTGGGTAGGTCTAGGGGTTTTTATAATATTTGCATTGAAAACCCTACTCATTAGTCATTACATATATATATATATATATATCACCTCTTTCACTCTTCTTTAATTTTCTCTTTTATGCCTTGTCAAAGTGTTTGCAACTCCAAAAAGATCACCAGAGAATCAAAATAAGAGAGAGATCAGCTTCAAATCAGTGTATATGAAACCAATGCAGGGCAATGATGAACTTGATAGCTGAAGGGTCTATAATAAGAGAGGAAAATAAAAAGATCAGAAGGAAAAAAGAAACTACTATTGCAGGGGTGTTTTTATTGCTCTCCACCAACCTTCACTTCATCACCATTAAGATAGAGAGAGAAAGAGAGGGAATATGAGATAAAAAAAAAGGGCCAAAAAAAAAAAAGAGAGAGAGAGAGGGAAGTACTCCAAAGGAGTTGCTTTGTTATAAGTCATATTCCTTGTTTCTCTTTATCTCTTGCTCTTGTATTGGTGTTTGGTGTCACTACTGAGTGATTATATATCAAGAGGAAATAAAAAGTCAGATTTTGTTTCTGCTCTTTTCCTTCTTTAACTAGTAATGGTGTGTTAGCCATTTGTAGTTTTTTCTTTTTTGATAAAACTACTTTGGCTCTCTCTCTCTCTCTCTCTCTCTCTCTCGGCACTGAATGAGAAATGGGTATTGTTGGAAGGAAGAGAGGGTTCTCAGAAGCTCTTCTTCTTCCTCTTCTTGTGGCCATTCTCTTCGGTACAATCTTCTTCGAACGATTCGGCGTCGTTTCGGGCCTAAACTACACCAAGTACAGGCAAGTCAGTAGCTTGAGATTGGAAAGAATTCAAAGGCATTTGAACAAGATTAACAAGCCTTCTGTCATGACCATAGAGGTATGTATATACATATATATATATATATATATGCAGTATATATTCTTTGCTTCTTCTTGATCTTCTTTCTTATATATATATATATATTTTATTGTTTGATATTTAGAGCCCTGATGGAGATATCATTGATTGTGTTCACAAAAGAAAGCAACCGGCTTTAGATCATCCTCTTTTAAAGAATCACAAGATCCAGGTACAACTAATTATACTACCTCAAAAATAACACGCTACTTTTCTCTCTCTCTCTCTACTTTTTTTTTTCTTTTCCTTCGAGAAAAATTAATAACTTTAATTCAGTTTTTCAAAAGGTGTTTTACGTTTAATGTATTTTTTTTTTTTTTGTGGGGTTTCATTTTAACGTAATATCAACATGTCAGAAGGAAGGGTATACGTATGTAGCTGATTCCAATAGATACATCTCTCTCTTAGACATCAATGCACTACTCTTCTTATGTATACTATACATTTATATATGCATACATATAAACAACTACACATATATATTTTTGTTTTTACTGATGACTCATTGAAAGGTACCACTGAGAAGAGTATATACAATCACTTCTAACTGTTTTATATGTATATATTCAATATCCACACATGCAATATTTGCAGAAAGAGCCACCGCAAATGCCCAAAATGAGAAAGAAAACATCAAGCACTAGTAGTGATGATGATGATCAGATGAACAGAAGCAACAAAAATGATCATGATGATCATAATTACAAGCTGATGAAAAGTGCATGGCAAATGTGGCACAGAAATGGGACTAGGTGTCCCAAAGGAACAGTCCCTATTCGTCGGAGCAATGTGAACGATGTGTTGAGAGCAAAGTCTTTGTTTCACTTTGCCAAAAAACAACGCAAGTCTAATCATAATATTGCCTCTACTTCTCTTCACAACTCTAGGCGTTCCAATGCTCCGGATGTTGTTAGTGGCAATGGCCATGAGGTAATTTTTTTCTTCTTCTTCTTTTTTTTTTTTTAAATATATTGTGAGCACATGAAATGATATCTCTCTCCATATGTATTATCATGCACCTTCATGATATTGATGATAATGATGATTACATATGATCATTTTCTTAATCATATATGATGATCTCAAAGGGTTAGCTTTGAAGAAAGGATTGTTTGCCCAAAAGTATATGATTGTGTTTGTATATTAATTTACGTTGAGAGATTTATATATTTATTTATGCGCCTTTACTTGAAGAATCAATGATCGTATATTACGTATTAATACTTAGCAATTAATCACGCCTTGTCTTTTGTTGATATGTGATCCATTAATATAGAAAAACAAAAAAATAAAATAAAAAATAGATAGTGTAGGGATTCAATTTCAATACACGAGATTAAATTGCATTGATGGGGTTTGAGTTTTTGAGAGTTTGAAACTGATAGCAACAATTGTTAGACTTACCTGATTTTATTGGACAAAACATTGAATATTATATTGATTGTGTACAGTGGATCTCATCAATTACTCACTTCTTCTTTAAGGAAAATAACAATAATAAGAATAATTCAGAGTATAATCAATTTTATTTTCTTTCCTTTTTTCTAAATGGGGTCTCATTTAATTTGCTCCTGGCTAGCAGAGTGTTATGAAACACCAAAAAAAAAAAAAAAAATCTTTTGAAATCTTGTCATTAATTGCCTATTTAATATAGGGTTGTAGCAGAAGATGGAAGATTTTTAGTAAGCGATGATGACAAATATATTCGATAATTTTACTAATTTATTTCGGTTGCACAATCAATAGCATGCGATCGCCTACACCGGATCATCGCAAGAAGTGTACGGTGCCAAGGCGACAATAAACGTGTGGGACCCATCGATCCAAGTGGTCAACGAGTTCAGCCTTTCCCAGATTTGGATCCTTTCGGGATCATTCGACGGCTCAGATCTCAACAGCATAGAAGCCGGCTGGCAGGTACTCCTTCCTTCTCCTGTCCGCGTCGCACACAATCCAACACTCTCTTAACTTCATTCAGAGTTTGTTTTATTTATTTATTTTGCTTTTAATTTAAATTTAATCCCTTCGAGGGAAAAAAAAATTATTTTAATAGAACACATTGGAAGATTGGAACATGCAGAGTTAGAGCTTCGAAGAAGAAAAATATTTGTATAAATATAATTTTGTGATAATGATATTACCTTTTATTTTTTATTTTTTGAGAATTTTCTTAAGCTTTGATTGTTCTACTAGTCAGGTCAGTCCGGAGCTTTATGGTGACAGCAGGCCAAGATTGTTCACCTATTGGACGGTCAGATCTCTCTTTCCCTTCATTTAATTGTCATCATAATTATTTTATTTTGTGTCATTTTTTATTACTAATTCATATATATATTAGTCAAATGAAATTTTATAATTAGTAAGAGAATCATTTCTGTGGATTAGATGTGTGGTGTTTCGGTGTGGTCAAACTGCCACGATTCTCTCATCATGTTGATCTTAAAGTCAACCCATCTAGAGGTTAATCACCCTAGGTTTCGTTGAGTAGGAAAATATTTAAATTTATACGGTAATAAAAATAACTATATAAATTTTTAAAATAATTAAGTAATTAACCAATTCGTTAATTACTCACATATATTTTTGGTAATTAAGTTAATTATCATTAATTATTTATGTTAGTAATTGAATCACTTGAATACTTTGTTATATTTTTCCAAACATTGAGTATTAATTTAAATTAGGTATTAAAAATTGGATATTCACTATAACTTTTCATTAAAAAAATAGTTTTATGAAAATACTTATAACATAAAGACCATATATTTTCCTCTCTTATGAGTTATGAGTAAGTATAACTTAAATCTATATTTTTCCTTAACTTAAATCTATATTTTTCCTTAATGCATTTTCATAGTACTCTAAACCCTGATAATAAATAGTTATTTTCTAAAAATAAAAAACCTCAATAGTTGTAATATTGAAGGCTAGTCATTAAGAAAATATATACCTGTCTCATTAACTATAATTTGAGATTTAATTAATTAGTGGTTAGCTATAACAACCTTGTAATAATGAAAGGGCCATTTGACAGTGTATGGTATACGTTCCAAATTATGAGTCCGTCCCGTTGTTCCAAACAATAATTTGTCTTCCTCCAAAAGGAAAAACAAAATAAAATAATATAATGTGAAAATGATTAATTTACAGTGAAATCAATGTACACGTAAATAGACGTAACAATATTCATTAAATCAATATAGGACATATATATATATATATATATATATATCCTTGGAAATGAAGATTCTTCAATGAGACTTTCCTGCTTGCTTGAGAAACAAACTTGATGCTTCTCTAGGCTTTGACTTGGTCCTAAAAGCCATTGATGAGCTTTGTAATTTGTGTTCTAAAATTCAGTTTTACAATGTAAGCACGAGCATTTTTATGCTAACAAAAGTATCGGAAAATGGGAAGCGTTTGGAACCCTTCAACTTTATAAATATTTAATTAACCATATATTATAATATGTAAATACATATATCTAAGAAGTACATGTCAATAACATAGGAAACGCAAACATTGTGGTACAGTGACTACGAACAGAGAGTACTTCAGATAGAATTTTGCAAAAAATCACCATAAAAGAACGTGCTACTTTAATTAATCCTATTTGTATTTATAACATGTGATGTAGATATTCATGATTTAATTTTTTTTCCCCCTTTCGTCAAACAGACTGATTCATATCAAGCAACTGGGTGCTACAATCTCCTGTGCTCAGGCTTTATTCAAACAAATAGCAGAATAGCTATTGGAGCTGCTATTTCTCCTGTGTCATCATATTCAGACAATCAATATGATGTAACCATCCTCATTTGGAAGGTAAACACACCCATAATTACAATTATAAAATCTTCACTATATATAAGTTCAATAGAAAGCTTAATAATAGTACATATTACTCACTTGCATAGATCCACTTGAATTTAATTTGGTAGGCCAATGAACCTACATTAGCTCGATTGTGAAAAATCATAACAATTTTTTAAATATCTCTAATTTGATTGTATTTACTAATTAATTAATATAGGACCCTAAGCTTGGAATTGGTGGATGGGATTTGGTGACAACACCCTAGTTGGGTACTGGCCAGCGGAGCTGTTCACACACCTAGCGGACCACGCGACGATGGTGGAGTGGGGCGGGGAGGTGGTGAACACGAGGCCCGACGGAGGCCACACCGCCACGCAGATGGGATCGGGACATTTCGCAGAGGACGGGTTCGGGAAAGCCAGCTACTTCCGCAACCTAGAGATTGTGGACTCCGACAACAGCCTCAGCTCCGTCCATGGCATCTCAATCTTGGCTGAGGACACAAGTTGCTACAACATCAAGAGCTTCTACAACAACGAATGGGGCACATATTTCTACTATGGTGGGCCCGGAAACAATCCGCTATGCCCATGATCTTCAATGTCATTATTCATCTTATTTGATTTTTAAGGGTGTATAATTAATTAATTGATTGACTACTACGTACGTCGTCCAAAATTTTTATTATGTCTCGCTGTTGATGTGAAATTCTTTAATTGTGTAATTATGATGATAGAAGGGTCGATGTCGTGATGATGGATGATGATGATCAATATTGTGCTATTTCCACTCTTGTTTTTGGCGCTTGCTGATTTTGTTTGTTGATTTAAGATCAAAAGCAATTAGAATGGTCTTTGTAATGAATAAGACAGTATGGTATTTAAGCTTTGCAAAAACAGGCGTGGAAATAGCAGTGTTTTCAATTTTGGAGTTGCTATTATTAATATTAGTGGAAGTTGTAATGTTCTTGTCTTCATGAATTTGTCAAATGAAGTCCGTGCGTATTAATGTACTAGTATTTTAGCATATCTCAATGTCTGTATATGTGCATAACTGTATATTATGTGTAACGTTTTGACACTCATCACCATTACTAGTCCACACGTAACTAAGCATTCTCTTTTTTTCTTTTTTTTTTTCTCAAGCATAATTAAGCATGCTTATAAGGCCGATAATGAATTTATCGTGACAAATGATAGTCAACCAAACACAGATTATATAATTGGTGACACAACTAATTAGATGGTTGATATAAGAAATTGTACTTCTTTTTATACTAATTAGACTAATAAAACACCTAATTAACCCCAAGTTTGTGCGCTGACGAGGACATCCAATTCAGTGCACTTAGTGCATTGCCAAAAGAAAAGCCATCCAAGTGGATATGCATTTTGCATTTATTGTATCAACTAGCTCTACGTATATTCATTGCCATTTTACTATCTCCTAGCTAGCCGGTCAAACATTCTTGCAACTACGACAAAGCCACTTAAAATCTGCCATGTCCCTACAAAGTCAACTCTTTGACCGGAGACAAACATGCATATCCTAACCCAAGACCCGATATGAACAAATTAAAGAAAGAAAAATAAAGACAATAATCTTAAATATATAACAGTTGCAACCATTTTGATTCCCAATCATCTAAAGTTTTGGAAACAAAAATAAAAATTTTGAAAAATTTATCTATATTTTCTCATCTTAAAGTTTCAAATGATCTTACATCTACATACATCAACAAGGGCATTAATTAAAATTCAAAACATATGCATCAAAATTGAACAAAGCTATTTTGGATTATGGATTCATGGACTAGTTTTGTATGCTTTTTCAAACCCACGCTTTAAATTAAATATTTCTAGAAAAGACATGAGAATAAATTATATATATATATAAACGTTATACACGACCATATAGTAATATATATGAAAAAAAATCTAAATGAGCACATGCAATAAAAAGCTATCTATTAATACAATGAGAGAGAGATGAAGTTGTACTTGTATGTAAAATTTTATAATTTATTTAGATTTAATTTGTCTTTATATATATATGTATATATATATATATAATTTTCATGGAAAGATTCCTTTCTGATCCCTTCCCCTTTGGTCCCCAACTATTTATATATTACACAGAAGTAGGCCAACTACCCCTTAACTCTCTCTCTCTCTCTCTCTCTCTCTATTCCCATTAGTCTCTTTCAATTTTATCTCTTACTCTTCTTCATCATCTTCTTTCTCATCATCTTAATCCCTTAAATATCTCCTCAGTTTCTTTCCCCTTCACTCTCTTTAATTTTCTCAATTCCAAACCATTATTATAATTTCTCTCTCATGGCTTCAACATCACAATCAGCTGATTCATCTCCTAATCTAAACATCATAGTTGAAAGCAATCCCTCCGACTCTCGCTTATCTGAATTGGGTATTAACTCATGGCCCAAGTAAGTACATACATAAACAAAAAAAAAAAAAATTTGTTTTTACAATTACACTAGCTATAAATATATATATATATATATATATAGTTACAATTCTTTAGCACTTGCTTATATAGTTTTCATTTCTTTTGTTCGAATTATTTTTTAAAGATGGGGTTGTCCACCGGGAAAGTACACACTAAAATTTGATGCCTCGGAGACATGTTATTTGCTAAAAGGCAAGGTTAGAGTGTACCCAAAAGGCTCAACATCAACATCAGATAAGTTTGTAGAGTTTGGAGCTGGAGATCTTGTGATTATTCCAAAGGGACTTAGTTGCACTTGGGACGTCTTGGTTTCAGTTGATAAACATTACAAGTTTGATTCTTCTTAATTTATAGGAATTATTATATATATAGGAGTTATTTGATGTTAAGAGCACTAGCACTAGCTTTATTAATATTAATTAATTAATTAGTGCCCACCATTTTGTATGTATATGAATATGCATAAAAAGGGTTATATAGTAGTATATTGTAATGTAGATGGTTGTTGTAATCTAAAGTTGAGTTGGCAATGTTTGTTAATTAGTGGATCAATTTGATATTTTTCAGTCAAAGAAAGCTTAAAAGCATATTGAAGATGTGAGAGAGAACAAACACAATGAATCAGCAATCCACTTGTAGTACATGTATGTATGTTTGTTTCTCTTGGATTGTAAATGTTCCTTTGACTGGTCAGAGGTCAGCCAAGGCCTAAAGCGATTTTTATTTTTTTATTTCTATTTTTCTTTTGTAAGGCAAATATAATATATATCACAAAAAGTGGCTATTGTTAGCTTGGTGCACGTGAGACTTATGATTCTCATAATTTTTGTGGCATGTGCACATAAGAAGCAAAAAGCTAAATGGTTTTTTTCATCTGGTCTGACTTGCTCAAGCCCAAAATTGCACTCAAACTTGAGATATCGATTATTATTAAGGGTTTTTTTTTTATAATTAGTCTTTTTTTTTCATGTTTTGAAGAAATAACAACCTATTAAGTTATTAGCGACTGATAGAACGTAAAAATATATTATCATGTAGTGAAAAAAAAAGAAGACTAATTTCTTAATTAATCGAAACGTTGATTGTTTTCTTAAAATATCATTGAGATAATTATTATTTATTTGATTATCTCAATTATTAAATAGTACTTAAAATTATAATGGTTTAAGTGAACTAAAATTTCACATCTCAAAGACTTTTCTATTCTCTATTATTTTAAGTTGGTTATAAAAAATCTATATTTGAATTTATCACTTTGTGTTTATGCGCTAATTTATAGTGTCATGTGGTACAAGGTTTGGTTTCCTTTTCCATTTGGGACTTTACAAAAAAAGAGTCATATTTTTATTTTTTTTTTCTCATGATCAATTTGAGTATATGAATATCCTACTCGCGTCAATCTCGTCGTAGAAGAGAACAAATTTCAACTGATACCCGTTAATAATAAGACTAATTAAAGACTCAAATGAGAAAAGAGACAAGATCATTGCTGCTCACAACTTCTTGGTTTTCTCAGATAGGTATATTTATTAAACAACTCTCCGTTTTGTTGTGTGTATGAGAAAAGAATGTTACTGTTAATTTGGAAACGTGAGGCTTCTTGAATAATTTTAGCGTCTTGTACGTACACATCAAAAGCTTAATGGTTTTACCATCTAATTTGACTTGCTCAAACCCAAAATTACACACAAATTTTACTGAACTAAAATGTTACTTGTTGATGTGATCTCGAACATTCATGACCATGCAAAATGATACTTAGACTTTGAGAGTCGATATGTTCCTTCAATGTAAATTCATGCCCAAAACAATAATGATTTTTTTGAAGTTGAAGATTTTGCAAAGCAGTTTATGTAAAAGCTTGTACTTCTTTGTTTGCTTTCCTCTTCCTTTTCTATCGGTGGAATCTTGGAGGTAAAGCCATTTTAATGTATTTTTTTCCTTCTTCCAATATATTATTTTAGCTCACAGACTTCTTGCTCATGATGACCCTTAATTAATGCTTGCCGCTGATATGAAAAATTACCAGCGATGTTAAAATTAGAAACTTAGTGACCCTTTTACTTTCCCTTTCAATTACAAATTAATTAACAACTCACCCACTATTATTTAATATATTTTTAAAAAATTCATATAATAATTAAAAATGTGTGAGAAAGAGGCAAACTAACAATCAAACGAGACTACAGATTTCTTCTTTATCGTTGATTATAGTTTATTCGAATATCAACATCGCTTCTCACATTTTCTCTAGACAAAAAAAGTGATTTTCACATGTTATTTCAAAACAAAATAAAAAAAAATGTAAATATCTATGATTAGATTTAAGGAATTAATATTTGATTAAACGACAAACAACAAAAGGTTATAATAAGTCCAAAATGATATATATATATATTAATGTATTTGAGAAGTCCCATCGTTATAATAAGTCCAAAATGATATATATATATATATATATATTAATGTATTTGAGAAGTCTGATCGTATAGCTAAAGAAGTCTGCTACATCATTAAGAACACATATGACATTCATCATCCTAAACGACGGCATAACTTCCAAATATAAACATGTCAATTCCATAACTAGAAAGGAAATTTTTAACTTTAGGTGACGAGTCGTTTCGTGACCAATGCCATTTAACATTTAACCAAATAGAGGTCATAACTGATAACGCAAAAACTAGATAAAACCACACACAAAACCTATTAAATTTTTATTTAGAACAAGAACGACACGTCTCCTAAAAACGACAACAAAATTGTATAATCTAATGCATATTGGAGTAAACGACAAACTGTAGAGGCGGTGATTCATGTCTTGTCCGTTCCGTTTATTTGAATATTTGACACGGAAATTTAAAATTGAAACAGAAACGACATGTCGTCATCCTAAAAACTGTTGAGACTCAGAAATTCTCACATTACAAAATACATTATATATCAGAATTGGACTCAAAACAGTATATGGCATTCATAGATAGTACTTGTCTTTCTTTGATTCACTCCATAACGTTAGCAACATACTCTGCAGAAACAAAATGACATGTTCCTTTGTAAGTAAACGACGACAACTTTCACATGTACGACATCAGTAAACATCATCATAATTCATAGCTCAGAGCCTCAAAACAACAAGCTGTTACAACTTCCAATTAAGGCCTCATTTGGTTTCAATTAAAAATTAGAAAAAAAATATTTGGTTTTAAATCATATTGCTATAATAGTTATACTAAAATTTAAATCATGTTTTCATAGTAAAATGTGGTTTAAATTTGTATCTAAATAAGACCTAAAATAAATTGTTACAAAACCAAGTTAAAATCATCGTCGCTTATTTTAATTGATTTTGTAATCTTTAAATTGGATTTCAACATCATATTCCCTTATTTTATTGTGGACTTATCTAATCTTTCCAAATTTTGGTTATAAATGATGTTAGACTTTACTCTCGTACCGATCAAAATTCTGTCGTCCAAACTTAGGCATTGTTATCCAAATAATAATAACAATAATTATCATAATAATAATAATTTGTCAAAGTCCAAAATAATAAAATATTTTAGAAGATTAAATAATATAATAAATCAGAAAATTTAATCTAATACATCATTTGACATTGTAAGTTTCCCTAAAAAAAAAGTTAATAATCAATAATCAATCATATCTTTTTTCTTTTTTTTTTTCAAAATTTCCTAAAATACTTAGCCCAGCGCCAAGACCCACTAGAAAATTTGCCAATCAGCCCACACATAACACAACAGCTAAAAATAGCTTAAATGCAAAGTGCCAAAGAGCGGTATTTCTTCTATCTAAACTAAGCACACCGGTTTCCTTTGTCATCAAAATGAATTTAAGTTAAGAATGTCGGATCATAGAAAATCTCTTATTTTGATCTTAAAGTTTGAGTCTTGATTCAAACCCCAACTTTTTGCAGCAACACTTACACAGGTATGATTTTATCACAAGTTTTGGAAGACGAAATGCATGTTTAATTGAATCAGTGGCGTTGCTTTGATTTTATAGTTTTTGCACTGAGGATGTATATTTTCTTCAGTCCCGTAGTTTCAATTCTGAATTTGTCGTTTCAGTCTGAATTTATGGGTTTTATTTCTGATTTTGTTATTTGTCTTGAAATTTATAGTTAAGAACATTGTCTAGTTCAAAATGACCCAATTAAATCTGAAAAAGTTTCGCTAGTTGTGGTGAAATTTCAATAATCAAGTCTGAATTTTTGGATAAAAACTCTTTTTTCATAATGATATCCTAATCGTCTAGTAACAACTATTCCATAGCTAGCTGGTCAATCTATCATTGGTATTATAAAACCAATTAAAATAAGATAAGACCTTGGAGTTGGTGTGACCTTGTAGACGAAAATATTAGATAATAATATATATTTTTCTTTTGGTGATAAGGATAAGATGGATGATGGAGGACTATGAGTTTAATATTCGATTTGTTTAACGAATCCAAGGAAAGTGGCTTGGGTTGGCTTGGAGATTATTGGAGCAAAGCAAAATCAAACGCAAATAGAGACAGCGAGGCATCGAGTGGTTTGACTTGCATAGTTGGAAACAAGATCAACACAAACACACTCTTTCCTAAGACTCTGTTGAAATCAAATGGGCTTTTCTCAGGCCATACGCGCCGCCACAAGGCGCCTTGTCTCACGAAGACAACGCTCCTTCCACTGCTCTTCTTCGTCTTTGTTGGGTACACGCCCGGGGCCTGTCGGATCATCCTCGGCAGAAGCTAACGCACGGTCATTCTCTGCGGCCAGTGGGGTGGCATCGTACATGCGTGGCGCCGTGTTCTGGGAGCCCAACAAACCTCTAACCATCGAAGACTTCCGCATCCCTCGCCCCAAAGCCGGCGAAATTCTCATCAAAACTAAGGGTCTTGCCCATTTCCCATTCTCTCTTTGAATTGGATTGGATTGGATTGGATTAGATTAGATTAGATTGGATTGGATTGGATTGAATTGAATTGATAGTGTTTTTTTGCAGCTTGCGGAGTTTGCCACTCTGATCTGCATGTCATGAAAGGGGAAATTCCATTTTCAAGTCCATGTGTGGTGGGCCATGAGATCACTGGCGAGGTCGTTGAACATGGATCCTTAACTGACTCTAAAACCATTCAAAGGTTTCATGTTAACCCATCTCATCACTTGTGGCTTAGCAAAATCACTCTTTGTTAATTGTTTTGGCCTGGCTGGTTCTTCAGATTTCCGATTGGATCTCGTGTTATTGGAGCTTTTATCATGCCTTGTGGCAACTGTCACTTCTGTTCAAAGGTACCAACAATTACACTTTTGCTTTCTTTGAGGCTTGACGCTTAGGGAATATAACATCCGTAGAGTGTGCAAATGCTATCAGGGCCATGATGATTTGTGTGAAGATTTCTTTGCTTACAACCGAGCTAAGGGAACGCTTTATGATGGTGAGACTCGGCTGTTCCTCCAAAGCACTGGTAAGTCTACTACTCATTACTTTTGTGTGCAGAGTATTTCTGCAAGCATAAAAATTTTGCGTGTTGATGTTGTAGGACAACCGATATTCATGTACAGTATGGGGGGACTTGCCGAGTACTGTGTTGTGCCGGCACACGGCTTGACTATCTTACCGGATTCACTGCCGTATACAGAGTCTGCCATTTTAGGATGCGCGGTATTCACTGCTTACGGTGCAATGGCTCATGCAGCTGAGGTGCGACCTGGAGATTCTGTTGCTGTCATAGGAATAGGGGGCGTCGGCTCAAGGTGACACGCCTTTAACTCTCCTCCTTTTCCTCCGTGATGTTTCATAACAAGATCATTTGCTCCAGTTGTTTGCAGATAGCAAAGGCGTTTGGCGCCTCTGATATTATAGCTGTGGACGTTCATGATGAGAAGCTTCAAAAGGCTAAGGTTTTCGGCGCTACTCATGCTGTGAATGCTGCCAAAGAAGATGCTGTTGAAAAGATAAGAGTAAGCAGCACATGATTCTCTTCTGCTAGCATATCACCCGAGGAAAACAATCGGTGATCCAATGAGTATTTCGCTTAGCTGTTTACTTCTTGTTGAGAATCAGGAAATAACCGGCGGACATGGTGTAGACATTGCCGTGGAAGCCCTGGGAAAACCTCAGACATTTTTGCAATGCGTGCAAAGCGTGAAAGACGGAGGGAAAGCTGTAATGATTGGACTTTCCCAAGCAGGCGCAGTTGGGGAAATCGATATAAACCGTCTTGTTCGTAGAAAGGTAACTGCTATATGATCCACTACCCCTGAACTTGTACCAAAATAACAATTGAATTGTGTATTACACCAAGAAAAATGTCTTGGCTCTATGGTTGAGTTGGAGTAGGACTTGATAAGTGGATTGATATTGTGGCAGATAAAAGTGATTGGATCTTATGGAGCAAGGGCAAGGCAGGATCTTCCGAAGCTGGTGAAACTGGCGGAATCCGGAATCTTCAACCTTAAGGATGCTGTTTCTAGAAAGTATAAGTTTGAGGAGGCCGGCAAGGCGTTCCAGGATCTCAACCAAGGTGCCATTGTCGGCCGAGCCGTAGTAGAGATCATGTAGCTGGGTCGTGCCAAAACACTCATTTAATGATTCCAAGCTTGGCAATGTAGCTCTGAAACCCTTTGTCTTTACACTTTGAGAACAGAATCTCATAGTGGAACTTAATAAGTGAGGGTGACAAAGTTTGTGTGCTTAAATAAATAAGTTAATAATGCTTGGTTGCATTAAAGAAAAAAATTGCATGTGCACGTAAACTTGACAGAACTAATTACTAAAATGTGACATGTTGATGTGATCTCAAACTCTCACGACCACATAGTAATAATGGTTTTTGAATTTGTTGAGAAAGAAAGAGAAAAAAGGAAGGGAATTTGGAGGTCAAGCCATCTTGATGGATTCTTTCGTTCTTCCGATTAATAATATTGGCTCAATAATTTCTCATGTGAACTGTGAACGTTAAAGGGATCTGTCAATGATTTTAATTATTGTGCAATGAATTATTAATACTGCTTTCTTCACATCTTGTGATGAACTTGGAACTATCGAAAGAAGTGATTTCCAGTTGTTGCTTTTTTTATCTGAGAAATAATTGCGAATATAGAGCTTTAGTTGAAGGAATTATATTGTATTGATCGAAAAGACAAACAGAAAAAGCTTATAATAAGTCCCAAATGGCATGCGCATGATTATAATATATAATAATGTAATTGAGAAGGCTGATTGGAGATTGCTAAATAAAAGCTAAAGCTCCCTAGTGAATAATCTCCCAAATTAAGAAGTTGAAGAGAAAAAATTTAACAAACAATATGTACAACTAGAGAGTTAATATATTAATTATCTTCTAACAACATAACTTTCCGAATATAAAATTGTCAAGTACACAATTACAATGAAAATTATATTTGGAAATTATTTTTGCTTGATTATCACTATACGAAAATTGTAGAACAACATGTCGTTTTAGAGTCAACAGAAACACAATAAGAACACGAAGATAGAGTTGTACAAAGAGGAGTTAGACATGTGATATCATAGACGACATGTCTCTCCTAATATAAAACGACAACAAAAATACAAAAGTATATTTTAAATTTTCGCGAGAAAAGTAAAATAAGCCATCCCTTCCCTTCACTCTGTCCCGCCGCAGCACAAGAGCTGGTTTTAGACTTTAGAGAGAGAGAATGCAAGAAGAAGAGGGAGAGGTAATGGTGAGTCCAGGCGAAGTGCTGGGAAAAGCGTCGGACTTCAAAGCCGGAAAAGGCGCTTACGTGTCACCTCATGATCGCAGAGTCTACGCTTCTCTCACTGGTCTCCGCCGCATTCTATCACCGCCTCCCCACGACTCCGACCAGGTCTCCCCACCCTGCCTTCCGTTATTCTTCTCAAACTCTCTCTCTTTACATATATATATATATATATATATGCGTTGTATGTCATCTCTAGGGTTTTAGGAATGTTTTGATGAAGAAGAAGATGGGAATCGAATTTTTGGGGGAATTTAGGTCTAGCTAGGATATGTACTGAATTTCATAGAACTCAAGTCAAATGTTTTGCCCAATGAACTTGAACCATGCTTATAAAAGAATATAGCTATTGGTTCCATAAAGACCTAAAAATAATATGTTACGGCGTTCCTCTTGCTTAGTATTGCCGGGTTTAATTGTTAAAAGATAAAGACAATGGCATTGTTAAGTGTTATCAGTTCAGCGAATGATTTTCAAAGTGATAATTATTGTTATCTACAGAGACCTATCGTGGAAGTAACGGGTCACAAAGCCCACGGTCCAGTTCCCGAGCCTGGATCGATTGTCATTGCTCGAGTAAGTGGTTATTTTGTTTATAATTTCGTCAAGCTAGTAATCTCTGGAAGAATGTGTGTTCTGTTTGTTGTTATCATATGGCTTATATGAGCTGAAACTGATAGCTGATTAGTTTTCGCCGAGAGAGATTAGTAGGTTTTGTTGCGGTTTCTAATCTGAATTTTCTTTTTCTCTTTTTCTTGGATTCCATAGGTTACGAGGGTGATGGCTAGAATGGCATCTGTTGACATCATGTGTGTTGGTAACAAGTCCGTGCGAGAAAAGTTTTCGGGTATAATTAGGTACTGGATGCTTTCAGATATAATTTGGCGGAGCGTGTTTCGTTTTCTGATGAAGTTTCTTTCTGGCTGATTCAATACAATCCTGACATTTGGTTTTAAGATCATGTCTTTGCTTAGATCACTAGTTATCGAGCATCTATGGAAGTAACTATTTTTTCTTAACAGGCAACAGGACGTTAGAGCTACGGAGATAGATAAAGTAGATATGCACTCATCTTTTCGCACTGGCGACATTGTCAGAGCTATTGTGGTATCCTTTTATTTGTGAAGTGCTTCTGTTGCTGTTCTGCAAAAAAGAGTTCATTAAATTCCAGTTTATGAAATCATGTTTATGTTTCTATATTTCGTGATTGAGACGTCAAGCTGCTCAGTAGAAACCAAAATATGGTGCTTTCGAAACAGAGATAACTTGGTTGGCGTTTTGAGGGAACTCTAAAAATGCGTCGTATTTTTAATCATGTTCCGAATACAATTGTTTCCTTATCAGAATTGAATTAACTGACAACCGAATGCTTTTCTTGACAATTTGTATTAAGCTCTCTCTCGGTGATGCAAGGGCGTATCATCTATCAACCGCAAAGAATGAATTGGGCGTTGTATCTGCAGAGAGTGCAACCGGTAATATTACTATTCATGAGCTGATAAATAAATGCTGATTGTGTTTAGGTGTTACACGTTGACTAGTCTTTGCTACCTTCCGGTCCATTTTGGTCTGTAAGTGTCCGATATCTTCTTGTTGTCGAAACTAATGATGTTTTTGTAAAATTTTATCTCTAGGTGCAACGATGGTTGCTATTAGTTGGACGGAGATGCAATGCCCAGAGACGGGGCAAATCGAGCAAAGGAAGGTTGCGAAGGTCGAAAAGTGACTGGACAGAACTAGGATGAAAAAAAGGGCTTGTCTTAAAATTTTTGAAATAGAAATGATATTTCTTTGACTCTCTTGAGTTATGTGAATTGTTAGTCGTATCGACCAAATTTTGAAATAGGAAGTTCAGCCTTCTCTTTATTATGTTCAATCCTTCGTTTAAAAAAAAAAATGGAACTCGTAATAAACGGTCAAACGGTATCCGAAGGAAAGTACACTGCTATTTTTCCTTAGGAAAACGACGATTAAAAGGGCGAATTAACGGTACAAAAACGTGATTGTGTCTGATACTAAAACGGACGACTCAGATAAATACAAAAGGATTTAAGTTTTTTGGCCAAAATGGCGGAGGAAAAGAAAAAATTTTAGATGGCAAAATACGACGCCGTTTAGAGCGATATCTCATATCAGCGGGACCAGGGTATACGCCAACATGTGAAGTCGAGCTCGTCGTCCCTAAATATCTAATTTTGGATTTTGTTTCTCAATTTGTCTACTCTCAAATTTAAAAAATATTTATTCTTAAATAATAAATTTAAAAAAAAAAAAAAAAACACCATCAATCACCGAACCCATAGAAATTAAGAGCTTCAATAATGGCTGCGAGTGTTTGGCTTCCTCAATCCACCTCCCATAATACCTTTGGACTCCTTCGAAACAGTAATACCAACCTTATCCCTTATTTTTCGTCACACTCTCTCAAATTCTCTAGAACAATAAATCAACAGAGATCTCTCAGATACACTAAGAAGAATAAGAAGAAGAAGTCAGTGACTGTGTCGTTGGCTTTGACGGAATCGGATTCTACAAAATCCGTAGAACCCGAAGACCCACAAACCCTCCTCCGACTCCTCGCCGTAAGCTTCCGATTCAACATCATTCTTTCTCAACGTTGCATTTCGTTCTTTTGACTCCAATTTTGTTTCTTTTTCGCCTCTGCGTAGGAAAGTTTTAATCTTCCACAAGATTACTTTTCGCAACTTCCAGGCGATCTTCGTCTCGATGTGAGCTTTCTTTCCTTTTCTTTTTTTTTCTTTTTTTTTTTAAATTTTTTCGATAGTGAATTTGTTTGAGAGTTACTTTGGGAAATGCTTTTCTTACCATAAACGACAACAAATTTGTAGAAGGAAACCGCATGGCGTTTATATTTTAAACGACATATCGCAAAACTCGAAGTTGAAACTAAGGAGTCGTTTACATTCGTTCAAACGTCGTTTATGGGACATTAATAACGACATGTCGTTCCTTAAACATAAACGACACAAAAGATTTGTGATCTGGAAACTAGAGACTTTATTACTAACAGTGAAATTTGAGAGTTCGGTGATATTGTCGTTTTAAGTTAACGGCTGCTAACATAACGGTAAAAACGACATGTTTTATTCACAAAACGACAAACACTTTCCAAGTTCAAACGACATGTCGATGTAAGCAGAAGTCTCACAATATCCCAAAGCTCTCTCTTTTTCGAAAACCCGTCTTTGCTTGAATTGACTACATTAGATGTCCTGTTTAGTCTCATCTTTCTTGGCTATTGTGTAGCTCAATGATGCGGCTTTTGATCTTTCAAATGGACCGATCCTCGATGAGGTTTGTTTCCCTCAAATTCTGTCCACTAATTCATCATTGTCTAGCTTAAGGAGGAAGAAAAAACAATTTTTGTTTGTTAACTTGGAAACTCTCATACTAGTCTTCGGGTTATAGTAGAAGAGTAACTGGACTAATGTGGAATCAATCTTTATTGGAATTTTGCTTATATCAGTGTGGTCAAGAGCTGGGACAGACATTGTTAAATCTGTCTCGTGCATGGGAACTAGCCGACGCATCGACTTCCTATACCTTAATTAGCAAGCTTCCTGGCTTGGAAGCATCCTTAACGGACAATGCCAAATCAGGCAAGAACCAGAAACCATACGCAAAATTTTCTGTTTAGACATGTTTTAAGAGTCCTTAGGCTGTTTAAGCTTGCTCATGGTTTTTGTTTTTGGTTTTTTAGCACTGGGAAAGCGTTTGGTCTCTGCTGGAAGTAGATTCCAGGCTATGGGACAGTACGGCCAAGGCGAGCTCCAAAAGGTATGCAATGAAATTTCTTTGGGGTTATGTTTTTGTTTTGGTTATTTCTTTTTAAATATCATTTGATATTGAGACTGAATTTGCTATTTTGAGCATAAAATAGACCAGCTCTGTTTGATATTTTTATTTAATTTAATAAGTGTATCTGTAGGTTAGACTATTTTCATAACAATTTGACAAATGTTTTAGATTGCTAAAGCAATGATTAAAACTGGGAGGCATCTATCTGCAATTTCGATTTCCCCAGTTACTGATGAACAGCCAAAAACCGAGACCAGGATGTTCAAGGTTAGTTCATAATCCGTCCTTGGATTTCACTGCCGAAAGATGTGGTTTGGGGTTGAAACTTGACTATATGAGTTTCGTTGCGATACTGCAGTTTGGAGAGCTTCAGGTCGAACTAACAGCAGGCAAAGCCAATGTTGGCGCTGCCATTAGTCTTGTCTTTGGGTAACAAACTATACCTCGACCAAGTTCAAATTGTTTTGAGACCAAAAAAAAAAGTGTGATGTTCATTCTCTGTAAAACCGAAATGTAGGATTTTGTCATGGCAAATAGCTCAGGGAATCCAAAGTATTCCAGAGAGCTCATTGGAATATGCGAACAACAATGCTTTATTACTAGCAAAGGTGCTCAGAGGAAATAACTTGAACTACTAATCTACACTGTTTTATGTGTCTCTTATTGCTTGAAAACACCAAATGTTAAGATCCGAAGAACTTTTGATTTTTTGCAGTCTTTGAGAGGAGCTCTACTTGCACTGTTCTATTCGTCTACGGTCTTGTCTGCTTTTACCGCTGTGGGACTTGTGTTACTAGCTAGAGAGCTCAAGTCAAAGGAAGAGTGAAATTTCACTACTATATTCGCCTAATCTCCGTCTGTAATCTCCTTGAATCTTCACAAAAATTAAGCTCATCTCATCTTCTTCCCTGACTACGATGATGTGAAACATAACGATCATGTCTGATAAAACCGTAAAGCTATGAGAAGACAACTACCTGTAAAAAAATAAAAACCAGGTTGGTTCATAGTGCAATATCTTCCGATTTAATTTGTTATTTTGGATATAGAAAATTGTGTTCAACATATCAGCCTATGTTGTTGAGATTGCATATTTGTCTCAATAAGCTTCAGTTTCAGGTTACGAAGTAAAAGTCAACTCAAATCTAAAAGTTTGAAATAAGACGTGAAGGAACTTAATTAGTGGGAAAATATTAAAAATTTAGCGCTGACATAAAAAATAAAAATTGTCAACTAACTGATGAACAGTACTCTCTTTTTTTCTTTTTCTTTTTTTTTTTTTTGTAATTGACATATATTTCTATAATTATTCTTGTGTGATTAATTCCTGCAACTTGTGTATTGTTAGGTCTTGATAGCTCTGCTCAGAATTAACAAATGGGCTTTCCTTCGAATTAAAGTTATTTTAAGTACTTTTTAAAACTTTTTCTTACTACAACAGACGGTGAATTAAACTGTAAATAACTTGAACAGTTATAATATGATACTTTATGTCCACGATCAACATCTAACTTACTCATTGATAGTGAAATTTTCCCGGCAAAAAAAGTGGAAAATTATTGTCACTATATCTGGTGATGACCCATGAAAAATATATGCCTTCCACTAATGGGTTTTCTAAATTAGTGAAGTAATTGTCACTTTCCTAATGCCATCATTGATGAGAAATTAGTACTCTGTGACAACAATAATATTGATTTGTGAGACTTAACTATAAGTTTCTAAACCATTTGTTTATTACATAATCACAAATTTCAACTTCTCACTACCTAGAACATGCATGCGTATGTGTGAGGGCGACAAAAATAATGAGTTGTCAGGTATATTTATTGCTAATTACATTAATTATTATGTTGAAGAAGATTATAATAATTAGATGTCAAGTATATTTATGATAATTACATTATTATGTTATGTTGAAGAAGATTATAATAATTAGACTACCTGTTACAAATGGTTTCGTGTTTGAATGACTCAAGTGGAGCTGAGAGGACAACTTGTTCGCTACTCTCATTAACCCTTTGGATTAAAATTATTCAAATCCTGATTTTTCTTTGCAATTTTTGTTTCGGCTATTATGTACCATGCATATATAATAAGTTATTCACGCTCTAATTAAAAAATATTAAAATTAAATTGTCGGCAAGTGAGAAACAAATCAAACAATAATATTATATATGTTTGTCCCTATACTATCTCAAAGAAGAAAGAGCGGAGGAGATTTGCAGCTTCACAAACTAAGCCAAAAAATTTACACACTCTTAAATAAATAGTTAGAGAACGTTTGGTGCACCGTATAAACTCGTTGTATTGTGTTAGACGATATAATACGATATTTGAATACGATATTTGACATGTTCAAACTATCGTATTGTATAATACAAAAAACACATTCAATACAATACAGTACAAATTGTATTATTTAGTTTTTTAAAAAAATATATTGTATTAAAGCGTACTATCAATACAATGTCTCAGACTATTTTTTTCATTAATCTATGCAATAGTTTTGGCCAAGACACAAATGTATGAGCTTGTATCAAATAGTTCAATTTATTTAATAAAGCTCTGAATACATTTCTGTACAAATCTGGTTTTAATAAACTAATCAAGAACCACCCATTTGTACATGTTTGGTATAGATTCTGCAATCGAAGTTTAGTAGTGATGTGTGCATGTTGTCTTAATGATTGTTAGTATCTCTGACTGATGTATTAATATATAATTGGTATATTCATTTCAATAATAATTATTTTGGAAACATTTCCTTTCATTTTCATAAACACTGCCAACTTATACTAATTCTGAAGAGAATCAACAAAATAGTAGGTTAATTATTAGATAAATTACTATTTTTATCATCAGAACCCGGAGACTTTGAGATCTTCAACCAATAAAATTAGATCATGACATATTATTATCTATATGATATATGATATGTAACATCCTAATGAATTTTGTAATAACATTTATTGAGAGCTTCTAAGCATTAATTAAGTGGGCAAATTAAAACTGTCATTAGTTTATTGTAATTGTTTAATCATCAACCATTAGCGTTTTATTTAATCGAATCTTGTTCGTTTGAACAAAAAAAAAACTTGATCAAGGTTCGCATCTTTCTATCTACAAATTATCCACAGTACCTAAACATATAAAGTGTTGATAAGATCTTATCAAAAAAAATTTAGATAATCGATTGCTATTATAACTTCTTAATTGTTCTTTCAAAATCTTAAGCATGTTTTAACTTTTAAGCAAATTAATTTTGTCTCTACAAGGTAAGTTAATAATATGGTTGTCCGTCGTCATGAGGATGCATACCAAATAGAGAGTGTCAAATATATATTCATTCCTTTCAAAACATTATTTTATGCCAAGTTTCTTTAGATAAATCATCAGGGGAGACAAACAAACTATTAATAGTCACTAATCCCTAATTAATTAGAGCAATTAAAATCCCAGCAAAAAATAATAATAATAACTTAGAGCAATTAAAAAAGCCATATGACCCGGAGGTGCTTGGCATAAATGCCATTTGTCAATCTTTTTTTTTTTTTTTTCAAGGCAAGAAAGTGGGCTCAAGTTTGTTTTTCTTCTTCTTCTTCTTCTTCTTCTTCTTTTTCTTTTTCTTTTTTTTTTTTTTTTGTTTTGTCTTCTTATTACCTCCCAGTAATAAAACCCAAAAACATACAGCTTTAAACATTATATATTAACCAGCTGAGTTACACGCTTAGCTTAGGGCTTGTCAACTATAAGTAAAGACTAATCAACGACTAATCATCTCTTTCCGTCTCTTTCTTCTTCTTTTTTTCACCCTCTTTCTTCTCATATACCAATTTTAATCCATACGCGCGGCCTCGAATATATACAGTTATATATATATTATATTATTTATTTATTTATGTTTATGAAATTTATGAATACAGAAAGCGGAACACTTGAAATTCCCATTTGTCCATTGGTCTACAAATAGCGAAAAAGACAGAAAAAAATGAGATTCCATCGTCACCACTGTATAGTAAAATGACGATTTTAATTGTGTTCGTATGTACCATCACTATTCAAAAAGGATTAAAAATTACCAAAAAAACAAAAACAAAAGAATTATGGATGATTATTCATTACAGGAAAGAAACTGAACAAGAATCCAAAAAGTAATGACTCTATTAGTTTTTGGAAAGAACATTAAACGTATAAAACAAGATGTACACCATAAACGTATAAAGAACGTTAAAAAACTTAGCATTTTCAGTATCTAAAGAAAACGAAAGGAAAAATGTCCTTAAAATTTAATCTAAAAAAAAAAACGTCAATTTTGGTTTTATCTTGTGCTCATAATTCACCTAAACATAAAAATAATAATAATAATAATAATAATAAAAAACCTGTGGTTGTACCTTGTAACGCTCACATTGATCTGTCACACACACAAACACATATGGTCTCTATAAAGAGCCACAACAATCCCTTATTAGCTACCATACACTCTCATTTAACTATACCATATACAATACACTCTCTCTCTCTTTCTCTCTAATGGCCTCTTTCACCTGCTCGGCCACCGACCTGGCGGCGGCCCTGGGCTCGGCCGCCGGGGGCGCTAACACGACCGCGGCGGCGGAGTTCCTCTGCGGTCGTTTCGCGGCGATATCGGACAGGCTGACGGCGACGACATACGCGGTGGACAACACGTACCTGCTGTTCTCGGCGTACCTGGTTTTCGCCATGCAGCTGGGTTTCGCCATGCTCTGCGCCGGCTCCGTCCGCGCCAAGAACACCATGAACATCATGCTCACCAACGTCCTCGACGCCGCCGCCGGAGGCCTCAGCTACTACCTCTTCGGCTTCGCCTTCGCCTTCGGATCCCCCTCCAACGGCTTCATCGGGAAGCACTTCTTCGGCCTCAAGGCCTACCCCTCCGCCTCCGGCGACTACAGCTACTTCCTCTACCAGTGGGCCTTCGCCATCGCCGCCGCCGGGATCACCAGCGGCTCCATCGCCGAGCGAACTCAGTTCGTCGCCTATTTGATCTACTCTTCCTTCCTCACCGGCTTCGTCTACCCGATCGTCTCGCACTGGTTCTGGTCCCCGGACGGGTGGGCCAGCCCGTCCCGGCCCGGCGGAGACTTCCTCTTCGGCTCCGGCGCGATCGACTTTGCTGGCTCCGGGGTGGTCCACATGGTTGGGGGTATCGCCGGGCTGTGGGGGGCGTTCATAGAAGGCCCGCGCCTCGGCCGCTTCGACCGCTCTGGGCGGTCCGTGGCGCTGCGAGGCCACAGCTCGTCGCTGGTCGTGCTCGGCTCGTTCCTCCTCTGGTTCGGCTGGTACGGCTTCAACCCGGGCTCGTTCATCACCATCCTGAAAAGCTACGGCGACGCGAACCGCCCCTACTACGGGCAGTGGAGCGCGGTCGGGAGGACGGCGGTGACGACGACGCTGGCGGGCTGCACCGCCGCGCTGACCACGCTGTTCGGGAAGCGCCTCTTGGTCGGCCACTGGAACGTGATCGACGTGTGCAACGGGCTGCTGGGCGGCTTCGCGGCCATAACCTCGGGCTGCTCCGTGGTGGAGCCGTGGGCCGCAATCGTGTGCGGGTTCGTGGCGGCGTGGGTGCTCATCGCCTGCAACCGCCTCGCGGAGGCCGCCAAGTACGACGACCCGCTCGAGGCCGCGCAGCTTCACGGCGGGTGCGGCGCGTGGGGGCTGATATTCACCGGGCTCTTCGCGGCCAAGGAGTACGTGGCGGAGGTCTACGGCGGCGACGACCGGCCCTACGGGCTGTTCATGGGCGGCGGGGGCCGGCTGCTCGCGGCGCAGGTGGTGCAGGTGCTGGTGGTGGCCGGGTGGGTCTCGGCCACCATGGGCCCACTTTTCTACGGCCTCAAATGGCTCAACTTGCTCAGGATCTCCAAGGACGATGAGATGGCCGGCTTGGACCTGACCCGGCACGGCGGCTTTGCTTACGTGTACCATGATGAAGATCCATCAGTGAGGCCTGATCAGTTCATGATGAGGAAGATTGAGCCTACATCTACTAGTCCTAGCTATGATGATGATAATCAGAATAACGTTGTTGTACAGTCGGCCAATGTTTGATATAATATATGTTACTGATCATAATCAAATTATGTTGGTGTGACATATAAAAGAGTAAAGTGTGGAAGTGTTTGTGTTGGACTTGGACTGTTAGTTGTGGTGATGATTGAAGTGAATTCGAAGAGAAGTATGTACTTCAAAGTGTTTTGATGATCATTAAAGTTTGTGTTGGTTGTAATTAGAGTGTTCTTTTTAATTAGGTAGGTTTTATGAGATCGTCCATAAAACAATTCATAACCAGTATTTTTCATATATCAGTATAATTAAGAAGCACAGCTATGAAAACAGTTAAGAAAATAGCAGATTTCTATTCTAAGATAAAGTGGTGCCAAACAAGCTTAGTATTCTTTTTGTGCTGAAAAAGGTAATTATAATATTTTGATAAGCACTTGGCATTGTTGATTCCTCTTTGATTTAAGAAGAAATAAGAAAATTCAAGAATCTAGTTGGAATATTGTGGTTGTTGGTTAGAGTTGACAAATTGGATTCACTAGGCCTCAAGTATTTTATTGTTTATTTTTGTTTTGTTCTAAGGTTTTGGTCCCACCTCATGAGTCATGAAGCTGTCACTGGGCCATACCTATATAGCGAAAATCCCACCCTATTTAAATCGTACGCATAACCTTTTGACTTTTGCAAGAAAATGACGCCTACGATCGAAAATTGATTAAAAAATAGTTTCACTAAAATAAATTGAAGTGTCTAAGTTGATTTAGTATAAGGCACTGATGTAATTTGAGTATTTAGTTTCATATATTGTTTGTTCTTTATTATTTATTTCAAGACATACAAATGGTTTTTTCATTTACTAGATAACGATGTCATTTTCTCTTCTTGCAACGAGATCTCCTTAATTTCTTATTTTAAAATTAAAAAAAAATACTTATAGTGATATATAGTACTGAAATATTTATATAAAAAAAAGAGTCGCTCAAAACAAATCTTTACAAGGAATTGATGCTCATATATTCATCCACAAACAACTTTATCTCTCCCAACATATGCAATCAAGGAATCAATTCCCAATCGAGAAAGCAATTTAGGACCTTCAATAATATTTCTTTTCTCAACCTACAAAAACTGATCCAAAAGCATGAATATTATATATATACATACATATATATATGTATATTATTGTTCCACACCTTAACTTTTGCCAAGCACATGTTGCTTTTTATTTTCTATTTAGATTAGAAGCTCAACGATATGGCATATCAGAATTTATGCTGATCAGCCAGTTGTTGATGGTGCCATTTTATGGTCTGAGGACACTTTGTTATGATATATATAAGTGGTTTAAATATCTACATATCTTAACGTTATCTATATCTATGGAAAGATACCTCTAACTTGGGGTCATTAATGCCACTATAGTCTATAGTTGAGGACTTTGGAATATTGGCTGCTCTACTATAAATTGAATAACTGGACTGGTCAATGATCATCTACTTATTATGCTATATCTACACACTTTATAAAGCTATATTTTTGCAAACCTTTATAAAGCTATATAATACCCGTAATAATAATAATAAACAATTACAAGTTAATAAAGTCTTAATATGCTTTAATACATGAAGAAAAAGAGATGAATAATTAACCCTTCTCTTCGAAAAGCGGGTCAAGGGGTTT
Source organism: Boehmeria nivea var. tenacissima (assembly GCA_018132145.1). Taxonomy (NCBI): domain Eukaryota; kingdom Viridiplantae; phylum Streptophyta; class Magnoliopsida; order Rosales; family Urticaceae; genus Boehmeria; species Boehmeria nivea. The sequence continues at coordinate 21,016,829 of CM030874.1, read as the reverse complement.
CATTATTTTTCACTAAAAAATTGTGGCCAAGCTTTTGCCATTTTTTGCATGAGCCAAATGCCAATAAACTTGGAAGTGTACTTCCAAAATGAGAACTCGTCAAGGATTTCACACTGGAAGTTATATGGACCACAAAATACAATGCAATGCACCAATAATATGAATAGTGTTGATATAAATCATTAATTGTTTGATGACAAATTTACTTAGGCCTGTTTGACCCCACAAAACCCTGTCTTTCACTGAAGACATTTTGTGGTGAAGACTTGAAGGAACAGTACGTGGCTCGGTTACAGCTTGTTCTACTAGAAGAGGGTTTTAAATTTTTTTTGTCACGCTCTGTATGATTTAGAAAGAGCTTCTTATAGCCTCAACTAGATGTGAGGCACAAATTGGTAGAAAACAAAACACCTTCTAGAGTCTAGATGTTACCATCTTTCAATTTTTTGTTCATCAGACTGAATTTCTTCCAATTTGTATTCACAGTATTTTTTTCCCCTCAAAAGTTACGTGCAAAAGCGAAAAAAAATAATAATAACGAGTGGATTAATTAATATAGTTTGTAAGCGTGAGATCACACCACAATTATATTAGAGTGTATATATATATATATATTACATTTAATATAACAATGATATAACACCTTATTTAAAAATGTAAATCCCTTCACCTCTAATTAAAAAAAAAAAAAAGAAGTTGCATATTAACCCATTGGGAAAAAAATCTCTCTTAAAATTAAAAATGACAATCTAGTTTACTATCCAACGACAAAAATATTGAAGACATTATCGATAGTGGTGAAAATATAGACAAAAATCACAGAAATCATTTTTTTTTTAATTTTTAGTAAAACTTCAACGTATTTAAATTATTGAAAATTGGAGGTTTGAGATATGTCCCGTTTTAGATATATTAATAATTTATATATTTTTTGTGTTGCATTTTTAATTTATACTCTCACTTCTATATCACAAACATAGAGTAGAAATCAAACTAGCACACCATTAAAAGCACTTTGATTGACCTTGTTTTGTAAATTCTCCTTAATTATGCAAAGAAAATGTGCCTTTGGTGCTTTCGTCAATTTGGTAAAGGATTTGCGTGTTGAGTTGTGGAGCCTAATTTTGTCGCCTACGGAGCCAAATTTATTTGTAAGGGCGTTTTAGTAAGGGACATTTTAGGAATTTACACTTGTAATTAGGCAACCCTAATTTGTGCTTTATATTTTTGTAGGGAATAGGGGCGCCGTTTTTATGAGTGTGGTGAGGATTTGAGAACTCTGATTGTAATTCTCCCAATTTGAACATAATGAAATCTGCAGCAGCTGAAAGTGGACGTAGCTCTCACATTGAGAGTGAACCGCTATAAATCTGTGTGTGTGCTATTTTTGTGTTTTTCGTATTATTATTCGTTTCTGACAGGTTGGATTAAGACGTTAATCCTAACACTGCGGCTTCTATATGCACCTTTTAGGGGGAATTCCCAAAAAAAAAAATAATAAACGAAAAAAGACTATATAAGTTTCACTTAATAATTTATATCTAAGTGATGTGTTTCTATAATTCTTACTCTATTTTACAGTAAAATAATGGTAGAACTTATAGTATATCACAAAAACGACATAGCTATTATTTATTAATAATGATACATTTGTTAAAATCTCCCTTTTCTGTGAGACTTGAAAAGAAGAAATACAGAGAAAATTAGAGGTAAAAATTTGATCCAATACTACTTTTTGAAATTCAAGTTTATAATATATATTACTATTGCAATACATGTCATTAATGAGCAAATTACTAGTTTACACCCCCACCCCCACCCCCTTTCTCCAGTGATCTTTCTTATATGTAAAAATAATAGTCAATTTGATCAAATTCATTACTAAAAAGTAAATTGGACCGAACGTTTCTTTGAGATTAAGTGACAACCACAAATAAAACTTGTGGAAATTAAACGCTAACCACAAATAATTCCACAGCCTCTTTGTCGATTGTTGCCAGGGCTTATATACATTCTAATACGTGAGGACATATAACTAAAAATATGACTTGTTTAAGTAGAGTGCCACATCAAAAAGGAAACCAACTTTATATTCATATGACTACTATAAATTAGCACCTCTCCATAAAACGTCTCTTGTTTTAAAAATTAATAACATTGTTGTGTTATCAAACGTAATGATTATTAGAAAGTGTTAAGTTATGTACAAATAAATACTCTAAAGTTATGTATACTCTAATTAGTATTTCTTATACATAATATGACTTCTCATACTTAGGTTGCTAAGTATAAAAGAACTCACTATTTCAAGCTATGAAGCTCAAAGACTTCCTGAAAATCTTGAAAATATGTTGACTATACATTCAAAATTTGTTTGATTATAAATATATATATAAAAAAAAAAGAGTAGAGAAAAAAAATCATAAAAATAACACAGAAAGATTTCAAGAATTTAATAATTTATCATTTTTCTTTATCTTGTCTGTGAAAATAACTTCCAATATTTTACTTATGTTCCAACAAGGAGTAAAATTATTACCAGTCATATAAAATCAAATGCAGAGAAAACAAAGATAGCTAAAAGAAAATTTAATAAAGCTAGCTCAAAATCCCTCTTTATCATTCTATTTTTAGAGTTTATGGATTTGACTATTTCTATAACGAGTTTAGGGTTATATAAGGCCTTATATTCTTTTTGGGCTGAGCCCATATGACCCAAAATAATGGAGAAAAATTGGTAGTATCACGTAAGTCACACTCCAAATTTTATATCTCATGCCATGCCATATTTTTATGGGAAATTTTGAGGAATGCCTTCTTTTTTACGCAATAATAATTTATGCTTTATGCGTAATGTACTTTTAATTTATGTTCCAAAATTTACATTATAAGTATATAGTAAAAAAAAAGGAGCACATCACTTAAAACATAGATTATTAAGTGGCACTAGCAACTAAGAATGACCTTATTTTGCAGTTCCCTCAATTTTTATTAGATAATTGTAAAGTAATGTCACTCTTAGTGCTATTTGATAATCTGTACCCCATGCTGTGTGCTCATTTTATCTTCATTCTATATTTGTAGTGCAAAATTCAGAACATAAATTAAAAGTACAGCACAAATAAGACATAGATTATCAATGTATTAAAAAAAAAAACATTCCTCAAAATTCCTCTATTCTTTTGTTAACAATTTATTTTTTATCATTTGTCTTGTCTTCTTCAGTTGTAAAACAGATGGCATTCTGGTCAAATATATAGTAACATGGATTGTGATTTTTTTTTTTTTTTTTTTTACAATGCGAATTTTGAAAACATCTTACGTTGAAGTAGCTTTTTTTTTTTTCCAAAATAATGGGTAAACACTTATGGCCCAAAATAATGAGCAAACGACGTCCTTTCTTGTTTTATATATTCTTCTTTATTCGATTAATAGACCAAAATAAAGCCTAACCAGCCTGCTGTGTCCAAGACCCGCCTGCCAACCCGCTCGATGTAAACCCGAACAACTGCTTGGTTAGAGACTTTTTAGAGTTGGAAGTTAAAGTTTTCAAAACTCCAAGTAAGATTTTATACCCACCCATGCCATGACCCAACCCGACAAACGACCAACCGTATGATCTTTATTCAAGAGTAGTGGTCTACCGTTTAGAAGTTTATTGTCGTTTGCTCTATATAACAACATAATCATGATTTTTTTTGTCGTTTTATAGGAACGGAGACGTGTCGTTTATGTATATATTTTCATATCGTGCTTCTGTTCACTATCAAACGACATGTACCAGTTGAACAAGTAAAATCATTGAGAGTCATTTTCTTTTTCTATAATCTCTACGTAAAACAAGTAAAATAATTTAGCAGCGTTTTTTTTTTCCGCGTATGAACGATAAGAACATTTGTATTACGGGTGTCATTTGTTGACCAGCTAGTTGAGGGCATTTGATTGTTCTTCACTTTAAAATTTCCATTTTAATTGCGTACATGACATTTTAAGCAATTTGTAAGCACCACTTTAATCACACATTGCTCAATCAACTAAACTAGTTAATAGTTATCTAACTTAAGTAACGTTTTTAATTAATCATACTTATTGTTAATTCAACCTGAGTACGTCGCGGGCGAAACACAATAGAATTAGAAACGTTGATTGGTTCTCCCTGATTGGTTCTCCTTCCACCACTTTAGCGCATTAAGGCATGCTGAGTACATTGCGGGCAAAACGACGTTAATGCATAATATTGTTGCATCAAGGTAGTGTGTGAATGTTATAGCACTTCCGGATGGTATGTTGTGCATGTTGAGTTGTTTGGTGATGAATTTAAATCATTAATTTTTAATTCAAATCATTTACTATAGTGAAAATCCATATTTGATAATCTCATTTTGATACAAATTAAATTCACATTTATATCCTTTTCGATTCTAGTAGTGCAATCGAATAATAATTTAAATTTATAACATAAATACAAAATTTTAATCTTTTCAACTCATATAAAAATGATCTAAATGTTTTTTGTTTAAATAGCAAACATAACGACCCTTAGAGCATCATTTATTCTAGTTCTTACTTACCTAACAATTGTATTGTTTTTTTTTTTTTTTGTACTTAAAGTTATAACGAACTAATAGAATTAATACAGACTTGTCATAACATAGAGATAGAAACATATATAAAGAAGTCGAATCGTACTACAATATAGTATGCCTATATTGGATTAATGGATTTGATTGTATATTTTGTATACTCTTACCACCTTCAAAGTTTGAAAAAGTAACATCTTGTTCTTTTTTAACAAACTTTTCGGCTTTCTAGTATTAAATGATTTTTTTTTAGGGGACTGTGAATGGGCAAAGTTATGCCATATTAAAGAGGATAATTTGTGGTCCAACAAAGCAATTCAAAAGAAAAATGTGGTGTGTCATGATGACCTTGAGGCTTGCTAGTTGCTAGTAGTGCGTTGTTTTGAAAATCACTTTTGGGTGCTACAATAAGTACTTCCCCCAAATAGAAAATCAAGATGCATATACGGCTAATTACTTCATTTGTACGTCTATATAGTTTCTAGTAATTCTTTATAATGCGTTTATATAACTTCCAATGTAATCAAAGCTAGCTCAATTTTTAACCAATCAAAAAGTACTTGTGAAATGAGAGAAAAAAAGGGAAGTATAATGTCAAGGCTTTAATCTCCATTCAACTAATCAAACCGACCCTTTTCACTTTTTCATACCTTTAATAAGCACTATATCATAATGCCCACAAAATCAAATTCATTGAAAAGAAAAAAAGGACATTCGTTTTCTTCATTCTAAATCCAACCCTCCCTTTTTTAATATTCATGTATTTGACTAACACCCACTTGCAAACGAGACGTGTTGGGAATTTATACTTGATTTTTTTATTTGAGAAATAAATTTGTTTACTTAAAACATTAGGGAATATATCGTGTAAATTGTCATTTCTACTATTTTATCAATAACAAAATATGATCTTATCTTTCTGCCCCTAAAAACTATTTTGAAATTGTACTAAAAACTAAAGGTAGCAATCAGATTATCTTAAACAAACGCAAGTCTTTTTCAAAATAATTTATTGTCGAGTAAATCCATGTCAACATTACAACGTTTAAAATATGAAATCAAATTTAATAATTTAAACTATTTTCAAGTTATAAAATTCCTTAGAGCATTTTTCTCTTATAGAAAATTAGGACAAATACCCGATTTTGAGTACCATTTAGGTGTTTTATCTATACGATGATCAATTGATTTCACTCTAATTTTTTAAAAGAATAATGCTAGACATATTAACTATTTTAACAACTTTTTAATACAAATCTATGTGGCAGTTAAAGTGTCATGTCTTGATTGATATCCTTCTAATTAGATGAAAAACACTCACTAATAATAATATGTCACATAAGTTAGTATTAAAAAGTTTGTATGTCTAGTACTACTATTTTTAAAATAGGCTTTCTATCTTAATTAAAGTGTAATAAGCATACGCAAATTTTAAAAAGAGATAATTTCTTTTCAAGATTGATGATGCAAATATAATAAAAGTTCGATAAATTAATACTTATTTATCAACACTAATTGATACAAATATAGTAAAACTTCGATAAATTAATACTCATTTTTTATTAACATTTAGGTCTCAAGTTTAAATCTCGGTACGTTAATTTCTTCCTATATGTAGGTGTTAGACCGTGTGATTGAATTCAGATACTTAGTGTATAGATTACTTCAGGGTTTTTTTTTAAATAAATATTAGGGTATATGATGCGACTTAATATGTAATTAATTACGAGTAAATGTTCAAAATAAGATAGCAATTTATGAACTAACATATTAAAGAACAACTCTTAAAATTCATTTGATATACAATTTATAATTTCTTAATATAAAAAGCATGGTAACACCACCTAAAAGTATATACTCCATCTTAAGCAAAAAAAAAAAAAATCATTTCTATCTTATATGTGTAGTATTTTCTTTTATTTTAATTACACTAAACAAACATGAAATAATAGCCAAATCACATATAGCAAAAATGTCTAATGATACTTCCTTTTGACTAGTTTTTAAGATTTATCTTATATTTTGTGGCTCCCAAACATAAAGCAACATAGAAAAATCAAAAATCCACAAAACAAAAGTAGTTAAAAATAATGGTTAATTAACTAAATAAATAATTTTTAAAAGATTTTTAAACTTTAATTTATATTTAAAAAATTATAATCATAATCTAATAATAAGATACATAAATGAACTTTAATTTATTATATCTTGATGTTTATTTTCTTAATAATTAAGAATATTAGTTATTTTTTTAAATCATTTGAATGGAATTACCATCTCTTATAATTTTTACAAAACAAAACAGTGCACCTATAACCCCACGATTAAACTAAAAAAAAAAAAAACAATAAAACCGAAAATAGTAAATGAAATAAATTAAAATAAAATAAAAAACCTTCCCTCCTTTTTTTTACACACCCATCGATCTGCCAACTCACACACACCCCTCTCCCTCCTCTAGCCCATCCCCGGACCCCTCTCTCTCTCTCTCTCTCTAGACACAGAGCCACCGCACTTGCTCTCTCTCTCTCTCTCTCCCCCTAAATGTTCCATTGATGCGTTTTCTCTTCACGCAAAGCCTGACCAAGTGCCGACCAACGCCTCTCTCCGAGCTCGCCTCTCGGTCCGACTCGCCTCTGCTCCGGCTCGTGCGCCGATCCTGCCGCGTCGACTCGCAATCGGGCTCGGACTCGGCTCGGAGATCGCCGCCGGAACCGATGGCCATACCTCCTCCGAAGTCGGCCATCTCCGCCGCCGTCGACAACGAGGTCGGCCTCGCGCGGCGGTTCTGGATCAAACTCCGCCGGGAATCGGTCTTCGCCATGTACACGCCGTTCGCCGTCTCTCTCGCCTCCGGCAACCTTAAGGTCGACACTTTCCGGCATTACATCGCTCAGGATTTTCACTTCCTCAAGGCCTTCGCGCAAGCGTGAGTTTTTCGATTCCGGTTCTTCGATTTTCGTTTTCCATTTCTCGCTTGATTTAGGTCCGTCCTCGCCATCGCTGAATCTGAATCGGAGAATTTTCTCTGAGAAAGTTTACGTCTTTTGGCTGCTAAGAAAGTTCGATTAAAAAATTATATAGCTGATATATGATTCGTCCAATCAGAAAGGGGGAAAAAAAAAGTTTTAGTTGAAATGTTATAGCTTATCGGACTTTTCGTTGAGGAATTGATAGGATCAGAATTATCATCGTGATTGTGAAGTTTTGCTATTCTTTTGCAGTTTATTTGGTTCTTACGAAAGCGAGTAAAATAAGATAGTGGATTTAGATCCGTTATGCGATTGTTGAGAATTAGTTTAATAATTATTATTTTTGTAAGGATAGAGGTTTTGATCGTATATAATAATGATTCTGTTTTCTTGTTAGTTCCGTTTGGTTGTTGAGAAATGCTTCTAGGATTAGCTCTTTTGCCCTTTCCTTTGTTAGTATCAATGCTCGGTTTTGTTTGTGTTTAGCTTCTAGAGAAAGTGATATGTGATCTTAATTCCAGCTTCTTTGGTTGACAAGGGAATATGTCTAAAGGGAAAGATTATTGGTCCAAGTACATTTCAATGGATTAACTTGTTTAACTTGTTTTGGGTGAGCGTATTGTTATAGAATAACGGAGTTGATTATATTAAGATTTGAAGTTTTGTTCTCATTTGTTTTGTCGGTTTCTTCCCTATCAAATTGAGGGCTAGATTATTTGGAAAATATATCAAGAAATTAATTATGCGAGTTTCCATAGCTTTGGAAAGTAATGAAGTTATCACAAGTTAAGTCATATATTACCAGTTTTGCAGAGGACTGAGAAGTTTTATTGGGGCTACAAATGTAATGTCGCTTCTGATTCTTTAACAGGTATGAGTCCGCAGAAGATTGTGCAGATGATGACGATGATAAGATTGCAATATCCGAATTGAGGAATGCGGTTTTGGAGGAGTTGAAATTGCATGATTCTTTTGTACAGGTATGAAGGGTTCTTTCTAGTTATATAATAAGTTATATCTTTGTATTGTGTTGTGATAATTTGATACCAAATGTTTTTCTTTATGCTTTATGTTTATAGCTAGCAATGCATGGGAAACTGACCTAGCAAAAGACTGTGTTCAAACTATTGAGCTGTAACTTATGAAAATGGAGATAGGATAATTAGTCTACTAGAAGATATAGTATTTAGACATCATTTAGTGATGTCTGATCTAAAAGTCCTGTAGGGGAAATTTTGAAATAGTATGTGAGCGACTCTTTAAGACATTTAGGAAAATATATTCACTGTAGTTCTGAAGAAGATAGGATGTATGCAGTACCTAGTCCAACTAATAAATAAAACAAATAAAACAATAACCTTCATGGCCTAACTAAATGAGGCTCACAGGAATGGGGATTGGACCTTGCTAAAGAGGGCTCTGTCAACTCTGCAACAGTGAAATACACAGATTTCTTATTGGCAACAGCTTCTGGGAAGGTTGAAGGAGTAAAAGCTCCTGGTAAACTTGCTACTCCATTTGAGAGAACCAAAGTTGCTGCTTACACGCTTGGTGCCATGACTCCTTGCATGAGACTATATGCGTTTCTCGGTAAGGAGTTTCAGGCACTTCTAGATCCTGATGATGACAGTCACCCATATCGGAAGTGGATTGATAATTATTCGTCCGAAAGTTTTCAGGTCTGTAGTACTACTGAGAGATGGAGCCTCTTCATCTTGTTTCTCGTGGTCATTCTTATTAAACTTTGATGATTGCTGTCTCAGATGTTCATACATTTCATAAGTGGACTTCTTTATTACAAGAGCTCAACAATTGTTATTATTGAATTTAGGCAGCAGCTGTGCAAACTGAAGAGTTGCTTGATAAACTCAGCGTATCTTTGACTGGCGAGGAGCTTGACATCATTGAAAATCTTTATCACCAAGCCATGAAACTTGAGATAGACTTCTTCATATCTCAGCCGCTTGTTCAGCCTACTGTAGTTCCTCTGGCGAAAGAGCATAATCCTGCCGAAGATCAGATTATGATATTCTCTGATTTCGATTTGACTTGCACCGTTGTTGATTCATCTGCTATTTTGGCCGAAATTGCTATAGTAACAGCACCAAAATCTGATCAGAATCAACCTGAGAGTCAAATTGTGAGGATGTCATCAGCTGACCTCAGGAATACTTGGGGTGTTCTTTCCAGGCAGTACACCGAAGAGTATGAGCAGTGTATAGAAAGCATTATGCCCAGTGAAAAAGGTAAATGCTTTTGAGCATGAAACTTCTCCATTATTTTAGCTGATTTAATTTTTTTAAATAAAATTGACAAGATGGTTTCGTTTCTCTGGCTTTACAGTCGAGTTTAACTATGAACGGCTGCACGGTGCACTGGAACAACTTTCAGATTTTGAGAAAAGGGCGAATAGTAGAGTGGTAGAGTCTGGGGTACTCAAAGGTCTAAATCTTGATGATATAAAAAAAGCCGGAGAACGCCTCATTCTTCACGATGGTTGTACTTCTTTCTTTCAGAATGTTGTAAAGAAAGAAAATCTTGGTGCAAATGTTCATGTCCTGTCATACTGTTGGTGTGGCGATCTCATCAGATCAGCTTTTTCATCAGGTATTTGTCTTCCCCGTTGAGTGCTCTTAGTGGTAGTAAGAGTTTATACATTACATTAATTCTAATGGCGTGGTTATTTTACTACTAATTGTCCTTAGTTATTATAAATGGTACATCAAATCGCCTTAGAAAGTTATTGGGGAATAGTCTAGAGGGATTATTATCTTCAGCAATATACTTCAAATTATCAATAGCGACGGCCCATCCTACGAATTTCTTTTTCTCTCTCTCTTTCAATTGAAATGATTTTTTACCATCCAACTTTCTTGTGAGTCAGAGCTTCAGATGTTGTTTTGTTGCTTGGTATGTTATCTTGTGCTGTTGTGCAGTGATGGTCCTGATGGATTGTTTCAACTTATTGTCCTTCACAGGTTTCACATGTTTTTTGTACTCTGTTTCATTTTGTTATTTTGGGAACTCCAATAGCTTGTCGAAGCATGATCCAAATTCAAATCTGGATAGTTCCTTTTTTCCACGTTTCACTGGAACTGAATATGATGTGGACAAGTCCTTAGTTAGCTATATGGGTTTCTTTTCAGATTCTTTCTCTGAAAATACGTTTTTAGTTAGTTAGTTACGTGTTTTTCTTTTAACTCTGTTCAAACAGGAGGTTTAGAAGAGCTGAATGTACATGCAAATGAGTTCACTTTTGAAGGATCCATTTCCACGGGCGAAATTGTTATGAAAGTAGAATCTCCTATCGATAAGGTTCAAGCTTTCACCGATATTTTGTCAAATTGCGACCAAGACAAGAAGAATTTGACAATTTACATCGGAGACTCGGTGGGGGACCTGCTTTGTCTACTAGAGGCAGATATAGGGATTGTATTTGGGTCTAGTGCAAGCCTTAGGAATGTTGGAACACAGTTTGGTGTTTCTTTTGTTCCGTTGTACCCTGGCGTAGTTATGAAACAGAGAGAGTTCGTCGAAGGAAGCTCTTCTAGTTGGAAAGGATCAACCGGTGTTCTTTACACAGTCTCTAGTTGGGCTGAAATACATGCCTTCATTTTGGGGTGGTAGAATCGTATTTTTTTCATTCTTCCGCGCTCTTACTTTTGTGCTTGGATAAACTATAGAACGATAAATATATAATGTTGAAAAAAAAAATACAAACTCAGTGGCCGATTTTATTAAGGGCCACAGATTTGCTGCTATTGTCTTCCCCTTCTTTTTGTTTCACTTTCACAGGATGAACCAATTCAAAGAAGTGATATTGGCCTATAAAGCTTGTGTAAACATGGTACTTGCAATTGGCCTTACCTTTTAAAAAATATTATTGTTCACCTATAATCTCTTATAATTAATTTTGTATAGTTGTGATTTTACAGGTATTTTGAAGTTTTGACGCAGCAATGATTTTAAACAAAGATTGTTATTTCAAGTTGTTCATATGAAGCATGTCAAGTTCTTGAAAATTGGAGGAGTGGCAGTTCAGCAAGTGATCTGTAATTTCAGTGATATCAATGCCTTAAAATATAAAAAGCAAATGCAATTGCAAAGTTGGTCGTTATCATGTTTGGATGTTGTAGCTTTCTCTACTATTTATTATTGCAATTTTGCTTCTCTCTTTTCCTGGTCTTATCAGTTATCTCTTTCTATTCGTTGACGTGATTATGAAATGCTTTAAATAATATAACCCCTTTCCACTGACCTTTATCTGCATGGGCTCTTAGACAAAGCCTAGCCGCCACAAAATGCCTTAAAAATAAATCCAGGACTTAAATAAGTTTAGGTTGACTAAATCGTAGACTCCTAGTTATGGCTGTCGAAAAGTAACGCTTTAGTCCCCTACATTATTTTGGCTTTTATCATTGCCAATTTGAAATATCTATGAATTTCCAGTGCTTGCCAAAAGCAAATGCCGATTCAATAGATAAACATCAAATTAACCAATGGGTTCTCATTAAAAAAAAAAAACAATTTTTTTCTCATGGTTTGTCAAAATGTTGAACGATTCAATTTATTATGGGCATATTAGCAAGCCTCTATCATTTCCATATGGCAAGCAACATACACAATTGACAATTGGTCATTCTATACTAGTAATTCTTCTCCTTTTTAGCTAATCCATATTGGATAAGCCAAAAGAATGAAGCAATCCATGAAATGCTTTTGATATCTTCACAAAATAATAAAACCGCACCAAATTGGTTATATCATATATGATCATTAAATATAGGACAGTGTGACAAGCGTGTCTGATTGGAGGGACTGTCATTTGTCTGATAAAGTCAGTCCATGATGATTCGCAAAGTACAGTCCCTAGAATTTTAGGAGCAAGTTTGGTCGATGGAAGAAAATAGGATGTCCCTTCTCTTCTCCCATCGCTTCCACAGTAAGGTTATTGAAGCCTCTTTGTCATTGATTGACATTTACATACAATTTTTTTTTTCCTGTTATAACATTCAAAGAAAATAGCTCACCTTAATTGTGTATTTCCATGGCTCTAATATTATTATATTAGCATATGATGTAGTTGTATTATAATGTTTGAAATTGTGAAATGCTAATACACATTGCTCTAAGCAGTTCTATTTTTTTACTATATAATAATCTGCTCAATTTCGAAATGACTCTTAAGGTGCGTTTAATGTATAATATTGACAAAAACTATTAAGTGAAAATTGGATTAGATTTGGTTAGACATTATTGTACTGACTTACTATGTATCTTATGTTTGGTGTATTACTAAATTAAAAAATTATTAAATAATGATATTAATAATAGGGAATGTTAAGAAAATAGTCACTGCTTATAAAATGATTTTAAAAAATAGCCACAGTTTCAAAAAATTTAAAAACTAGTCATGTCAAAAATTTCTGACAAAATTTTTGCCTAGTGTCAGAAATTTTTTACAGTATTTTTATGTGTATTTTTGTTATTGTCAGAAATTTCTTACAGTAATATAGCTAGTTTTTATATTTTTTGGATCTGTGATTATTTTTTAAAAACACACCGTCCAAAATAATTATTTACCTAACTGACCCTTAATAATATTACTAAAACATAATTAAATACATTACCTTTTATAACATGGGATAAAATATCCTTATGTTTATGGGAGATTTATCCCACACAAAAAAATATTACTTTATAGGATTGGATTGTCTAGGGTAATTTAGGAAAATACGTACATTTTATAATTATAATGATTATAGAATAATTAGTGTTGTTTTAGTAAATAGTCAGTCACTTATATAATTACCCCAACATATTTTGTAATGATTTCAAGTAACTAGTGAGAAAAAAAACTAGTATAATAGTTGATTTCGAGTATTCGTTCAAAATTTCTAAAAATTTTATTAAAACCAATAGATAAAAGTAAATAATTATTATAATATTTTTTAGTATATATTAATAGGGGAATTTGGAAAAAAATGCCCTTTTCTTGACACATTAATAATCCAATCCAAGCGACAAATTATTTATTTGACCTCACCCTATATACGAGCTACAAAGCACACCCTTAAAGGATTATTTTTAACACCAAAAAAGGGGGTGAAAAACGAAAAAGAGCTCAGGCGACCCCTTTTTTTTTTTCGGAAGTAGCCAACTGATCTAATTAACCGACAAACCGCCCCTATATTAGAATAAAAAAAAATTAGTGATCTTGCATAAGGAAGATAAGATTTCAAAAGAACACACATAGACATACTTTGTTTGTGTAACATTTCTATCAATCTGATACTCTCACAAACGTCCCAGCTAAGAGCATCAAAGTCCTAGTTTAGGTCGGTTTGATCATTATCACTGTTATTGTCCAGATTATATTTACATTATAAAGGAGTCAACATCGATCAAGTGCAAACATCAATGTCAAAAACTAATATATCTATAAACAATACCCTAAAAATATATGGATACAAAATCTTTTGCAATCTTGCACAGTTTTATTTTATTTTTCTCTTTTTATTTTCCCCAGCTATGGCTATATCTATGCATAGTACACATGCACTAAGCTTTAGATTAAGAGTATATAGCATAGTGAAAAATATAATGTATAAATAATATGAATAGTGGATAAGTGAAAAGAGACATGTTGACCCGCCACTTTGTGCATTGATTAGGAATATGAATTCTTGCAATTATGTCCCACATTTTTTTGTCACTTGTGCTTTGTTTAATCGAAGTGATCAAAGATTATAATCTAAACCCATGCCCTACTTTATATTTTCCTTGAATTTTCATTTTCACCATTACCTCAAGTTTTGCTTTCCCATCACATATCCCATGCTTTATTTGCAAAGTTTTGGACTGATTATGTGGGTAAATTTGGATTCCAACAATATATATATATATATATATATATATATGCATATTTTTTTTCAGGTTATTTCTTTGGTTAAATCTTGTTTGGTGGAAAGCTTTTTGATATGGTGGGGACTTTGGTATACTAACTTGTACGAGAATTATGTTGATTTTTCTAAGGCTAATTTTAGGATTATTAATTAGTTCGATGAATTCAATCACTCAAACTCTTCAGGACTTTGCTTGCTTTTGATTTCTGAATTTATATATACTGAAAGCTTATATATATTCTCATTATGCTTGAGTATACGTGTCAAGATATTAGTGGCTAAACTTCCAAAAGGGATTAACCAAACACTTAAAAGCATATTTTATTGGTAATATGTACCTAAGAAGGCATTATTAGAGCATGCGCATGGAACAATATCCATATTATAGAATTAATTAAATCTAATTACTTTGTTAATGGGAAAAACAAAAGGACAAAGTTGTTAAGTTTGATTGAATAATACCATGCTTTCTTCTCAAAAGATAACGTCTTCAAGCATTGCTTCTAGACATTCATTCCTATAAGCTAATAATTGATAATAATATTTCCATGTTGTGCAGAATCCATTAGTTTGTTGAATTATTAAAAAATATTCATTCATAAAAAAGAACAAACAAACAAAAAATTCCCCAAAATGATGTCCTTCAACGTTAAAAATAATTCATGTAAAGTAAATACCAATCAAATGTGGCAAATCTGCAATGTAGGATATATTTAATTTTTTCACTAAGACATTAGTGTTGCATGGTTTTAGTGGTTTTTATTTGTTGATCATAATGCAAAATCAAATTTGAACCAAAACAACTATAATTATATAGTGCTCTTGACCGCAATCAATTATATTAACATTACAACAATTGTCGCTTAATGATATAGGCAATTATTATAGTTGATTTTTTCTTTTCCAACTTTTAGCACCATAGCATGACTGATCAAAATCAACTCTAATTGAAGCCAAAGGCAAATTAGTACATTCATTTGCTTGGTTAAAAATATTAGTAGTTACTACATCACAATCTCACCTGATGGCATTAGCTTTTAGATGTTTATATAATTATTTTGATTTGCATTAATTGAATCATGAAAAATGTGATAGTAAGAACATTAGCCCTTGGAACCCTACCTAAAACATGAAAAAAGTATGTACCCACTTAATTTCTGAAGACCCACTATAAATCAATCTGAACCATCCAAATTAGACTACTCTTGACTTTATAACATAGATCACTTTATTATATTGGACCATATTAGGCTATTAGCTCCATTAGACCTTCCCCACTAACTATTTTGTGAACCTTTATGGTCAATGTTATCAATTTACTAAGCTATCTCCTTTTTCTTTTATGAGGATAAACATATTTAATTTCTAACTTTTACTTTGTTGCCCTTTTATTTTTTAGAAAAAAAAAATCTTCAAATAGAGGAATTATCTATGAACTCTTGGCTTTATATGAAAAGTACTCTCATCAATGGTTATTTGCTTCAGTTGAGCAAAAAGGTTACCATATATATATATAATATATATATATATATATATATATATATATCCTGAATGACAATGCGAGGATATATTCCAGTACATATGCCCTTGATAATTGTCTTAGAAGCGTTAGGGTTAGATTTAATCAGATTCTATGAAACTTTAAAAATATACTTTTTAAAAAATTATTAAAAAAAAACGAATTAATACGGATATACCGATTAAAAGAAAATCACTATCATGATAAGTTATATTTGTTACTCCATTATGAAAAGAAATAAACAATACAAGGATACACAAGAGTGAAGAACATTAGATACACTCTACATATACAATAAATTTACAGGTGTCCATATAATCTTGCTTTTCTTCTTTTAATCCGTTGGCTTTATTTTTTTTATTATTTTTTTTTTATTTTTATAGTATCGATTCTTAATTAATAATTCAGAGCATATATATCTAACTTTTACATTAATTCTTGATTGTAACCTATACTTTTAGTTTCCCTTGTCTTAAGTTTTACGTACTTCTTGTTCTGAGTATTAACCCAGTTAGTATTAATTAATCGTTTTGATTTATAGTGGAATTCCATATGAATTCAAACTTATGGTAGTTATTTTTCTTTTATCCATTTTCTTATCTTTCCACCTAACTTTTTTGTCTTGTTTCTACGTGTTACACTTGGGTTATATAAAATTCCATCACAGAAGGAAATAATATCTACCGATCGATCAGATTCCTGATCAGTGTCGTTTTGCCTTTTTCCTTGTCGTATTATCAGTTCTTCTTATTTCTGGAATCTACTTTTTGCTTATGATTACATTTCTCGATCATATATAGAATTGTACCTCCAACATATAATTCTCAAACTCAATTAATACAAGTGCTAAGATAATTGAGACGATTAATTAATATATATAAGCAATCCATTTACCAGTATTCCTAGAAAAAGAATGATATTCACCATATTTACAGTAGATAAACAAAAACAAATCGCCTCAATGATTTGAACGCGTGACTCAGCACGGTAACTCTTACGTAAAAGCGAAAACATTTCATTTCACTTTGCCAAATAGTGATTAGCTCCAAACAAATCTTTGTCATTGTTAAATTTTGTGTGCGTTTATAAAGGTAATGCTAGACATATCGATTATTCTACTAATTGTTTAGTACCAATTAATGCAATAAGTAAAATCTTATATTTTAAATATTAATTGAATATATAATATCCTTTTAACTCGGTATTACATTATGACACATTAAAAGTCAGTATATGTCTAGCTACCGGTGTCTATAAATTTATATGTATCTAATGCATATGTGCGTATATGAATAGAAGATTCTACTACCCTATAGAATTTTGTGCACCATTTACAGTGCATGTGATGTATAGTAGTTCTATTTAATATATAGAAATATAATTTTGTTATACATCAGCATATTATATCTTCTATTTTCATAATATTATCAATTTATTTCTTGAATTAAATTAATTAACATCAAAATTATGTTGAATCGGAGAAAAAAAATGAAATGAATCGATTAATATAATTAAAGGGCGTAGTGGGGTAATGTGCGAATTTTTAAAAAAATATATTTTTATGTAATTTTTAGGTTTTATAGGCTATGAGCGACCTACAATGTACAAAATGTGTACAGTACCACAGAAGAATCTTTATATATATAAATATATATATATATAAATCGAGTTCTTAAATTATCTAAATCATAATAATGTGTCGGTTTTCTTTTTGTAGGGTAGGAAACCGAATATAATATCTTAGAACACATGTTGTGTTTGTTAGATGTTTTTAAATTAACTAATTCATAAATTAGATTTAAGGCACAAGGGTCACATAATTTTATGCAATATGTCAAGTTTATACCAATTAAAAAAATAATATTGATAAATGTCATTGATAATATACTTTATACTTATAAATTAAATATATACATATGATTCAACCTCAGATTCCATTAGTTGTATGAGGCTCTCTAGTTTGTGCCTCATTGGACTATGGATATTCCCTTTAGTATACACAATGTCTAATCATATACATAATGTTTTTTTTAAGGTAGGTCTCCGGACATGTTTGTACATGGCCAATTGATTTTATTTTATGATTTTTTTTTTTGGCTAACATCTTTGTTTCATCCGTCTCGTGTACCAAAAAAGAGAGAAAGAAAAATAAAAAATAAAGATAAAAAAATATCAGCAAAAAATAAAAATAAAAATAAAAATGAAAATAAACCCTAGTGAAAAATCTCATCATGTGCTTCAATATAAATATGCCCAACTACTCCGAAGACTTTCTTATAGTACCTCTTCTCACCAAAAGCTTAATTCCCTTCTCTTCCTCTCTTCTGTGGAAAGAAAAAACAAAACAAACCCACAACCCAAAAAAATCCAAGATCAACATAATACAATGTCGCTTTCAGAGTTGAGAAGGACATTACTTTGTTATGGTTGTTTCTTCTTTGAAGGCTCTCCTGAGAGATATAGAATAGCCTTTTTTCCATGGCCTAATAATTTGCCACAGCCATTAAGGGCGTGGTGATTTGTTATATTACACTAGTACTGATAAGCTTTGAGGGTATTGAAGGAAAAACCCTCTAGGCAAGTCTACTGCTTGGCTTTTGAAGATTGTCAAATTTGTGTGATCATCTTCATCAACATCATATGATCTTCCTTTTTTTTTTTTTTTCTGGCTTGTGATCAATATTATTATCTTGGCTTTGGCACACAGGAGTTGTATTAGTTGGAAGAGGTGGAATAATGATATATGTGTCAGTCTCTCTCTCTCTCTCTCTCTCTCTCTCTCTCTCTCTCTCTAGATTTCTCTCAAACCAAAGAGATTGGTTTTTGTATGTCTATTTTTGTTATCTTTCTATGGTTTTGGATTAGTGTGCTTCAAGATTGTCTATGAGAGAAATTATCTTCAGAAAAGAAACAGCTTTTTTTTCCCCTTGTTCAGTGGTTGTTCATTGTATAACATTTAATTATTACCACTTCATTTCATAAATTTATATATTATCTTGTTTATGTAGTAATATATATATATATATATATATATCAGATTCTCATTTTTAAACTATGTGGTTATAACAAGCTTCTTAGAAGGTTAAAAAAAAAAGAAAGCAAATTAGATTATTAATCCTTTGTTATTGAATGTTGATATCAGAATGAGAAATTAAGCATGGAATTGGTCTTGTATAACTGGTTAAGAATAGAATAAAAGCATGTTAATATACAACTAAACTATAAGTTTGAATTACCATAATGGTTTTAAAATATGGCTATTTAGCTGTTCTTCCCAACTGGCATATGGAATCATATTCTGAGTGAAGAAAGAAAAATAAAATAATAAAAGAAAAAACTTTTTACTCATTATCTGTAGTGACTCAAATTCACAACCCAGAGAACGAATGAAAAGAAAAGAAAAGAAAAAAAAAAACTAATTATTTTCCCTTTCCCTCATTTGAAAGTAAATGAAGGAATAAGATGCAAACTAGTCTAAGATCTTCTATTCAAATTCTTTTCCGCTACGTAATTGTTGAACCGTATTTGGAATGAAAATTCTCTTGAAATTAGCTAAATATTTGAGCTTTCAAATTTTTTTTTTTTTTTATTGTCATAGACATGATTGTGTGCTTTCACTATTGAGGTCTTAGAGTAGGATCTAAGCATCATATTATGATTCACTTGTACGGCCACCTAAACCAAGGCAAAAAAAAAAAAAAAAAAAAAGGGAAAGTCCCTCGTATAAAAGAGATTTTTGTAGATATGATAAAATGGAAGATATAGAATCTGTGTGATAGGACTTCCAAGTTGTTTGGGAGAAAAAAGACTGTAGATTTAAGTTTGAAAACACACAATACTAAAATTGTACTCCAAAAAAATGTAAGACACTTTTATAATGAAGTTGCAGAGAATGAATATGCAAGTGATTTCATCACATTAATGCTTGCCCTATAGCCTCAGTAACCATGAAAGAAGATAATTCAGTTTTTTTTTTTCTTGGATGCTCCTAGCAAATATAAATAAATAAATAACTCTACTAATTTATTTGGACAACAAAATATTGACCCCTTTTAAGTAGCTGGAAAGTTTGTGAGTTGTGAATTAACACAAGAGTACATTTGTCAGTTTTGCTTTCCTATCTTTATACCACCCCTTTATCTTACTATATTGGCCCCCATTAAGTAAAGTTACGTACATATTCAACACTATTAATTTAGTGCATAATTATGCATGTGTTTACATATGCATTTTTATATATGTGTAGTAGTTATACAATTGGGTGCTTGGAATGAATGGCAATTATGGAGTTCCTTCGGAAGAAAGAATCTCTTTTTTTTTTTTTTTTCATCTAACTTTTTTTTGGGGGATTTTATTTTTGAAAAAAGCCAAAATACAACAACGGCCCAAATACTGTATGTAATATATTTCTGTTAGATCAGTGGTACTTATCAGACAAAGCTTCAGGATAAGGATGATGATTCACTCAAGTCTACACTCTCATCATCTCTCTCTTTCCTTTCCTTATTATTGTTATTACAATTGTACTATATTTTTTAGTTTTAAAATTGAGTTACTCACTAGTCACTATGTCCATGTGTGTCATATTTTTAGTGGGAAGTGACGTGCAACTAGAAAGCAAAAAGAAAGAAACACAAGGAAAATCAATTGACATTTTCCTATTGGATTGTGACTCATCAAAATGGCCATTAAGTGGCAAACTCACATAAAAATAAAAAATAAAAATAAAAAAGAAGAAGAGAGGGTTGATAATTATGTCACTGTTAATGGGGCATAGTTCAATTCATCAAATCGAAAGAATATCTAGAATCTGCCTGAGCAAATAAAAAGCCAACACCCAATTGAAATCTCCTCTTTTTCCAATCTATTGAAACCAGAACGTTGAGAATTGAAAGACCCTTTTAGGTTGTTCAAGTGATGAATATATATATATATATATATATATATATATATATATCACTTTGTTTGTTGTGTCCGTACAACCTATTATTAAATTCATCATGTTTATATGTATTGAATTTAATCAAGATATTTTTCCTAAAAAATGGGGGGGTCACTCTATTTTGTTTTTATAACCTAAAGTGGTTCTCACACCATAGAATACTAGAGAAGAAGATTTTTTTTTTCATTGTTCCCGTCGTACAAGCTTTGCTGTCCCAGAATTATATTATCTATTTGACATTATATATATATATATTTAATATATAAAAATATTTATTTTACGGGTAATGGTTGGCATGACAACTATTGAAGAAGAGAAGATGTGCTAAGGTGGTCCATTAACATTTGTCGAACAACCTGTTTTATTTTAACGTTTTTTTGTTTAATCTTTGAGTTCTATAGAGTTACACGTGAATTTTGATAAATATCTATAGCCCAACCGAATTTTTGGAACTCTTTTTGGCGAGTATGTGTGCGTTTGTGTGTGTATATTATATATGTCATATATACAAAATCTACCTCAAACTTAAAAAAAAATACAAAATACAAAATCTGATCCATGATTGTTTGTTTGGTGGGCTGTCCAATTAAACAAGTTTGAAGGGGTCATTTTCTATCAAATTTATTATGGATAGAAAAGTACACATTTGTTGAATTCAAAATATAATTAATTGTTGGTCGGAGCTATTGAATAATAGAAAGCTATAGTTTGGTCGGAGCTATTTAAATAGTTACTATTGTTATTAAGAGCTATACGTGTAACGGTGTAAGCATAATGTAAATGTTTAATTTCGTGAAAAATCCGTGGATACTGTTATATATAACAGTAGATAATGTTACAAAAAATATGTCGTTTTAACCAAAAAACGACAGCAGACTCTTTAAAACAAAAAACGACATGTAGTTCGTAAACCGTTCTTCTTTCCTGAAAACGACATGAAACATTCAGAAGAGAAACGTCATGTCGTATTTTCAGAGCAACATACTTTTGCACGACTAATCTACTTTCTGATGCTTCAACACACTTTCCACCTTTTCTTCTACTTGTATTGTAATATACCATGTAGTATAAAATTGCAGGTTACTATCAAGTTAAGATTTGATTGAATTAGAGATTCTCAATGGCAGGAAATATGCTATAATTGTCAAAATAAATCAAACACCAAAAGAAAACTTGGGAAAATGGAAACCTAGGACAATTCCTCACTATTTTACAAATAAACTATATAAATCAGTGGGTAATTTAAAAAATAAAAATAAAATAAAGGAAAAAAAAAAAACGACAAATTAACTCAAAGCTAACATCATTAGTTCCACCCATCGATCAACAGAAAAAACATGTGGCCCTACTTCGCGTGCCGTCTCGATCTTCAAGACCTCTCAAAAACGATCTGATCGCAAGATGCTCGGAAGCATATGTCATGAAAGACGCCAAGACCAAACCTCCGGCAACCATCAATGCTAGCCTGTTTGATAGTAAAAACAAATATTTCTCAACAGCTTGTACAATTTGAAGTTGATATAGATTATAATACGAGCGAAAAATCCTCTAACAGACATGGTAAAGCCAACTAACCTTGAAAATAAAGCAGTGATTCCTAGAAAACAAGGCAAAGATGGGGCAGCAATAGCCAAAAATGCCATTCCTAGACCGTAATACCACGTTGCAACATCACAAGACGACGAAAGACGCTGATGACCTGTGACAGAGACATTAAACTCTGTAAATCAAAGTGTACCAAGTGAAACAACAAGCTAATCAACCGAATTCAGGAAAGTCCATGTATGAGTGACGAGACATGTTAATAGGCATACCAGTGCTATGAAAAACGTTATCAAGGTTCAATCAATTAGTAAAGAGCTTTGTGAAAAATGTGCAAAGCCGCAGGTCAACGAACCTTTTCCAGAATCATAATCAAGTGATTCGGAATGAGAGGAAACAGCTCCCAAATGAAGCGCAGTCATCTTTCCCCACTGATATATTAAGTGGAGGTATCCTCCAAAAAGTAAAATGAAGATTGTGAATGTCCACTCGTACATCAAAAGCAAACCAGTCCATGGCATCACTTGTCGTGGCACAATTGCAAGAGAAAGTGCTAGGGAAACCAGAGCAGCCATAAAACAAAAGACGATAGAAACTCCGCCTAAATAAACGGGGACCTTATGCTACAGACAATCATACAACCAATTGTCAAGGTAAAAATTTTCATAACAAACATTAATACTTTTTAACAAGCAACGAATCAGACAAAGTTGTAATATCATGGTGGCATAAATACATCTTGTTAAATAGATAAAAATCGTACCTGATGGTTTGGGTTATTGGTGGAAGATGTGGAGACACTAGCATATGTAAGTGCTCCGACAGATCTGATCTTGTAGTAAAGATGTCTGACATTGTCGCATAATGAATTTCTAAATAAGGAATTGAAGAACTCCCGTGTCTGCAACAAAAATAATGAGTCAAAAGGACTTGTAACTATTTTCTTTATGATTGAAGCTTAAATAAGTTTTGAAATGCTTACTTGAAGAAGTGACCGATAGTAACAGAAGACAAGGGCGCAAAATGGTACGAAAAAAAGAAACTTGACAAGAAAATTATCATTTGGGTTGCCGCCACCTCCAGTTCCAGGAAGGGATTCCTGAAGCTGTTCCCTTACATTCTGCAAAATCAGCAAAAGAAGAAACAGACAATTAAAGAAGTAGGCCCTAACTCATTAACAAAATGCACTTTAGATGAAACAGGAAATCTAAAACAACAACATAAAAAATGAGCATCCCCCTCTACATACACATGGATATAGCAATTTCATATAATGTGAAACAACATACATGTCAACGGCTCAATGCAACGAAAAACCACAAGTTCAATAAAGAGCAATAAAAAGGAAGAAACAATACCTGCCAGACATCAACAGGTTTCAAAAGCCAAGATGTCCACCAGTCCCAAGGTTTAAGAGGACCAAGTGTGTAGTGTATAACACAGAGTTCATTTTCATTTACCATCCACTGCATCAATAATGCATGAGAAAATTAAAAAACTCAATAGCTATAAGAGTTACCAATCCAGTTAACATTAAAAAAGAGAGAGGGAAAAAAAAAGCCCTTCATTTTGTACATGCTTACCTTGTTAGCGAGCATGTAAAGACCAACATCAGCATTATACAGAGTCGAGAGCCGCTCCATTTCCGGTAACGGCCTAGATTTCAAGGCCTCTGGGTGTAAATTTGGGTCAAAAACATGTGCATTGGCAAATTCAGAGTAATATGAATTCAGAAATCCTTGATCCCCTGTAAGAAGAAACACCGCATCGAAAAGTTTGGAAAAGAGCGAGATCATATAAAATACGATCAACTAAAACAACTAGAAGAAGGAATGAATGAATACAAATGAATATAAATAGCTAGATATTTGGATAAACATAATAGCATAACGACCCGAAACTAATAATAATAAAAAAATAACAATCAATAACTAAAAATCAATTTACCTCCAGTGTAAGATTCCATAGTGTTCACTTTGCTCATCATGTCATCAAAAACTGTTTGAGATGGTTCTACCACCATAACTCCAGAGTTCAATCTCTCAGAATGCTTCAAGTTAGCACAGAACTTCCCACATTTAAAAAGATCCTCTATACTTTTCACCACTATAGTGTCCGCGTCAAGATACACCACTGCAATAAAAGACTCAAGCAAATTACAAACATGTCTTGTGAAACCATTTTGCCTATTATGTCTCACCAATATGAACCAACAAATAGAAAATGAAAGCTCAAAACTTGTCATTAATACGTTTCAAGTCCTCACCTTTCTTGTAGTTAGTCATGTTGAAGATTTTCAGCTTTGTGTAAACACCCCAAAACCTCTTAGGCCTCACTTGATTAGGATTTGCCAATAAACTAATCGTCTTCACTATCCACCCATCAGCCTGAACAATTCAAACACGAAAAAAAAAAAAAAAAAAGCGATACCAAAATCACTCCCGGCCATAACCAGAAACACAGAAACTTGAAATCAACCAAATCAAACACAAAGCTCGAATCTTCGAAGAAGAGAAGAGACCAGAACTGACCTCAAGAAGCTTCATGGCGAAATCGGAAACGCCATCGGAGACGAGAACCACCATGTCCTTGGTCGATCGAGTGTCGCGAATCGACTTTCCGAGGACTCGAACGCCCAGCAAGAACTCATCCCCGTACAGGAGAGTAACGTAAGCCTCGTCCGTGGTCTGGCGCGAAGATCCGAGCACGGGCTTCGATGGAATCCAAACCAGAGCGAGAATTACCACCGCGAACCAACCCTGTGGTCTCATTATAGTAGTCACTTGGCTCCTTCCCAAATTTTCCTCAATCGGTCTCTCCCGGGAGATTTTCCCGAGAAAATTAGGGATTTAGTATTCTCGAGAATCAATCAAGAACTGGCTCAGGTTATGGTCTTCAAAGGGGTTTTGAATTTGGAAACAAAGATTTCATCTTTGGTGTTGTGTCATGTGTGTCGTCTCTGACCTTTCTCAGACTTGTTTTTATTTTATTTTTCAATTTTCTCACCTGGGATAATATTCGTTCTTTAGGCGAAATTTCGAGCTTCGAGAAGTACGATCGTCTGTTGTGGGGTCTACGCTAATATGCTGTCTTTCATCGCAAAATTCTTTTTTTCTATGCTTCGGGAAGGAAAAATACTAGACATATCAACTCTTTTATCAATTTTTTAATACTAATTTATATGGTAATTGATGTGTAATATTTTGATTGACTAAATATCAAATTTTTTATCAATGTGATAAGCACTCACCAATAATCATATAACATATGAGTTTGTATTAAAAAAATTAATAAAAATATTGATATGTGTAGCATTGTTCTTCGAAAGATATTTAATGGGTCTTGAAATTTGACCAAATCAAATTTTGTAATAGAAGATATATATATATATATATATACTTATAAGAAAACATGGCACTAAAAAACAGGATTTTTAAGAAACTAATCATTTTTCGTAAATAGTGTTTCAAAATTTATCTAGTAAAATAATCATAATAAAAGATCAAACACACATGGTAACGAAGCACATGGCTCAGATCCAATTCAGGACACAGACTTAAAAAAAAAAATGATGTGCTTAGAATACTAAATGTTGGTCATCAATATTGGCTCAATCCCAATTTGTGTGTGTCTCAACACTAACCTTTTGAAATGCAACAATATCAATATTGCTGATAGAAAAAAAAGAGTCCTAACTCCTAAACCTTGTCAAAGATCATCACTTAGCTTGAAAATGGACCTAGCTTTTCCAAGATTTTAGGGAAAAGCCTAATGGGTTTTAGTTGGGGCTTGCCTTTGGATCACAATACTGCCAGGTCTCATTCACATCTCCAAAGTCCAACACAAAAGCATAGAAAAACTCTTGAGTTATACAGCCTAGATGGTCCCAAAAATGAAATTTCAAAGGCTAGTTTGGCTTCTAATTAGCTTATGACCTAATATGCTATACATTCATTCCTTCTTTTTTTTCCCTTCTTCCCCTCACAAAACCTAATTTTGCCGGCCAAGCAAGTACGATTGGTTACTTTCGTGCTCTTGTCAATGGAATGATATATATATATATATATATATAGTACTATACAACATTCTTTAAGATCATAATTTAGTAGTTGAGTCAAAGTCGGCCATTATATATCCAAAAGAGATGTGAAAAATTGTTGATGGCCTTTGGCAGATTATAGCTACAAAATTAAATGGATAAGCCTTTAGTTGGCTTAGCACTAAATGATAAATATATCTTACCTAAATCAAAAGGCAATATTCCTTCCATGAAAATCTTAAGAATCTGAAGTAATGTGTTTTGTCACTTTGTGGATTTTCACTTATGCTAAGATCAAAAAGCTAAATATGACCCATATGATCAAACCCCCACTAGATGATAGCTAGTGATCAATAGATCTAAACAAGTCAACTTGACATTTTTAAGAAGTGAGTGAATTTTTTTTTGCTTATACTAAATTGCATTTCCTCTCACCAAATAATTAGGTAATTTTCCAATATGGCGTTAGAAAAAACCCTATTTATTAAATAAAAGAATCAAAACTATAAGATCTAACGGACAAAAAATGTTAGTGTTGATCCAACAGACAGTCGGGTACATGTCTCTCTTCTAAATTTTGAAAGCAATTAAACAAGAATAATAAATAAAATAAACAAGCATAAAACTAAAAAGAGATTGACATCATATATGCTTATTTATTGTATGGCCAAAAACCCAACTTGGAAAAAACCTGGAGTGCTAACCACATACGGTATAAAGGTGAGTTTTATTAACTAATCGAATTACAATTACACGACTCTGAAATTACATTGACTCTCTGATCTACCATCAAGCCATAATCCACGATGCTCTTCACCAGGGTGCAAAACACTTGTTTGCTCGCTCAACATCAAACTCCTGACACCTTATTTTGTGCTCTGTTTATTCTGACCAACTATCATACTCATGTCCGCATCTCTTCATGTTTTTCATCTACTATGAACTCGATCAACTTCTTGAGAAGGAAACTTTTCTTTTCTAGAGGTAAAAACTAAAGCCTAAAACCCTCAAATGCTCTCAATATATTAAACTCTCAAAATAATTTCTCTAAGTCTCGGATGAGGACTTTATAGGATATATCTTGATTAGTGCAATTCACGTACGAATTTATTCTTTGCATGTCCTTTACGTATTGTTGCATGCATTTTCGATTTACTGCAATTCGTACTTCTATTATTCTAAATCTTTTCTTATTTGTAAAATTGAAACTAATCATAAATTAATAAAAAATAAATAAAAGAAAAAGGTCATACATGACACCGTTTTCTTTGTACACATGATATTGGTTGGTTCAGTAAATTATCATTACTTCATTAACACAAAGGGCCAACCTTGTTTCTTTCTTTTTACTTCTCTCCACCTATCAACCAAACCAAATATTTTTTTTTTCTCATAATTAACTGAAATTTCTGATTTTAAGGTCAACAAAGTTTCTTGTCCTTCTAGAATTCAAAACGTTTTCTGTTAATTTTGAAGGCCATTTTGTCAACAAGATTTTGAGAGACCATTTTTTCTTCATTAATTAACTAACGCACTTGATAGCAAAGTAGCACAAAAAAGGGATTTAGGTCAATTTTTATCATCTAGAAGCATACTAATGACCACTTGATGGTTCATCTTGGTAAATGGTAAAAAAAAAAAAGGAAAATTCTCAGGTGGGAAATTTTCCACCACAGAAAATGATTTTGGACAGTCAAATATACCTTTTTAATGAATTCTACTGCTTAAAAAGATTAATTTGACAGTCTATAATCATTCCTTGTGGTGGGGAATTCCCCATCTGAGACTATTCTTAAAAGGGTTAAAAGAAAACCAAATAAAAAAGCTTCTTCATGCTTTCCTAAGGAAAAAAAGAGTGAAAAAAGGTCCAACTTTTATGAGTGCCAGTGATTCAAGCCCATCATCTTTATACAAGCTAAAGTAACAAATAAAGAGAACTCATTTTCTTTCAGTGAACCCTATTTACCATTATGACAATGATTTGAATTTTACACTTTCCTTGTTGTAATAAAAAGAACAAGTTAAAACATTCTAGAGGCATTTATTTGCTTCTATGTGTCAGCTGGTCAGTATTCCAAAATCCATGCTATTATTTATGTAGTGGGCAATTACTATACTACAATTAATATAGCATTGCCATTGGTATTTTGATTACATAGGATTGTATTAGATAATTTTTTTTATTGGATGATTTATTTGGTATTTAGTTATTTTTTAGGCTATATTTAAAGAAATGTTGATAATTCTACAATAGGAGGCCGCTGGACCAACGTTCTCAAAAATTAAATTATTAGTCATTAGTACATAAATGAATTAAAGATACAAAGATAAAAGTATATTATCATGTAATTAAAAAAATAAGTAAGTTCTTAATTAATTTGTTATTTTGGTCAGTTAGGTAAATAGCCATTTTAGACTGTGTGTTTTTAAAAAATAGCCACAGTTTCAAAAAAATTTAAAAACTAGCCATAAAATATGTAAGAAATTTCTGACAATAACAAAAATATACATAAAATTACTGTTAGAAATTTCTGACACTAGTCAAAATTTTATCAGAAATTTCTGACATGGCTAGATTTTAAATTTTTTAAAACTGTGGCTATTTTTTAAAATTATTTTGTAAACAGTGGCTATAATTCCCTTGTTATTTTCTTGAAATATCATTCAAAAAATGATTATTTACACAACTATCTCTTAGATTGAATAGTATTGGATTTGATTATAGTTGATAATATAATATGTTTGTTATGGCATTAGATTGAATTATGATGATGTATTTAAAAAATTTAAAGTAATTGACAAGATATATAAAATATTAAACTATTTACATATGTATAATTTTGATTTAAATTTATTTGAAAAGTTTTTTTTTTTTGGTGAGACCCACACCTTTTTGGGCATGTGATTAATAATCCTATCACATTCCATGGGATTATTTCATCCTAATTTTTGAGGTCCCACTCTTAATTATTCATCCAAGATACCACAAATATGGGATAATGACTAATATTAGTCCAATCTCATCAAATCTCTCTTAATCCTACCCACCAAGCACATCTTATATATATATAGAAAATGATAGAAGGGTGCGTTTGATAGGCAGGATTGGATTATATTATGATTAGGAATTGGATTAGAATGAGTTGTATAGGATTTGATTTGAGTTAATACTATAATATATTTGGTATGACATTGAGTTGGATTGTAAGATATTTTTGTATAATATAAAATATATTATTATTTTATTTTACATACTAAGATAAAAAAAAGTTAAAAAAAAATTGAAGTGAGACCCACAAGAGTGAGTGGTTAAGATTATTTATCCTACACTTCTATATGAGATTGCTTATCCTTGCTGATTGGACTATCTGGTAGACCCGAGATAATTTATCCAATCTCAAATAGTGTAACAAACATAGAATTATGACAAAATAATCTAATCTCATGTCCAGTTATATACACCAAACATGCCCTTAGAGTACATGGTGGGCTGCTTAAAGGATAAAAATAAATTTTTTATTCAATAGAAAAATTTTTCTTTCAAGGGCCATCTGTATCTAGTTGGTGCATGTAAGATTCACGAGTGTTTATTTATTTTATTAGAATATTCCATAGTCTATTAAGAAGGCAAAAACAAACAAGTGACTTGGAAATTGTCTCTATGCGTCTTTATTTCTACTTTGTTACTACATTGTTTTGTTATCCTGCTATTTTTAGAGACAGTTTATTACACTATTAATTGCATAATAGTACCCTTTTTTAATTAAGTGATAAACCTTCATTAATTGTTTTATATCCCTAAGTTTAGTACTATTATAATACCGTACCTGACTATAAATATGACAAGGAAAGCCAAATATTTTTCCCTTAAAAATCCCTGCTGATTTTGATTCCTTAGCCATAATAAGCAGAGGATATCAAGTAACTATGCCTCCTCTCAAGTATAGAGCTCGTAATTTCAGAGGAAAGTTTATATCCAAAGAATAGCCCTTTATCAGAAAAGGGTTATATTGTAACATCTCAGGCTCATCAGAAGCGAAAAAAGGTTGATCTGAGCTTTACAAAGAGATGTCAAAACTCTCGGCAAGTCTGGTTTCTTGGCTCTGACTCATGAATTATTTTCTTTTTAATATCTTTCTTTTGTTGTCTTTTATGATGAATATTGTGTTGAAACTTTATAAGAGAATATATCACTGTATGAATATATAGTACTACTATGGGGTTGTTAATATTCTGGACTGGTTACTCCAGCCAGATATGTCTCCTCTGACAAAATATTGATCTGATAATAAGCATTTTTCATTTCAGTCTTCGTAACTTTTAATCTCCAATTTATGGATTTGTCTTAGATTATGTTTCATATCAATGTTGATTAATTTATTTCCTAAAATCTGTTGCGTGGCTTTGATGAATGATCTTTCTATATCATCACCACAAAAGAGTAAAGTTTTGAGAGGAAAGACTTGGAGTTCAAGAAAAATTTGTAGACTTACAATACGTCAATATGTATACAATTCGATTCATGTTAATCCAATTTTTGTGTTCAAATATATGAAATTATTATGAAAACCTTTGTGATCAGTCAAATATTAGGCCTATGTATGAATTAGATTTAGCCTAGCCAGCAATTAATGAAAGAGTGCTAAATAAATAACAAACATGTTAGTCAATTTGTTTGCTTAAACCTTGTTGATTATAACATTTAAGAAATATATTATGTTCTTGACTTATCTAATGAACCTTGTCATAGTACTAGAAAAGTACAGAAAAGTGGTATAGATTAGAAGCCAAATTATAGCCGTGAATAAGGTCTATATATTTAGGTTCAAAGCCTCTTGCTCTGTTAGATTAGTTCCATGGATCGAGCATAATAGTATTAGCATAAATACACAAGTACTTGGACTATTCTTTCTTATTTCTATCTAAATACCAAGCTGTTTATTTTACTTGTACTCTTGTCGTTCATATTTTTCCACTTCTTGTTTTTGCTCATGATTTTTTTTTTGTTGTCCTTTTTGCAATTTCAATCGCTAGCCTGGTTGTCTATGATAATGACTATCTATTATCTAGTTGTAATTATAGAAGTCCATGTCCATCCACAAGTTTTATTTTTAGCTTCATTGTTGTCGTTTTTCCTTTCTTATAATTCTTTACTATTCTCCTTGTAGTTTTGAACTTTTAGTGTCGTCTTATCTTATAGGTTATGTCATATTTGTGTTCTCTACTCGTTTATCTCTCGACTGTCGTTCACAAACTTTGTTGTCGTTTTGCTACTGGCGTTGTTTTTCTTCTCGCTGTTAAGTATCCTTGTCGTTTCAGACTTTTGGCTTTGTTCTGTATTTTATTGTCGTTTTTTACTTTTGCTGATAATTTCATCGTCGTTAGTGATTTTTTTTAATCTTGTATTTTATCAATGTTCTTGTCATTTAAAATTTTCTTCCATTCTATATATATAATTATCGTTCATAGGGTCCTCATTTTTTTTTTTTTTGTTGCCGCTCACTTCATTACTGTCGTTTATGCTCCTTGTGGTTTGGACTCTATAGTCGTTTCATACTTTGGCTCTCTTCAATATTTTATTTTTGCTCTTTATTGCCTTCCAATTTTCAAACACCATTCACTATTTCCCTTCTCCGTTTAGAATCTCTTGTCAATGCTCATATTCACGATTGTCGTCGTTTTTTATTTCCTGTCGTTTATCATTGCTCTTGACATTTTTGAATTCTGTCGTTTTTCCAACTTTTTTGTCGTTTAGTGATGTGGTTAGTTTATGATCCGTTGTCTTACTGGAGAATCGTTTGGCCATTGTTGTCGTTCACTTTTTTTCACAATCACTTATATCTCTGCCTCTCTCAATTTGGGTCTCAATTTTAGTTTTCTTGTCGTTTATACAGCTCATGTCTTCTTTTAGTACTTTGACATTTCTTTTTATTTCTCCTTTTGACTATGATTTCAAATTACACTAAGCCTTTTTTTTTTTTTTTTGGGTTACATTAGTATAAAGAAGGGAAAAAAAAAGGTACTAAAAGTGCTGATGTATGACGTGTAAATGTTCTTGTCATCCACGATCAATACTTCTTCGAGATAAGAGGATAACCTTTCACTCGAAGCAATGGAACATAAAGATAAATTATAAGTAAAAAGATTCCTAAATACCAAATTTTGTTGGCTAAAAAAATCCCCCTAGAAATTAGAATCAACTAGGTACGGACTGCTTTTAAAAATACTGAACATTAGCCACTTTCAACGTAAAAGAGCTTTAGAATTAGGACCGGTTTGTTGATTAAATATTAGCTAGTCTTTGTTAATTGGGTTGACCTCAATAAACTGGTTGAATAACTGTTCACTTTACAAACAAGCGCAATGGTAATAAAATTAATTAAAAGTTGACTCAGGCTTCCATAAGATATACAACAAGTCCATAATAGAGTGCTCATCCTTTTCAAGTCGTTTCTTTATAAACGTTGTTGATGTTTCGGATTTGTCTGTCGTTTTTGCCTTACTGTCGTTTCACTTTTTCTTGTTGTCTTTTACTTTGTTAATTCATTTTCAATTGAGTTTTTTCTTTTTTTTTCACTGGTGCCCCTAAAATTATACGAGTTGTGGCAAGTTTTCGCTTGATTTTTAATTCTTAGCATTTAACACCCCGCCAAATTTGAATTTATTGGCAATTCGTTACAATCAATAATGGGAGTTCAAAATTCAACGAAAAAACTCCCACATGAATTTCCTAGGAAGCGTATCAGGTGGGGAATTCCCCACCACAGAGAACGATTCTGGATCGTTCGATTTAACTTTTTAGTGGGTCTCATCGCTTTAAAAAGTAAATCTGACGATGCAAAACTGTTTCCTGTGGTGGGGAATTCCCCACCTGAGAATTTTCCTGAATTTCCTAAGGGTATTTATGACTTTTTACAATCTTTTTCGACCTCCCTTCATTAAATCAAGGGGAAAAAAAGGGCATAACAACCCTATGGCAAGAAAATCCTTTCCCCTCTCGTGTCAACCAACCTAGTCCGACAGCCGACCAACCCAGTCCTCTCTCGCCGACCACGCTCGATTCGATATCCAACCAACCCAGTCCAACGACCCGCGCGATACCCAATCAAACAGAAACCCAAGCCTGATTTGACTAAGAATCGTGCTGCCCAAATGTGTCGAAAATCACCGTCGAAAAGCTCACGGCTGCAATATGCCAAAAATTAAATATTAGAGGGCAGCTTGTTACACCTCATGTAAATAAGAGGGCACTAGTGTAAAAAACTCTTTTCAATTTTCCTATCGTTGCCTTTTCGTTGTCATTTTTCCTTTGTCTGTCGATCTCTATTTGGTTGTCGTGTGCTTTTTCACACACACACACACAAATATATATATTGGTTAATGGTGTGCTTTTTTACATGGTTGCGCTTCAGATGG
The DNA here is from genome assembly GCA_018132145.1 of Boehmeria nivea var. tenacissima. NCBI lineage: Eukaryota > Viridiplantae > Streptophyta > Magnoliopsida > Rosales > Urticaceae > Boehmeria > Boehmeria nivea. The sequence goes on along the minus strand of CM030874.1, from coordinate 20,982,914 downwards.
GGTCTTGTCGTCCTTTATTTGTATGTCGTTTATTATGACGATTGTCGTACATGTAGTCTTTACTTTGTTTTGTTTCTTTAAATAATTGTAATTTCTAGCTCTAATAGAGATCCCACCGAAGGCAACTGAAATAAAATATGATATATAAAAGGAAATCCACCAAGAATTTAGAATAAACTAGGTACGGCATGTACGGACTATTATGAAAAATATAAACCACTTTAATCTTAAAAATCTTTATTAGGCAAGCAATTAAGATCAATCACACCGCACTGGGTTGTTAAATATTTGATAATCCTTGTTCAGTGGGTTGACCTTAATCAATTGTTAAAATAAGTGTTCTGTGGCATCCACAATTGATGTCAATATATACCCCAAAATAAATTACTGGTTTTTTTGGGGGTATTGGATTAAGAGATTCTATTGTTTTTTTATTTTTTATTTATTTTTTTACAGTTTAGTAGTTTAGTTGAAAAGTAGACTGATTTTCCCCTTAAAAAAAAAAAGCAAAAAAGGAAAATTCTTGGTTTTTATTTGGTTGTACTTTTTGACATTTATTGTCGTAAACCATGCCTTTTGTCGTGTTTTACTTAATTGTCGTTTACGAAGGTGATTGTCGTTTTTTTTTTGTGTGTTTAGTAATCATTGTCATTCGTATCTTTTCATTGGTCGTCGTTGTGTCATTTTTTTTTTAATTTTAATATATCAAAATAAGCTATACTTTTGATTTTTAATTTATTATTTATGTGATTATCACACCAAATAGGAAAAATTGCAGAACAAGTTCATTCTAAAGGTTACTTAATAATACATTCCTATGACTTTTATTAAAGGAAGATTCTACAATAGTGCACGGTTTTTTGCACTATTGATAGTGCACGACTTATAATAGCTTAAAAATACATAAAGAAATTTTTTTTTTTTTCTGCACATAAGTACATTACATCGTCTGTTTAATGTTATCAATTCATTTCCCACATTTAAAACTAAAATTATATTCAATCGGAGATGAAAATAGAAAAATAAGAAAAAAATAAAAAAGACAAACTTTTTTTTTCATCTTTTTCATATCCGATTAAGAAAATTTTTTTTTTGTTAAATTTGAAGAAATAAATTGATAACATGTAAATAAAGATGTAATATGCTTATGTATACGAAAAAATTTTATTTATTTTTTTATTTTTTTAAATTATTAGAAGCCGTTAACTATCGATAATGTAAAAAATCGTGCACAGTTCTAGAATCTTTCTTTATTAAGAGATAGTATAAATGAAAATGTATAAATTATTAACGTGTCTGACATCGGCATTCCTCAAAATCCCCTATCAGATATTTGCAATATATTGTCGGTTCTGCAATGTTGTCGTTTATGGTTTATAGTTCTCAATTTGTTGTATTATGATTTTAGATGTCGTTTCTGGATACTATTTACTTTACCGTGGTTTCTTTGTCGTTTTTATTTTTTTTTTATTCTACTTTGCTGTTGATTTGTTTCCTCGATATCCTTCTTGTTTTCCGTACTGTTATTTCACATTTTATTGTCGTTTAATTTGGCTTGTCGTTTATGTAATAGTTGTCGTTTTTATATTATTGTCGTTTATTGCTTAGGCTTTAGCAATTATATAGGCTATTGCCATTTCTAAGTTTAGTTGTTTCATTAGCAATCGTATTATATTGTAAGTTGTTTGTTTTTATCCATTCTATTCTCATGTCATTCGCTTGCAATGGTTCATTGTCGTTTCTCATACAAAAACGATTTTTGTTTTCAACTTTCTTGTTTTCTTATTATACTTTTAATCACCTATTATTGTAATTATCATTTAATAAATTCATTGTTGTTTGTTTTAAATTTGTCCTTGATTCTTTGTCGCTTGATTGTTGTTTTCCACACGATAGTTGTCGTTTTATCGTTGTCGTTTAGTGGAAACTAAGGGGTAATGTAGCCAACGTTCAACATGATTACATTATTTTATTTTTTTTTGCTGAAAAACAACATGATTACATGAATCTACATATAAATGTATATTTACTGGAACTGGGCTTTTCATTAATCAACGCACACATTCAGAAACACAACCAAAAAGAGAAAACCTTGCTTTAAAATCTTCTTTCAAAGTTCAGAGTATAATCCTCTCAAATATCAACCACATGGTTTTTTAATATAAAACTTAAGAATAATCACATTTTTTATTATTAAATTATAGATCAAATCTTATTTTCTCTTTCTACTCAGTTTTGCATTCCTATTTATCCAAAAAAAAAAACTTTGTTTACAAATCTTCCTTCAGTGTTCAAAAGATGCTCTCCAATATCAACGACAATTTATTTTCATAAAATTAATCAAAACATATTCATTGTTTCTTAAAGTTTCACAAGTACTATTTGATAAAAAAAAAAAAAGATTGCGCACATACTAACTCCTTGAACACAAAGAAATCCAATTGATTTGATAAATACGACATCTAATCATCTATAGTTATGTTTTGAATTTGCTTTGTAAGTTGATTCGTCCCAATCAATTGATTTGCCCTTCAGATGGGGTCTAGTAATAGTCACCACTTTGGCTTTATAAAGCTCGTTGTGTCTATCATGAAAATTACATGCAATATGTATATATGACATCATAGTGACAAGACTCATTATTTTATATATAGCTAGATAGATAAGCTTGATCCTATATGTAGCATAATAGTGCGAGTATGTGGCAAAGATATTTCATTGTTGTTGGTACCATATTCAACAATGGCATGTTATAATTGGAGGCCAATTTACAATTATTTTGAACTTGTGTAGCTAAGAATCAAGAGGAAGATGATCATGTCCAAAGTCCAAACAAAATAATGCAACGTGTGTGCAGTTATTTGATGTGGACATATCGTCTACTTGTGTGCACATATTTAAGAAAACGAATAGGAAATTTCTTTGTTGCGGATATTCACAGATAAAAAACTATTCTATATCGTCATATCTTTTTAAGATGTCAAGTCCACTAAAAAATAAATGTGAAATTTCAGAATTATTTTCTACCGGTGAACATTCCCCCAAACTAGCTTTTATCCAAGAAAATGTAAGGAGAGAAAAAGAGGAAAATAAGACATTTTGGCATTCCAGTATCCAATAGTGTGTTTGTATGTATATGTGTATATATACGCGTATATGAACTAAAACCAAATAAAATTATGTCCCACCTCTAACGACAGAACCGGTATTCTCTTTAGGGTTGATGTTTGATGCTTTCATGTGTAGGCATTGCAATATTTACACACTTGATGAGAGAGATAGTTAATGCTATCAATAAGTTAGCTATGGTATGTCATACATTTTGTCAGTAATTTATTTCCAATTTAATTAGAGCAATACTATAGTTAAGTATATGAGCTAGGTTGTAGGCCTTAATGTTGATTGGTTGTCTATGAGAAAATCAATGCATATCCTGACCAACCTACAATAAGTGATTAAAGTTTTTTTTGGGTAAATTTGTACACATGCAAAATTAAAACAATATGGCTCGTTAAGAAGTCGATACGATACTTATTATGGTGGCTTTTTTTTTTTTTTTAATTTGTGTTTATAATGCCCTCATAAGTTGTCATCAATAACTAGCACTTCTTTGTAAGACTCTCTTTTCAACTGTATCTCTTACTATAATCCACAGAACTTTTTTTTAATAAATTTTGAGTTGTTATTTGTATAATTCATGAATTGGGCAATTAGCATCCTAAAAAAAAAAAAAAAGTACTAATGATGATGATAAAATTCATATGCTTCCCATAAAATTGATTCCTCCATCAATCTCAAATGATAAAGAGGCGATTAATCAATGGCAGAGTTGGCTTTGGCATAAAGCCATGTGGGGGCACCTAATCCTGCACCCTCCATGGATTCTCCCAAAACGGACACAAAAGTATGGCAAAAGATACACATATATAAATGTATGTGTATTTTGTGTGTGTATATATATATATGTGTGTGTGTGTTTGTATTTATAATATGGTCACTCAATGGCATTATTTTAGTGAAATCTCATGCCAAATCTGAATGCTTATCAATAATAGGACTTTTTGAGGCCTTTCCCAAGGGAAACTGTCCTTTCACATGGCCTCCAGCCACTTCACCTCTTCTTTTATTGCTTTGAATTATTATGACCCTTTGGTAGGGCATCTAAAAATTATTTTGTATCAACATTCATTTTATATGATTTTTTAATTTATAATAATTGCAAATAGACAGATGTGGCCATGTGGATTTCTGTGTAGGCTTAGAAATGGGGGTGGGATTGTTTTTCTTTTCTTCTTCTTCTTTCTTCTTTTTTTTTTTTTTTTTGGGCATGCAATGAAGTTCCTTTTGGGGCAAAGACAATGATTGTCACATAACACCCCTCTCTCTTCTAATCCAAAAAAAAAAAAAAATAATCTCTTTTTTTCCCCCGTACTCTCACTCTGATAGAGAAAGTTCCAAGTTGTCTCTTGTTTCAAACCTTTTCTTTCAATCCTCTAACATGAAGAGATTCTCATATGTCCACTATTATTCATATCCGTACAAATTATCTCAATAAATAACTTTAACAAAAATTCTTTTACCCGGCAGGGATAAAGATTAAATTATTTATATGCACCAGAAGGACCAAAAAGCCTTATTTCCATTTGAATAAATGAATTCTTTGATGAACTAATGAGATGAGCCCAATAGAAGAAGTTCTAATAATTTGACTATTATTTTTACTCTGAACTTTTCCTTTAGAGTAAATGATCATATAATTAAAAAAAAAAAAAAAAAACCGCAGAATAAGTTGGAAAATTATTTTTATGCCCAAGAACTTTATATGATGTAATTCCATGTTGAAAGTGGTGGTGTGAAAGTACCTATCTTAATATTAAATTTTAATCTAAAAGGACTAATTGTAATCATGGGTCAATGGGAGATTATCCAAATTGTTAATACGCATTTGAGTTGACTCAAATGAATTATAAGTGAAACAAACACAAGAAGAATATTAATCATCAGTCACTGGAAACACATTCTCTCCATGTTTTGCTGTCTGGTAGATTTCCAATAAGTCCAAAGCTTCACAGTCATTAAGTGCAGATAATTAGCTGGTTCAGATCCCAAGAACCCACGTATCAACATTAAGTTAATCAACATTTTCTTATTAATTATATTACCTATCCCATTTATAAACAAACCTCTCTCTTTCATACAATCTCTCCTTAGCCTACAATGCTAGAGCACTGAACTAAGAGAAAACCAAAAAAAAAAAAAAAAGCTAAGAAAGAAGAACAACACAATGCCAAAATCCCTGTTGTTCTTCTACTGTTGTATTGGTCTCTCTCTTGGTTTTGCTCTAGTAGAGGCTGATCAAAGTGTGCCAAATGATGAATTGTCAATATTGCTTTCAATAAAATCAGCTCTAACTGATCCAATGGATCGCCTCAGTGACTGGAAAATGCCAAGCAAAAGTGTTGAGAATGGCTTATTAATCCATTGTCAATGGACTGGTGTTTTGTGCAACTCCAAAGCCTTTGTAGAGAAGCTTGACCTCTCCAACATGAATCTCAATGGCAGTGTATCAGATCACATCCAGGGCTTGACCAGCTTAGCCTCTCTCAACATTAGCTGCAACGAATTCGCGACGTCTCTGCCGAAATCTCTTTCCAATCTCGCGTCGCTGAGGACAGTTGATCTGAGCCAAAACTACTTTGTTGGCAAGTTTCCAACAGGCCTTGGAATGTCGGAAGTCTTAACTTATGTCAACGCGTCGAGCAACAACTTCTCGGGCTTCCTTCCCGAGGATCTTGGCAATGCGACGTCTCTTGAGAGCCTAGATTTCAGAGGAAGCTTCTTTGAAGGCTCAATTCCTTTGTCATACAAGAACTTGAAGAAGCTAAGGTTTCTTGGCCTCTCGGGTAACAATCTCACAGGAAACATCCCGAGAGAGATTGGTGAACTTTCGTCGTTGGAGACTCTCATCCTCGGATACAACGAGTTTGAAGGCGAAATCCCAGCCGAGATTGGAAACCTCACAGCTCTTCAGTACCTAGACTTGGCCGTTGGAAGTCTCAGCGGTCAAATTCCACGTGAGTTTGGGAAGCTTCAGAGACTCACCACAGCTTATCTTTACAAAAACAGCTTCACAGGAGAGATTCCACCAGAGATTGGTAACATCACATCTCTGGTGTTTTTGGATCTCTCTGACAATCAGATTTCAGGAGAGATTCCAGTGGAGCTTGCGGGGTTGAAGAACTTGCAGCTCTTGAACTTGATGTGCAACAATCTCACTGGTTTGGTTCCTGAGAAGCTTGGAGATTTGACAAAGTTGGAAGTGCTTGAGCTGTGGAAGAATTCTCTCACAGGTCCTTTACCAATGAGCCTTGGAAAGAACTCTCCATTGCAATGGCTAGATGTGTCCTCAAACTCATTGTCAGGTGAGATTCCCCCAGGTTTGTGTGACACTGGCAATCTCACTAAACTCATCCTCTTCAATAATTCCTTCTCGGGTTCGATCCCATTAGGCCTGTCCAATTGTTCTTCCTTGGTCCGTGTTCGAATTCAAAATAATCTATTTTCCGGGGCTATCCCAGTTGGCTTTGGAAGCCTTCCTACACTCGAACGTCTAGAATTGGCCAAAAACAACTTCACTGGCCATATTCCTGCAGATATAGTTATGTCCATGTCGCTTTCTTTCATTGACATTTCTTCAAATTGTCTTGACTCATTTATTCCTTCTAGTCTTCTCTCCATGCCAAAACTCCAAACCTTCATTGCCTCAAACAACAACCTGAGAGGCAAAATCCCAGATCAGTTCCAAGATTGCCCTTCCCTTTCGGTACTTGATCTTTCAAGCAACCAGTTCTCTGGACCGATCCCAGAGAGTATAGCCTCTTGTGAGAAGCTGGTGAATTTGAACCTCAGAAACAACATTTTCACTGGTGAAATCCCAAAATCAATTTCCACAATGCCCACATTGGCCATCCTTGACCTCTCCAACAACTCTCTCGTTGGTCGGATACCCGAAAACTTTGGAAGCTCACCAGCCTTGGAGATGCTCAACTTGTCTTACAACCAGCTTGAGGGTCCGGTACCCCACAATGGCATCCTAATCACTATAAATCCTGACGATCTGGTTGGTAATCCAGGCCTTTGTGGCGGTGTGCTTCAACCCTGTGCTAGAAGTTATGCTCTAAGAGCCGGACAGGAAAGAACCAAGCGCATCAATCACATTGCCGTGGGGTTTATCATTGGAATTGCAGTGATTTTTTCCGTAGCTCTAGCATTCTTCACAGGCAGATGGGTGTACAGAAAGTGGTACTTGTACAACAGCTTCTTCGTTGACATGTTCAAGAAAGGTAATGAAGAATGGCCATGGAGGCTTGTCGCTTTCCAAAGATTGAACTTCACAAGCAGTGAGATTCTTTCTTGTATCAAAGAATCAAACATCGTTGGAATGGGAGGGACTGGGATGGTCTACAAGGCAGAAATCCACAGGCCTCACTCGGTTGTGGCGGTGAAGAAGCTCTGGAGAGAAGGATCGGACATTGAAGGCGGCGATGATCTATTAGGTGAAGTTAATCTTCTTGGCAGGCTTAGGCACAGGAACATTGTTAGGCTTCTGGGGTATGTCCACAATGAAACAGATGTGATGATGATCTATGAGTACATGCCAAATGGGAACCTTGGGACAGCCCTTCATGGGAATCAAGGAGGAAGTTGTTGGTCGATTGGGTTTCGCGCTATAACATAGCGGTCGGGGTTGCTCAAGGCTTGCACTATCTTCACCATGACTGTCACCCACCGGTCATCCACAGGGACATCAAATCTAACAACATACTTCTCGATGCAAATCTGGAGGCCAGGATTGCAGATTTCGGGTTGGCGAGGATGATGATTCATAAGAATGAGACAGTCTCAATGGTGGCTGGATCTTATGGATATATTGCACCAGGTCAGTTACTTGAATATAATCCATAATCAACTAGATATATATATTTCTTTAATTGAATTTTAACTCGATTCTTTTTTCTTGTACGTGACAGAATATGGGTACACAATGAAAGTGGATGAGAAGACCGACATATACAGCTACGGTGTCGTCCTTTTGGAGCTTATAACCGGAAAGACGCCATTAGACCCTGCATTCGGGGAGTCGGTGGACATAGTCGAGTGGGTTCGAAGGAAGATCAGAAGCAAGAGAGCCGCAGAAGAAGCTCTGGATCCTTACATTGCAGGGCAATGCAAGCACATACAAGAAGAGATGCTTCTTGTGCTGAGAATTGCACTTCTTTGCACTGCAAAACTCCCAAAGGACAGGCCATCCATGAGGGACATAATAACAATGCTTGGAGAGGCAAAGCCAAGAAGGAAAAGCGTTTGCCAAAATGGGGCACAAAATGCAAGCAGAGAAAAGCCTATCTTCACAACCTCACCAGCCATTAATAGCCCTCCTGTAGGATCCTATCTCCAAGCTGCTGCTTTGATTTTTTAGCCTCTATTTCTACATATGTAAATTGATTTTTTTTTTCCTTCTCTTCATAGAAATGTCATGCAGTTAAAATAATATTTATTTATTAGTATCCCACACAGTTACGGGCACTAAAAGGGAAATGTAATCAGAATGTATTTATGCAATTTGAAATTCTGCAATAAGTATGTGCTTATTTCGTATTCAATACCTTCTATTTTCATTTTTTAGATTTTAAAATTTAAGTTTAACAGAACATCGGCAACGTATGTAAAAGGCCAATGATTTTATTCAACAAACAAATCTAATTACAATGGTATGAGAAATAAGCGCTCAAAATGAATTTCTAAAACCATATATATGAACAGTAGTGATTGAGAAGGAAAATTTTTGCCTCTTCTCAACACAGAACTGTTGCCCCTAGAACTGTTTTACAATATCTTACTATGCATACAAAAACTTGCCTATAGCAACAACTCCTTGAAAAAACAGAGCTCTTTAGTCTAAATAGATCTTAGTTCAATGTCTAAATGCTTCCCTAGACTTGCGTTGCTCCGCTAAACAAAGTGGTCGTTGTTGATGCATTTTCCGCATCAAGAAAGTTGCTAGACAGTGGCTGGAAGGAGAAAAAATGACCAAAAAAAGTGATCAATCTAAATAATTTCTACAGCATTGTAACTTCAAATCTTTTGCTAGTAAGAAAAAAAATACCTCTATATCATAAACTCTAGAAAGGAAAAATGGTTCATTCTCTCTGATCCCACCATTATCTTCAAGCATTCTTTCTAAATCCTGTTGACACAAATACGGAAATTTAAACAAATGTTTTTAGTAATTATTAAATTCTACAAAAGGCACGATCAGAATGTGTTGATGGAGAATTGGAACGGCAATGATAAAGAAATTAAAAATTCACAAAAACTTGACCCACTGCTACTACCTTTCCGGTCAAGATTTCGAACTCAAGTAACTCCTCCACGATCTTTTCAAGAACCTGACGATTTTTCTGGAGCATATCTCTTGCTTTAAAATATGCTAAATCGTATATCTGAAAATAGGAAAAAAAAAAAAAAGAAAAGAGGAAACCATCATTTTAAGACAAATGGCAAATCTGATCCATGAATTTTGATTCTTCGCAAACTTTTGTTTTCGACCTAAAAATATAAAATAAGACGAGAATGTTAAAATGAAAGATAGCTACAGTTCCAGCAATAAAAAAGATCGCTACAGCTCACCTTTTCAACTTTTTCTGCCATCTCGTACTCATGGTTGTTGCCCATGCTTAGTGTTGTTTCCTGTTTCAATAAGGAAAATCAATGTGTCAACAAACCAGCACGTCAAACGCTCCTCTGATTATTGGGTAATTAACAACCGCATTATACATTGCAACTTTATGTTTATTATCAACCAACCCGCAAAACAGAACCAAAATCCATGGTAATTTCTCCCGTTCTCGGCAAAATCTACTCTTTATATAGAGCTAGAAGAATACCGCATTATTATGATAGTAGATTGCCGGACTATCATCAGGTCCCCAGCCGTACTGAATCACCATTCTTGTTGCTATCTGTTTCAAATTGACGAAAGCAAGAGTATGAAACAAAGTGAAAGTGCGTAAGCATTGGCATTAGATAAAATTCATCTAGGTTTCCTATTCACAAGCAGAGACATAAGCCTGATAAGGCCTAAAGATCATGACAACCTCTTGTGCTTGCTCTATTTCTGAAGAAGACAATATGTTTTCCTCTCCAAAAGGAAGTAGCATTTGTGCTGCAATATGTGAACCAAAACAAAAGACGAGCTTCTTTTCGAGGTATGATCTTGACTCATGATTTCCGTTTATGGAGCCTTCATTTCTCGCCTTAGTGATCTTTGTACATCCAATGCCCTGTAAAGAACGGTAAGAGTTGATTAGTATTCCCTGGATAAAATTCACATTTGGTCTGGATAAAAAACTTTTAAGGTTCTCGTAGTCTTCACCCCATTTTGTAATTCATAGATGTCACAGCTAACGAGCAGTTTATTTTACACAGTTTGGAATTAGATAACCAGATAAATCACAACAAAGGCATGAAAATCTAACCATCTAAATACAAGAAAGGGAAGTAATAGTAAATAGTCATTTTCAAAGTTTGATTTAAAAAAAAAGTAAATGCTTCGAATATTAAAAAAGTCATCGTAATAAATTTTATTACAAAAAAAAAAAAAAAAAAAAGAAGCCAATATTGGTTAAAAAAAATTATTATGCAACAAAATATTGGTAAGAAATGTTATCACATAACAAAATTTTAAAACATTTTTTTGTAAACACTATGGCGGCTATTGTCATGATATACAGAATTTATGGCTTATTATTTCACCTTGAAATATGGCTCATTTACTAAATCCACCCTATAAGAAAATGACAAACCTGCCAAGATAACGGCTCAAGCCATAGATTATCTACAATGTCGAAGTTAGGTAAAAGAAGCGCAATCAGGCCACGCCCAGCAGCCCAAACAGCATGCGGAAACTTCGTCTCCCTCCTCCACTAGAAAATTTTAAGATCATAATAGTTCAAATTTCAAAATCAGTAAAGCTTAAAGGAACTTATATTTTAACATAAGAAATTTTTGATGCAAAATCCAAGCTTCCTAAATTTGGGGACGAATATCATCTTACATCAAGAGGTGGGTTGAGAAGTTCTATTCCGTTGCTTATCTGACCATATGGTTCCATTAGATCAACCACATTTTGCAGATCTTCCTTAGTCAATGTTAGCCCAAGATGATTCACCAGCATTTTGCTCAGCTTCTTTACCATCCTAGTTTTCCGCACCCACTCAGGGACAATACAACTGAAAGTCTGCAAGAGTAAGGAACACATTCAGCTAATTTTCCTTTTAAAGTATCGCCAAACCAAGATGAAGAATAACAAGTTGAACAAAGCATGTGAATTAAGAATGCAATTTAACAATCAATCGAGCAAGTAATTTTCTTCTGTCACAGAATATTATATATTATATATAAAATGTGTGTGCATTTATGCGTATATATGTAGTCTTCATTATCAAGGGACATTGAGATGAGAGTATTTAGTTTGGTAACTCATGAGATGACAAATTTATTTGTTTCTTACCGCGAACGAACTGCAGTAGCTCAATAGTTCATCCGTATCAAGAAATTTGCTTCTAAAAGCACTACCTTCTAATGCCACTGGTACAAGTTTTAATTCAGTAGGTCGTAATATAGCTGTCTTCTCAGCGACCTGTAGGCAGAGAATGCTCAGGGGTCAAGAGCTTTTACCAGCAAGTTTCTGGAATAAAAAAGGGTGAGTTGCAAATATAGCCAAAATTAAAAGGGTCTTTTAAAAAATAGCACATGTTTCAAAATATTAAAAAAATAGCACTTGTAAGAGATTAGTAAAAGTTGATATGTTAAAAAATTTCTTACAAATATGTGAAGATTTTTTTGTTATAAAATTCTTAAGTGCTATTTTTGTAGTATTTTAAAACATGTGTTATTTTTGGAAAACTTAGAAAAATTTGTGCTATTTGCTGCAATTTCCCAAGAAAAAAAAGTGGTCTACAATGAACGGTAAAAATAGCAAGTACGATGCTTAACCCTGGAGTAAGGAAGCAGCACCGTAGAAATGAACGTAGAAGCAAAACTATGTCATCTTAACTTCTTCGAAACAAACAATCCCTAGAAGCAGCAAGGGATGAAAAATACGTTGATCCAACAGATAAAAACATATAGATAACAACAACTAAAAGAGAAAATAACTTGTTTGGAGAACTCATTTTATTAATTAAATAATAATAACACAACAAATGTCTCCAAAGATATGCAAAAGCTAAACTTAACTTCAGTAGGCACATTAGAAGCAGAAATCGGTGAGAAAGTGTCATTGAAACTACCTTTTTCCAGTCTACAAAATCAATCAGCTCATCATCCATGGTTTCTTTTGCAGCAATTTGTAATATTTTCTCTCTTTCTACTTGAGTGGGCCTTTGAAGATGAAATATTCTGTCCATCCGGCCAGGACGCTGTAAAGCCTCATCAATTTGGTGCAGATTTCTAGTAGTAGCCATCAAAACAACTCCATCTTGCTTCTCAAACCTGCAGAAAGTTTAGTCAATATGCAGCCTAAAAAATATAAGGATTCGCGTTCGTAACAACTTCTAAAACACGAGCAGCATATAGAAAGTTGTTTACAAGGAAGATTAGACACAAAATGAGAAAGGCAGAACATGACATGCTACAGACACTATAAATTGCACTAAGCTTCATAAGAAGTTACCCGTCAAGTTCCACAAGTAGTTGATTAATAAAAGCCTCATGATCCTGGTTTTTAGTGTGAATAAATGTGCCACGAACTCCAGCAAAAAGGTCGAAATCCTCCACAAATATGATTACGGGTGCCTACAAGTCAAAAAGCGTTCAAAAACAGATAGCACTATAAAAACCCCGTCCCTTCCAAAAATCAATAAAAAAAAAAATCTGCTCAATATGTGATGGCCTTTTTAATATATAAGAGAACTCAATTCCATTTGTATCACTGGTCATCATTCAACCTTGATAGTTTAATACAACCAAGTTCTTATCATTTGGGTTCAAGGAGAGAAAATCAGGGAACGAGAAGAAGATTTGGATGTTTTCAGGTCTTTTTTCATTATTCCAAGGAAAAACAATTTTGTAACATCTAAATGTCTATATTCTAGCTCCTCTGTTTAGTACTAAAACTTTAAAAGAAGCTTACCTTTAAGGTAAGAGTTATATTAAAATGGTTCTTATAGTTGACTGAAGATTTTGGTCTAAATGAAATTTATATCACGATTGAAGTTATAGAAGAAATAATAAATCATCAACCTAATTTTTGCACCCTCGAATAGACTTCAGTTTAGGAGCCCAGATTCCTGTACCCTTGCATAATCCTTATTTAATTTCTCATTGATTAACTTGCATGGAGAAAAATATGTATAATAACACGAAGGTTTAAGATGAAAACCAGATCCCTTGCTGTCTGAAACAGCTCCCTAACATTTGATGCACTTTGCCCAACCCACAGTCCTGCCTCTAACTCTTGAGCTTTTATTTCAACGACAGGAACTCTGGCTTCTGCTGCGATAGCCTGTGCTAGAGATGTCTTCCCCGTGCCTCTCTCACCAACAATAAGAACACCCTGCAATTCAAGGATTAACTACCTCAAACGCTTATCACAAACATCCAATCCTAGCAGGTAGCAAAAGCTTAGTGCTTGAGCCAGACCAACTAGGACAGTGCATTATTAAAACTTAAAATGAAAACATATTAAAAGAAAGATATATATAAGGAAAAGGTAGCAGTAAGCAACATTCTGGAACCATGTACTGCAGTGCAGTCTAACTTTTGTGGTGTTAAGAAGGCAAGATTCCTATTTATAATGTGCCTGTATGATGTGAACAAACCACAAAAGGTGCAGAGAAAAATATCACCAAACAAATGTTACTCTACATCTTTGGAATAACATACCCGAGGTGCACGAGCACCCATATCTTGAAATGCACGAGGATTTCGAAGAAACGCTACAACTTCATTTATTTCCTCTCTCATAGACTCAATACTTGCAAATTGATTCAAGGGTATTGGCGGATTCTTCACCCTCTGCACAGAAGGACGAAAAAAAATCTTTTAATACTTTAAAGGAAATTAAACAATATATGGAAAAGTGACATGCAGGGTTGATTAACCTTCATTCGTTCAAATGCACGAGTTATAGGATCAACGCCTTCCTTCTTTTTCACTTTAATTTTCTTCTTCCTATAGTTAATATAGTATAACTGCAAAATAGCAATTAAGATATTGGATCAGTTGAAAGATGCACAACCACAAGATCAAATGGAAGAGGGCTTACAATCATATCATTAAGAATTATCAACCATATGTAAAAGTACAACACTGAATCATACGCAAAAAAAAAAAAAAAAAAAAAAAAAGTTCAGAAAAGTAAACAAGCAGTACCACTCTCCGTAACTTCATAATGTTTGGAGATTTACTTCGATATGGCCCATAACCAAGAAGCGCTGGAACTTTTTTCTTCAAAAAATTGATTACGTGGACCAAAATATATCCATATATGAAGCTTCTTACAAGAAACCAAAAATACCATTGAAAGCCATCTCTTTTTCTGGATATATAACTCCTTTCTGCTTCAGATTGCCATTTCAAGTACCATGTCGAATCAACAGCTTGATATATCTCCTCGGGCCACGCCATCCCCAACTGTATTCGCACCTGAAAAGGAAAAAAAGAATAATTCCAGAACTTTAAAGTGACATCATAGCGAGAACAGAAAATTTTATTTCAATGTACATGAGCTCAAGGATCAATACCGGGTATGGGATCAGAAGCTCCAACACAGGAAATACAATTGTCATCGCTATGTCATCATTTATATTTTTAAATTTCTCAAAAACCCACTTTCTTGCATATGAGACAAATTTTGCATTCCAGAAAGCATTCCAGCATTGATGAGAGAGCCTTAGGGTCAACAGAAACTGTTGGCGAAGATCCAACTCGGACAAAGGAATCCACATCAGGTGAACGGCAGTCGGAATACCAGAGGCAAGCATTTTCATATAAAGCCCATCAAACCCTCCAAAATCTTCATAAAGCATGTCAAATTCCTGGAATAAGGATCCCACATTAGAAGAAAGTATAGAATAAACCACCGGGAGAAACGACGCAGAGAATCTCCCACCTTAATGTCAACATAATATTCTTTGTCATCCCCCTTAATTGTAATATACATGACTGCCCAATCGTGCCTGATACGGGCATGTTCTACCAGTTTATTGGACACAGCAAAAGGAATGGCCAGTGGATCCATCTCCCATCTATTTTTTTCTTCATTGTACCAAGTATTTGACACCACTCTATCTCGATCCCTAAGAACATGTTCCTGAAATTTAAGATTTAACAAACACGATACATTTCTTAAATAAACACATAATGGTCCAATCCACAAACAGATAAACATGGACAAGGAAAAGAAAACTCCACCTGTCTCGCAGCCACATACTCTTTACCAAACTCAACATCTTCTAACAGCTTTGTTTTTAGTTCCGCCTTAGCTTCTTCCCGCCATTTTTTCCATCCATGGTACAAATGGAGATTAATAGCTTTAGGAACCACAACTTCTTTGTCTCCAAACATCCACTTCAACTCAACTTCAGGAAAACCTTTCACCACCTCATCTTCTGGTGTAACTACAACAAAACGCTTTTCGTCACCAAACTTCTTCATTTTTTTCCTTAAGCGAGCCTCTGTGTTTTTCTGCATCTCCCTTGAATCTCGAAGGCCTTGTTTTATACGTTTAACAAAATCACTAGGATCTTCGCCATACAAAGATCCAAGATCATCAACTTCCAAAACATTGGGCAAAATCAACTGTTCCAAATTTTTTCTTCGCACACTCTCCAAATCTTTCTGGATATCAGACTTAGAAAGCTTGGTAAGTGGGGGCTTTGTCACGCTGCCAAAGATCAAAAATTGATACACAGACAAGGAAATTCAAACTCCGCAACAAGTCCATTGCCCCAAAAAACAATATCAATGTAGCACTTTGCAGCATTTCAAACAGTTACATATTGAAAAATACTAATCCTACACATTTATCTTCTTATGCAAAGTGTGATAACATTCTGTTGTGCTATTTAACTTCCAAAACAAGATATCAAGATGGCGCCATCAATGAAACTAAAACTATATGCCATTACATAACCAAGAATGGAATGATATTCAAAAAAAAAGCTCAAACCATAAGCCACCATACCTGTCCAAACAAGATTTGACGAGCAATTATTTTCTGAATTTAGAAATTCAACTTGCCAAATGTTTGCATAAAAAAAAAAAAAAAAAAAAAAAAAGAAGATACCAAAACTCATTATTTTTACATAAACCAAAAGAATCCAATCTCTCATACCTGTCAAAACCCTTACGTCTCATTTCCCTGGTGAAACCTTGCACCAATTGCTCACATTCCCTCTCAATGAAACAAAGCTCCCTCACACCAAAACTCAACGCCAAAGTCTCTCTCCTCAAAATCCTATCCTCAATTTCCCCAACTCTTTCCCATACCCATTTATACTCTCTCTCTAACCGACTCAAGCTCTCCTCGTACTCGTCCACCTTCTCGGCCTCATTCCTTGCCTTCGCCTTCGCTGCCTCGGCGACGATCTCCTCAGACCGCCGCTCCAACCTCTCCTTGTCCCCCTTCAACTCCCTCAGCTCCGCGTAAAGCCCGTCCATAATCTCCCTCTGCAGCTCCTCCTTCTTCGCCTTGACCGCCTTCAGAGCCGCCTCCACTTGCTCAGCGCCTCCATTCCCTCTCCTCGCCTTCTCGACGCTCCGCAGCAGAAACGACACCGTCTCGAGCAACCTTCTTGTGCAACTCGAATACTCGTGTCCTTTCGAATTCGACTCCTTCTCTTTCTCCTCCAAAACCTCCGCCACAGGAGCCGCAACCGCGCCGGCGCGAACCGTCCGAATCGGAGCGAAACCGACTGCGAGGAAAACCAAAGCCAAACCTATTCCCTTCGCAATGCACTTGAGCAATTTTCCCTCAGCGACTTGTTCGGAGCATGACGAGCTTGTTCGGACCTCCGGAGAGCCAAAAGCTAAGGATTTTCGAAGAACCGAAGGAAACTTCGGCGAAGATTTGGAAGAATCCAATCTCTGAACTCTGATACGCCTGGTTCGCGAAGACGGCGAGAGCAAGGGGATTCGCTTCGGCGCCGAGAACAGAGGCGCGAAGTGGCTGGGAAGCAGACGAATGGCGTCCATGATTGGGAGCGAAACTACGAGAGTGGAGAGGAATACGGAGGAACCGCCATTGATAGGGTCTCAAAGCTCGTGGTGTGTTGTTACGGTGGATAAACGATAGTCAGGGAAGTTGGTGAGGGAAAAACAGAGAGAGAGGGAGAGGGAGAGAGAGAGTGTGTGTGAGAGACTGGAGAGGGACGAGACGAGTCGGAGAGATCGGTTTTGTTCGTCGCGGCCATTGTTGGGCCTTGGCTCTCCTCTTGGGCCCAATGGTTTAAAAGATAGCCCAAATTGTAATGCCCATTCAGTTCACGATGTTAACATAAGGGAATTTTGAGAGGAGAAAAGGAAAAGAAGAAAAGAAAAGAAAGAGGAAAGAAGAAAATAGAGAATTTCAAAATAAAGTCATTCTTTGATGTCATTTAATAATTTATATCTTAAGTTATGTATTTATTTTATTCTCACTTTATGTTTATAGTATAAATTTTATGATATAAATTAAAAGTGTAACACACATGGGTATAGATTATAAGTGTGCTAAGAATCGGGCATAACGCCCCTTTGAAAATCTCCCTTTTGTGAAAAATGTCAACCGGGTACAAATTGTGACTTTATTGCTATCAATATTAGTATTTAGTAGCCAACTTAACAAATGGTCTCTTCTCTTTTACAAATGAGGCACACAAAAGATGAAATAATAATTTGTTAATTAAAAAATGGTATTATTTATAATTTGCTTATTCAATAGAATGGATTGCAAATTTAAATATGAAAGGTGAAATCAAAGTGGCAGCATGACGAGAGTGAGATGGATGAGCCAACATCCATATTCTATCACCCGCCTAATTAGGAAAAACACCCCATATTAGCCCCGTTGATTAGTTTAGCGGGTTAGGTAGATGGTCTATCCATCAATGCAACGGATATCCCTGTTACTAGCTTATAACATTACAAATTCAAATGTAATAATGGAGTTAAGGGGTAATTAACTAATTTAAATTTTTAAAGATTTAACTAAATTTTTGATTAATTTTTTAAAAATTAATCATAATTTCATAAAATTAAAGATATACGTGTAACATATTATGTTATACGTATGTTACGACTAAATTATTAATTTTAATATTCTAAGACTAAATTTTTCAAATTTTACTTTTAAAATGACTAATTTCTTAACTAGCCCACGAATAAAAACACAAAAACTTCGCTTTTTTTTCTCTTTTCTTTTTTGGTTTGTGTGTGGAAATTCGTTTTGATTATGCTTTTTTTAATGAATTGGCAACGTGATAATGTTATATTGTAATGTAAATAAAAAATAAAGATGCTTGAAACTTGTCCTCGTATATAGCAGTATCAAAAAGAAAGAGTGTCTAATTGTCTATGAAACTGATCTACAAAAGAATAAGCTATATCAGCGGAATCGAAAGACTCGAGCTGTCGACCGCATTAAAATAGAATAATACTACCCAAGAAAAACTAGATCGATATAACTTGGATCCACTGTTCTCTGCTAGAGAACAAGGAAAATTCCGCAGAATTCTTTGAAAGCAAGCAAATCGAGAAATGGTGTTAAAAAATAACAATCACTATTTTTTTTTTCATCACCATACAAATGAACGCCTTTGCTGTTTTGCTGCTCGGCAAGAAGCTTACAAGTTAGAACAACACTGATTGGTCCTTCTTGCCTGCTGGTAGAACATCTGATCCAAAAACAGCAATCATCAGGTTCTCATGTAGGCAAAAATGTTTAGGCCTTCTCATAGTTTTTTGTCTACCAAGAAAAAATCACAAGCCAACAAAAGTGTTACGGTTAACTAAGTTACGAAGCCGTGACATTTATCTGTTGGCATTCAGAAACAGTTTTGAGTTCAGAAACACATCTTTGCTCATTTTAGGAGCTGTGAGAAGCACTCACACACAAAAAGGAAAAAAAGAAAAACATAGCATGATGTGTCTGTGGGTATGTTAGAAAATGGAGAGACCCGAACCAGAAATCACCTCTTGCAGTGTGGATAAAATCATAAGATACAAGCCTTCCTATAATTCAATGTCTTATTGCTTTCAACATAACTTCAGTAAAAACAGATCTCGTGTTACTGTATGGTGCGTGGTGGCAAGTATGTAATGCAGTGAGTACATAGATTATGTAACATACTTGTGCGCCTATGCCAAGATCTGAACTCCTCTCGACTAAGCTGTCCAATGTCTCACCTCGACTAAGCATACTGTCAATAGTCTTATGCTGCAACAGAGACAGAAACAGAAGCCATGCTTATATAAATACAGGTTATAGGATAAAGCAACACTTTTCAGTAAACAAAAAGATAACGAGGTGTACGTTTATAAAAGAAGCATTTCAAGTTGGAGTTGCATAGCCAAAGAAAAAGAATATTCAACAAGGGCATGGGCATATTCCCAATCTAATCATAGAAGTATCATGCAGGTACTGCAACAAGACGTGCAATATGGCCACATCAATTTGTAACATCATGGATATAGCAGAAATACTCACAAGGATTATTTTTGTTTCATCTAACTCCCGCTGTATCATGATCAACTGATCGGCCTCTGCAGGATCCTGAGTACAGACGTGAGAAAGAGGAAAATGGTCCAAGTCATGTCCCATTAAGTTATTCCTAAAAGTTCAGAGAAATAAAACCTTGACTCTGAATATCTCATCACGTCGAACATAAAATGAAACTAACGAAACAGTGTGCTTGCTAGCTCCAGATATGGACAAAAAATTAACAGAATGATGAATACGTATACCTGAAATCTTATCAGAGCCTCATTCAAATAAGGCCAAGGTTGAGCGCTATCTGCTTGGGCAGTTTTCCATGAATCACCAAAATCATTCTGATACTTATCTATCACCTGTCAACAATTCCATTTATCATAATTCCATTAAAAGAAAGATACATCCAAAGAAGGAAAAAAAAAAAAGAAAAAAAAAAAAAAAAGAAAGCAGAATCAAGCATTAGGCAAGAAAACACTGCCGTGAGCCACCTCTGAATTGAAATTTCAAACGTAAAGTACCAGTATTTTAGCTGGATGATCTAATATTTATATATTAAAAAAGATATTCAAGATATCCAAACTAACATATAGTAACATCTAATATTTAGGTCTGGAAATGAAAACTAAAGATGCTATAACACGAGAGCACAAAGGCATTTCTAAACTCGTGACAATGATGGATTTCACGTCATGTAATGAATTAGATATAATCATATATCTGGAAATATTATAGAATTTAATCTCAAAAGTTCCTATATGGCTACCTTGTTTTAAATTGTAAAAGTGTTTATTAGTACCAAAGAAATTAGTCGATGAACAACTACATCTAATTACCTGGTTGAGAAGTGAGAATGCACTCCTAGCAGGATAGTGGTCGTCCATAAAACCCAACGCACAAAGACCATTTCTGTTGTAAGCATGAACCTTGTACTCTACAAAGAAACAAAACAAAGCCATTAGATTCGCGGAACAAATTTTCTCAGAATTAGACATAAAATTCTCGATCACAAAGAGATAAAAGATTCCAAATTGATCCAGCTAAGATAACATTTATTCTACCATCTGCCCAAAAATCTGGGGTTCAATAAGAATCCGGAGAAATCCAAAATCCAAAACCGATTTCTATGTAAGAAACCACATTTCATTTCAATTTTAAAAATGTACGCAAACGAATCCAAAGAAAGTTACAACTAGAAATGCAAAAGGACAATGTACAACAAATATGCTAGAATGTTCAAGCAAATCCCTACAAAAACATACCGAAAAACAAGACCGATTTATATGTAAGAAACGACATTCCCATTCAATTTAACAAATCCAAACAAAGCTATTCCTAGCAATACAAAACCACAAACATCCAAAAAATATGTAATAAATTTTCAAGCTGATCAATGAAATTCTAAAAATAAACGCCCAAAAAGGAACTCCAATGTTAATTCGTCTTTAAGAAACCATTTTCCCATCGAATTTTCCAAAACTTCTGCTCCTAGCAATACAAAAACGACAACATCCAAGAAAAAGGACCAATAGCAAAGCACAAAATCAACCCCAAAAAAAAAAAAATTAACCAGAAACAGAATTCAAGCTGATGGATCAATTCTAAACAAAGAAACGAAAACCTAGCGACGGACCTTCTTTTTGGACCGATTGTCGCTGACCGAGAGGGGTTCGCTTGGCGACCATTCGGCTGGCAAAGACGATGAACTGGTTGGCGCTCGGCCTATAAAAGAACCCGATATGGCTCACGTCGGAGGCGTTTGCCAGGATCACCGCCTCCGAACCCTCCGGTTCGCATTTCAGCACCAGCAACGCCGTGATCTTCATCGTTCTCTCTCTTTATTGTTTAAGAAATCGAAGTAACTGATTTTGCAGAGACCGATATGCGTATTTCTATAGAGAGAGCGCGGGAATCGGAAAGTTGGAATTACCTGCGGCCGGGATTACTGTATGGGGGTGGGATTAAATGAGCTGGCGTGATCTGATTGAGTCCACGTTTGTATCTGCCGAGTTGGTTTTTTTTTTTTAAGGGAAAGATCATATGACTTGGCTGGTTCGGGTGGAATTTGGCCAGGGAAATTTTGAAAAAAAATGCTAAAATATTAAATTGATTCATTTTGTAGATTGGCATTTTTTTAGGGGTACTTCTGTGGTGGGAAATTTTTGTGGTGGGAAACAGTTTTGAACCGTCAGATTTACCTTTTTAGTAGGTTTTGCATCTTAAAAAGGTAAATCTGACGGTACAGAACAGTTTTCCACCAAAAAAAATTTCCCAACAAAGAAATTCCCTTTTTTTAAATAGGCTTCCATTCTGTTGAGCACCCAAAAATAAAAACCGTTCATATTTATTTTTTCATTCTTTTTTTTTTATTATATGAATTGAAATATAAATTATTATTAGGGTTATCTATATAAACGCCCCCTAACGTTGTGCTATTGTTGCAGTTTGCACCCTAATGTTAAAAAATTATTATTTTTGCCCCCCCAAAGTATTCAAAACTTATAGATATGCCCCATCTGTCACAATCTGTAAAAAAATATAACGTAACATTAGTCTGTTGGCACCTGTATAAATTTTTAAAGATCAACCGCCATCAAATTAATAAAATTATAGTAATTAATTCTATATTTATTTTCACAAACACTATCTTATGTTGTCTTTTTTTCTTAAATACTCCCCGATCTTTTAAAATTTGGTATTCATATCCCCTGATTTTATCTATTTTTTATCTTTAAAATTTTGTACGGGCGCCAACAGATTAATGTTACGTTATTAATTTAATCTATTTTTTTACAGATTGTGACAAAGGGGACATATTAATAAGTTTTGAATACTTTAAGGGGTAAAAATAACAATTTTTAAATATTAAGATGCAAATTACAACAATAGCACAACATTGGGGGCATTTATAGAGATAACCCTTATTATTACGTATTGTTGTACTTTCTTTAATTGTGGGAAAGTATAATTGTTTGTTAAACGTTTTTATTCTAAATTTTTTTTCATCATTAATTCGTGATCACAATTTTTGGGATTAGTATCATATTTTTGCACCACAATTTGTGGACTAATCATTATTGTGGGATTATATTTTTTTTTCATGGGGTATAACAAACATCATTAAATTACATTTACTTTTCTCATTTTGTGAGATCTTTTATTAGTTTCCCAATATTTATCTCAACAATATTAGAAATCTAAATATATATTTTTTACATTTTGAGGGTCATTTATGTCGATATTTATTGTGTGATTTTTCTTTCATTTTGAGGGTCATTTATATCATATTTATTGTGTGATTTTTCTTTTTCTTTTTCTTTTTTTGGATTTTTTTATGGGAAATTATTTTCTTCCTTTTTTTTATTATTTGTTTGCGTTGAAATTGTCAAGAGTCTATAACAAATAGTTATCATCTCTTTTTTTTTTTGGGAATTGTGGGTTTAGATTCAAATGGCAAGTAAATTTGGTGTCATTTATATGAATAACGTTTTTGTAAGAAATTTTACGATTCAAATTTTGTATTGTTTGTTGATGAAATGACACTTGGCTATTTCATGTTGTTTGTTTATCCAAACGGCAGGTAAAATTTTGATGTCGCTTCTACATAAAACAATAGTAAAAATTTTATGTCGTTTTTGAATATGCCCGAAGTTGCATTCTTTAAAAGCGACGCGATCATCCGTTGTTTTTCAAGGAGCGTCATGAAATAGTTTATTGTTTAGCTAGAAAAACAAATTGAAGAAATTTTCTTCCCTTAAATTGGTTGTCGTTAAAAAATAAAAATAAAAATAGATAGTTAGCATATTGTGATAACACTCCAGTTCGCACTTCAGCACAAGTAACGCCGTGACCTTCATCGATCTCTCTCTATACGACTTTATTTCTCTCCTTTTTTTTTCTTTTATAATATGAATTAAAATAGAAATTATTAATAGTGAAGGAGAAGGTTGATTAAATCGTGAAGGAGAAGGTTGATTAAATAGAAATTATTAAAATAGAAATTTTATTGTTCTGGATGGCACTTCAAATCGTGAAGGAGAAGGTGATTAAACGAGAAAAAAGAGGGAAAAGAATGGAAAAGGAAATCGCCTTTCTTTTTTGAAGATATATAACTTATTTACGAATATTTATACCCGTAATAAGTGGATCCTCAGTAATATTAATATAACTGAATTTTACATTCACCCAGATCATCACTTCTCGATATGTTCTCATCGTATTTAACAAACTCAAGCTCAAAAAATATTCACATAAATGGAATTAGAGAACCAAAAACGACCCAGATTGTCAAACAACGACTCTTCTCTACTCGAAGATCTGGTGCTCGAAGAAGCTCTGCCCAGATTTACCGTATCTTCTCTGATGCGATTCAAACTCGTCTCCAAAAAGTGGCGCGATTACATCGCCAACGACTCGCTTCTCGTCTCCAACCACCTCCGTCGCCACTCCCAGACCGCCAAGCTCTCCGTCGCTCTCTCATTCCGGGAAATTACAGGCCACCAAAGAATCTACAGTGCTTTGTTTCTGGATCACAACAATACTGATCAGCCAACCAACAATATGGCGACAATCGCCGGCGAATTCGGACAAGCCGAACTGGTGGGGTTTTGCAACGGCCTGTTCTGCCTTGGACTAGACTTGTGGAACGAATATAAGAGGATAGTTTTGTGGAACCCGCAGACGGGCGAGGCCAGGAACGTCGATTTTCCAGCTGATTATTACGGTGGATCGATTAATTACGGATTCGGTTGGGACGAAGAGAGCGAGGACTACAAGGTGGTTGCGGACGGACTATGCGTCCACAACCACCTTGTAGTCCTCGTATAATATATTTTATCTTTCTAATAGATTTTATCTTTCTAATAGATTTTTTGTCCTCGTCCTTATATAAATAATTGAATTTCTCATTGTGTGTGTGTTTTTTTTTTCTTCTCAGATCGCGTAACCTCTCAAATATTCAACAAAGTCAATAATCAACAATGGAATTGGAAAACCAAAAACCACCCACGATAGAAGAGCTGTCAGACAACGATTCTTCTCTACTCGAAGATCTGTTGCTCGAAGAAGTTCTTCCCAGATTGCCCATACAATCGCTAGATTGCCCATACGGGTTGTTGGAGGCGGCTAGCAAAGAGCGTGTCCGGATACGAGTTTCGCGTAGACGACTTCATATCCTGCCCGTTTCGATCAGTTTGATCGGCACTGCTTGAGGAACCGGCTTGTGAAGTGGAAGGAAGAAGATTGCCTTGCTTGTCTATCATTTGTGCCCATCAATGACGTTCACGTGAATGGAGTAAGAGAGGTAGGGTTTCAGATGATAGTGCAGAGCAATAGCAATGTTGGTAATTTTGTTACTCTGAGTCACTCTTGGGATGACTACCAGTCTGATTTCTGCGGGGTTTCGAAGGGACGGTTTCTTGTGGAAGAAGTTAGGCCTTGGAAAAATGGTACTAGGAATCTAGCGATTTATGAGCAGTAGAGTGATCATGATTTTGATCAACGTGGTGAGCATGTTTTGAACCTCGGGCATCAGTACCGAGTTTGGTTTTGCTGTATCCGGATCGAAAGGCGCGCTGGCGAAAGAGGTGAAGAAAACGAAGGTGGGATGTTCGGTTGATCTCTTTTGGAAGAGGTTTCAGTTGACTATGTGACATATAGTGATAAGTAGTAATAACATTTTTCATATTGATTGTCAGTTAGCTATAGTTGCTGGTTTAAGTTTTCACTTTTGTAGATTACAGTTCAAATAAGTTCTTATTTGTATGTTCGGTATGAATGAATAGAAAGGAAATAAAAAATTTGTGGGAATTACCATATGATCGTGGATTTTTTTCTATCTTATGACTTAGCGTATTTTATTATCATCGTAAATAGATATTCACCATGAAGATTTGATAAGCTCTCTGGCTACGCTATATTATGCCTTCTTCTAAGCCTCCCTCCTCCACCAACATTCACCAAGACAAAGGCACAAAATGAAGGCAAACCAAGCCCTTCCAATTGACCTGATCATGAAGTTCTTCTCCGATGAGGACAGTTTTGGCTATTTCCAATGCAACACGGCTAACCAAAAGCACGGCTCTTTCCTGGTTTTCGACCATTATTAATAGGATCGATTTCTCAGCTTGTTACGCGAAAGGGCACGAGCACATGGACTTGTTCTCGGGCATGAAGCTCTCTATGAAGCAGAGGGTTTAGAGGAAGATTGGTGATCATTGTGACCATTGCCACAAGTTTCACAGACAGACACTCTTTCTTTTTTATACTGCTATATATGAGGACAAATTTTCAAGCATCGTCCTTTTGATTACATTACAATATAACAGTATCATGTTGCTAAGTCATTAAAAAAAAGCATAAATAAAACGAATTCATACGCACACAAACCAGAAAAGAGAAAAGAAAAAGAAAAAAGAAAGCGACGTTTTAGTGTTTTTATTTAAACTAGTTAACGACCCCTTAACTCTATTATGACCGTGTCTTACTTTGTTGTAATCGTTTTACCTCCAGTTCAAAACCCATCTCGTCGTATTGATCATTGAATCTCCCATATCGTCGTTTTTTTTTTCTTTCAATCTTTTCCCCTTAGCATTATAATCAATAACTTTCACTATTCCAGAAGCTATAAAAAGGCCACGTACAGAAGACTTCTCACATTTACAAGAGGAAAACGACACATAAAATTTCATGTCACTTACAGCCGATGCAAACGACAAGTAACAGTTTGGTCTCGTTTCTCTGTAAAAACGACATAATTTTTATTCGTATTTTCAGGAATCTAAATAAATCGACGTTGAGAAGTTATCTAAAGTTCATCTCCAGAAACGAAACATAAAAGAGAAAAAAGAAATTAAAGTTGTTCTAATCGATCCAAACGACAAAGAAAACTTTCATATCTTTTTATCTTGAAACGACTTTTATGTTTTGTCATGTTTACACGAATAAAAAATATTGAAGTCGACAATTTTTTTTCAAAATTTTATCTCCAAAAAGACACATTAAAATTATCACGTCATTTCTACAGAAAACGACAATTAAGTTTTGGTGTCGTTTCTATGAAAAACGACATTAAATAATTCTATTACGTTTTTTTTACAAACAAAAGATAAAAGTTGTTGTTTGGCTCTTTATATTGATCAATGCGTTATAAGCAACAACTTTCACTATCCAGAATCTATGAAAGGCCACGTACAGACAACATCTTACATTTATAACGAGAAACGACACGTAAAATTTTGTGTCGTTTACAGTGGTTCCAAACGACAATTAAGGTCTTATTTAAAAAAAAAAAAAACTGACATAATTGTTTTTCCTATTTTCAAGAATCTAGATAAACGAGACGATGAAAAGTTATCTAACATTCATCTCCGGATATGAAGCGTAAAAGAAAGAAAATAAAGTTGTTTTAATTGATCCAAATGACAATAAAAATTTCGATCTCGTTTATCTGAAAACGACATGTTAGTTTCGTTCGTGCTTTCATACATAAAAATTGTCGAAGTTGAGAAGGGTTTAATCTTTCCTCAAAATTAAAATATCATCTCGAACAATATATTAAAATATCAAGTCGTTTCTTAAAAACGAGAAGTAAACTTTGGTGTCGTTTCTGTACAAAAACGACATGAATTAATTTTATAAAGTTTTTCAATTAAAAACAAATAAAAGTTTGTCGTTTCTTCAGAATCTAAATACAAGCCAGATTGAAAGTTTTCTCACGGTTAATTGTCAAAAGTTTATGACTAAAATTCTCTTTTTCTGTTGGGGACTTGTGGGTTTAGATTCAAACTATAATTGAATTTTGCGTGTTTATCTGAATAATGAACATATAAGAAATTTTACGAGTCAATTTTTGTCTTGTTTATTTATGAAATGACACTTGACTATTTCATGTTGTATGTTGATCCAGACCGCAAGTAAAATTTGATGTTGTTTCTACATAAAATGATAGTAAAAATTCAATGTCGTTTTTAAAATCAGACCTGAAATTACCTTCTTTTAAAGCGACGCGATCATCTGTTGTTTGTCGAGAAGTGTCGTGAAAAAGTTTCCTATTTAGTTATAATGTTAATCGATTTTGCTATAAATCATAAGATAATATATTATAAAGAAAAATCCTTGGAGTCCATATATATGATCTATAAAATAATAATACCTTAAAAAAAAAGTCTCATAATCTTATTGAGAAGGCTTCACACAATGTACTTATCTAATAATGTATTTTTTTTTTAAATCAAGATTGATGTAAATGTAAGTTATTTATTTATTATTATTATTATTTTTGCAAACAGAAATTATTTAGTTAAAAATATGTGAAATTATGGTAATCAGTTATAAAAGATGTTAGATGCGATGCATAAGAAAAATATATGTCTACAAAATGTCTCTAATATTTTGCAACACCATTATTCTAATTTATCTACGTATCATTAAATTATAACCTTTTCACTTGTGTATATCTTCTGTGAGGTTCTAGTGACATAAAAATTCAATTATATTACCGTGATCTATTTTTAAAAATTACCCTCACCTAATTGAATAATACAAATATAATGTTCTAGTTGTTTTGAATAATGTATTTTAAAAAAGGACCAATTAAGAAATTAGTCATTTTAAAGGTAAAATTTGAAGGATTTAGCCTTAGAAGGTCAAAATTGAGGAAATAAACATTAAATACCTTAATGGACATAAGTATCCATGATAATTACTTCAAAAAATCGCCCAAATCAAACAAAAAATCTCCGAAAATTCGGCTCATTAAACTTAAAAAAGCAAATCAAACATACTATTATCAAAATTTTTATCGAATGTAATAAAATAAAACATAAAAATGGATAATTTCTTAAATTTCAAAAAATATGATTAATCCCTAAAAAATTAGTCTAAAATTTGGCTAAATCCTTAAATTTCTCTTTGAATAAAAGACATAATTTATTAAAAATTAGCCATAAACTTTTTTTTACACAGATAAAAAATTTATTACCATAACAAAATCACACATAAAATTTGTTGTAAGAAATTTCTTACATAAGTAATAAATTTCTAAAATGACTATTTTATTAAAATTTTAAATTTGTAACTATTTTTAAATTATTTTTAAAAAGTGGTTTTTTTTAAAAATTTCCTAGAATATCATATATTTTCCGTAAAATAGCATTTAAGTTTTTTATTGGAAATATTTATATGAACAAAGTTTTTTTTATGTATTTATTGGAAATAGCATTTAATTTTCAGTTCTGCTTAAAAATATATAAAATGGGAAAAAAAAAAAAAACACCTAGCTGAGCCAACCAACGACAGTAATTGGCCTTTGTTTTTTGTTTTGAGCGTTTCCCCTTCAGACCAAAAAAAAAAAAAAAAAGAGGGAGACGAGGGAGGGAAACTAAAAACGCACACCATTGCCTTTTGGGTTTTTGCGCTTTCGAATCTGATGCTTCGTTCACTGTTTCTCTGATACTTGTAAGTTCACTCTCAATTCTTCCTCTTCTTCGCTGCGTTTGCCTTTTCCTTTCCACCATAAACCCTAGTTTTTTTTTTTGGGCTTCTCATTGCGTCTCTGTTCCGTGGAATCATCGTTTTTGATTAATTTCGGTGGGGAATTAGGTCAGTGTTTGGTTGTCGTGATTTTCTCAGTCTCGTCCGATTTTTGTTTTTCTTTCGCTTTGGAAATAGCTTGAATTGCGAACCGGAAAATGTATTATCATATTAGAGCAGTGAATCGGAATGAAAGACAATGGTGATTGACCTATGCGTTGAGTGAGCAGTGAAATCGGAGTGAAAACAATCGGGACTAGGTCGTTTTGGAACGTTTCGGAAATGTTTGGATTTGTTGTTCGATGAATTGTATCGGTTAGAGTATCGGAAGGTTTAATTTTTTCAATGATCGCTTGATTCTGCATTGTTGTGCTAGGTTTCCTGTTTAGGTTTTTTGTTTGAGGCTTGGATTGTATCAAATTTATATTATTTATTCATTTAACTTACCTAAAAAAAACTTTTATAGTGAGATGGAAGAAAATCACGAGGAAGTCGAAGACGTTGAGGCTTCTTCCAGTGATTCTTTTATCGACGACAACTCGGAAGATGACGGACCGTCCACTTCGGGACGAGATGATAATGGATTGCATATGGAGGCAAGTTTCTCTGGAAATTGTGTCTGTGTATGTGTATATATATTGTTTCATAGACCACAAACCATGTTTGGTATTAGAGTAAAGCGCGCCTGTTCTTTCCATTTTCTGAAGTAGTAAACACAGCAGTTAAACCACTCAACAACTCGTATGCAAACTTATCACATTTATTTCGTCAAACCATATTTGAATTTATGTTTTAACACTTGTGAAAACTAAATATTATTTTATATTTGTACAAACTTTGCTACTCAGAGGCAAAATTACTTTTTGTTCGGAACATATCAATTCACCACAAGTTGATAGACACCTTCTGATGCTTAGAGTTCAAACTGTGGGCTTTTTTTTCTTCGCATTTTTTTGAATATTTTTAGTACCATAATGCAGGAACCTTTAAGCGAGGAAGAAATAGAGGACCTTATTTTGGAGTTATTGGAGGTTGAAAGTAAGGTATATTATTAAGACATTGCTTGTATAATATTTCTGATCAATGTAAGTACTTGATTATTGATACTAAGAGATGTCATAAGCCATTTGTGTGGATTCTTATTAGGCCGCAGAAGCTCAAGAAACCCTTGAGAAGGAGTCTATTGCCAGAGTTGAGAGTGATGTTAGAGAGGAATTGGCACAAACTCTTAAAGGAGACGAGGTTAGTTTTCACCAAATTTAACTAATGCTTATAAATTAATTGCTTTTTATGAATCCCTTATGTGTTTCTGTTTGTCAACAGTTAGAAACGGCTGTTGCAGATGAAATGACTACTTTTGTAGAAGAGTGGGAGACTGTGCTTGATGAGCTTGAGACTGAGAGTGCTCATTTACAGGTCTGCTCTTCCTTAAATTTTGAATATATATATATATATATATATAAAATTAGATTTGGGTGCTTCACTTAGCAGATAATTAGCCCATTAAACTATCTGGTCTTTTAACCTTATTTCATTAATCTGTATAAACTATTCAGTAGATTTTTTGTGCATGATAGATATAAATAGGTCTTTTTGGTTATCCAACTTTAAATTTTGGTTAATGAAATGGAGTTTGCTTTTATATGTTTCATTTCATTATAGGCATCACCATAATGTCGGAGATAGAAATTGCAAACTTTTTGCTTTCTCAATGTGTTTATGGGCAGTTTGCATATAAGTCTGTTCTGTGTAGTTTTTCACTTTTTTCTTCCTTCCCTTTTATAGGAACAACTTGATGGTGCTGGCATCGAGCTATCGAGTGTATATAAATGGATCGAGAGTCAGGCTCCTAAAAGCTGCAGTACTGAGGCTTGGCAAAGACGAATACACTGGGTAGGATCTCATGTGTCTAGCGATCTCAGTGAGTCAAAAGCTCAAGCCGAGGAGTTTTTGCTAACCAACAGACCTGTAAGAAGGTATGTTTATGTCCTTTAACTTTTTGGAACAAGATGGTACAAAAATTGGTTAATTTATTTGCGAACTTTTTTTTGTGAACTTAGACGACATGGTAAGCTATTGGAGGAGGGTGCTAGTGGGTTTCTACAGAAGAAACTAGCTTTAGATGGAAGCAAGGACACTGCAACCGAGAATTCAGAAGTTGATTGGTGTTCTCTGAATAAATTATTCTCTGAAGGAGGCTCTAAGGATTGTGCCTCATTTGGCAGTAAGCACTGGGCTTCTGTTTACTTGGCCAGCACGCCGCAACAAGCTGCGGAATTGGGTCTCAAATTTCCTGGTGTTGACGAGGTACCCACATATCTATGTGTTTAGCTAATTGAGAGTTGGTTAATTTTCTATAAAAAGAAAGATCTAACCTACTTCATGATGTCTTTGGTGTTATCTACAAGTTTATGACTATGATAGGAACTACAACATGCTCTGTCATTTGATCTCTATTTCCCTCAAGTTCGCTCCCTCTTCTATTTTTGACTTTCTTCCGATGTGCATATGTTACCTTATATATCCCATGAATGATTTTTTAATAACTCAGGTAGAGGAGATTGATGACATCGATGGCGATTCGACTGATCCATTTGTTGCAGCTGCTGTTGCACATGAAAAAGAACTGGCCCTCTCTGAAGAACAAAAGCAAAATTACAAAAAGGTCTGACATAAATTTTCCATTACTCTGTGTAGGGTATGAATTCTTATGCAGTCCAGTATTCGGAGACATAAATATTTGCTGGTATTTTACTGTTGAATAGATTGTTTTATGCAATGGGCATTTGCATTTTAATCTTTTTACTAACATATTATGGCAGCAAAGAGGGCTAGTTGATTGAATAGATTTTCCTAGTTTATGTTTTGTTGTGCTTTTATCTGCTATTTACATAGTTACCATTGGGTCCTATTCGTATGTTTCATAACTTGTCTTTATTATGTTATTTGTATTGTAAGGACTATAAAATGGGCATCTTATTTTTGTTCAGGGAACTAAGTCATTCATTTTTTAATGAAAAAAATATTTGTTGTTTAAGCATAGTGCTGCCTTGTGGAGTTAAGTTCATATCATAGATGTTACTATTTGTTGACAGGTAAAAGAAGAAGATGATGCAAAAGTTGATCAGAAGCTTCAAAATCATTTAAAAAGGAGGAGATATCGAAAGAGATGTAAACAGGTCTATAAATCTAGCAATATCTTTTCCTTTGTATTTCTTGAACTTGAAGTACACTCTTTTGTGTTATGGATTAGTGTATAGAGCTTAAAACCAGTGAGAGTTTCAGAACATCAAACTATTTTCTGCATTGTCGCATTTATTTGGTTGTTGAGTATTACACAATTTGTATTGCTTGTATGTTCAATATTGTGAGATTTTGTGGCATGGGTTAGCTAGTTAAATTAGAATCGTTAGATTGCCAACTCCGGTAGTATATATTAAATAATGTCAAATATCGAGAGTAGAACATAGAATGAGATTCATTGAGGCTTACATATATGATGTGGATGTGCCCTGAGTTGAGGCACTCATGCAGCGTTTAGTAACCATTTTAATTTATTGTCTTGTTCTTTGAATCAGGGGTTTAGTCACAGAGAAATTGAAACAGCGGATCAGCTGATAGAAAATGATGTAGAAAAGTCCCCAACTCTAACTGAGGAGAACGGAAAAATTCTGGGTACGGACGTGAGTGGAAGTGAATGTCAACATTTGAAGACCGATCTTGATGGTTTTACAACATCTAATGACGTAGACAAAGGAAGCTCACTGGCCAATGGCACTCCTTCAATACCCACTGACTCTACTTTGCCTGATATGATTGAACTGAGAGGGTCAAAGCGTCCCGCTGAGACCATGGAACCAGATAGTGAGAATAAGAGAAGTCGGATGATAATAATAGACAGTGATGATGAATCTCAGGCAACAAATTCAGTTTTCACTACAGTTGAAGTAGACAAGAAGTCAGATTTGGAGGAAAATGCTGGCGAAGTTAATGTTAATCCTCTTTCATCACAGAGCCTGAATGATAGTATTCAATGTACTGCTTGTGATAAGATCACTGTTGAGGTGCACGCACATCCCCTTCTGAAGGTGATCATCTGTGCTGATTGCAGATCTATAGTAGAAGAAAAGATGAAAGTGAAGGTATGAACATATAACTTTCTTGCTTCAATGAAAAGTTGATATTTGCTTACTATTGCTTATAATAGCTTAATGAAGCTAAACTTGAGAGTTGAGAATTTGGTAAAGGACACAGATGAACCTTACTTGGCAGCTGATAGATACGTAGGGTGAACTAGGTAAATATGCCACTTTGAGATTGAGCTTTTAAGTAATAGCCAAAGTTTGAGAAAACAAAAAATGGCCAATAAGTGGTACGAAAATTTATTACCATGATAGAGTTAATTACCAAGACTATTTTCTTGAATTTCTAAAGTTGGTATTTTTAAAAATCAAACATTGTTGTCTTTGTTTTTTTACCTTGGAATCTCCCACAATCTTTATTCCTGTCTTTAAAGTTTCGCATTCTAGAAAGGACCACCTTATATAATGTGAAGGGAATAAACCATACCTTCAGGGTAGATGGAATCGGTTTTATACATATGTATATGTATATCTACAGGTGTATGTATATATATATGAGTATTTATGCATCTATGTGTTTGGTTTTCTGTGTGTCGTCCCGTAGTTCATATCATTTATGCACTTGTATGAAGGTGTTTCTATTATGTACTCTGGTGTTCCTTGCATTCCATTTATGTATCTATACACTACTTTCATTGTTTCACAGTTTTCAATCTATCATCAAAGTATTTATTGAAGGACGTTGAATATTTACTTTTATGTGGCTCTCAAGAATTAATTATCTCCCTAAGGCCTTGCTGAAAACCAATAATATATTCTCCGAGGAGTCTCTCGATGGACTTTCACATGGAAATGCTGGTTTTTATAGTTAGCTGTTTTATAAGTTTTTCATTTTAGACCTGTCCACAGAACCTCTTACGGTGTATTCTGGTTAAGAAATAACAAAGAACTTCCCAAGAATACAACTTTTTCAGAATTCATGATATTTTTCTTCTCTTACTTTAGAACTAATTGCTCTCGTAGGTTCTCTAAATGTCCTGATGCATTGATTCAGTTTTTATAGTTTGTTTGTGGTCGGAACTTTTATTGACATGAGGAGTCTTGTTAGGATCGTGATTGCTCTGAGTGCTATTGTGGTTGGTGTGGAAGAAGCAATGACTTGGTAAATTGTAAATCATGCAAGACTTTATTCTGTATGACGTGTATAAAGAGGAATATTGGCCCAGAATGCCTGCCTGAGGTCCAAACTACCAGCTGGCAGTGTTGTTGTTGTCAGCCAGATCTCCTACAAAAGTTGACATTAGAACTTAAGCAAGCTATGGATTGTGGAACACGTACTGTTTCTAGCTCAGAGAGCAGTTCAGACAGTTCTGAAGAAGACAGCAATGATGCTCTAAGGTATGTTGCTGTATCATTCGGTTTTCACATGCAAAATTGGTAGGTGTTGTTCTTTTCCCCCATGGGATTCCATTTTTGGAAAGGGTTTGTTTTTATTTTCAATAAATTTGATGTGCTTGGACCTCATGACATAGGTACCATGTCCATGTCAAATGCATGGTAGTTACAAGAGGAACCTTGCGGATTCAATATTTTCTTCAGTATTCTAGCAAAATGCACATGATCTAATTATTTTCATCCGTTAAATATGTATCTCAATATTGTTATCTTCTTGTTCCCTTTTACGATTATCTGACAGTCTCAACCTTTTCTTGAGTTGTTTATACCTTTTCCCCACGTGTTAAATCAGTTTTGTTTAGTTTTCAAATGCTGTTTACAAATTTGCTCTCTTTTATGCATGCAATTGTAGTAGGAGTGACAAAGCTTGCCTATATAATTTATCTAAGGCTTTATATGTATATATCTTCTTTCAGCTCTAAGAAGAAGCCAAAAAAGAAAATCCGGAGGATCCTTGATGATGCTGAACTGGGAGAAGAGACAAAGAGAAAAATTGCAATTGAAAAGGTAATTCCTTGTCAATGTTTTTATTTTTTTATTTTTATACTCAACAATATATGTTGTATGTGTGTTTTTAATATAGGCAAACACCTATTAACAATATTGTGCTTTCCCACTTTTGTAGGAACGCCAAGAACGCTTGAAGTCCTTACAAGTACAGTTTTCTGCCAAATCCAAAGTTATGAAATCTGAAGGCTTTAATGGCAATTTGTCAGAAGATGCTAGCACTGAAGTGCTTGGCGATGCATCAACAGGCTATATTGTGAATGTTGTGAGGGAGAAAGGCGAAGAAGCTGTTAGAATTCCTCCAAGCATTTCGGTGAAATTGAAAGTTCATCAGGTTTTTCTTCATATTTTTGAATTTTCAGAATAGAAAATGGAGAAAGGAAGCACCACTTTTATTTGGTTTTCTGGTGGTGTGTAATAACCTCCTCCTCATTATTTTTAGAAGTGAAGAATTCATCAATAAGGAAAAAGTGTCACTGTACAAGTGAAAAAGAGGACAAGGAATCCTATATAATTAAAGTAAATGAGGATGTCAGCAATTTAATTACATTTATAATCAATTCATTCGCTCATCAAAATATAGGTCATTTTGAAAGAGGAAAAAAAAGAAAGACTCTGTAGTCTGCCAAGGCAGGGCCTTGGCACTGGACTTGGAATTTTGGATATGATTTTTCTTAAATTATATTTTTCTCAATGCTCACCCTCAACAATCTTGGCTCCTACTTTCTATTTATTATGTTAAAAATTTTGCACTTCATGGTGTCCCATCCCAACTACTGAATCTGGTCTTTTGGGGGAGTGAATTACAGCTTAGGCAATCATTTGTGCTTTGTTGCTAAGTCTTATAAATGATGGCTTAGAACCAATTAAGTCTGATTAAGATGGAAGGAAACCGTAGTAACAAGATTCATTTTTGAAAAATTTTAATAAGGATTCCATGCTTTACCTTCCTTAACTAGAATATAGTAATTGCCATCTCCAATGGGATTCTCTTATTACTGCTGCCACTTTCTACTAGTGAATGATATTCGTGTTGTCTTTTGTTTTAGTTTGAGACATGATGGGCTTCTCTGATGTAACTATTGCAGGTTGCAGGTATCAGATTTATGTGGGAAAATATTGTACAGTCGGTCAGGAAAGTGAAGTCTGGGGATAAAGGTCTTGGTTGCATTCTAGCTCATACAATGGGCCTTGGTAAAACCTTGCAGGTACTTTAAATCAGCAAGCAAATTATTTCTCCCTGGTATTGAGTTTGTGCAAGCGTATTGCATATATCATATATCTTTTATTTTTCTACTTAAACATCTGTAAATTTTCCATTTTGTGTTTAATATTTTTCATTTTACATGTCTTCACTGCCATTTAATGTCTAAAGTGTTGGGTGTCTAAAGATGCTATGATAAGCAGTCTATGAGTGGCTAATAATACTATGATGAGCAGTACATGGTATATTTATTACAGCTAAAAAAAAAAAAAGAAGAAATAAATGGTAACTTTGTGGCGTCATAATACAGTGTGTTTCTGTTCACACAGGTTATAGCTTTTTTGTACACTGCGATGAGATGTGCGGATTTGGGATTGAGAACTGCGCTTATTGTGGTGCCTGTGAATGTGCTACATAATTGGAGACAAGAATTCTTGAAGTGGATGCCTTCAGAAGTAAAGCCTCTACGTGTCTTCATGCTAGAAGATGTATCAAGGTTTGATTAAGTATACATCATTTTGTCATTGCTTGTTGCTTTATAACAAGTTTTGCTTTATCATACATATATTGATGAAATTCTTACTTGAAAATAAAAATAAAAATAAACAACTGTAGCTAGATGGAAATTTAATTATGTTGCTTTATAGCTTTGGAGCACTTGTATATATGTACTATTACAAGATCTCTTTGCTTCCTGGAGGTTCTTTGTGCTTAAATTTACGCATTTATTGAAGCATTGCTTCTTGACAAGACTATCCGAAATGAGCAGGAAATGAAACAAAAAGAACGATGCGTGAGAAGTATTATGGTGCATCTATATTATCTTAGTTAAATAGCATAATACTTTCCTGCAATGAGCTAAAACTAGGCAATGCCAATGTGCATATAATATCTTGAGAGAAACAATCATCATGTTTACTGTTCTTTGATAGCTCTACTTCTTTCCTGGTTTATATTCTGATGTGGATAGGGACATGATTTTGTCTTGTCAGGGAGAGAAGAGGGGACTTGTTTGCAAAATGGAGAAAAAAAGGCGGTGTTTTCTTGATCGGCTACTCTGCTTTTCGAAACTTATCCCTTGGGAAGAGTGTGAAAGACCGGAACGTGGCTCGGGAGATTTGTTACGCCTTGCAGGTACTTATGTCAATATGTTTTTCATTTGTCGAATAATAGTCCTTCAGCTTATATTTCGGGATACCAGTGATAGTTGACAAGAGTTGAACTTCTTATATTCTTGAAACTTCTAGATGATCAATTCCTCATGATCTGAAATTGCCTTACAAGAGTTCTTGGATCAGCTTATTGTCCCCCAACCCCCATCTTGAAATGCGTTTCCCACTTGTAGTTCTTTCTTTTTCATTCATGTGATGATGTATGTTCAACTTTCAGGAGGGACCCGACATACTTGTTTGTGATGAAGCCCATGTGATAAAAAATACTAAAGCTGATGTAACCCAAGCTTTGAAGCAAGTGAAATGCCAAAGAAGAATAGCATTAACTGGATCACCCCTCCAGAACAACCTAATGGAATATTATTGTGTGAGTTGATTTGGCATAAACTATTTTGTCAGTTTTCTTTTTCTTCACGTGTTTCATTCTTATTAGCCTTAAAATATTTATCTGTGACAGATGGTTGATTTTGTAAGGGAAGGTTTTCTTGGAAGCAGTCATGAGTTCAGGAACCGGCAAGACTCCTTTACTAGCATATTTCTTGGTGTAATCATGACTTTTTCCCCCTTTATATTTATGTTCCTAAATCTAATTCAACCCCTGTATTTGCAGCTTTCAAAATCCCATAGAGAACGGTCAACATACTAATTCGACTTTGGTGGATGTGAAAATTATGAATCAAAGGTCACATATTCTATATGAGCAGTTAAAAGGCTTTGTGCAAAGAATGGACATGAATGTGGTGAAGAAGGACTTACCACCAAAAACT
The DNA here is from genome assembly GCA_018132145.1 of Boehmeria nivea var. tenacissima. Classification (NCBI taxonomy): domain Eukaryota; kingdom Viridiplantae; phylum Streptophyta; class Magnoliopsida; order Rosales; family Urticaceae; genus Boehmeria; species Boehmeria nivea. The sequence continues at coordinate 20,944,443 of CM030874.1, read as the reverse complement.
GTGTTTGTAATAGCTGTAAAGCTCTCTCCTTTGCAGAGGAAGTTGTATAAGAAATTCCTTGATGTTCACGGGTTTACTAAGGACAGGGTTTCTAATGAAAACATAAGGAAGAGGAGTTTCTTTGCAGGGTACCAGGCTTTAGCACAGGTCAATACCTTGCCCATATTTTAAGTTTATGTGGCTGCATGCTGCACATGGCTATTATGTAAAACCTATAAATACTGGTGCATTTATGTGGGATCATGGGTGGTTTAGGCATGTAAACCTGCAGAAAATTTGACATACTGGAATGTGAGCTTAGTTATTATCTTCTGCATATAACATGTTATGATGATAGAAGAGAAAGAGAGAGAGAACAGTATTCAAGTATGTGAGTTGATTTCCACAACGCAAGAGAGGTAAAACGTGGTCATTTGGTAATTGCTTTCTGCTGGATGCATGGCAAACAGTATCGGTTGCAATATCTTTTCATATGTCACGAGTCACAATAACATTAAAGCAGTTACCAAAAGCACGAGAGCATTTCTTTTATTGTTAAGGCTTGTAGATAATCATTGTGTTGTGGAGCTTCTGAAGGGCTTGAGCTTAGAATTTTTAACTTGATGCAGCCGTTGTTTGTATCGAGCATTTGTTTTTTACTGTAATTTCATTTTCCTTCTTTGCTTTTGGGAAATAGATGTCATTACTGTTGAGAAGCAAGCCGTATAGTTGAATTCATTAATGTCTTTTTCCATTTGGTGAGCATAACTTTTGAACCTTTTGTGGGGAATCATAAATGACACTAAGATGTTTAATTACTTTTTCATTTGTAGTATTCACATTAGTTTAAGTTGTGTAACTCGTAACGCTTTCCTAGATAAACTGCAATCTCAGTGAATTTTGCTTCTGTTCTTGTGTTAATTGGTTTTCATGAAATGCCATTTTTTTTCTGTAGTAGATTTGGAATCACCCTGGCATCTTGCAATTGAAAAAAGATGACAAAGACTCTGTCAGACGCGAAGATGCTATTGAAAATTTCCTTGCAGATGAGAGCTCAAGCGATGAAAATATGGACTATAACATGGTTTTCGAAGGCATGTGTTTCTCATTCCATTTATACAGGACTTGTGACTAGTATTGCACTATCATTTTCTAGCATATAATGGCGATAAATTTTAGTTAGTGTTCTGGAATTCAATGTAAATGCGTATTATCTTATAACTAGAAATTTAGTCTTCTTATGCAAGTTAAAGGGTATCCTTGCAAAGCAGTAGCTTGCCTTTGTACAATTTCTATTAACTCAGACAGTGAAATCACTGACCATAATTTTTTTGCTTTACAGAGAAGCAGAAGAATTCAAATGCAGTTCTGCCTGGAAAAAGTGGTGATGCCTTTATCCAAAAGGTAAATGTGCTATTTATCTTCTATTTGCACTTCGTTACTACTTAAATTGCCTTAGTTAGAACTTCAGCTTGACAATTTGAGTACCATTATAGTTTGTTGGCAATGATGCCATGGTGCACCCGCACCCTTTCTCTGATATACGGAGCAAATATCTGTTAATTCTTAACTAAAAATAACCTGTAGTCATTTTTCTTTTCATATTCTTGCTTTATATATAACATTATTTAACTTTTTCTTTTCAGGGCTGGTGGAATGATCTTATTCAGGGGAAAAGTTATAGAGAGCTTGATTATAGTGGGAAAATGGTTTTGTTGTTTGACATTCTAGCAATGTCTTCTGATGTGGGCGATAAAGCATTGGTTTTTAGCCAGAGCATTCCTACCCTTGATGTAATAGAACTTTATCTGTCAAAACTGCCTCGAAAAGGGAAGAAAGGGAAATTTTGGAAGAAGAGAAAAGACTGGTATAGGTAAGTGTATTCTACCCCAAAATTTTGATCTTCTGATTTCTTTTTTCTCTTGCAAGCATCTTTTGCGTGAATTTATTTTCCTATTGTCAGAGGGCTAACATTTCGTTTTTAGACTGTAGTAGTTTTGAGTATTATTTTGCTTTATCTTAAAACTATTATTATTATGCGGAACTACTTGTTTTATCTATATCGTTTTTGCTCTACAGGCTAGATGGTAGAACAGAGAGCTCAGAACGACAGAGGCTAGTAGAGAGGTTTAATGATCCCATAAATCAGAGGGTGAAGTGCTGTCTGATTTCAACAAGAGCAGGATCTTTGGGAATTAATCTTCATGCTGCCAACCGCGTAATCATAGTTGATGGTTCTTGGAATCCAACATATGACCTTCAGGCCATATATCGGGCTTGGAGGTAGGTTTTTTATTCTGCATTCATGGCAACTTTATAATTCTTGCCTTCTTACTGTGGATATTCATGTAAGAGTATTTCCTTAGCTGATCTGTGCATGTGTAGAATAGTAACCAGCACAAATTCTCACAATTGAGAGTGGAAAACGTTAAAATAAAATCACGAATTTAGTACCACAACAAACTAACCTCTTCCTAGCTTTTCATAAAGACTTGGAACCAGTTTTAACCTTAGGAATTAGTAGCCACATGTACAAGGTGTGCTCAGAAAGTGATAATAAACCTCTCCGGATGTAGTTTCATACCTACCTTACATGCAACAACTTTTTGTATCAAAGTCCATAATAGATAAGAAGTGCCAGGTTGGTTGTTTCGTTATTGCAGGTATGGTCAAAGAAAGCCAGTTTTTGCTTACAGATTGATGGCACATGGAACTATGGAGGAAAAAATTTATAAACGTCAGGTAATGGCAGAAAAAAGTTGCACTAAACAAGTTAATGATGCTTTTATCTCAATGGAATTTTAACAATAATGCATTTCAAATAGGTAACAAAGGAGGGCCTGGCTGCAAGAGTGGTTGACAGACAACAGGTGCATAGGACAATCTCCAAGGAAGAGATGTTGCATCTCTTCGAGTTTGGAGATGAAGAGAGCCCTGACAATCTGGTTGACCTGGATCAAGAGAATGGGCATGTTGACGAACAATCTCTGAATGCAGGACTTGGCTCTTTCCCGAAGCAGAAAACGCCTGCTTCTCAAGGAAGTTGCTCTTCTGACAAACTAATGGAAAGTCTACTTAGCAAGCATTATCCAAGGTATACTTTCTTCAACTTATGTTGCATTACCGGCAGGGTGATCTTAATGTCAAGCGTTGCCTTTATTATCTACCAAAAAAAAAAAAAAAAAACCCCACAAAATTCTTCCAATTGTCTGTCTCATGCGTTCCCTCTTTTTCAGCTGGATCGCCAATTACCACGAACATGAAACCCTTCTACAAGAGAATGAAGAGGAGAGACTATCTAAAGAGGAGCAAGACCTGGCTTGGGAAGTGTACCGGAGAACTTTCGAATGGGAGGAAGTACAGCGAGTTCCTCTCAACAATACCACAACGGAGGTAAAGCAGGCCGAAGTGCCAAACCGCCCTCTGCCCGAAGTTGAGTCGAGCAGCCCCGAGCAATCAAATACGAGGACCCGTGTGGCACCACGCAAATGCACTAAACTTGCTCATATGCTGACCCTTCGAAGTCAGGGCACCAAATTCGGTTGCAGTACCGTGTGCGGGGAGTGTGGCCAGGAGATATGTTGGGAGGTCCTGAATCGAGATAGCAGACCGGCAAACTGACAGAAGTAACCTATATACTTTTTTTTTTTTTGGTTAAACTTCTAATCTCATTGTTTTTTATTGTATATGGCCGCTGAATTGAGTTCAATGCCCTTTTGAAGAACATACAGCGGTTAACAAACTTTCTTGTCGCTTATTATGTTTTTTCCTTTTCTTTTTTGAGGTTAAAGTTACTGGTCAGAAGGAAAAAAAAAAAGGGTTGGGAAGTGATACGGGACAGAAAAGGTTATTTAATTTATACATCATGAAATTGGTAACGAGAGCATAATAGATAGTCTCATACGTATATTGGTTTTTCATTTATTGTTTCGCATTCTCCATATTTGCACCAAACTTGGGAGCACCAACAAATTGCCCAGAGTTATCTTCGGTTATTATGTGTCACCTTGCAATTCCAGTTTGACAAATGCTGCGTTGGAATTGGAAGAATATTTTTTTATTATAATAGTTAAAGTTTTAATAAAATAATAAAAATAACTTCTTAATCAATCAAATGTAGAATCTAAAAGAAATATCTGACAGTCTTAATTGATTTTCAAAAATAGCTTATATCCAATGAATTGTTAAAAAATTAGATCAAAAGTTTGAGACGATCTCTAATGCTAATGTTACTGCTAAAATTTGGTTCCAAAAAATTAAAAATATTTTATATGAGATTGAAAGTTGTACTATTCCACATGTTTATTATTCCACATGTTTATTACTTATTATACTCTAGTAGAAATGCTCATTAAGAAGATAAATGTTATACCTAATAAAAAGAAGACTACGAATGATATTAATAATTTTTTGATAGAAAAGAATTTCTTATAATATAAAATTATAATAATCAATATTATTCACCGAACGTTGAAAAATTGCTTGGTAAGAGTGAAAAATAGAGGGAAAGAAAACAATAAGAGAATTTAGTTGTGGGTATATGAGAGAATTGCAAAAAAAAATGTCATTTTAAGTGGGGAGAATTTCAAAATAAAACAGTTCTTGATGCTATATAATAATTTATACCCCAAGTAGTGTGCTTCTTTATTTCCACTCTATATTTATAGTGTAAATTTTGGGGTATAAATTAAAAATGCAGCACACGTGGGTATAAATTAAAAGTGTACTAAGAATGTGGCATTCCTCAAAATCTCCTTTTAAGTGCCACCAAAAAATCTCGTAGTGTGTTTTCTTTATTCCTGTTTTATGTATGTAGTGTAAAAATGAAGTGTAAATTATAAAGGACATTTCTCAAAACCCATCTTTCTATGTTTCTCTATGTGTGGAGATTAGTTGGGATTTAAAAAAAAAAAAAATCTTAAGAATGTAAAGTCAAATTACCAAATTATCCTTAAAATGATTATAATCAATATTTTTTTGAGTTTTTTAGGCATTTAACCAAATTTTTGGGTAATTTTTTAGGTTAGCCATAGTTTCGCAAATTAGGGATTTAGCCATAAAATGTAATATTTTTTATTACAAGAAACATATATACGTGTAAAAGTATAACATTTTATGTTATATATTACATTTAATGTTATATTTTTTACACGTATATATGTTATATGTTACAAAAAAATGTTACATGCTATGGCTAAATCCCTAATTTCGTGAAACTATGGCTAAATCCTTCAAACTTTACCTTTAAAATGGCTAATTGCTTAACTGGCCCTATTTTTTTTAGGGAGTGTATATTGAACGGATAAAAAATAATTTTAATGGATAAAATTTTCTATCTTTCCAATTTTACTTCAAATATTAAACATGAAAATATATAATCTCGCATTCTTTTATACTATATTTCTTTAATATTTTTCTTTTCACCAATCTTTCTTTCCTTCGTACCAAACGAAATGTAAGATTAATATTTTGTCAAATTTAATATCAAACATAGCATTACATAAAGAATACATCAAAATATTAATTTTTAGTATTGATACTCCAAAATAACAGTGAATTGAGATCCTCTCAGTTGCTTATTCATGTTTTTAGCTTCTAATTTCATAGCTTTTAAAGGTAGCGCATCTCTTCCAATTCCCTCAACTGCCCGCCCAAGTACTGTGAGCGTGGAAAAAATACATTATGCTGAATTTTTTCCATTACTTAAAATACCTAAGATGAGTCCCAAAGCTTCAAAGTAAATAGCAATAGATTTTATGTATTTATAAATCACATTCCAATATCATCTGGACCAATGAAGAGCAGTTCATTACACACAACAAGCCGATCACTCCACAGACTAACCAAGTAAAAAATAGTAGATTAGAAAGAGAGGAAAACAAATTCAGTTTCTTTCAATGGCTTCTGCAGAGAGGCAGGCAATTTTGTTGCATTCCGATCGCAGCTCCTAGCTTCCGGAGATGGCACATCCACGGTCACCAGTGTAAATTCCAGGCCGGCACTCAATGACCAACTCCAAATTCAACCCCAACTCTACCAATTATACCCTTCAATCATCCACATCTTTCTAATCCTAAATCCGCATTGGGTCATATGAGCTTCTGAAAATTCTTCTGATTCAGCATGGAGTCTGTTGCATTCGCAGCTGTATTCTTGGCAGCTTGTGCTACGTAGTTTTACCTTGGTGACTCGGTCCGGTCATCACTTGGAAGCAACGAAAACTAAAAGCTAACTATTATTACAATATTGATATTAACTGCAATAAGGGAAATATAAGGTGATGAAGTGGCTTTTGGGTGAGCTATCACCTTTCATCGCCTTCCCAGTTATCCTTCTCCTTTGGTCCAGTTGGTCCTTCCTCACCATAAAGTGCGGTTGGAAATAAATCAATCAAATTCTCCACCGAAAAACGGAAGTAGACTGGTAGAAGATCGAGCAACTTGTCGATCTCTGATCGTGAGTCGTACACAATGGTTGGACCCCACTCTCTCATATACTGCAGCCAACATGGTTCTGTAACACCTCCATCACCAAGATACTCAGCTGCAATAATCTGATACCTGGTACTTGAATCGATAAAATTATCGCTTCGAGCAACATCATTTGTCACACCAATCCCAAGCTTCGATGATCCTTCAAGATATGTTCCCGGATGTGGGAAGCTAGCGTGCCCATGTTTCGACGCATAAATGACTGCCTTGTTCCCACTAATGAACTCCAAGTCATAAGCATCCACCCATCTACCACCACTGTGTTCTGAGAAGTAGATCTGGGACAGTTCTCCAGTGAAGTTGCTCACACGCAGAGTGTAGTGCTCCCAATCACCAATGTGTTCTCCTATCTTGTTCATCGGAATCGTTAGAAAACCACCAACTCTAATGGAGGATGGTCCGTTAAAGGGGCAAAATACCCACATAGCAATATCCGTAAAAGTTCCTCCTAATGCCGGTTTCACATGAACATAAAGCTCTGAACTCTCCATATCTCCGCACTTGATATGATCTTTTGCTTTATCACCAATTGGCAAGTCTATCCAAAACTTGCCGTCATTCTTCCCTCCAGCAGGCAAATTTGAGCCTCCAAACTCAATAGGCTCGCCCTTTTCAGAGCCATCTCTGTACAGAAGAGCCCCATTGTTGAAAAACCACTGTACTGAGGAGGACAGATAAGTTTCGTCGGGATGGAAGAACAAAGTAGGACCATAATGCTTAATGAGTGAATGAACTTGATCCAGATTTGGCATTCCATTTAAGCTAGGATCAACATTCTTCAAGCAGACGATGTTTGCATCTTCCACTTGATTCAGATAGCTACTGCAGAAGAATGTACCAACAGGAACACCTTGGCACCACATTCCCCTCTTGCAAGGTATTGTGCTCCACACCCAAAACGGATTGTCGGAAGATTTTGAATCAACGGAGAATATCACATCACTTGTTTCACAAGTCTCAGTGAGATCTTCTCTGACACATCTGATTTCATCAACTTCAGGCTCCTCAGGCTTGCTTGTGACCGCAAAACCCATGGCTTTATAACCCTCAGGTGGGTTTGGCATCCAAAAATAACCACAACCGTCGCTCTGTGAATCAAAACTCCATATTAAAGTATAGCCGACAGGCTTTTCTAGCGCTGGAAACTCCAACGCCGAGTCTTGGATACAGCCAGCTTCTCGCTTGGGGTTATTGGCCTCACGAGCCACAAGAACATAGCCATTCAATGGCTGGTCATTTCGCTGAGTGTAATATCCGAGGCAGAAAAACCCCTTCGGAACATCCACAGGCTTGAAAAACGAAACCCTTTTTGATTTACGTGAAAGTCTGCAACTCCACACTTTCTCAAACTTGGAGATTTGGGCAACTTCGATTTCTCCGAGGGATATTCTTCCATCACCAAAACCTTGGCCTGCATATCAGCCAGTATAGCTATTTTAGTTAATTGATTAGTAGCAGAACTTTAGGAGATCCTGATATGATATTCCATATCTAAGAAAACGACACAAATATATATACATATATATATATATTCCAGTTTCTATTTTTTCTGGTCTTCTGACTTCTATAGTTTTAAGTCCATAATTTCCAAATCAAGAGAAACACCAAAAATTCAACTTCTTTATAGGAGAACCTTAAATTCTATGCAAATTTAAACTTCTAAGGATTGATCATCTATCTTTTCAAGCCCTCAACCAAGACTAGAATAAAGATAAAAGCTGAAAACAATTTTATGGGATATTAAGTGGCACAAACACAAAATTTTATCCTTAGCAATTTGGAGAGCCTCAAGACCAAAATTTATATTCTTTACTCAACGAAGGCACAAAATATTTTCTGACTTATTATTATCAATTTTCTTTGAAGTCATTGATAGAAGCTGATTATCAAATGACCCTACTTTGCCCTCCAATTATTTAAGGAAAACGAAGAACAACACAAAATTTTTCAACAATTAAAATAAAAAACTCTCAGAACCAATGACTCAGAAAACACAGAACTTACACTCCTACAGAAAGAAACATAAAATATAAACAAGTTAGCTCGGATTTTCCCAGGGAAAACCTCAAGCTAAATGATTGATACGACAAAGTGAATAATTTATTTAATTCAAAAAAAGAGAGACAAAATTAAAGAACAAACAAACTCAGGACCTCCAAAGATTAATGTCAAGAGATCGTGTAACAAGACTAAAAATACAAATTGGTTACACCAAACAGTCATTTACCAAAAACTTCAGAAGCAAAATCAAAATCACCAAACTTGTAAACCAAAAAAAAAAAAAGGAAAAAAGAAATTACACAACAAAAGAATCAGTCTTTGATATTCCAACCTTTACAAACTAGGCAAATTGGAGACACAAAAAGGAAATTCTTTTACATCAAACTTAACAAAAAAAAAAAAAAACTCAAACTTTACCAATTAAAAAAAAAACAAAAAACAAAAATCCGTTTTTTTTTTTTTTGAAATAATACCTTGAGGCCAAACCGGTAGTGGTGAAGGAAGAGAGAAGCGTTGTGGCTCAGAGTAATCGAAGCATTCAAGTTCTTCACTGTTCCAACACCAACACTCGCACCCAAACCCAAACCACTCGCACCCAAATTCAAACCCAACCATCTTCTTCAAATTACGATCGTCGAGCCAAAGAATCAGAAAACAGAGAAAAGTCTCTCTCTCTCTCTCTCTCTCTCTCTCTCTCTCTCTCTCTGTGAGTCTGTGTTATCAAAGAGGACAAGGCTATTAGTTTCTCTCTCTTTAGGTGTTTGTTGGGTAGAGAGAGAAACCTGAACCTCTCTCTCTCTCTCTCTCGCTCTCTCTCTCCTCTGCTTTGGGACTTGTTCTGCTAATAGAGAGAGAAAGTTGGAGGTTGAGTGAGAGAGGAGAAGAAGAAGGTGGCTTTGTGATTAATTAATTAAATTCTCGAAATAATAGATATAAAGAATAAAATTAATAATTAAAAAAACATTAGATGAATTAACAAGTATCTCTTGTTGGTAGGTTAGTTTGTTTTGTTTCGGAAGTTTCTTTTTTGGGATACTTTCGTATTAGGATATGGAAATTGGAATAGTTATAAACTTATAATTGAGTAACTTTTGTTAAAACAAAATTTATTTTTTAAATTAAGTGATTGTCGATAATTATATGCCGGTGGAACTTAATTATTAGAATAACCCCTAAACTTAAATTTTAAATTTTTAGCTTGCTTTGATTTATTTTAAAAGCTATACAACATACGAAGATTTTTTCCCCTTCGTTTGTTTTTCTTTTTTAAGTTTTCTCGAGCAAACGATAAAAATAAGGGAATTTAAAGAAAAAAATATTTTTTAAAAAATAGTTACAATTTAAAAAAATTAATAAAATAATTATTTTTAAAATTTTTTATAATAAATTTTATGTATAATTTTATTATTATTTTACATGAATCATAAATTTTTTATGATTAAAAAATTATAATTATTTTTAAAAAATATGCTATTTAAAATAATTATTTACTTAAATGACTTAAAAAATTTGAATGTTTAATAAATCTACGCATGAGATATATCATTAATAAATAAATAACAGATCTTTAAAGGTAAGAAACACTTAGATATGTCCATAAACAACTACCGCACTCATAAATGGGATAAAGTACCAAGAAAAAAATAATAATAAATGAGATGAGGTTAACAATTGACATTTTTATTTGTTGCTTCATCCCGGGAAAAAACACATGCCACTAAAAGAAAAAAAAATGTCGAAATTATTGAATAAATAATATTTTTTTAATAAATTTTTAAAAAATAATTAAGTTTTTCTATTAATTGAAAAAATAATTATTTTTTTAATTATATAATGTTATAATTTTATTTTTATATTCGTAATTATTTATAAATTAATGATTAATTTTTTAATCATAAAAATATTGAATAATTTCTTTAAAACATAAAATAAAAAATAACTATTATTTAAAAATAATAATAATAAATAACTAAATATTAAATTGATTTTTTTTTAATATTTGAAAATAGTCAGTCAGGCAGACGGTCGGTTGTCTCGTTATTGCACAATATAAGAATTGGTCAACTAAAAAAATTTGTAAAAAATGCCGTCCTTTTATTTATGGGAAATTCTTTTTTATTTCAAAATAGAGAAACGTCACCATTCACCAACTCCTTTATTGCAACTAGTTCGTTTAGTTACGCAGACGTGTAACATTGAATGTGGAAATATATTATACCCACATCACTTTTCTTAGAAAGAAAAAATAATACACATACACTCATAGATATAGAGATATAGTTAGGTCATTCCTTAGGAAATTATTCAATGCATAAAGTTTTCCTGCTAAATAATGGGCCAATTTGACATTACTTTTGGGGCCTGTTTTTGGATTATAAAAGAATCTAAAATAATTATAGATGTTTCGTAAATATATTTTTTAAAGAATTATGTAACTGTTTTTGCTTTAACGTAGTGTAATTTATATAGAATCTTAAAAGCAGGCTAGAGTTGCTTTTAAATAACTAATTCTGCTTCTGAATTTTACAAGTACTAAATTACTCCTAAAATATGTGCAATTGTAAACAAAAATAAAAAACCAACGTTGATATATATATATATATTTGAATTATATACCTATATATATTATAATTAATTATGTAATTAATCTAAAAATACATAATATATATATTACTCACATTATATATAAATATATTATAATTTTATCTATGTGTAATTAACCCAATAAAAATGGTACCAAGACATTAAACATTATATATATATCTATATATATTATGTTCATCATCATCATGTAATTAACCAAATAATATATATATACACACTATATAATATGAAGAAACAATTAATTATATATATATTGTTGAGAATAGATTTGTTCAAATTATAAATGTATTTTTATAAAATGAACACAATTATTTTATTCGCCATCTATATTAAAATAAATAATAAATATTAATCTTATAAAATCATTTCAATAATATGACCATTTTGGTAATTGTATATGTTCACAGCAATTTTATATTTAGTTTATCAAACACTTAAATACTGCTTCTGCTATTAACAGCAATTTTAAAAATACAATTTATCAATCACCAATTTGTTTAATTATAACTGCAGCAACTTTTTTCTGCAATACAGTTTGCAGCATTTCTTATATAAGCACAGCAATGCCAAACTGACACAATATATCGGTCATTTTTATTCTTAAATGTTTTTTTTTTCATTGGCACATGATACAACAATTACTTCGGGAATATTTCTAAAACTTTCACTGATACGTCTTATACAAATTTGGCAAAACTTTTGTTTGATGTCTAAAATAAAAAAGGATGATTCAAGTGATGGTGTGAAATAATTTTAGATTATCAAATTTAATTTTTTAATTATTTTTTTATTAAAAATAAATATAACGATTTAAAATCATTTATCATCGCTAATCTTCTCCTCATAATTTTTTGAAAATATAATGTTCACCAATCTAACTATATATCATTCCCCATCGTTAACTTATGAGAGAATTTTCATAATAAAATAACAAGTAACAATGATCTTGCTATATGGTCGTTCACATCTTTTAATAATCATTATCCCAAACACGAAAAAAAAAATGTTCGGAAAAAAAAAAAACACGAAATCATCTAAGTCCGATAAAAACATTTATTGAAGTCTTCTACTCTTCTCTATATTCACTTCGCTGTTTTTTTTTTTTTTTTGACGTTGCTTACTGGATGAATTAAGATCTATTATTCCAAAGTAATATGTTCTATTAGATGTTGAAACTTTGATACTTTAATAGTGAGAAAATTTGTCTAGAACAAATTAAAATTTTGTAAATATATTTATTTGTCAATTTTTTCGTTGACGAAATAATCATAAAAAACTTTTGAGACGACATATTTGAATTCATAAATACCAAATTAAACATTGATGTACCCAAAAGCCATAGATACAAAGGGGCAAGGGAATAATTTCCTTCAAATCTTTTTGCTTGTTGTGTTTGGTCAATATCCATGTTTTTTATTTAACCTTTCAATTATTCGTCCAAGATATTTTGAAAGAAATATTGCGTGCACGTCTTGTCATGTCCATCAAACTATATTTAGAACCTTTAACTAATTTTTAGTAAATTCGGATTGACTTAATGCATCAATAATATTAATAGGAGTCTAACAATGAACTCTTTTGAACAAAATTGTCCAAATCCTCTCTTGAATCTTCAATCTTCACGACTCACATGGAAGTGAAACCAATATGCTCTAATTGACCAAATGAAAGTACCCTTTTGTTGCTATCCACATTATTATGACATATTTCTCTCCGATTCTCCTTTGAAATATGACAAATGCCATAAATAATATTCAAACTATATCTCTAACATCTAACACATTAAACGTGATTGAAATCCCACCAAAGAAATTGAACAAGGTTGATATATATATCATATATATATATATATATATATTTTTCTCATGGCTTTATTCACTATCTTATCTGAAATCCGACTCAATAAGAAACACACACAACATTATAGGATTATGTTAAAGCTCAAAGCCATTTTGCTTTACTCATACGTATCAATCAACCTTCTTTTTTTTTTTTTTTTTGGCGTAAACTGTACGAACCAAATTGAATCCATGAGCCCTCCACTTATTTCATGACTAGTCATAGTTCTCAATCTGATTAATCACCAAGCACATAATCAAAAGAATTTGCAAAGCTAAGAATAATAATAAAGTTGATATATGGGCATATGAAAAGGGGGGAAAAAAAAAAGAAAAAGAAAAAGAAAAGGAAAAAAACAAATGTCTTTGTCAATTGTGGTTATTATTTGTGGGGTTTGTGATTAAATGATGTGTAGCAATAAAGTCGTAAGCGGGCCCTTTGGACCATTTTAGTGTAACTTAAAGACATTTCTGCAAAAGCCCGGCGGATGAGGATAGCTTGCGTGGCATATGTCAAAGGAATATGCTTTTATTCTTGGCTCAATCATATTTTTGCACATACGTTATGTACTTTAATCCTCATTTATTTTAATTATAACTTTCAAGTTGAATTTAGTGTCTGACTTAGGAAATGGTATACTTTTAGTTTTCTAACAATATATGTTAAAATTATAAATTAAAAAATTTTCTTGTTTTAAAAATTGTTAAAAGTGTTCGAAATTTTAATAGAGGGTGACATACGATTATGAATTAGAATTGAACGTACAATTTCATAAACTAGAGATTAATTTAGGGTGATTTCGAAAGTTTAAGTCTTAAATTTGACCAATATTTTAGAAGGAAAAATATAATAATTAACCCTTTGTCCTTCCATGCGAAAAGAAAAAGCAAAGGAAACAATGCAAAGGAAAATTATGTAAGGGAAATTCTCAAGACTCTTTTTTTTTTTTAAGGATAAGACACTGCTAATTTTTGTTTGTGGCGTTGTATTTTCAACCTCTATTCTGTTCTTATACTATATTTATAGGATAAGCATTAAAGTGATATATTATATATAAAAAATGATTAATTATATTTAAATCATTCTTAATTAAAATTATCATTATTGTTTGTTGGGTTCACGTGCACTCGCCCCTCAGTCATCATAAGATTCTAAATTATCAACCTTTGAGCACTGTAGCAATCAACCCACATAGCTAGTTGGGCTTTGATAATTGGGTCTACAAAGTTAAGGGGCATTGAGGACAAAAAGTTATTCCTAAGTAATTTAATAGTTTATGTCTTAGTGTGCTCCGTGATATATATTATATGTTTGTATTAGTAGTTTATGTCTTAAATAATGTGTGCCGTCATATATACAATTTATTAATGTGTAAAAAAGAAAGCATTCATCAAAATCCTTCATAAAGTTATCTCTGACACATTATTAAAGCAAAAGCTCAAGAGCAGCTAACAGCTGTAATTCGCTACTAAAATGTGACATGCACTGTAATTTTTATTTTGAAAGAGTTTCACGAATGCCCTTTCGACACACTGTTAATAAAATGCCCCTTCTACGTTTATACTATAAACATGTATAAATCAAGGGAGCATATCATTTGAAACATAAATTATTAAGTAATATTTTAGATTTTTTTTTTTTTGCAATTTTCCCTTTATTTTTAGGTGGCAATATTTAAAAAATGTTGTCCAAGAAGTGGCAGTTTCAAAAAATTTCCATATATATTCTTTGCCATTGTCACGTTGTCACTCTAATTAAATTTTTACACGCAAACAAATTTATTTATTTTAAAATACAAAGTGGTTAAAAAATCTTATGTTTACTTATTAAAATCTGATTGGGAAGATAGTGAAAAAAAAAAAGATTTGGGCTCTTTACATAAATACTTCAATTTGGCGAACCTTTGGTCACATTTTTTGTTTCGTTATATTGTAAACATAAGATAGAGATATAAATATTACATAACTTGACATAAGATAGAAATATAAATGTTACATAACTTTTGTATTTTAAAGTTTATGTATTATTGAACCCTAGTTTTTTTTTTTTATTATATATATAGCTTGTGGCAATTTTCAAGGCATACGATAAATTCGGATGCATTGAGCCTAAAGGTGGAAAATGAGATCGTGTAGGATGGGCAAGGGTAGGGTAATTATTTGCCTTTATCGAAGCTAAAACACGGGTAATAACCGCGGGTAAGACGGGTACTCACGTTATCCACTCGAAATTAAAAATAAAGAAAATTAAATATAAGGAGCGAGTAAGGGTACTCATATTCGCAGGTTTCGAGTACCCTTATCTGCCCCTATTCGGGTGCGAACGGTAAAAAAAAAAAAAAATAATACACACACAGAAAAAGAAAAGAGGACTATTGGGCAACAATTGGAAAAAAAAAAACATTAAAACGCGTTAAAAAAATGGATAACCACTTTTTATGCGAGAAAACGGGTAGGGTATTACCCTTCCCAAAAGTAAAACATGCCTAATTAAAACCAGATAAAGTCAAAACAAGCAGGTAGTACCCGTCTACCACCTCTAATTGAGCCCCAATATTGAGTAACTAATGATAATCAATTAGTTTCTTATTCTGGATGCTTTTTGTGACCTTATTAGTGAACCGCGAGATTTACAGGATCAATCTTACTCGATTGAGTTTTATAATTGTCTTTTTATATTTGATCGCGATCTTTAATCTTTATTAGGACGATCAACTACACGTGTCTTATGTCTGTTTATTGCGAGACGTTACATTACAAAACATACTTTTTATTTGGTAGATTTTGTTGGAAAAATAAGGAAATTGTAGCAAATAACACAAAGTTTTTAATTTTTAAAAAATAACATATGTTTCAAAATATTAAAAAAAATAATAATACTTGTCAGGAATTTTATATAGACCAAAAATCAGGAATTTTATATATGACAAAAATTAAAAACTTTATACCGAATCTTTTTTAACATTTTAAATTTTAAGAGTAAAAGTTACATTAATTTGCATATCATTGATTTCCCACCATATTGGAAGAAAATGAAACTTACACTAATTTGGAGAAAAGTTGATGCACGAGAGCATGTGTGATAGTGGAGTTAAAAAATAGTGATTATCCACATATCATGGTGTAAACATGTACCTAGATATTGGAAGCCGTTGGTAACTTAGCAAAGTTGTGTTCTTTAATAACACATAATAATTAGTACATAAAATATTTTTCAATTAGACCATTAGACCACACAAAATAATGTACCAGTTTGGCATTGCTGTGCTTATAAAAGAAGTGCTTCAAACTGTGCTGATGAAAGAAGTTGCTGAAGTTATAAGCATGTATGGTGTTTGGTTATTTTATTTTTAAAACTGCTGTTAAAATAGTATGGGTACCAAATAATAATTTTAGAAAATCATTTAGTGAAATATGGGTAGTTAATTAAGGATATTTTAGTAATTTAAACTGGAGAAGCATTTTCGGTTACAGAAAAGCAGCCTTTAACCTGCTTCTCAAATTATACTACGTAAAAGCAGCCTCCAAAAGCAATGCCAAACTGGCCCAATATATGTTTGAACTTTGAACCTTAAATTGACAAAAGTTCGGAGATGATTCATCTTAATGTATATGCAGAATTATACATACATATATAGTTTTTTTTTTCTTACTTCAACAAGCAAAATAAATTGTCCTATCTTAATTATTACTAAGGATTTTATGATATCAACAATCTCTTTAATTAGTCCGCATACGTATTGATTTACGTTCCTTGTTTTCTATCCTATATAGTATATACAGTGGATTCTTAATTCTCAATGTGTTTGCTTTCTTAATAATGTTTAATTCACACTTCCACTTTCCATTATCATAAGAGTTGAAACATTAAACAGGGAGATAAAAGAGACAAAAGCTCTCGCTACATAATATATTACATTGTACAATTGTGCCTATCAGTATCTGCAAATATCCACATGAGAATTAGCACCAACACAGTCTGAAAAGCTCAATACACATCAAAACTCCTGGCATATAAATAAATAATTAAATAAATAAATAAATAAATATATATATATATATATATATATATATATATATATATATATATATATATTCATCAACATTCCATCGTCGTTTCAGATATATTAATATATTCTTTGACGTATTATTTAGTTCGCTTTTGCTTATATTCCTTACTTCGCAATTTAATATAGATATATAGACATTACTACTTTCGTTACTCATGAAGTAACTAGACAGAACAAGAAAGATTAATTCATTAACACAGTACTGAACTTTCAAGGTTGACATAAACATAATTAATACTGGTTGATCTAAATACAAGAAAAACAGAAACATCACTACTTATAAACAAAAAGATAACTAAACCACACATGACTTGAGAAGAAAAACACAAAAAGAGCAATACATTAACATGGAAAAAAAAAAAAAAAAGATCAACCAGCTAGCTAAGCTCGCTCAAACGACAACGACAACAACAACAACATCACTAATTAAAAACGTTCAATCCGAGTCCTCTTCATGACCTGCACGGTTGGCTTCTGCCCCTCGAACTCGATCTCGCCGTCGATCTCCGCCCGCGCGCCGCCTCGCGCTCGTCGCGCGGCGGATGGCGGTTAGGGTTGGCGACATTGGCTGGGGCCCGGTGCAGCACCATGACTGGCACCGCGGCGACGGGGACCAGCGCGGCCTGCGGCTGCGGGGCCGGGGCCAGCAGCTGGACGTGGTGGGCCCTGATCACCACCACCTCCCGGCGGTGGAAGCTCCGGTGGCAGCCGCAGGCCTGGCAGAGGAGCGCCGCGTCGCCGTCCGCGAACTCCCGGCAGCCGTCCACCGTGTTCCCGCCCGCCGCCAGCGCGTGGTTGCGGCGGCACTCCTTGTAGCTCACGATCTCGCGGTGGCGACCTGCCATTGCCACAAAAACAAAAAGACGGAGAGAGAGATTATAATAAGAAAAACTATTAGTCGTAGTGGTGGTGGTGAAGAGGTGAAGAGCAGTGGTGTTAATGGGGTGTGTATTTATACAGTAATTAGGGTTATTAGGGGGTGGTTTATTTCGTGCTTTGGTCATGATTATGGCTTAGCTAGCTCTTTGTCGTAATGCTAATTTGCTTGGGTCTCTTAAGAAGCTGCATGGCTGACACAGAGGACAAGTGTGAAAACAGAGTAGGAAGTAACAGGATTAGCTCAAAGACCACCCACAGCATTGGTCTTCACGGTTTGAATTTACCGTTTCTTAATTACTTTTTTTTGTTCCCTCTGATAATTTTTTTTTTCTCCGGTAAATTTGAATTTAGGAGAGTATGATAATATGTGTGACTGGTCTTATATATGTATATATGTTGTAATTAGCCTTAATGGAATCTGTTGAAAATTAGCTGTTACTGTATTTAATGATATATATATATATATATATGTGTGTGTGTGTGTGTGAGTATATTTGTGTGTGATACAGTGATAGGAAGTAGCCTATATTTTCCAAAGACAAAAAGCTAATATGCTTTATTTTCACAAATTTTAAGAGCATTTTTTCTTAAATAGTTTTATCAGCTGAGTTAATTAACTAACTACCTGTATTTTGTGTTTTTCAGAGGGATCATATTTATATGATATACACAAGTAGTTCATTATCCTATTTTATGAAGATCAAACTCTTCAATTAAGCTTGATATGTGATTAGTTTTAACTTTGCCCAACAGTAATAATTTAATTGCCTCAAGACTTGGTAATTAATTAATTTTCACATGTTAAACGCTTTTTTTTTTCTTTCTTTTCGTTAAGTACAAGTTGTGAGATTTTACGGGATTCGCCTAACTCAGTTACTCAGTTCAATCATTATATCAATCAGGATGAATCTTAATACGTTAATAATTCTTATCATGACGATCGACTATATACACATGCCTTATAATGTGTGACATATTTATTTTTTAAAAAGGAATTATTTGTTTCATTTGAAAAAGAACATATAATAAGAGCCGGTTTGGATAAGACCGTATTTTACCGTAGTAAGAGGGTTTAAATTTATTTTTTTATTAGTTAATATTGTAACAAGAAGATATAAACTTTTTTTTTCATTTCCAAACATGCCCTAAATTAAACACACGTACGGCTAATAATAATAATAATAATAATAATACTTTTATTTTATAAATTATATATATATATATATTTTTGACTCGATCAGTCGATTAATATTAATTATCGGAAATAAGTGATTTAATTATTTTAGTATTTTATTAAATTTTTTGAAACATATATTGAATATTTGTTCAAATTATGTGTTAAATGTTAAGTGTTTATTATAATTTGTTGAAGTTTTTTGGTAAGCAACTCAAATACAACAAATCTAATTTAAGTATTATCATTCTACATGAACAATCTTTTTTACTCAAAAAAAAAAAAAAAAGATTCGAGTATTCTTATTACAGTAAAAAGTAATTTTTTTCATTCTTAATTAATTCAAACCTCCTCTTTTAAAATGTCGATTCAAATACTACAATAAAACTTCGCTAAACATCGATTTGAATTCAAAATTAAACCAAACAACAACTCCAATTAAAATGAATTAAATTTTATATTTGAATTTGTTACCAAACAACTCCTTTGGATTCCTTTTTAGTAAACCTTATTAGTAACGCTTAAATAATATTTTCTTTTGAAGGTTTGAACGGTTAATTATATTCAATACCATACAAAATTACAAAATGACATTACAGCTCAGTGGCAAGAGGTGCACGCTTTTTGTTCATTCTTCATGGTATTGGAAAATTCTAAACCATCTGTTTCTGAATCGATGACATGGCACCCAACTGTCAGATATATATACTCACAGCCTCAGCCACTTCATTCCTTTAATAGATTAATTAAAAGAAAAGCTATTTATTGTTACGATATGTTAAAAGAGAAGATAGAAATACGCTTTAGGTTCACGTTGTATATTATTATATACACACACTTTTCTATTTCTGAACATGTCCAAAGAGAAATGTTAAACGAGTACAGTTTTCGGAAAAAAAAAAAAGTCAAAATTGCGTCAAATATTTATTACACACAATAAAAATAAATATATTAAAATGTATATAAAAAAATAAGAATAATACTAAGCATATTAATTTTTTTATCAATTTAATTTTTTAATACTAATTTATATGGCAAACGAAATGTCATGTTTTGATTGACATCTTTTTAATTAAATGATAAACACCCACTAATAATACACATAAATTTGTATTAAAAAATTAATTAAAAAAATTGGTATATCTACCACAACTTTTTTTTTTTTGAAGAGTATATCTAGCACTACTCAATAAATAAATACCACATTATTTTACACTTTTTCCGGCAAAACTTACGGCTGTATAGCATCACATATTTTTTATTGCCTTCCGTCTAATTTGCTTCATAAGTAAATATTCAACTTGCCCGACTCAGCTGATGATGAAAAACATAATTACTGCGATATATCTAACGTTATACCTTTCGTCATTCGATGTATACGTATAAATTTTGACACGTATTCAGTGATTGTGTTGTGATAAATTTAAATAATATATTTTATTAGGAACGTTATACGTAATATTGAGAAAATAATTTTATAGTTATCGACATATCCCTAATTTTTTTCCTAAAAAAAAAAATCCCTAATTTTGTCTCAAATTACTCAAATGTTGCCTTTTGTTTTAGAGTGTCTCCTAATGAAATAAAAAACAAAGAGAAATTATAGTGGATACCACATTTTTAAAACTTAATGTAAGTTATTACCTAATTTTTTTAAAAATGTAACCAACTACCCAAATGATTCAATTACTTACACAGTAATAAGTTGTGTTAATTCACTTAGTTACTAAAAACATGTGCAAGTAATTCACAATTTAACTAAAAACTCAATTACTTAAAAAATTTGGGTATTTATTTTTATTATTATATAAATTCTGAGTATTTGCTTACTTCACCATATATATATATATATCAATTACATATTTAATTTCATGCATGACTTAAAAGATTTATAATATGATTGGAAAAAATAAATTAAAAGAATTAAGAAAAAAGACAGATTGGAAAAAAAGTTAACAACTAGGAGAGACAATAAAGTTACAAACTCTCACTAGTTCTTCCATGTACGCACAAGTATATATATATATTAACCTCCTAAATAATAACAAGAATATTACTCACACGTACGTACCAACCTTATAATTAATTAACCATCCATGCAATGCATGCATGGCTTAATTATCCCTATACATAATGATCGTCGTAATCAAGCTCCGACAGGCTTAGAGGAGCCTCACCGTCTTCGCCGCCGCCATTGGATCTCTTCCTCCGGCCGCTATTGCCGCCGCCGCAGGTGATGGAGAACTCGCACCCGTAGGCCGTCCCGAAGCACGAGAACAGCCCCGACCCGCCCCTCCGGAGCTCACGCTTCCCCGGGACCGGCGTCTGCGGCGGCTCGTTCTTTCTGTACGTCGATCGGCCTCCGCCGTTGGCAGTGGCGGCGGCAGCGGCGGCGTTGCTCAGATTCTTCTGGTAGAGCGGGTGGATCTCCGACCGCCACCGCTCGATCTTCGTCTTCAGCCCCTCCACGCTGTCGTCCTCCTCCACCCAATCCTCCAATATCGAGCTCTCCGCCGCCTCCTCCGCCGCCGCTTTCTTCCTCCCGGGCGCTTGATACAATCCCCTCGCGATCGCCGCGGCCACCACCGACGGAGACGGCCCGATGTCGGAGCAGAGCGACGCTCTCCCCTTCCCGTAGTTCACAGCCGACTCGCTCACCGCCGACGACGACGTGAACATCTCGCTCTCCGCCTTCAGAAGATAGCACTCGCTGATCGACCTCTCGCTCTTCGACCTCCGCAACAACTTGCTCGCCTTCGCCGCCTTAGGGTTAGGTTTTCCGATATTCTTGTTGGCGACGTCGCTGTCGGCGGCGAACTCGATCAGATGGGAGCTGAGGTCGGAGAGGGGCATGCTCCGGCGAGCGCCGTCGAGGAGCGCGACCCCGACGTCGAGGACGCCCTGGGGCCGGCCCGATGGGCGGCGGATCTGGAGCGACAAGAACCGCATCTTGGACTTGAACGGCGCCGTTTGGGGCGGGGAGAAGAGGCTCGCCACGGGGACGCCGACGGAGCCGAGCAAAACGACGTCGCCGCGGCGCGTCTTGGCGTGGATCTCCACCTCCACGGCCGAGGACTCGTCGGCGAGGAAGTCGCGGCCAACGCGGAACACGAACTTCTCGTTCCACGTCGGGTTGGATTGGCCGGCAGAGTCGGGTCGGGTTGCGAGCTTCCGGGCCGGGTTGATCCAGGCGACGGCGAAGGGCTTCATGGACCTGGACACGTGCGCTAGGTCACGTGCCGATATGAGGTTGAGCTCCAGAAGCTGGGAAGCCGAGGCATAACCACCGGGCATGTTACAATTCCACCGGAAAAGAAATAATATTAATAAATAATTATAATAATAAGAATAAATTAATGAGTAGTAATGAGTTTAGGTTTTTGTTGAAATGTGTGGCTGTTTTGTTTACGTTTGTGTTTTTGCTTTTTTGGGGGCGAATTTGCTCCGATGAGAGAAAATGGCCCAAATGGATTGAATTATTAGGGCCTTTTATTTTTGCATTTTAGGGGAAGTTTGTTAGGCCATGGGAGCTAAATTTAGGACTTGAGATAGACCAATGAGTCAATATGGTGGTGTTTATGTTGTCAAAGCCAAACCGAGTAAGAATTTTTGTTGTCATGAGTTGTGGGTTATTTGTGAAATATAAGCAGACGAGTAAAAGCAAGGCCTATTTTATTATTGTTGCTGTCAATTTCTGTAGAATCTCGTCAATTGTCAAAGCCTTTAAAATATTAAGGGTGAAGTAGAGAAATACCCAGAATTTATATAACAATAAAAATAAATATTCAAATTTTTAAAATAATTGAGTTTCTAGTCAATTCGTGAATTTCTTGCACATGTTTTGGTAACTAAGTGAATAACCATCACTTATCACTATGTAATTAATTGAATTACTTGGATAGTTGGTTACATTTTTTAAAAGATTAGGTAACAACTTACATTAAGTTTTAAAAATTAGGTATTCACTATAATTTCTCAAATATTAATATGATAATATTCTCTTACAAGAGTCTGTCTTTTTTAATTTTATTTATATTTCATATAATATAACATGGGTTTGTTCATTCAAAAGAAAATATATATATATATATATATATATATATATATATATAACATAGGTTTGAACTTTGAAGAGTAAAAATGGAAGTTACAGCGAAAGCTAACTTCTTACACTTGTCCTTCTCATTTTGTTCTAACTACCATTTGGTTTTGAGTTAGGCAAGAA